>OY776682.1:35924519-36573530 GCA_963675555.1 Leptura quadrifasciata
CGTTTCCGGCCGTCTCCTGTGACGAAAATTGCGCATGCGCAGTTTATTTTTGGTGCTCAAAATTGAGCTTTTGTGAGCAGAATATTTCATTTTTGTGCTCAAAGTAGCACTGTCATGCAAAAAAATTGCGCATGCGTAGTTTATTTTTCATTGTTCAAATTGGAGCTTTTATTTATTTCGCACTTTCATGAGTAAAACACTTCTGTTTTTTTGTGTTATAAAAACAAAAATTTCCAATGCTATTTTGTTTAATAAATGATTTAAAGGACATGAATATATTTATTTGATAATTGGTTTAAACATGTGAAAAGATAAACAAAAATTGACAATATTGTATTTATTAATACTAGTACATAAAGTTACATATATTAATTATCTGTATCCCCCCCCTTCTTCGTCTTCACAATCCTCCTCATCTGAACTGTCATGGTCATGGGGCACCGTTTCCATTGACCATGCCGATGGTGAAGATGGTCTGCTTGGCTCTCCATACACAGGTGGCCTCCACCATTCACTGCTGTCCGGACCGTCATCCTCCTCATCTGAGATGTCATGGGGCAACGTTGCCGTTGACCATGCTGATGGCGAAGATGGTCTGCTTGGCACTTCACGCTGATCAGCCAACCAATAGCCCAAGCCCAGCCTTGGTTGCACCCACGCACTGAAGTCTGGACCATCTCCATCATCTTCAGATTCGTCCAACCAATAGTCCAAGTCCAGCCTTGGTTGCACCCACGCACTGGAGTCTGGACCATCTCCATCATACTCCATCTGGACGTTATATTCGTCCCATGTTCCCATGTCTTCTCTGGGGCGGTCGCTCGTTGAGGTAATGGTACTCTCTTGAATGGGATTCATTTTGGAACTGAGCTACAAATGAGGAGGACTTTCTTATATATAATCCCACCACCACCTCACCCCACCCCACCCCACTACTCACATAAATAAGAGTAGAAAGTGTGTAACACCATCAATAGATCAATAGCACTGGCAACATAAACAATAATTGAAGTGAGGTTTATTTTAAACACAGATTTCTCTCACAACAGTATTGACATCACTTTTTTTGTAAGTGTTACTTATAGTAACATTGTGTAACTTACATTTAAATATTCAGTAAATAAAACAAAATAAAATTCAATTTCAAATTTATTTATCACAAACTAATTATATAAATATTTACAATAAACTAAGAATTAAACATATACATCACTTAAACTAATTATATAAGTATTTACAATAGACTAAGAACTAAAACTATATACATATTTACAAACACATTATCTATTCACATTGCAAATATTACAGATCTCCACTCGCCTAATTTGGTAGAGTGGATCTCTGCAAGATTTGCAATATCCCCGCCTGCCCCCTGTTATCCTTGTAGTGGCATGGTAGTCCACATGCCGATGTGTCCCCGGATCCACTCTGGACTGGTAGCCTAGGAAACATCCGTGGCAAAGTTGATACTCCATACCACCTATCACCATGACCGCCACATAGGTCATTGTGGTACAGAATATACCCTCCATTGGATGCACCCTTGGCAGATATTTATAATTTATCTGCTTTTGTCCTCTTGGATCGAGAACATCCGCGACGATACCCTCATCATCGCTGGAATCGTCTGCAGCAGCGGCACCCGCTTCGGCATCAAAGAAGACCTCATCATCTTCCTCGTCACTTTCCTCATCGCCTTCCTCATCCTCTTCAACTTCTACCTCGTCGTCTTCGGGAGCAGCCAAGTCGTCCTCTACCTATTCAAGGTACCACAGATTGTTGAGGACATCTAGGGATGCTAACCAGTCCAGGAATCTGAGGTTAGCCCAACCAGCAGGTATAGCAGCCATTTTAGTAGATGGAAGAAGAATATATAAGACAGTTGACCGAATAATAAACGTTGAAGTTTACAAAGCAACTGATCTAACATTGAGTTGCGCCTCCTCTTTTAAACATGTAGCTGGTGACGTCACATCATTTCTAACGATATACCATGACCTTGATATCGACAATTCTAGCAACTACTTAAACGAACAGGCGCATGAGGAGGAACCCAGTTGTTATTCAGCTGTAATAGTACATGTGGTAGAAAACCCAAATAATAGGAAAGAATAGCTGTCATACCGTACCGTTTTTAAAACAGCAATGTCTTGTCCAAGAAAGTGGCAGTCGAAACCAAAAATCGCCGTATATCCATATAGTATGGATGGTACAATTGTGTGCTATAATTGTTACCAATTCTGGGCAAAGCAGAATATTAATTCATGTACTGGACTATGTCCAACTTGTATAGAAGAGAATCCAGTGCCAATGAATACCGCTCGAAAAGCAACGTCACGTGAGCGTCAGGAAAATGAGTGCTACAAGTGTTTGCAATCCTTGGTTCGTACAAATTTTGGAATCAACAGAGATGTTTGTGAGTCATGCAAGGTGGAGCACTCATTGAGGCAGCGGTGTCTGGTTTGCAACAAGTACACTGATGATTGCTGGAACAATATTTGCAGAAAATGCAGAGACGAGGCGGTATACTGTGTGTTACTTTGTGAAAATGTTGGACATATTTATGGAGGTCAGATCAAACATGACACAGAATGTTTCTGTTAGGAAGCGCTGCTTCCGAGACGAGGCATTTCATAGCCTGATTAATTCCATAAATATGTATTTGTCTTTTTTCTGTATTATACACACTTTAAGTACATATATTATAATTCGTTGTAAATATTTTCTTGTCAATAAAATTTATTTAAATTATTTTTCTTGATTTCATCTAATAATTTTTAGTTGTAAAAATTCACTCAAAATGTTAACAAACTTTATTTGCACATATTTTTCTTTAATATGTATATAATTGCTATATCGGGAAAATAAGTAAAACAAATATTAATGGAATACACGCATTTTATTATGAAATTTGTAAGCATAAGTAAAATATCAGTTGTTATAAATATACATATTTTATATAAAGAATGTGACAATATTAAATAAGAGATGCTTCGTTAATCCAAGAGTTGTGGTCATTAGAGAATCCGAGCCACTTCACAAAAACCTTATTCCCTCTCTTTCTTAAAACCTTTTCCACCAGGTAGACATCAGGGTATTTAGCTTTTTGTAGCTCCATTTCATAAAAGCACCCCTTTATTGGTTGGCCATGAATGTCCTGGAGTGTATATGTTGTGGGATTTGTTACATTTATTTTAACGATCTTGAAAAGTTCAGTTGAAAAATTCGGTGTGAACCCCTTTTCAAATACACCTTTATATTTACTGATTCGAACTATATCGCCAACACGAAATTTAGGTTTCAAAGCAATTTTAATGTGATTATAAGCATTTAAACGTGTAGTTGGTTTAACATCAGCAGGTTTCATACCAGTCGTACGATGTATTTTACTATTGTACAATTTTGTAATGTCGGATAGAATGTCAACCCATTTGTATTTACCTCTAGCTGAAAATTCTTTATATAACCAGGTTTTCAATGTTCGTATTACTCTTTCTGCAATTGCTGCTCTTTTCGTACTATATGTGGAGTAATGATGATGATGATCAACACCAGTTTTATTTTTTAGAGGTCTAGTCCACAAGTATTTTGAGTAGCAATCGATCATTATGAGAATGTATCGATAATCATTGTTTTCGCCAGCATATGGCTGCATTTCAGCTAAATCCATTTGCCATAAATCACCATAACCTTTGATTATTGTTCTTCTTCTACGGAAATTTCTCCTACAAGCTTTATGCAATTCGTTAACAACTTGTAATTTTTCATTACTAATCACCATAATTGAAGTTTAAGTCAGGCGCTTATAGATAATTTAGGTCTGTTTTTCACTTTTTTCCTAATGTAACAGCGTTGTCCGTGACTTCAGCCACTATTTCATCTATCACTTGTTGATTACGATCGTCCCTCTCAGCTTGTGCCACAATATTTCCAAGTGATTTCTGTCGCACTGTCGTACCTTTCAGACGGGATTCATCGAGAATGTGGTGCACTTTGCTTATTGCATCATATAAAATAGTATAATTGTCCTCGGTTAATTTCTTGACTCCAGAAATTTCTTTATTAATGTGTTGCAGCGCGTCATTAATCATCTCGGTAATTTTGCTGTGTACAAATTCACTATATTCAGTCCACTGATTCTCCATAAATGCAATGTATGACTTTTTAATATCTTTCATACATTTATCGATATTTTCATCTACATAGTTACGGGTTACACCATCTTTCTGATTTATTGGTGCACCAATGTTCAGTAAACGCTTATTTTGCATATCAAATTGATTATCTACCGTGAGGTTAAAACCAATACCTGGGGGTCCACGGATGATAAACGATTTATTATTACTTCTTCGTCTACCGAACTTGTCAATTGTGTTGTTTACAACAACCGTTTCTGTTTACGTCTGACCCCGTTTAAGCATTTCACAATATTTTATACTAGTCAAATAAACGTGAAATGAATTTTAACTTCACTAATAGATTATCTCCTCTTCCCTCATTTCTTCCAATAAACTAACTATTTCGTTATTAACACCGTTGTTACCCACCATTTTTGAGCTATAGAGCAGACGAAGGCGGTCCACCAGTTCTTTCGGTTTATTCCAATATACATACTCCACACCTCTATTATTGTATAATTTGTTAATAGGGAAACCTGAGCCAGATTTGGATCTCGTCACAACTGTAGAAGATACCAATGGTTTTATAACATTAATGAATTTACATTTATTCAAACCCTCTTTTATATCATAATTTTTATATGGTGCCTTTGTCTGTTTTAATATTTCTGCATATAATTGACACTCTTTGTCACCAATAATAACCTCATTACTACGAGAAATTTGTGGTTGTTTCATAAATATCATATCATATAACTTAGGACTGCCAGAATACGTCCCCACCTTCTTAGTTCCACGCCACAATGTGATATTTCCATTAGAAAAACGTATTTCAGCATTACCCATTTGTAGCTTTTCTGTATGGGGGTCTAAGCGTACACCGTATATAGTGTCATACTTAGCATTGTCGAATTTCAGATTTTCTAAATGTGTTTTCACTATATCACATTTTCCTTCTGCGCCACTAATAGAACTTTCTGAACATGGAGTGCTCATTAACGACGATCCCGGTGGTGTTTCCAAAAAATATTGTTGACTTACACTTTTGTCACCATCTTCATCACTAGTTTCAGGTATTGCTTTCAACGTACTAGTACTAGCTCTTGCACTTTCTATGGATTGTGTTGGTTTCTGAGTTTGTGTTGGCGATTGGTTATGTGAAGCAGATGATATAACCTTTAATGGTTTTGTTATGGGTTCATAAATTTTTTCGAGTGTTAACTGATTCTCAACATTTCTTCTCTTCACAGAGTTGAATTTTTTGCGCACTGAATCGGTGACCTCAATCAGTTCGCGTTTCAGTCTTATTTCTTGTCTCATGTTTCTACCTATAGCACTACTGTGTTTATTCTCACCATTGTCATTCATGTCTAATAAATACAGCCTCACTGCTGAAGTTATCCCGATGCTATCTATAGACCAATTAAAATTTTAATGACAATACTTCATGGATATATGAAACTATCAAGTCCTTTGCGATATCTCCCTTCATTTACTTCTCTATCCTTGTCAATTACAAGAAACCCATATTTGTCTTTCCAACACTCTGCACACATTTCTTGAAATTGCTTAAAAGACACATCCGGTGAGACCTGGTCGGAGAAAATGTGGTGTAAATTTATATCATCCTGCTTAAAAATTGCTATGAAATTACTATTATCCCTTACCAACTGTTTAGGGACGCGGGAATACGTTTGTGCCAAATAGAAACAATCTACATGTTTATGACGCCCCATTGAGAAGAATGCTCGAATAACATCTTGCTTTTCACATATAACATCATCAAATATAAATATAGACTCAGGCTCAGCGTCGGATGGTTGCACTATTTCCGCGTTGTTACTGAAGGTGTAATATCCTAGCCCCTTAATCGGTGCTAATATATCGCGTAAATATTCATACTTGGGTTGATGTAAGGACTTTGAATATAAGTATATGTTTGAAAAACGTAGCCCAAGTGGATGAGTAAGCAAAGTTATTAGTAAATTTGTTTTGCCACAAGCACTTGGACCTATTAAGAGTCCGCGAATAGTTGAGGGAAGTAGCGGGCCATGGCGTGATTTGACTTGTAGCCCATATCCTACTTTTTCATCTAAATTATCTACAGCAAGTTTCTGTTTCTGCTTCACAATGCGCATCGTAGCACGGATGGATACTATATAAATAGATGTACGTATTGTGATTGTTATTTAAATGGTGTCAACCGAGAAGCACACACGTGAAAATCGTCATGGTTTAAAGATTGGTAAGGGGGTAGTCAATTCTCTAATAAATAAGCTCCCATTTGAACTACACTTACCGGGAGGTTACCAGTATTGTGGTCCAGGTACAAGATTACACAAAAGATTAGCACGAGGTGATCCTGGTATAAACAAGCTCGATGCTGCATGTAAGCAACACGATATTGCATACGATCAAAACATTAGTAATTTAGCAGCCCGACACAAAGCAGACTATCAACTTGAACAAGCTGCCTGGAAACGAGTTAAATCAAAAGACGCAAGTTTCAAAGAAAAGGCCGCCGCGTGGTTAGTTACAACTATAATGAAGGGAAAACAACGCCTTGGTATGGGCTGTATGTCAAAAACACCCCGTACTACAAAGAAACGTATAATTAAAAAGAAAAACAAGAAAAACTCGAGGAAGATAGCTTTTGGTGCTGGAATAGTACGCAAAGTACGTGAAGACATACGTAAAGCCGGTGATAAACGATCAATTGCTAAGGACACAAAAAAAATGACACAAATAGCGCTTCAAGCAGCACGACGATACATGAAAGCAGCTGGTGGAAAACGTAATATTCGTACGCCTAGGATAATACCAGTACCGAAAGTTGGCGGAGTTCTACCTTTAATGCCCATTTTTGCTGGATTATCAGCATTGGGTAGTTTAGCTGGCACTGCTGCTGGTATAGCTAAAGCAGTAAATGATGTTAAAATGGGTAGAGATGAATTAGCTGAAAAAAATCGCCATAATAGGCAGATGGAGGCGATTGCCATAGGCAAAAGTGGCAAGCGGCTATATTTAAAACCATATCGCAAAGAGCTAGGACTTTATCTAAAACCACAAAGTTCAAAAAACTTCTAGATGCTCTTCCCCGAAAACCTCTCACTAATATCGATCTTAAATATTATGCAGAGAAGATGAAAGTACCTTATTTTCGGGGAATATTTATGCGCGACAATCTACCAAATTCTGGACCACGTCATAATGAATCAGTCATCATAAACCTGGATAGTATAAATGGTCCTGGAACACACTGGGTGGTATTTAAGAAACGTGGAAATTTAGTCACATATTTCGATAGTTTCGGTGAGAGAATTAGTTTTATACTTGCGCAGAGGTTCAAAGTCGACCGACAAAATTTACTATAACTATGATCGCCAACAAAATTTCAACACAGTGTGGTGTGGCCATTTGTGTTTGAAGTTTCTCACTACAAAATAAATACAGACGCTTAAGAGATAACATCTACAGACCTTGAAATGGATAGGGAAAGCATTTAGCAAATGGGTCAATCACTAATCGCGTCCTCCCGTTTACGCAGTCTATTGAAGATGAGTAAACAACAATTGGCAGATATGCCTAAAGAAGTAGTGATTGGATGTGCTACACATGAAATTGCATTAGTATGGGACAAACTACCCCAACATCTCCAGAATGATATTGATATTTTAAAATATCAGTACTGTCAAGAACATTACAATGATGATGATGATGATGATGGTAGCAGCGTTGATGTTAATGATGGACCGACACCTCGAAGAATATTTTGCTGCTACTGTAAAGTGCGTGATGTTAATGTAGCATCAAATAATGACATACAGGCATCTCCATCATCCAACAAGAAACGAAGATTACACCACGGTTATTGCTGTAGCTCACAATAAATTAATGAGAGAACATTAAAGATCATCAGTCATGTCGTACACGTTCACTCTATCAAACGTAGACGAAACCAACAATCGTTTTTGTTATCGAACTGGACCAAAAGTAGCCCCCACATTTATTAGTATACCTTCCGGAACCTATGAAATTGAAGAAATATATCATGCAATACTAAAAGCTATGCCTGGTGATAAGAAAGAGGAGAAAGAAAAACTATTTCGATTGCGAGCGAACAACAATACGCTGAAGTCTGAGATTTGGTCAAAATATGGAATTGACTTTACACAAACAAACTCTATTGGTAATTTATTGGGATCTGAATCGACTTATTTGCATCCAAACACTAATCATGAATCAACATTACCTGTTGATATTATGAAAGTAAGGATGATACGTGTAGATTGCAACATTATCTCTGGAGCATATCTGAATACTCTTAAATCCCATACCCTTTTCGAGTTCGACATAGATGTTGAACCAGGTTACAAACTTACCAGAGAGCCAGCGAACATCATATATTTGCCTGTTAGACCTGAAGGACGTCAGTTTATCGACAACATTACACTACGCATATTGGATGATAATGGAGATTTAATCAATTTTCGTGGTGAAAAGATTATCGTAAAGCTAGAATTGAAACAGTTTTAAAATCGCAAACACAATGGGTTTCCGATATAATCAACAACGATTAGCACACAATCGTTTCAATATGATTGACGATAAAAAGACTAATGACTGCGGAAATCGACTCATTCAACGTGTAGAGCTTAAACGTGTAACGTTGATAGGGTGAAAATACGGCGCACGGCACTGACCGGTGCGGCGAAAAGGATAGTGGGGAGAGACGCGTGGAAAAGGACCGAACATATCGTCCCCTGTCGAGGGAGCTAGTTTTATTTGTTGTAAATAACAAAAAGTAAACCTATACGGGGTCTTACGCTAAATAGGTGGAACTTCGTTGTACGTTAAGTGTAATTGGGAAATTGTTGAAAGCCCATTGAGTTTGTTAATTTGTATGTTTGTTCGGCCAGCCGCCATTCCAGGCTATCGCTTCTAGAATAAATGGTAGTGCCAAGTTAAAAAGGGTTTCTTTATTTATCCCCGAAATAATCCAAAAATAAAGTGGTGCCCAAACTATCAAATATTTCGTCACTGACAACAGCAAATCTGGACCACGCCATCTCCACCGAGCTACCGAGCCACCCACATGGTGCATGGGTGTAAAGCACCACATTTTTGTAACTGTCGGTTATAAAATTTGGCGCCGCAACGCTAAGGGCTATTTATCATCATATATAGTACAGCAGTGACGAACGCCATTGGTAAGGACATCATCAGCAGCATCCTAACATCCTCGCTGGAATACGTAAGAAGCCATCAAAGGTCAGAAATTTTATTTATCCTTTATTTACATTTTGTCAACTTGCCACAAACTAGTGTAGTGAAGTGATAAAAAGGTCTCTTTTTATAAGTGAGTGTTTTTACCCGCATTCTATATCGGTCATGAACTTGACACTGAAGAGTAAATATTAGAAATATAACAAAAGCAGAAAAACACTGTAATACATCGAAAATCATAATTAATCATAATTTTTGCGTATTCTATTATTTTGTGTGGGATTGTTTATAGGGTACTCTGTTTATCTATGGCGAAATATATTATTTAATATGCCAAAAGACGTATCCCTAAGTCTTTTATGAATTTTGGAAATTATTTTAGTCTAGTTAGTGTGTAAGTTAGTAAAAAATTTTAGAGTAACTGCCCGTAAATAAGCCATAAAATATTTTCGGATCTAAATATTTTTTGTTTACTGTAGATTTGTCAAGAACATTGATTTTTGTTTATTTTATTTTCTTTTACTGGTGGTACCACGGGAAATAAATATTTTAAACTAGGTTTAAGTAATGTAAATAAAGTAGTTGCGATTCTAGACGCTTGGATAACAAATAATTTTGTTTACTTTATCAAAGATAATATATAGCATAACATGTTACTTATTTAATTTGCTGAATAGTGTACAATGGAAAATATTAATATTTTTGTTTAATTTAGTTTAGAAAGTTTGTACGGTTCCCTCGATAAGTTAATTTAAGCTAGGCCATTTAACGTTTTATTATAAAGGTAATTTTTTTTTTGACATTTTGAAGTCTCAGATATAGTTCTTTTTACACGTATTATTAATGATGGATCCCCACTATCTATCGCGCGACGAACTTCAATATGAATTATTAATTAGGAATTATGATAACACTGATGCTATTACAATGAGTGCGGTGCAACGTAAGTTAAGTTCTTTACTACAAAAAGAGAAATTTGGTGTACATTTACCTAACCCTAATGAAAAGTTAGATTTTTCCGAAGAATTAAAATTTTGTAGATTAAAAATCGATAGTTTGACGTCCTTATTAGAATCTTTTGATGGGTTAAGAGATAGTGTTGATTACAACATTATTGTGACCAAACTAGCTCATTTATTAAGTAGGCTGATGCGAGTAGTGAGTGATGACGTCGATGTAAATCAAACAAAAGATAAGTACATTTCCGAATTAACTGGGATAGAGGATAGTGTCGAAGAATTATGCCGCTTAAGTCAGGGGAAGAGTTCCGTACCTGGAAAAAAATGTAAGGTAGCTGGACAGGATAATTCAGAGGGTTCAATAAAAATTACACGTAAACAAATACCCGTTTGTCAATGGAATTTAACTTTTTCTGGGGATGGTAAAGGATTAAATATTGTAGACTTTTTAGAAAGGGTAGATGAGTTAAAATTAGCACGTAATGTTTCCGACTACGAATTGTACCTTTCTTGCTGCGATCTTTTTTCTAACGATGCTTTGACATGGTATCATTCGGTGAAAAATAAAGTAACGAATTGGCAAGAGTTGGTGCGAGAACTACGAGCTAATTTTCTCTCTGATGATTATGAAAGGGAATTATTACATCATATCCAAAATAAGAAACAAAAACCAAAAGAATCCGTTACTATTTATATTGCCTCAATGCAAAATCTTTTTAGCAGGTTATATAAAGATTTGCCTGAGTCAGAAAAATTATACATATTAAAATGTAATTTATTACCAGATTTTATTCATGATTTGGGGGTATCTGATAGTGATAATAAAATATCAACGGTCGATGATTTGTTGCAAAGGTGCAAAAGTTTAGAAAGAACTTATATGTTAGCGGATAGAAATCGTCCACATGGGGGCACTCAACCTTCTACAAATTTTAAATCAAACCCGTCCTCGACTAGTGGTCAAACAAAATCAACTTCAGTGGGATTATACGAGGTGCATCAACATAATTCTTATTATAATTATGCTGGAACTGTTCTCAGAGAAATCATACATATAAAAATTGTAATTTTCCTTTAAAAAATTTTTGTTTTAGCTGTGGTGCTCCAAATAAAACTAAATTAACTTGTCGCAAGTGTAATCCGGTAAACTCAAGGACAAGTCATCCGCGGATCGGACAGTGACTTGTCAAACAGATTGTCCGATCACAACTAAGGGCGAGTGGAAAAAATGGCTATCATTCGTGGCGCAAGAATACAATAAAGCTAAAATTAATTATTTATTGTCCTCAGTTAAGGGGGACAAAAGACCATATTTAAATGTAACTATTTTGCAAAGAAATTTTCTTGGTTTAGTTGATACAGGGGCATCCAAAACTAGTATTAATTTTGAATTTTGTGAAGTATTATTTAATTTGGGGTTTAAGTTAAATAGTTCGAGTACAAAATTTGTCGGGATGGCAAATGGGGAAAATTGTAAAGTTTTAGGGAGTATAGATATTCCTTTTTGTCTAGAAAATAAGGTAGTTTTAATTAATACTCTAGTTGTTCAGAATGTAAGGACTAATTTAATTTTAGGAATAGATTTTTTAAATAAGATGGGAATTATTTCGAATTTTAAGAACAGTTTTTTATACATTTATTTAACGTCGGCCTATTTCCGCTACTGAGGCCTAACACCGACGCCTGTAGACGAGCTACCCCCAACCAGGAATTTTTGCCGAACCTCTTCCCTTAAGAAGAGTAGGGATCTTTTACTTGCCTAACATTTAATAGACAAGGGACCGACGGCTTTACATCCCCTCCGAAGGATGGTATATCTCCTATACAACCCTCGCCTAAGGTTGTATAGCTTCCGCGCATACACTGATATACAAGCCGCTGGAAGATGTGTGAGGCGAGAACGCGGTTTCCGTTGGAATGGTCACCAATCCAAGTACTAACCGCGCCTGTCGTTGCTTTACATCGCATACCGAAGTATGTACATAGTAAAGACGCACCTACGCTCGCCCCCCGGATAATAGTTCAGATTCATGTTTTGTGATGGAAAGTAATGACTTATCGGACTCGGAATTAGAAGATTTACACTCTTTAACTTCTTTTTATTTAAATAAGTTAGGTTCAGGTTTAGGAAAAGCTAGTTGTGTGGAACATGTCATAGATGTCGGGGAGGCAAAACCTATTAAACAGAGGTATTATCCTGTTAGTCCCGCGATGCAAGCTATCATCGATAAAGAATTAGATAAAATGTTGAGCATGGGGGTAATAGAACGTTCACAGAGTCCTTGGTCATCACCAGTGGTACTTGTAAAAAAATCAAATGGGGTGGATTATCGTTTTTGCATAGATTTTAGGAAGGTGAATGCAGCAACAAAAAGGGATGCGTATCCTTTACCCTATGTTTCCTCAATTTTAGATCGCTTACGTAACGCAAGGTATCTTTCCAGTTTGGACTTGAAAAACGCATATTGGCAAATCCCTTTGGAAAAATCAAGTCGTGAAATAACAGCTTTTACAGTTCCAGGGCGTGGCCTATTTCAGTTTGTCAGAATGCCTTCTGGGCTACATAATTCAGCAGCCACTTGGCAAAGGCTCGTAGATAAAGTTTTAGGTCCAGAATTAGAGCCATACGCTTTCGTTTACTTAGACGACGTAATTATCTCGACGCCAGATTTTCCGACACATTTAAAAATATTAAAAGAAGTTTTTGAAAGACTTTTAGCTGCAGGACTGGTAGTTAATCGCGAAAAGTGCAAATTTGTAAAAAAGGAACTTAAATATTTAGGTTATATTGTAAATGCATCCGGTCTGCATGTAGATCCCGACAAAGTATCGGCTATTTTAAATTTCCCGGCACCTAAAACTATAACGGAAGTTAGACGTTTTGTAGGACTCGTGTCGTGGTATCGAAGATTCGTGCCGAATTTTGCTGAAACGACAGCGGCCCTCACTAACCTTTTAAAAAAGTCAGTTAGATGACGCTGGTCTGAGGTGGAAGAACAGGCATTTCTTGAGTTGAAAGAATGCTTAGTATCTGCTCCTATACTTGCATGTCCCGATTTTACCAAGCCTTTTTGTGTTCAGACTGATGGGTCAATGGTAGGACTAGGTGTCGTCCTGTCGCAAAATGACGGGGACGACGGGGAAAAGGTAATTGCGTATGCCAGTAGATCCTTAACCCCGGCGGAAAAGAAATATAGCACTACCGAAATAGAATGCGCGGCGGTATTGTACGCGTTGGATAAATTTAGGTCGTATATTGAAGGATTTCCGTGTAAAGTGATTACTGACCACTACAGTTTGAAGTGGCTTAATAACTTAAAAAATCCATCTGGTAGATTAAGTAGGTGGGCACTGAAAATGCAGCAGTATGATATTGTGATTGAGCATCGTAAAGGCCGCGACCACGTCGTGCCGGACGCACTCTCAAGAGCTCCACCTGTACTTGCTCAGATAGATATAGTAGATCATGATTCTTGGTATTCTTCCATGATTAGTAAAGTTACACAAAATCCCTATAAGTTTTCAAATTTTCGGGTTGAGAATAACGAATTGTACAAGTTAGCTAGAGAAAATAGGTTTTCTTTAGATGAGGGGGATAAGTGGAAACTAGTTATTCCAAAATCACGTAGAAAAGAAATTTTAGAATTATGTCATTCCGCACCGACGGCAGGGCATATGGGTATCTTTAAAACGATCGAGAGGGTACGTAAAAATTATTTTTGGCCAAAAATGTCGAGTGATGTGGCGAAATATGTCAATAAATATAAAACTTGTCTGGCGAATAAGCCTGTACAACGTAAAATTCAGGGATTAATGACCTCCCGTACCATTTCTAGACCGTTTCAAGTCATTAGTACAGATATTATGGGTCCATTTCCTTTATCTCGTTCCAAAAATAGATTTTTGTTAGTGATTACCGATTATTTTACGAAGTACACGCACATGTTTCCCTTACGTAACGCTACAGGTGATAAAATTTCAGAAATTTTAGAGAATAACGTATTGTTAATGTTTGGCACTCCTGAATATGTTATCGCAGATAATGGAAGGCAATATATCAGTAAAAAAGCTACCGATTTGCTAGCCTCTTATAAAAGCAAGGTTTCTTATACACCTTTGTACCACGCTCAAGCAAATCCCACTGAACGGGTGAACAAAGTCATTGGAACTATGATTCGATCATGCGTAAATAATAATCATCGCGATTGGGATAAGTTGTTGCCTAAATTCACGTTCGCAATTAACACAGCAATTCACGAAGTTACGGGTTTTTCTCCGGCTTTATTGAATTTCGGTAGGGAACCTATCCTTTTTGGGAATCAGTATGTTCCATGTTTGGGGAATAAACCTTTTGATGTGGCCGACAGAAAAGCATTAGCTAATAATCTCACGAAACTTCCAGATTTGTACGGTAAAGTTCAACTTAATATACAAAAAGCGTATGAAAAAAATAAAAAACATTACGATTTACGTCGACGTCATGTTACTCTCGAACCAGGTCAAATAGTGTGGAAAAAGAATGCAGTATTGTCCGATGCTGCTAATTACATTAGTGCCAAATTAGCACCTAAATATATTGAATGTAAGGTCAAGAAAAAAATTGGTTCCAATGTATACCATCTAGAAGATCTAAATGGACATACGCTAGGGAATTGGCATATAAAAGATATAAAAGTTATACGTAATGGTTCGGACGAAAATATTTCTTTTCTAGGTTAAGTAAATGTAATAATTTTAGTTTTATATCAGTTTATTTTAATGGGGGGTTAAAAAAAACAAGTATGTATATTGTTTTTTTTATTTATTTACGAAAGGGGGGTGTAACGTTGATAGGGTGAAAATACGGCGCACGGCACTGACCGGTGCGGCGAAAAGGATAGTGGGGAGAGACACGTGGAAAAGGACCGAACATATCGTCCTCTGTCGAGGGAGCTAGTTTTATTTGTTGTAAATAATAAAAAGTAAACCTATACGGGGTCTTACGCTAAATAGGCGGAACTTAGTTGTACGTTAAGTGTAATTGGGAAATTGTTGAAAGCCCATTGAGTTTGTTAATTTGTATGTTTGTTCGGCCAGCCGCCATTCCAGGCTATCGCTTCTAGAATAAATGGTAGTGCCAAGTTAAAAAGGGTTTCTTTATTTATCCCCGAAATAATCCAAAAATAAAGTGGTGCCCAAACTATCAAATATTTCGTCACTGACAATAGCAAATCTGGACCACGCCATCTCCACCGAGCTACCGAGCCACCCACATGGTGCATGGGTGTAAAGCACCACATTTTTGTAACTGTCGGTTATAAACGGTTAAGATATAACCTGCCAGCTAAAGACCGTGCATTTCTTCGATCCATCGGATTGAAACTGAGAGAAAAATAGTTAATAATGGTGACTTTTACATCTAGTGAAAAACTTGAGGTGTTCGAGGAACCTGTATTCGATCAGTCACTCGTTAGCTTACATGAGCATACATATAAACCATACGGTTCACCATATTATAGAAACTCTGATGAAGTACGCATTCCTGTCAATTTTTAGGACTTAATACTTGACATTACAGAGAGTTACATTTATATAGAAAGAAAATTTACCCCTAGTGATGTTACCAAGAAGTATTATCTATCTAACAATGCGCTAGCTTTTCTCTTCAAAGAAATAAGATATGAAATGGGTGGTGAACAGGTCGCTGTCGTTAGGAAGCCTGGCATCACTACTACAATGAAAACTAGGGTGTCATATGGACAAACATCCCTCCCATCGCTACTAACTATAGGTTGGGGTCTCACCGAGAAAAAACAGGATATTTTAGATACTACCAGCCACGTTTTCAGCGGTAAACTCCCTCTTAAGTACCTCATGGGTTTTGCAGAAGATTATACGAAAGGTATTTTAAATACAAAACAGGAATTAATTTTAATTATAGCACGTTCCTTTAAAGACTCTTACATTGGAGAAGTTGATGCACAGTTAGAAATTAACAAAATCGAATGGAAGATAAGACATATCGTGCCTGAAGTTAGACAAAAGGTTAAACTATTAAAGAAAATTGATACGAGCAGTAATAATGCTAAAGTTAAAATGGCTTACCGTATGTGGGATCTCTATGAGCTACCCACTCTACGTGATACTACTTCTGATATATGGGCTGTTAAAACCACTAACAGTCTTGAGAGACCTCGATACATCATTATCGGATTTCAAAACAATGGCAACTCTAGTGACAGAACCAAAGACGCCGCAAGTTTTATACATGCAGATATAAATAATATTCGGCTATATTTAAATGCCGAAGTATTTCCATATGAACGTTGGAATTTAAATTTCGATAAGAAACTACTCTGCAGCCTACTACGCCTATGAAAATTTCCAACGTAGTTATTACGATAAAGATATGAGTGAACCTATGATGGACCTTGGCGAATTCAGAAAAAATCCATTGTTTGTTATTGATTGCTCACACCAACCAGATGCAATGAAATCATCCACCGTCGATATAAAAATTGAATTTGAGACACGGAAGACGAAGTTTCCCGAACAAACTCGAGTATATGCACTTATACTTCATGATGCGTATTTAAGTTATAGCGCATTAGATGGTTCAGTTCAGTGTGGCATTGCTGGTGCTAAGTAACGAATACCTATTACCATGACGTCATTAGGTAGCCAATTTCCTACTTTGATAGTTGAATTGCAGGGGTTTCAATATAAAACAAATGATTTTACCATTAAAGAATTAGCTGTTCTATGTTGTAACACTAATCAGCAAGCACTGTTTGGGCCGCATATAATTCAAATTAATTGGAAATAGCAGTTGCCTTCCTTCTAAATAATGACTGGATACTTCCTTAATAGAGGGCATCACAAGTATCAGATTTAATTCATTTATATTTAATTTTTTGTATATTTTTTTGAAAGAGATAGCGAGTTGCTGTGACACTCGAACAGATAGATAGTTAGTTTCCTAAAATAGAGTTGATTTTCTCAAAATTAGTAAAAATACGCGATAGTATAAATTACAACGTGATTTATTTGTGAATATAATAGCTAATCAGCTTATTAAGTTTAGTGTGTTGTTAAAGCAATATCCTTTAAATTTCCTTTTAACCCTGTCCCTTTCTCCATCGCAACACAAGGGCAGCAAACAGCCAGCTGAATTTGGTAAGTGTCTATGAATGTGTTATATTTGTATAAGAAATTAAATTTTGTTTAATTGCATACAGTCCACTCAAAAAAACAATACAAGCACACTATTTCTTCAAACCACCAAATCCTTTCTCATCACTAACCCAAGGTGAACAGACTCACTACCGATGGTTAGAAAACAACTACCATGGGGGCATAAAATAGAGTGATGGATATATTCAACTGTCAGAATTCCCACTAATACTTCATCGACTTTGTCAAAACGCAGTTAATAATTTTCGACGCAATGTATTGTCAGAGGATGTTATAATTGTATGCAAAGGCAAATTAAAGAAAAATGTTCTACAGCATCATCTAAAATGGAATAGAGTTATAGATCTAGATGACTTCTCAGCCTGCATACCCAATCTAAAATCGTTAAAGGTACCAAGATGTATGGAACACACCCAACCAAAATATAGTCACTGCTCTCTTGCAAACGTTCACTTTCTTAACAAATGTATTATAGATTTAAATATAGGGTTAAAATAAATATCTTTAAATATGTTTATATTTAGGATTAATAATTAATATTTTTTAATTTATGTCACCAAAAATAATTATAAATAAATTAATGTATAATCTAATAATGTGTTTCATTTATTTCAATTTTAATTTTAAAAATAAAACAACTATATTTCAATAATAATAATTTTATTACACCATTTACATATTAATATTATTAACAGAAGAATTACAATAAGTGATTAACTACTAATTGAATTGTCTTCAACCTGTTCTTCATCAGATTGGTCGAGTTGATACTTTTCAATAATTTTCTTAGGTAAGTATTTTTCTATGTCACATAGGAAATGTTTTAAATTTATTTCTACTAGTTGCTCACAGAATTCCACTAAATTCACAATACCACGAGAGAATTTACCACATAGTTGTGCACCTCTGTAATACCTCTCAGAATCTTCATTAAGCTGTTTAACTTTTTCAGCATCGAAGCAGTAATTCAGATCATAATTTATTGCATGGAGTCTATCCATACTTAAGTCGCCTAGTACAGAAGATAGTCTTTCAATTGCCGAATTAATGTCTTCTGCCCTTACCCAACGTTCCGCTGAATATTGCATCCACATTCTTGTCGATTATAGTGAAACTAGAAATTACATAAATAAAATTAGAATAAGTTGAAAAAATAAATGATAAAACTACTTACATCTCTGCTACTATTGTAGGAGCAAACAATTCGTATCGGAATACTGACTCAATGTGAGATAATGAGTGATCTAAAAATTATTATAATTTGTAATATTTCTACCTAAGTTATACTTTCACTATACTATATTTATTGGCTAGATAATTTAAAGCATACAAATATTTTAAATAGTTAAAATCACGCAATAAGTTCGAATTTTACTAGTGACCTCGATTTGGCACCGGCATAAATAGGGGAATTTTCTCCTAAATAAATCAATGCATATTTACCACCAGACGAAGTTATTTCTTCTATATAAGATATATTTAAAAGTTCAACAATACGTTTAGGCAAAAATGATTTAAAGGTAGTATTTGTACTTTCATCGAATAAATGTACTAATATCGATTTTCCAAAACGTGTATTAAGCATTAACATTTTTTTAATGGCGTAAACCTTATTTAAAATTAACGATGAAATAGGTTTTTGGTCTAAAACCTCAGTATCTTTCACAATGAGTTCATTAAGGACTAATAAATCGATATTGGTAGCCATATTTAAGTAATTGAGTACAGTGAAAGAATTACTAAACAAGAAATGTTACAGAACTTTGCTTACTTACAATTCTTCAGATCACAACACTATGCTCACTTAGGCGAATCAGACTAAATATGATTTTGTTCTGGTAGCCCTTACTCTTTTATAGAAAAGGTATACTACGTCACAAAATATCAAACCCCACTACATTTTACTGTGTACGTATTGAACAAATGTAATTTTAGAGGTCAAGTTGCGTGGCAAGAAGGAAGCGCCATCCTTGCACGCTCTAATAGTATTAGCCAAGGCCAAGGTCGCAGCAAGTGATCGTTCTGGGTAAGAGCAACACTGCACCCTTCAAGTCGAAACGCACTGCGACCGCCCAAGGTCAAGGTCACGGTATATAGTCTGGAGACCTAGGCATACACCGTGACCTTGAATGTCAAGCCAGCAGGTGTGCGCCTAAAGCCAAGGTCAAATGCACTTCGACCGTCCAAGGTCAAGGCCACGGTATCTAGTCTGGGGACATAGGTACACACCGTGACCTTGAATGTCAAGAGACAGCAGATGCACGTTCAAGGTCAAGGTCAGTGGTGGGGGAGACCCAGCTTCGGCTAACTTCCTCTACTCCTGTCCAAATGTGTATGGAAAAATTTCTTGGTTCCTGGATCGAAGAATGCATGAGGATTTTCTGCCTATATGTGATTGTTGTGAAAGTTGACAATACCAACCCCACTTCATCCGTAACAATCTTTTTTGATTAAATTCAACATTTCTTTCACATTTTTGCACAAGCCATCAGCAGAAGACTTAGCTTCTTGGTAGATCTTTTGATTTGAGCGCTTGTATGTGGTAGGGATACAGTGATTGTTCAACACCCTCCAAGCAGAATATGCTGACACACCTTCCTTCTCGTACTGATTCGGGGATTCGCATTTACTCCATTTAATATAGCTTCTTTTGTTTCTGGGGTCCCAACATAACGATCTGGGCCAGAATTTCGCTTGTCTGAATAGAACTTACTCCTTTCTCGTAACGAACGATCTACACTTACAAAAAATCTTTCGCAAGGTATTCTTCTATTTGGGAAAGCTTCTTCGTATAATCTTCTTGTTTCAGCAGCATTACCCCAGGCTCGACCGTAGATTAAATTATTATCGGCCTGTTCTTTGAAAGTGTAACTCATATTAAATAAAAATTGAAATTCTCTTATTAAAGACTGCGTAATGAGAACATTACCTTTTATGTCATGTCAATATTGGAAATCAATAACGACCAATTAAGTAATAAAAAGCCAAGTAAATTGATCAGTGGTAAGAAGTTTTTACAAATAAAAAAATACTGTGTGAATTTTTGCAAGTGCAGATAGAAAGATGACCTTCTGTCCATGGTACTTGCGAAAATGTGAAGAAAATGATGAATTCATTGAAAAAAATTCTGTTTGCATAAAAAGAGTGAAAAAATTCTTTTAGGTTCATATTTCCCGAAAACGACTGGTCCTACAGCATTACAAAAAGACAGCCTTTTTTGTGTATTTATAGCCATGGAATCATATTTCGATGAAAAAACACAGAAAATGCACATTAAAAAATTTAGGGAAGAAGTAATTCCCTCTTTTCAATTTCGTGCATCCCTGATTGAATTTACCCTTGGTGGATAATATCAGATAATGACCTTTATTAATAACGAATCATGTTCAAAAATTAGTCACTGTAGCTCAAAGGGTTCCTGAGATGTGAAATAAAATGTCAATGTTGGGTGCTCTTCAGAGGCCCGCAGCGCCCTTAGGAGGAATTTCCGAGCCCATGTTTATATGAACTTTTTTTCACATTTTTTTAATGTAGAATCACTCATGGAAATTAATAAACGCATACCTGAAATATTCTGTATATTTATTTAATTGTTACAATAACTTCAGCCTCTTATAATCAGAATCAATAGCATTAGAAGATACTAATAGTGTCAATTAAACTAACATATCAGAAATAAAATTGTCTCAGTGTTCTGTACTCCTCACTAGTGTATACTTACTTAAATAAAGTTAAATGATAATGTTTTAAATGTTTTAGGTATATGGGTAGTGCAAACTATAATTTGAATACTTATATTATTAAAGTAAGTAAATGATAATTCTAGCAGCAAAATACGGTTAGTATATCTAGCTCCTAAAAGATATTTTACTTTCATTTTCTAATGTAAATAGTAGTTACAGATAGAGGGATTTGCCGTGGTATAGCACTAACCACTAAATATTTAAACAATCACCGTTATGTGTTCGTATATATATCGCTTCAGTTGGTAATAGAAAACTATAGATAGAGTATATCAACATGACGAATTTGAGATAACAGAAACGTGTAACAAGATCAATTCCCTGTCGTCGCGCGTCTTGAAATGCATGATTACTTTAATAGGTACTGTTAAAATTTAAAATATTTTGAAAATGACTAGATGCTACCAAAATGTCACCTCGCATGTTTGACTTCCGTTATTATTTTGATTTTAAACATTTTTTCTTAGATAACGGTAGCCGACAATAAATTTGGCAAACTTATAAAGGTCAGCCAACAATTTTGCAAAGAAGATTGTTAAACGAATCATTTTTCTACGTTTCTATTAAGGTAGAGAACATTTTTTATAATGTTTAACAGAGGTCATAAAAAATAAAAATCTGTCTATTAAAATAGTAATTTATTACATTTGTATTTTTGCGATAACAGTACTATAGCTAGCTATGCTAGAAAATAAATTGATCTGGTATGATTTATGTAAAAAATACCTACCTAAGAATTTTTTCAAGCGCAAAAAATACTCACTTCGTAGTTAATTTTTCATTCTAGCTGTTGAGGCATTCTCTTTTATAGATATGCGTCCCTTTTATGTGAGATTGTCTCTCATTTTTACTTTCTCATCTAGAAGATAGAGAAAGTATTGGCGTCTAGATTATGATTAAAATGGACGGTTTGGGGAGAGAAAATAGTCTATGTGTGTGTCAGCCTGTCTGTGTACGTATTTCTCGAATAGGGTTCAACGTAGTAAGCTGTAATTTTAGACATTTAGAGGTCCAAAGAAGAACTGTATTGAATATTGATGAAATTGTTGCACCAGGCGGACCAGATAAGACAGTTACCTTCCGAATAAAATATTAAACGAGCCATGTTCCTATTTAAAAATATCGTCGATGACATCATTACAATAATTAGGATTAAGTAATAAATATACATATATATAATACAATAAGAAATTTTGGTCATTTGTAAAATGAAAAAATAACATATCCAGAATTCCTGGAATTGTATTATATGAAAATGAGTCCTTCACGAAGCTATAGGATATCATAAATACATTTGGTAGTTTTTAAAAAAATGTATTTCTATATGGATCTGAAAATGAAATCATAGTAGCAGCAAACAAACTAAAAAATGAAATGATAGTCCTGATAGTGTACCATCGTTTATTGTTAAAGATTGTATAGTTACGTGTTTACAATTTTCAGTAAACACTGTGTATGTAGGTTCAATAAATTGCAACAAGTACTTTCATAAACCACTGATTTATTAATAACTTAATTACAATAATTAAGTCCTTATACACATTAGTACATACTAATTACAAGTTTCATCTACTATAGTCTCACTACTATAATTCACAACTTAACATTCGCGATTTTTCTGGCGCCGTTCTCAAATTTTCTATGATTCCAGTGGCGTAGATGTGCACATAATTGTATAAACGTTCTTGTCACCTCGATGCATATATTGTTTATATCTCCTTAAAAACAACAATGTTTCCAAATCGATGGAAAGAAGCCAAGGTTGTTCCTATTTTCAAAAGTGGCGATAAATCCATGTTGTTAATTATAGATCTATATCTATTTTGTCCAACTTTTCTAAGCTCTTTGAACTGGTTTCCTCTGTTCATCATATGTTATCTCAATCACAACATGGATTTATGAGTCATAAATCTACAGTGACAAATTTGGCAGTACTTACATAATATGTTTCGTTCTAAATAATCGAGGGAAGATAGATGTGGTTTACACGGATTTCTCGAAGGCTTCTGATAGAATTAATCATTTCGTTTTACTTAAAAAACTAGGACTATTTAGCTGTGACAACCAGATGAATGAACTTTTCTATTCATATTTACAGAATAGATCACAGTGTGTTTCCTATAATGGGTATAATTCCTTTAAATATGTGGCTAATTCAGGGGTCCCTCAAGGTTCCAACTTAGGTCCATTGTTGTTTTTTGTTCATTAATGACTTAAGTTCTATTATTCAATGACATCAACTCTATTTTGTTGATGATTTGAAAATATTCACTGAAACTCATATCTTGAACAGTTGTCAGAGCTTGCAGGATGATTTAGACCGAATTCAAACCTGGTATACTAGCAATAATTTACAACTAAATCCAATGAAATGCAAAATTATGAGCTTTTCAAGAAAGCAGACATCCGTATAGTATCAACGGGAATATACTAACTCGCTGCAGCCCTTTCAATGATTTGGGTGTAACTTTTGGTTGTCAGCTAACTTTCACTGAGCACATAGCACGAAAAATAACTGAAGCGATAAAGTTTTTTGGTTTCATTGTCAGAAACTGCCGAAACTCCTACGATGATCTAAATTAAAATATGGAACGCTAATTTGGTACCCGTTTTACAATTGTCACATAGAGGCAATAGAGAGAGTACTGAAAAGATTTTAAAGTATATTTATTATTTAAATAGGATAGTGAGTATCCTGCAAGAGTGGTAGATCATAAACACTTGTTAGAAAGGTTTAATATCATCAGCTTGGAGCTAAGAAGAAAATGTGCTTCAATGTCATTTCTATACAGGTTACTAAAGTCGTAGTGTTCAAAATCAACAGGATAAGAGCTTTAATTTCATATATAGGTACATACTTTAATAAAAACCTATGCTTTCGATAAAAACCAGGTAGTCGATAAATGATGAGGACAAATAGTCGATTAATACGAATAAGCGTTTTTAGTCCGCGTCACTAGTTTAAATTTTAAGATGAGTGGTTTTCAATAAAATAACAAGTGCTAAACATCTTAATGTTTTATAGAATATATGGCTAGTCTGTTTAAAATTCTAGTCTTTGGAAGGCGCCTGTCTGAATTTGTTCTTGTTTTTCCATTACTACCCAATTTTCTTGATTGAAATACTTTCTCATTTAATTATATGTGAATCGAATCGAATCAAATATGCAAAATATGTAGCCACTTGAATCTAGTCCAGGCGAAATCAGTCATCGACCGGGAAAATTAATTCGAATGGAAAATGTTTGTGCCATCTTGTTTAAAATGTGGTCCTTTATAAGAAAGTACAATTTGCCAGATGGAAATGTGGTCAGGAATTGTTTAAACAAAGTTTTTTAAACAAAATAGAAACATTGATTTTATCCTTTCGGAAAAAATATTTTCGTATTTTTCACACCAAAACAAATAAAAAATAAAGTTGATAGATTTAGAGAAAATTTTTTTTGAAATCTCAAAAAATGCGAAATTTGCGATTTTCAGGGCTCAAAAACTATATGAAAATCAATGTTTTTTCAAAAAAAAAATTGTATTTATTCTTTGAAGCTTATACCACAATATACTACAGTATATTATATTATATATTATATATTTTGTTATTCTTTGGCTTAAGTGCTTGTTTTATATTGTATTATTTCGCGTACGTGTGGAATAAAACTTTTTTTTTTTTTTTTATACATTTATTTAACGTCGGCCTATTTCCGCTACTGAGGCCTAACACCGACGCCTGTAGACGAGCTACCCCCAACCAGGAATTTTGCCGAACCTCTTCCCTTAAGAAGAGTAGGGATCTTTTACTTGCCTAACATTTAATAGGCAAGGGACCGACGGCTTTACATCCCCTCCGAAGGATGGTATATCTCCTATACAACCCTCGCCTAAGGTTGTATAGCTTCCGCGCATACACTGATATACAAGCCGCTGGAAGATATGTGAGGCGAGAACGCGGTTTCCGTTGGAATGGTCACCAATCCAAGTACTAACCGCGCCTGTCGTTGCTTTACATCGCATACCGAAGTATGTACATAGTAAAGACGCACCTACGCTCGCCCCCTGGAATAAAACTTAAATTGAATAATATCCTATGCACGTCAGATGCCTTATACTTGCATATCTTGAGACCATCTACGCAAACATATATTTGGAAAAATGTAATATTTTCCAGCTACATTGAATTAGATCTAACACGTTATGGTTACACATATGAGGATAATATGCTTATACGTGCATTTATGGCAAAAAATCCTTTGTTAGATGGGTTAATAAAAGCGTGCAATTGTAAAAAATCATGTAGTACTAATGCATGTAGCTGTAAAAAAAAAATAACGTTACTTGTATATCTATATGTTACTGTGATCTTGCTATTGTAAAAATGTGTAAGTGGTATTATCACTTTAATTGTATTTTAAAATAAATTAAATAAAAAATAAAGTTCACATACATTTCAAATCTTATATTACTCTACTTGCAATTATTCTCCTTATATTAAATATTTGTAATGTTTCGTATTTTATATAAATTGTTTTATACTTCAGTGGATGCACGACGAGCTAATGCAAGCGTATGTTCTATGAAAAATACCCATATACTTATACAATATCATAACCACGCTAACAGACGCGCGCACGCGCACAAACATCTTCACAATTAAAAAACAAGCACTTAAGCTAAAGGATAACAAAATATATCAACAGCATACTGTGGTCAAAGCTTCAAAGAATAAATACAAATTCTTCTTACAATAAAAACATTAATTTTCATATAGTTTTTGAGCACTGAAAATCGCAAATTTCGCGTTTTTTGAGATTTAAAATGTTTTTTTCTCTAAATCTATCAACTTTAGAGACAAACGCCTAAGAACATTTTTTTGTTTGTTTTGGTGTGAAAAATACGAAAATATTTTTTTCCGAAACGATAAAGGCAATGTTTGTTTCTATTTTGTTAAAAAAACTTTGTTTAAGTAAACCATTCCTGACCACATTTCCATCTGGCAAACTGTACTTTCTTATAAAGGAGCACATTTTGAACAAGAAGGTACAAAAATGTTCCATTCGAATTAATTTTCCCGATTGATGACTGATTTCGCCCGGACTAATCTACGTATACATGTCCGCAACCTGAGACTTCTCGGATCTTTTGGGACTGATAATAATTTGTGTTTATTTTCTATAAAAACTAATGAATTTGTGTCTACAAAGTCCTAGCTATGTATTTGAAGCATTTTTCTACATTTAAGTATGTATATCGGGAAAGTTATTAGTTTTTATATCAATTTTGGGAGCAAAGTCGAGTAAGAGATACCGGAAATGCTAACTGCATTGTATTTGCTAGCGAATGTAAGAATTATGCAGCAACGCGCAACTTATGTTGTTAACATTAATACTTTGTGATTAACATGCACTTTTTTGTTTGCGTATTTCTTTTGTATTTGATTCTGCGATCTGCCCGATCAGAACTTTTACAGTGTTTGTGTTTTTAGCTGTAGATTAATAATTGAATAGCTTTCTCCCATTTATCCAGCTCAATTTTATATACGACTGTTACAACTTCCAATAACTTTGTATATAGGTAGTATAAATCGTTAGAATTTGCATTAATTTGCTCAACACTAAAACTTTTGAGTTGTGTGATTTTGCATTCTTATTGAACTATTATGTAGGCAACCAACCTTCACTCAAACTGCAAGGAGATTGTCTAGTCATAGGTTGTAACGTTATGAGTGTTGTATCCTTCTGTACTTTTGAAGTTAAAACAATTGAAATCACTAAAATGGTATATTATCTAGGTGAGAAAGAAATTAGTTGACTTACAATATATTTTTGTAATAGATAATAAACGTAATTTCAAAATATTTAAAATTGTTCGTATTAAATACGTTTTTCTATACATTAATCATTATTTACATTTTCATATGGCTCCCATTCAGACGATAAAAGGTCTTCAGAGTCTATAGCATTGAAAAATGAGTTGGAAAGTTGAAATATTTTTTGACAATGTTATTGTTATTGAACTTCAATTCCAATTTTTTCTTAAAGCGACCTAGTTGTATTCAAAATAATTTATTATTATTTTAAAACTTACTTTAAATTTTATGAAGTAGGTATCGTCTACCCGTTTGATTGAATTACAAAATACATATGTTGTAGATTACTACATACTCATTTAAAGCATGATGGAGATGTATTTAAATCTTCTGCCTGTTTTACTCAGACAGGTGTTATCCGAGGAAGAGTATTGGGCCCTCTTTTATTTATAATATTTATTAATGATCTAGTTAATGTCAATATGGTTAACAGCATTCTTATCGCTCTATTTGCAGATGATACTGCAGCATCAGTTTCCGCCAATAATTTTGAAAGCATAAATATACAATTAAAAACAGTTATTTCACCTATTGAAAATTATTGTGTCGAAAATGGCCTTGTACTTAATAGCCTCAAAACTTGTTTCCATGTAGACTTTGATAACAAAGTATTTGGATAATGTCAAGATACAAATAATTTAAAGAAAATAAGTATAAATATAAAAACTATAAATGTACATATTTATAATATCTAAAGAATATTAAAAAGAAACCTCTTAATGAGGTTAATTATATAAAAATTTATAAAAAGAGAATACATAATACAACATTAAGAGAGTCTAACTGATTTACAGTATTCCTCAAATTCTTTGAGACTATAAAAGTATTTCTCTAACAGTAGATTTTTTATTTTAGTTTTAAATATATTAGCTGATCTGCTATTTTTTATTTCGCAAGGGGGCAAGTTGTAATACTTCGGCCAGCATAGTATGAGGATTTTATATAGTACGTGTGGCTGATTTTTTTTACATACATATTGACTCTTATTTCGTGTTGGGTACATATGAATGTTTGTATGTTTTTTTATAGTTTTCAATATTGTGATGGATGTATATAAGTAATTTTAGAATGTAAAATACATGCAAGAGTTAATATTTTTTTTATCAATAAAAATTGTCCTACAAGATTTTGTTTGTGTCATTCCAAATATTAATCGTATTATACGTTTCTGAATAGTAAAAACTCTGGAATATTCTGTTGGCCGCCCCCAAGATATTATGTTACATGACAGATTGGACTACACGCATGCATAATAAAAATTAAGCAAGGAGTTCTCATGCAAAGTATTTTTTAGTGTTTTTAGTGCAAAAAAGATGTATTTAATTTAGTCTATTTGCTCACTCCAACTTACGGAGCTGTCAACAAAAATACCCAGAAACTTTTTTTTTTTTTAATACATTTATTTAACGTCGGCCTATTTCTGCTACTGAGGCCTAACACCGACACCTGTAGACGAGCTACCCCCAACCAGGAATTTTGCCGAACCTCTTCCCTTAAGAAGAGTAGGGATCTTTTACTTGCCTAACATTTAATAGACAAGGGACCGACGGCTTTACATCCCCTCCGAAGAATGGTATATCTCCTATACAACCCTCGCCTAAGGTTGTATAGCTTCCGCGCATACACTGATATACAAGCCGCTGGAAGATGTGTGAGGCGAGGACGCGGTTTCCGTTGGAATGGTCACCCATCCATGTACTAACTGCGTCTGTCGTTGCTTTACATCGCATACCGAAGTATGTACATAGTAAAGACGCACCTACGCACCCAGAAACTTGGTAGACTTATTAAATTTAATTTCGCTTGAACTAATATCGTTACCAATACGTAGGCCTAAAGAAGTTCTGTACAAACCAGTAAATTCAATATACACTGTTTTATTACAGTTATTCATTAGGTGATTAGCTGTGCACCACTCATTAAATTTCCGTGTTACTTGCTCAATTTTATAGGTAATTTCCTCTTTGGTTTTGCCAGAGACTGGATAGTGGTATCATCAGCATATATGATCACCTTTCCTTCATGTATGTAGTTTGGTAAATCGCTTATGTAGGATCCCAAAACACTACCCTGGGGGGTAGGATATAAATATCTTTTTCAATAATTTTTGAAAAGGGACTTAAATGTTACAATATCTCTATAGTTTCCAATTAATTCAGGGTCACCTTTTTTATATATTGGTGTTGTTTTTGTCACTTTTAGTTTGCTTGGAACTTTTCCCCTGATAACCGACTTGTTTATTATATCCGCTATGTATGGACTTAATTCTTTGCCACATTCCTTGATTAGGCGCGTGGGTACCTAATCAGATCCTACCGACAGTTTACTTTTTAACTGTGCAATTATTTTTTGGATATCCTTGTCAATAAAGGGTCTAAAAAACATAGTGGAATTATTTCTAACTGGTAAAGCACACGCAACACTACTGTCGGAGAACATTACTTGAACCTATTCGGCAACCGAATTAGGGAAATATTTTCCAAAGTGGTTTACTATATCACAGGTGTCCATAATACACTGAGAGAAAAATCTATTAGCCGTTATTAAAAATTTAATAATGTTTGCATAAAACTTCAATTAAATAGGGGACAGGCAGAGTAATTTACTATGGTTATTAAAGTATTTTCCTAAAAACATCTGCTAACGATTATTAAAGACCATGGAAATCTCTATAGAAACATTTGTATTACCATCAGTTTTTTTATTTTCTTATGGTTATTAAATGCTTTACCTACTACTGCAAATTGAACGACTGGTCACTATTATCATTTATTATGCTGAATTTATTAGAGTTTCTTATAAGCACTACAAAATGAACTTTTAGTCGGTATTAGATAGGTTCATTGGTTTGGTTAAATTAACAGAACTGATATTACACAATTTAATAGCACCTTGATGGGTGGCAATGAATTTATTTACGTTTATAGGAAACAGTGGAATATTTGGTTTTTCGTAGTATGTTTTTTACAACATATTTATTTTTGTAATAATTAATTCACTCTCGTTGGCTTATATTTTATTAATTTAATAGTAGTTACACGAAATAAAAATTGCTGAGATACTGAACTTATAGGATAGGTATAGTATCGTTCAAAGCTTCCCAGAAAATAAAAAACGCAACAAAAACTTTATGACCATATTAAAATACCGTTACTCTGTACTATTCCGCCTGCAAATTGAATCACTTACCTTTATAGGTTTTAATGTACGTCGATCTGTTTGATTATACCATACCAACTGGTTCTCCGGCGTTAATGATGAGCTCGTAAAGTTTTTGTTGCATTTTTTAACTGCCCGGTAAAATTGAAGACTACTATACCTTCGAATGCATTTACATATGGATCTAGGCTCCGCTGAAATAAAAATAATTTGTAAGTTATCACTAATAACTTTAACTCCTGTATGCTGTGAGCACTGAAGGTACAAGAACACACACGAAATATGATAACGATGATGTGATCATGTGATGGTAACAACTCGCTAGAGCCGATGCCTGTCTGTGCGCAATATCGCTACGTATGATTGCTTATACGATCAGCACCGAATATTAGCGAGAATAAAAAATTAATTCGATGCTTATTTGGTACACGTAGTATTCCCAATTATTATAGGTAGTGGACTAATAACATTAATTAAGAAATATTCTGTTAGCCCCGTTTAATATCAACTTGAACTTTAATAAAGGTTGTTAGATGCGTAATAACGATTATTAAGGTAATAGAATATTAGCAGCAACTTCGTTTTAATAAAAAATATCGATTTACTCCAATAAAGAATGTTAGTTATTACTGTAGCTAGAGAACTGATAACCATAATAAGACTGTTTTAGGAAAATGACTTTAATAGCTCTTAGTACTTTGAAACGTTGTAAGTATTAAAATTATTATAATAGTTACAATATTTTTAATCATGTTTATTAAGAACTTTTTAGCAAGATACTTTAATAGGTCGAATTTTCTCAGTGTATGGTCATCATTAATTCTAATATTTATTATGTTCATGTGAATGTTTTTTCTATTTAATTTCAAATTTACAAGGTCCCATAATTTTTTTGTTTTGTTTTCGGGGTCATATATTATCGAATTATAATATAGTTTTTTCTCCGATGCCGATGTTTTTGCTTAGTTGTTTTTTGAGATTTATGTAGTTTTCGTGAACGGTATTATCTTTTGTGTTTTTTCTGTACCAATTTAATTCCAGAAGTTGACGAGATTGATTTTTTAATTCATCAGAAAGTTTAAATGCACTGTTTTTAACAGAAGGTATATTTTTTGATGTTCTTATAGAATGAGATAATTTAAGACATCAGTCGAAGTTACTATAGAACCGTTCGAATGTTTCATCTATATCTACATTTATAAAATACAACTGTGTTATCATGTATAGTAATATCTAATGATTCTCTATTTATCAATGTAATAAATTCATTAATTGTTTCATTGTTAACTATTCGCTTTTGTCGTTGGTGTACTGTTGAAAGATACTCTTTACCCGAAGTTGGTGATTCCTATTTAAAAAATAAAGCAGAGTGATCAGACACACCTAGATTCTGTACCTCTAAGTTATTATTTTCTATGTTACTTACCAAGTAATCGATAGCAGTAGTTATATGGCCTATGTCCATTTAACAATTTTATATAATAACTGGTATTTTATTTATATTTAGCACGATCTGTATAGCATTTTGATTCAGTTTTTGTAAGTGAGACTGTTTCAACTATCAGAATTTTCTTTGTACAACTGCTAAATTATTTCACATTGTTTTATGTACCATTTTTATATCTTAGGAACTCAGTCATGTTTTTAATACCAAATTATGTATCATCTCTGTTACAGCACTTCAAAACCAATTGTATTCAAGTCTACGGAACACTTACATTAATTTATATTTTATTTACTATTGTACATGTACTTTTCATTACCTTTGAAATTTGCTCATTCTCCTGTTATGTAGTGTATCCTATACGATGTAATGTATTTACTGAAATCTCACAAAACAGTTTATATACGATTTACTATTTAATAGGGCAGTTCGTTCTTTGGTTATATTTTCACTGTTAAGTCAAGTTTGATGTAAGAATTATAGATTCCTTTTATCGATTTTGTAATTTGCTTGAGTAAGGGAATCTACCTAAATAAGCGAAGTTATGCGCTTAAGTCGCCCATCAACAGATGGAAGCACTTGTACTATTTTCTGCATTTTACAGCTATCCATTTTTAGTTAGTAAAACTATATTTTTCAAGTTTGTGTATTAGCAGAATGTGAGATAAAAAAGTTTGCTTTGTTAATTAAATTCAGCAAGAAATCATTTGCCTACTGATTTTGGCCTGATTCAGACTTACAAACCTTAATTGTGCGACCTCAGTAATTCATATTACATTTTTGTATCCACATTTCAAGTGATTAAACAACCAGATAAATTTTATTTATTAGTAATTTAAAATTTCAGTAATTTTCAATTTTGTCATTAATATAATTTCAATTGTTTTAAATAAATTTAAATTCAAATCTTTTTAATTTAATAAGTAATTAAAATACTATATGTACCGCATGGTTATAAAATATTCTTTTCTTTTTCATTTTTTTGGCAATTTATAGTTTGCGAATCAGCTTCTTAAAATAAGAGTTTTCTTAATATTGAGCTTTCTTATAAAATTAAGCTTTTTAAAAATGAGTTTTATTAAAGCAGCTTTAAGATTTATAGTTCTTGAAATTTATACTTCTCAAAAATTTATATTAATTATAAATTTATATTCTACGCTAAATTTATATTAATTCTATAGATTAAAATCTATAATCAGTTCTTTTGCATTTACGTTAGACGTTATGTACATTCGCGACCATTAATTTTTCCAAACCACATGGTTGGACAATATTTTTACAATTATGTTAAAGTATTTAACCCTTAAATTTAACATAAGCTCTACAATCTTTAAATTTAACTTTCTTTGAGAAACGCAAATTAAGTTGCCAAGAATACCTTTAGATTCCATATTCCAAGAGATAATTGGGGCCTGAATTGATGTTCTAGAGCTCTTAACCGTCAACGATACTCAGTCCAGGAATTTAGGAGATTGGTATAATTTTGTTATTGATTTTTAGTATTAATTATTCCTTGTTTGCCAATATCATTTGATAACTTAAAATGTCATATTTCATACTTCACATTATAAAATTTATTTATTTATTCATGTAATATATTTTATCATTCATTTTACACTATTTTATTATTTCCCTTACCAACAATTTCAGTCTGGTCTATAGGAGACTGATTTTTCGAGAAAAAGAGACAACTTTACTGATTATCACTATAGATGGTGCCCCAAAAACATCAATTTCTCTTTGTCTCATTTTCTCGAACAAAACAGGAAGGTCATTTATGGTATACATTCGAAGAGGGTAAGTTTCACAACTCTTACGAATACTCCGGATCTACGACTCTTTGCTCCTGCTTAAACTAGCTAGTCGTCCGCATATGTTGCCTCAATTCTTTCCCAAAAATATATAATAAAGGATAGGAGGTAACAAGTAGCTGTTTTATGATTACTAGAGTTGGTAGCTATTCTAGTGGGTTCTCTAATTAGACACTTAAGTTGAAATGAGTAAATCAGATCCTACAGTTTTTTGCCACAGGTTGAGTTTGTCATTTTGTTTATATTTAAATCACCGCACAGCATAGTATATTGAAAATTATTTGTTACAAAATTGAATACATTTTCTAAGTTAATCAAAAAGTTGTCGAAGTTTGGGGTCTATATATTGTAATTATACATACATTTTTGTCTACACTTACAGCAGAGCACTCTATCCACTGTTCCCTAGAGATATTGCAAGTATACATTGTTTAATTCAATGTCGCTAATATACCAATGTTCTATAAAACATAAAAAATGAGGTTTTCTTTCCTCGGTCAAAATATCTATAAAATTGATATTGTTTGAAAGACTCTGTACAAGTAAATCATACTCCATTCCCTCGGACTGTCGTTATTTTCTAAGGATACTACTGCCGCTAACTGATTATTGCTGCTTTCGGAAGCTCCTGAAAATTTTCTTCAAATATTTTTTTTGGGAAATTTGAATCTTCTTTATAGCTGCTCCTGTTGGCCATAGGTTTGGATTATATACTTCTTTAACATATTCGATTGGAAAGCTCACTTTGTACGATACTGAGACCTCACTACGACGTAACTCCTCCCATTGGAACTTTATTGTAGGTGCCGTCACTTTCATATGACTCTAATTCCATAATAGATGTATCAAGATGGATTCTAAATACATGGAGATAGCCTTTCTTTGGTATAGTTTTTAGAATGATTGAATTATTGGTGTTACAACCAATTATAAGTTTAAATCGGCTCTGGGTGTTTACATTTTTTTCGCTGGGGATTCCACCCGGCCTCGTCAGACATTCTTTTCGTTTCTTTTGGTGCTGTCGGCTGAGTTTTTGTTTGTATATTTCTTGTAATGGATGCGTAAGTTTTTTGTTCATGAAGTGAATTTTTATGTTCGTTATTTTTAAGTAGGTTGCTTGCTTATAGATGGCGTGGGCTGCTCCGTTTTATTTAAGATTGTATTATTATTTGTTTCTACAATAAAATAAGGTCTTCTAGCTCTTGAGTTCTTCGCTCTAGATGATAAGATAATTTTCTAAGAGTGTATAGTTCATTTGATATTCACTGCAGTTTAGTTTTTAACTTTTCACAGGAATCGTCACAGGTGTCATTTGTTAATGGTTCATGGCTGTCATGAAATATGTCACATGTTTCTTTATTTATGACTTCCACTTGAAGTTTGTTTAGATGGTTCGTTAACACAACACTATTTACGCCATTTGGTAGTTTCTTTGTTATTATTATATCGACTAGTTCATTTTTACGAAGTTTGTTTAACTCCGCTGCTATTAACGCGAGAAATACACCTCGGGCCCGAAAACCAGTTTTTAAAAAACAATAATTTTCACAATTGAATTTAATGTTTAATAAATTTTGATGCAAGTGACTTGTTACAGAGTTATGTCAAGACTAAATACAATACGTATGAAATGAAATGAAATAAAGAAAGCGTATAGATTACAATATTATCGGAATTCTCCGTAAAGCTAGATTACATACAAAGCATAATACAATGGTTTATTATAATGTCTTAATGTGGCACGAATATAACTCCTCCATCCCTAATTCGAGGCACATTGTTTATGGGGATAAAAATGTCCGAGTCGCTGCTAGCGGTTGCACACTCACAGCAAGGGTCTCACTCACAGTGGGGATTATAAGTCTTTTGGCTTCAAGTCTCTTCCGAGTAAACCTGTAGGCAAAATATAGTCCGGTGAAAATCAGGATAACGTAGATCAGTATTACCCAATAGTTTGTCCACGATTTTTTACTATGCACAAGTTTAACAGGTCCAAGTTGTTGTTGTCGTCTTTGGAGTTCATGGATTTTGTCCAGTTGAACATCCTCGATGTTTATTGTTGGTAGGGTAGCCACAGATGGCCTGGGTGGAATGTTGATTTCAGGCAGGAGCATCGGTTGGCCATTGGTGATTAGGTCCTCGTTAATATAGTTGAAATCATTGGTCTGGAATTGGCATCCCGGTGGTAGGGTAATTAAATAGGTACCATCCAATGTCATGAAGTCGGTACGTCCACAGATCGTCTGAATTTTGGTTTCGTTTAGGAAAATGGCAATGTAATGTGAGTCGTCAATTGGCTGTATCACATTATTATTATTAGCCGTTACTCGAGTCCGAGTATAAAAATGTTACAGTCGATAGATTGTGTACAATAAAAAACAAGTAAAAGGTGTAGTCTATTGTAATTCCCATTCATCTACGGTGCACACGACTATGGCTATAGAGGCCAATTCGGGAGAGCACATGTCGACCGCAGTCAGGACAAACATAGACCTGGTTAGGTCTTGGATTCGGCCTTCTTGCAGCAACATTTCCTTGATAGCTGGCCACAACCCCTCGCCATTCGGTTCTGTCCGCTGCAAGTTGTTCCCATTGCTCGTCTGCAATACCGCAGGATTTTAGATTTTCATGGAGAGCGTCTTTGAACCTCTTTCGTTGACCGCCACGCCTTCTTCTACCGTTTAGCAATTCACCATAAAGTGTACATTTAGGAAGGCGGTTATCATGCATACGATGAACGTGACCTGCCCATCTTAGGCGTGCTCTTGAAATAAGCACCTCAATTGGAAGGCTGTTTGCTCTCCTGAGTACTTCCACGTTTGATATGTGATGGAACCAACGGATTTTCATCATACTTCTGAGGTGTCTTTGCTGAAAACGTTCTAATTCTTTCACATGACGACGGTAAGTGACCCAGCTTTCACATCCATATAGCAGTGTTGGAATGACAACTGCTCTGTAGACAGCCATTTTCGTTGACAAAGCAAGGTCGTGGTTGTCAAATACTCTCTCTCTCTAAGTCCCCAGAGTGCTCTAGATGCAGCGTTAATTCTATTGCGAATCTCGCTGTCCATGTTTGCTTTGTCATTAACAACGTTGCCTAAGTAATTGAACTGATCCACCACTTCAAGAGAATTTCCGTTAAGTGTAATGTCTATTTGGTTCACTTGATGAGGAGTTGACATAATCTTAGTCTTTCCAAAGTTGATTTTAAGTCCCAAGGAATCATAGCTCTGGGCATACACATCTAAAAGTTCTTGAAGCTCTTCCGGCGTAGAGGCTAAAAGTGCACAGTCATCCGCATACTGGAGATCACAAATGAATCGTGTGCGTGTCTTCGTGAAAGCTCTAAAGCGCCCTATGTTAAAGAGACCGCCATCAAAACGGTATCTGAGACCTATTCCTCTGACTGTCAGTTTGTTGTCAACAATAATTGTTAGAGCAGTGGTAAACAAATTAAAAAGTAGGGGTGCCAGGACACATCCCTGCCTAACTCCAGTGAGGGTTTGGAAAGGTTCGGTTGCCTCATTATTATACATAACCTGGGCGTTGTTGTTTGTATGTAGACTGCGACATACTTCCACAAATTTTCTAGGGATACCTAAGCGGAACATAATTTTCCAGAGCACTTCCCTATCCACCGAGTCAAACGCCTTGGTTAAATCAATGAAGGCCATGTGAATTTCTCCTTGATGTTCGAGTGCTTTTTCTTGAAGCTGTTTAAGCGTGAAGATTAAATCCGATGTGCCTCGGTTTGGTCTAAAGCTACTCTGTGTTTCAGGACGTAACTTTTCGATAACAGGTGTTAGCCTATTTGCCATCGCTTTAGTGAGTATCTTCCCTCCAACAGCCAGGAGCGCTATACCCCTGTAATTTCCACAGTCCGCAGCGCTCCCTTTGTTTTTGAAGAGGTTGATTAAAAGTGTATCACGAAACTCCTGCGAAGCTTGACCACTTTCCCACACGACATCAAACAGTTTTTTGAGGTAGGGTATGAGCTTTGACGACACAACTTTAAAGATCTCAGCTGGGAGTGAGTCGGCGCCGGGAGATTTGTTATTTTTTAGCTGCCCAATGGCGGTTAAGATCTCTTCCGTTGTTAGTGGTTTATCTAAGTCTTCGAAGACTGTATCACATATTGGGTCAGTTGTACGGGCACTTGTTGACAGCTTCCATAGGTGGATCCTAGTTGTAGCAGTTCGAATATACAATCCTGGTTTTTCATTCCATACATCAGATTGTTGTCAGGGCAATAGTAATCAGGGTGAAGTTCGATACAAGGTGTCGATGTATATTGATAGAAATGTTCGTTCATAATCAGATAGGTATTTTTAGGGATTGTTGTTAAGTTTTGACTAGGGATTGAATATAAATGATAGTAATAAATTGTTTCAGGGTAAACAATTGGAAAGTGGCTTATAAAAACAATTTTTGTTCCTGAATAATAGGCTTCGACGTCTAATAAATCGTAGTACTTATGAGAGTTACTAGAAGTGTGTGGAAAAATTAATTGATCGCTAGAATAATATTTTAAAATAGTTTGTAAAATAGATTCAAGTTCGTCAATTTTTATGATACTATTGTGTAGGGTTTCCAGTCTAGCAAAAGTAATTGCATTTTCGATATCGCTTAAAAGTTGTAAAATTACGTTAAGTGTTAAGTTAATTTGATCTAGAATGTTTCTAGTTTCTAAGTAATCATTAAAATCAAAAATAAATTTATTTAATTCGTTTCGAATTGTGTTCAAGCCAGAAGTTATCACTTGTTGGTTATTTTTGATTAATGTGATCGTTTTATTGAAATTTTCAATGATTTCAGTGGTGAGAGAGATTTCTGTGTTTAATTTCTGAACAATTTCTTTTTGGTTATTTTTCAAATCATAGATCGCTTGATCGTAATGGGCCGCATCATTTGCGTCGAGATTACCTGAAATACTTTTTATAATGGTGCCTAATCCGTCAATTAGACTACGTTTAACTCTGCCAGTTGGGCTTAGAGAATTGAACTTTTGTTCAGCTGAATTTAATTGATAAACTAGGGCTCGATCAAAATTATTTAATTCAAAGAAATAAGGGTGACTTAAGTTGTCTTTTATTGCACTGGTAACTTTTGCATATTGTTCTTTTAACATTTTAATTTCGTCTTTTATAGGGTTTAGGTCCTAGTAATGGATAAAGGTATGAGTCTTAAATTTTGTCTTGGCTGTTCCCAGCTTGTTGGGAAGAATCCCTGGGTTCTTGTCGAGATTCGTTATTGTTATTTCCTGGGGTAGGACTGTCTGCATTGTCAGGGTCACAATCAGGAGGATCAGGTGGCTCCTGTAACAATATCTTTTTGTTAACTTTCTTTTTAGCTTCAGGTCGTCTTAAGTTTTGTTTATGTAAGACGTTACAAGTAGTTTTTAATTTTATATTTTTATTTGACACTACTTTATCCTTGGTAAATTTGGGGTTTAGTTTATTCCGGTTTTTAGTTGTTATTTTGCGATATACATCCGTTTTCGGTTCGTAAGTCAGTGGGTCATGTCGGTTTTGTTTTTCGTTTATATTTTCAATAGCGTGTTCTTTTTGTTGACTTAATTTTGTGTTTAAAGCTTTGTAAATTTCTTTTGTTATGTCGCGATGTTCTTGAATGTAATTATTTATCAAGGTTTGATTTATATCGATATCAAAAGGATCTTTGGTGTTTAAATGTCCGTTTATAATATCAATAGGTTTTTGTTTTGTTGCCGAATGAATTGAATTGTTATAACCTAATATCGCGTAGGACATTTGATTTAAAATATCAATTTTGCCTTTATTTTTGTTTCTAATAATTCGTAGATGTTCTATGATAGTAGAATGAAATCTTTCTATCGGTCCATTGGATTGCGGGCTAACAGTTATATAATGAGTTTGGATTTGGTGTGTTTTAAAGAATTCTTTAAGTACGGAATTTTTTAATTCAGTTCCGTTGTCCATAACTACTAATGAGGGTAAACCATGGTGGGTCATGAAAATTAAAAGTGCTTTTATAATTTCGGTAGCCAACATTGCTGTTAGAGGATAGGCTTGAGCATATTTTGAAAAAGTATCGATTTGAAACATTTCGAAAGGTGTAGATGGTGTAGGGGATACTGTTAGTTTTTTATTAGGAGGGTTTCTGTCATATTTGTTTGTTTGACAAATTTCGCAATCATTTATATAATTTGTTATATCGGTTTTAATTCCTGGCCAATAATATGATCGTCGAATGCGCGTTTCTGTTTCTAAAATACCGCGATGGTTGGTTTTACCTTCGTGATAATTTTTTATCGTATTTTTCTGTTCTTCTTTTGGAATATCCTGTAATATCGTGTTGCACTTTAATAATTTATAAGCTGAATTTTTAAATGTTTTTCTCAAAATCTCGCAAACTTGCGGTACGTAAAGTTCGTTTTTGAAATGAATCCGCGTATGTAAATTTCGGATCTAAATAATTTTTAAATAAATCAATGATATCGGTTTCCAAATTACTTGTTGATATTTGCGCGTATAGCCGTTGTTTTGTGGGGAATATTTGTTTTATCGTCGGTTTTGAAGGGGAGTATAAGACAAAGTTAATTTTTATTTGATGGTCAAATGAATTTAGGCATCTTTCGGAAGCTGGCATTTCTTGAATAGGGTTTTCGTAACTTGTGTGTACTGTGTCATCCTCATCCTGGTCCATTTCTACGACTTCTTCTGCTGATATTGTCTCTTCTGTGTCAGCTTTGGTCTTTTTTGTGTCGTTGATCTTTGTTCATCCCTTACGTCGTCCATTATCGGTTGGTCGCTAATATTACCAATTATAGATAGATTGTCGGTGTTTTCTTCCGGTGGGTGTCTGACGTTTTGTTCTTGGGAACTTTGGGGATTCGTTAACGATTTGTTGAAATCTTCCATGTATTCAAAAATGTCTTTTGTGTGAATTTCGATGCGCGACAGGGCATCTGCGTTGGTGTTGTTCTTCCCTTTCTTGTACTCGACCTCGTAGTCAAATTCTTCCAACTTGAGTCTCTAGCGGAGAAGTCTCGAATTTGGCTCTTTCAATGACATTAACCATTTTAGGGGTTTATGGTCGGTGACTATTTTGAATTTTCGTCCGTATACAAAAGGTCTAAAGTACTTTGTAGCCCATACGATAGCTAAAAGCTCCTTTTCAATTGTACTGTAATTTTGCTCCGAGTCGTTTAAAGTTCTCGATGCAAAAGCGACGGGTTTATCTTTTCCGACAATTCCCTGCGAGAGAATTGCGCCTAAGGCCACGTTGCTTGCGTCCGTAGTTAAAATGAAGTCTTTTGAGAAGTCCGGGTACCGTAGAATTTGTTCGTTGGTTAATAATTTTTTGCAATCTTCGAAACATTTGATGTATTGGGGTGTATGCTCAATTTTGGCGTCCTTTTTCAAACAAAGTGTTAGAGGTTTTGTGAGTCTTGCAGAGTCCTTTATAAACTTCCGGTAATATCCGAGTAGTCCGAGAAGTCCTTTAATTTCTTTCGTTGTTTTTGGTAGGGGAAATTTTTGTATCGCTGCAATTTTGTCGGGGTTAGGTTTTACTCCCTCGGGTATTACGATGTGTCCTAGATAAGCGACTTTCTTTTTTAGAAACTCAGATTTGTCTAATTGTATCTTGCAGTTGGTTTCTCTAAGTCGTTGGAATATTTTCGATAGGTTAACCAAATGTTCTTGTAGCGATGTGGAGTATATGAGGATGTCGTCCAGGTATACCAAACAAATTTCCTTCTGTAATCCGCGCAGGATGTTATCCATTACACGTTGTAATGTAGCGGGTGCGTTCTTGAGTCCAAAAGGCATCCTGACTTATTCATAGTGTCCATTTTCTACGTCGAATGCGGTTTTGGGGATGTCTTCCGTGTTCATTTCTATTTGATGAAATCCACTGGCCAAATCAAGTGTCGAAAAATAGTTACAACATCCTAATTTGTCCAAAACATCCGTTATGTTAGGTAGCGGGTATCGGTCGTCGATGGTTTTTTCATTAACTTTCCTGTAGTCAACTACGATTCGCCATTTTTGCTTACCTGAAGCATCCGTTTTTTTCGGGACTATCCATATCGGCGATGACCATGGAGAATTGCTTGGGCGTATAATTCCTTGTTCGAGCATAGAATTGACTTGTCGTTCAACTTCCGGTTTATGAACAAAAGGGTACCTATAAGATTTGGTGTAAACCGGTGTTTCGTCTTTTGTTTTTATGCTATGTTTAATTTGGTTTGTGAAAGTTAAAGTTTGATTTTCCGTGTGAAAAATGTCCGAATATTTTTTACTTAATTTAAGAATTTGTTCTCTTTCCTCGGAATTCATATGCGCTGTGCGAATTAAATTTTTCCAATTTTTGACCGTTATTTGACAGAGTTACGTCCGCATGGTAAAGTTCGTAATTATTTTCCATAAAAGCAACTGTTTTAATCGGGTTTGACATTACTAGGTTAACTTCCTGATCAGTTTTATTATTAATGTCTACCAAAGCTAATCCGTTTTCTGCGGTTGATAATGATTCTGTAATTTCGCAATTTTGAATTTGTTGGTGGAGAACAATTACGTCACCAAATTTTTGACTAACCGGTATTTTCGTCATAGTTCGAGTGTGCGGGTCAATTTTTAATTCCAATAGAATTTTTTTCCGGATTCCTGGTAATAAATCGGAATATTGCATCTTGGCGTTATTAAGTTTGAACTTTCAAAGTCTAAATGCGCGTTCAAAAGTTTTATGTTGTCGAGTCCAATGAGTCCGTCATAAACATTATGAAATTTAAATAGGTAAAATTTGATGCTGTCATTTTCATTAAATTCGGGAAAGATTGGAATTTCCGAACAGTAATCGTGAGATGACGTCTGAAATACGTTGGATACAGTAAAAGGTTCATAGAAAATTTTATCATAATAGTATTTTGAAGCAATTTCAGGACTTCAAAAAGATTTTGTACTGCCTGTGTCAATTAAAAGTTTTAATGGGGGGTTAGAAATTTGGATGTAGGGTAATTCTTTTTTGTCGGTGGATATGTGATACTCGATTATGTCTCGTTGGGTGGATCGAGGTCCTCCTGAAAATTTTCAGAATGGTAATCCTCGTCAGGACATGAATATTCGTACGTCTGTTCGTCGTCGTATGAACATTCGGGTGTCTCGTCAAATGGTTGATCGTCAAAGTGTTCGGTGTTTACACTTGTTCTGGTATTGATTATTATTTTGGTAAGGTCGTCTGAATTGGAGGGGTAGTATTTCGGGTTGAAACACTCATAGGGGTTGGTCTGTTTTGTGGAATGTTAGAATTCGATTTCCAAACATTTTGGGGTTTACCAAATGTTTGTGCATTTGTTGGATATTTTTGCACTGATGGATTTGGGTGTTTCTGTAAATTTACAAGTCCACGGGGAAATTGTGAATATGTCTGTTGCTGAGGGTAAGTTATGGGTCTTGGTTGCATATTTTGTTGTTGAAAATGTCTTGGTCTTGGTTGCATGTTCTGCGAGTAATTGAGGTTGTAATAATTTTGTTGGTGTTGAGGGTAGTAATTTTGTGAATTTTGGGGTGCTTTAGGATTTTGGTATTGAGGTACCGGGTTTCTATTTGTCTGAATATTCGGTTGGTATGATCTTTGAAGATATTTAATATTTTCTTCCTCGGTAATAAATTGCAAAGCTTGGGCAAGAGTGATTGGTCTCATTGCTCGAATTGTTGCACCTAGCGGCTCTCTAAGTCCGGCTAAGAATATTGTTAATGCCTGTTTTGTAAAGAATTTTCGTTTACATTCGCGTTCGGCAATCACCGAATGCAAAGTAACATAATTGCAAATGGCATTTAATAAATGTAGTACTCTTTCGTGGTACTAGTACGGCGTTCCATTAGGTTTTTGACTTAAATTTACTAGATCTTGGTTTAAACAATTTTCATTCCTCTGATCACCGAAATTTTGTAATAATGTATTTTTAATGTCTTCCCAAGTTGTACCACCACTTATAGCGATAACTTCCTCTGCTCGTCCGTTTAATTTATTTAAAATACCGTTTATTAAAAGTGTATTTTGAAAATTATCGATATTTGTCATATCATAATAATAATTAAGTAATGACTATGAAACATTTATAAATCTACTTAGCTTATTTGGACTTCCATCGAAGTTTGGAATTATTGATAAACTCTTAATATCTAATGCAGGTGCTGGCACTGCCATTTTTGTACTTGAAATTAAATTATTTAAATTATTTGAATTGCTACTTGAGCTTCTTGCTTTGATTTTTAGCTTGTTGAAAAATTTTACTAATCGTAACTCTATATCTGAATTGTTTTCACTGATTGAAGCAATGGAAATAGAGGAATCTGACATAAACTAAAAAGTCTACTTACAACATTGACACGATGTGCAGTTGCATCGGCTCTCTGGTTGCTTGAAGTTCCACAATGGAGTTCACTTTCGTTGCACCTGGTATAAATCGTTTTTTGTTCACTTTTCGTTAAAGAGTTGAAACTCAAAGATTGTCCATAAGGATTTCCTACGAAAAATCCTACCGACTGCGCCAGAAATACACCTTGGGCCCGAAAACCAGTTTTTAAAAAACAATAATTTTCACAATTGAATTTAATGTTTAATAAATTTTGATGAAGTGACTTGCTACAGAGTTATGTCAAGACTAAATACAATACGTATGAAATGAAATAATAAAGCGTATAGATTACAATATTATCGGAATTCTCCGTAAAGCTAGATTACATACAAAGCATAATACAATGGTTTATTATAATGTCTTAATGTGGCACGAATATAACTCGCGTCTTCTGCGGCCGCCATTACTGATAGGAATACTTTTCCCAAATGATGACAACCCTAATGAAATTGATAGAAATATTTGGTATCAGCAGAACGGAGCAACGTCACATTTTGCATTGGAAGTAAGAGCCTATCTCAATCAAGTTTTTCCCAGTAGGTGGATCGGTAGATGCGGCGAAATTGAGTGGCCTGCCCGTTCTCTAGATTTGACCCCACTTGATCATTTTTTGTGGAGTTACTTAAAATCGAAAGTCTACTTCAACAGACCAAATAACGTCGATGATTTAAAAGACAGAATAAGGCAAAAAATTTATCAAATCACCCCGGAAACGATACAAATGTTTTAGAAGAATTCAGCAACGCTTCCACATTATTGTCAAGAAGGTACGGGCGCCCAGTTTGAACATTTGATTTAAACTGTTTCATGTTCTTTTTCTTACTTAGTAAGATTAAAAATATAATATTTTTCAATAAAAAATTAGAGAAATTCAATAAATCTTATATTGTTAGATAGGGAATTAAAAACATTTTCAAATGAGCTATCTCACGCACCCTCGTTCCATTTTGTAGGCCGTGGCGGCGGGAGAGGTTTCGGAGGCGACGGTGACCGTGATGAAGGTAGAAATGGAGGCGGAAGTTTGCGGAAGTCTGAGACAAATGCATTTTAAGACTATTGACTTATGTGTATATCTTTCATGGATTCAGTAGTCACTTCATCAATTCTATTAGTAAGCTCACTTCTCTTTTTGACTTTGATGGTACCTCAACAGCGCAAATGAGAAAACATAATGACAGTGCGATATATTTAACCCCTGTTACGGAGAAAGAAATATCTGACATAATTAATATTGTATGCAGAAAAAAGTCATCCGGCAAAGATGAAGTCCCATGCTAATAATAGCATACCTTATCAACATATCATTTGAAAATGGCCGCTTTCCAGATCAATTAAAATCAGCTTTAGTAATACCTGTCTACAAAAAACATGATCCACATGATATTAATAATTACAGGCCGATAGCACTGCTATCCGCTTTTTCAAAAATATTTGAAAAAGCATTCCAAATCAGACTAACAAGCTTTCTTCAAAAGTGTAAAATATTATCAATGAGACAGTATGGGTTTTGTAAAAACCGCAGGATGCTGTTCTCTCCTTTTATGAAAAAATTCTCAACAAGTTTAATGACAAATTAAAATCGGTTGGTATTTTTTTTGATCTCTCAAAAGCTTTAGATTGTATAAATCACAAATTATTACTAAAAAAACTTGAGATATATGGTATTCGTGGTGTGGCATTGAGTTGGATAAATTCGTACTTGAAGGGGAGAACACAGACTGTAAAAATTATACAAGATGAGAGGACTTATTTATCAGAAAATGTAAACGTGTTAACTGGAGAACCACAGGGGAGTGTGTTAGGTCCATTATTATTCATAATTTTTATTAACGATATGACTGATAATGTAAGTGATAGCAGTTTTTTAACCCTTTTTGCTGATGATACCTCAGCTATAATTTCTGCTGAAAATATTGATACACTTAGTAAAATGGCCACGAAATGCGTAGATGAAATATCAATTTGGTGCAATAAAAATGGACTAATTCTAAACTCACAAAAAACTGATCTCCTGTTATTCACACAAATTGGAAGTAAAAAAGATTTTAGTGCACTGGTTAGAGCGAATAATAATTCTATCTGTCAAAATGATTGTGTGAAATTTTTAGGTATTCAGCTAGATAACCATTTATCCTGGCAAAACCATACGGAAAGTGTACTGAAAAACCTTGCAAGTAAGAACTTTGCAATATTATAAATTAGAAATTCAGTTAATAATAATACTTTAAAGACACTTTATTATGGTTGTATAAACTCGATACTTTCATATGGTTTACTTTGCTGGGATAACTGTGTAGGAGTTCAAAAAGTTTTTCTCATGCAGAAGAGAATTATAAGAAGCATGTTTAATCTAGGTTACACGACATCATGTAGACCTTACTTTAGACAGCATGGGATACTTACCATTTACTGCATGTATATCTTACAGTCAGTATGTTATGTAAGGAAAACATTAATCAACTACCAAAATGTAGTGATATAAATAACTATAACACCCGAACCGGCGAAAATGTCTATTTACCAGCATGTAGATTAACCCAAGTAAATAAAGGTCCTTTTATTACATCAATCAAGATGTATAATCTTTTACCTAAAAAATTTAAAGATGCTACCAGCTTCAATTGCTTTAAAAGTGCAGTTCGGGACTTCCTTATTAAGGAATGTTTTTACACCTACCACGAATTTGTCATCTTCTGTACCACTACATGTAATCTGACTTAAGCATGATAAGAATCATAATAATTATGTGTATTTTTATGCAATTAATTAATATAGTGTTTGTCAAACATCCCGTTTTGTTGTTTGTTATTTATTAAATTTATATTGTCCATGTTATATACTATTTTGAATGTATTTTATATATTTATTTGTTTTTGTATATGACTATGTAAAAGCAATGATTTTTATGTATATAATTATGACTATCTATTCTATTTTATTATTTATTAGTATATCATTTCTTTTTTATTGTTAATGTATTCACATTCTGACTTATCCTATACTTGTATTTCAACAGGTCTAAAGGAAATAAAGTTATTATTATTATTATTATTATTATTATTAGTGCAAGAATTACTGTATGAATTTTAGTAGAGGAAGTTAGCCGTAGGTCGGTCTCCCCCCACCACTGACCTTGACCTTGACCGTGCACATGTGGTCCGTGCCTTCAAGGCCACGGTGGCACCGTAGGTTCGCTTAGCATATACCGTGACCTTGACCTTGGGCGACCGCAGTGCGTTTCGACTTCAAGGGCGCAGTGTTGCTGTTACCCAGAACGATCACTTGCGGTGACCTTGGCCTTGGCTAACACTATTGGAGAATGCAAGGACGGAGCTTCCTCCTTGCCACGCAACTTGACCTCTAAAATTACATTAGTTCAATACGTACACAGTAAAATGTGGTGGGGTTCTATATTTTGTGACGTAGAATACTTTTTCTATATAAAAAAGCACGGACTATTAGAACAAAATCATATTTAATCTGGTTCACCTACAGTTAATAAGTGAACATAGTGTTGTGATCTGAAATATTTTAAGTAAGCAAAGTTCTGTAATATTTCTTGGTTAGTAATTCTTTCACTGTACTCAACTACTTAAATATGACTACCAATATCGATTTATTAGCCCTTAATGAACTTATTATTAAAGATACTGAAGTTTTAGACCAAAAACCTATTTCATCGTTAATTTTAAATAAGGTTTACGCCATTAAAAAAATGTTAATGCTTAATACACGTTTTGGAAAATCGATATTAGTACATTTATTTGATGAAAGTACAAGTACTACCTTTAAATCATTTTTGCCTAAACGTATTGCTGAACTATTAAATATAACTTTTATAGAAGAAATAAATTCGTCTAGTGGTAAATATGCGTTGATTTATTTAGGAGAGAATTCACCCATTTATACCGGTGCCAAATCAAGGTCACTAATAAAATTCGAAATTATTGCGTGATTTAAACTATTTAAAATATTTGTATGCTTTAAATTATCAGACCAATAAATAAGGTACAGTGAAAGTATAACTTAGACTGAAATATTACAAATACACTACAATAGTAGTAGAGATGTAAGTAGTTTTATCACATATTTGATAACTTATTCTAATTTTATTTATGTAATGTCTAGCCTCACTATAACTGGCAAGAATGTGGATGCAATATTCAGCAGAACGTTGGGTAAGGGCAGAAGACATTAATTCGGCAATTGAAAGACTATCTTCTGTACTAGGCGACTTAAGTATGGATAGACTCCATGCAATAAATTATGATCTGAATTACTGCTTCGATGCTGAAAAAGTTAAACAGCTTAATGAGGATTCTGAGAGGTATTACAGAGGTGCACAACTATGTGGTAAATTCTCTCGTGGTATTGTGAATTTAGATGAATTCTGTGAGCAACTAGTAGAAATGAATTTAAAACATTTCTTATGTGACATAGAAAAATACTTACCTAAGAAAATTATTGAAAAGTATCAACTCGACCAATCTGATGAAGAACAGGATGAAGACAATTCAATTAGTAGTTAATCACTTATTGTAATTCTTCTGTAAATAATATTAATATGTAAATGGTGTAATAAAATTATTATTATTGAAATATAGTTGTTTTTATTTTTAAAATTAAAATTGAAATAAATGAAACACATTATTAGATTATACATTAATTTATTTATAATTATTTTTTGCTGACATAAATTAAAAAATATTAATTATTAATCCTAAATATAAACATATTTAAAGATATTTATTTTAACTCTATATTTAAATCTATAATACATTTGTTAAGAAAGTGAACGTTTGCAAGAGAGCAGTGACTATATTTTGGTTGGGTGTGTTCCATACATCTTGGTACCTTTAACGATTTTAGATTGGGTATGCAGGGTGAGAAGTCATCTAGATCTATAACTCTATTCCATTTTAGATGATGCTGTAGAACATTTTTCTTTAATTTGCCTTTGCATACAATTATAACATCCTCTGACAATACATTGCGTCGAAAATTATTAACTGCGTTTTGACAAAGTCGATGAAGTATTAGTGGGAATTCTGACAGTTGAATATATCCATCACTCCATTTTATGCCCCCATGGTAGTTGTTTTCTAACCATCGGTAGTGAATCTGTTCACCTTGGGTTAGTGATGAGAAAGGATTTGGTGGTTTGAAGAAATAGTGTGCTTGCTGATTAGTGTTACAACATAGAACAGCTAATTCTTTAACGGTAAAATCATTTGTTTTATATTGAAACCCCTGCAAGTCAACTATCAAAGTAGGAAATTGGCTACCTAATGACGTCATGGTAATAGGTATTCGTTACTTAGCACCAGCAATGCCACACTGAACTGAACCATCTAATGCGCTATAACTTAAATACGCATCGTGAAGTATAAGTGCATATACTCGAGTTTGTTCGGGAAACTTCGTCTTCCGTGTCTCAAATTCAATTTTTATATCGACGGTGGATGATTTCATTGCATCTGGTTGGTGTGAGCAATCAATAATAAACAATGGATTTTTTCTGAATTCGCCAAGGTCCATCATAGGTTCACTCATATCTTTATCATAATAACTACGTTGGAAATTTTCATAGGCGTAGTAGGCTGCAGAGTCGAGTTTCTTATCGAAATTTAAATTCCAACGTTCATATGGAAATACTTCGGCATTTAAATATAGCCGAATATTATTTATATCTGCATGTATAAAACTTGCGGCGTCCTTGGTTCTGTCACTAGAGTTGCCATTGTTTTGAAATCCGATAATGATGTATCGAGGTCTCTCAAGACTGTTAGTGGTTTTAACAGCCCATATATCAGAAGCAGTATCACGTAGAGTGGGTAGCTCATAGAGATCCCACATACGGTAAGCCATTTTAACTTTAGCATTATTACTGCTCGTATCAATTTTCTTTAATAGTTTAACCTTTTGTCTAACTTCAGGCACAATATGTCTTATATTCCATTCGATTTTGTTAATTTCTAACTGTGCATCAACTTCTCCAATGTAAGAGTCTTTAAAGGAACGTGCTATAATTAAAATTAATTCCTGTTTTGTATTTAAAATACCTTTGGTATAATCTTCTGCAAAACCCATGAGGTACTTAAGAGGGAGTTTACCGCTGAAAACGTGGCTGGTAGTATCTAAAATATCCTGTTTTTTCTCGGTGAGACCCCAACCTATAGTTAGTAGCGATGGGAGGGATGTTTGTCCATATGACACCCTAGTTTTCATTGTAGTAGTGATGCCAGGCTTCCTAACGACAGCGACCTGTTCACCACCCATTTCATATCTTATTTCTTCGAAGAGAAAAGCTAGCGCATTGTTAGATAGATAACACTTCTTGGTAACATCACTAGGGGTAAATTTTCCTTCTATATAAATGTAACTCTCTGTAATGTCAAGTATTAAGTCCTGAAAATTGACAGGAATGCGTACTTCATCAGAGTTTCTATAATATGGTGAACCGTGTGGTTTATATGTATGCTCATGTAAGCTAACGAGTGACTGATCGAATACAGGTTCCTGGAACACCTCAAGTTTTTCACTAGATGTAAAAGTCACCATTATTAACTATTTTTCTCTCAGTTTCAATCCGATGGATCGAAGAAATGCACGGTCTTTAGCTGGCAGGTTATGTCTTAACCGTTTAAGTTCTACACGTTGAATGAGTCGATTTCTGCAGTCATTAGTCTTTTTATCGTCAATCACATTGAAACGATTGTGTGCTAATCGTTGTTGATTATATCGGAAACCCATTGTGTTTGCGATTTTAAAGCTGTTTCAATTCTAGCTTTACGATAATCTTCTCACCACGAAAATTGATTAAATCTCCATTATCATCCAATATGCGTAGTATAATGTTGTCGATAAACTGACGTCCTTCAGGTCTAACAGGCAAATATATGATGTTCGCTGGCTCTCTGGTAAGTTTGTAACCTGGTTCAACATCTATGTCGAACTCGAAAAGGGTATGGGATTTAAGGGTATTCAGATATGCTCCAGAGATAATGTTGCAATCTACACGTATCATCCTTACTTTCATAATATCAACAGGTAATGTTGATTCATGATTAGTGTTTGGATGCAAATAAGTCGATTCAAATCCCAATAAATTACCAATAGAGTTTGCTCGTGTAAAGTCAATTCCATATTTTGACCAAATCTCAAACTTTAGCGTATTGTTGTTCGCTCGCAGTCGAAATAGTTTTTCTTTTTCCTCTTTCTTATCACCGAGCATAGCTTTCAGTATTGCACGATATATCTCTTCAATTTCATAGGCTCCGCAAGGTATGTGGATAAGTGTGGGGGCTACTTTTGGTCCAATTCGATAACAAAAACGATTGTTGGTTTCGTCCACATTGAATATAGAATTGTAAGAATAGAATCCTGTTAATCCTAACCCATATCGACTATTAGTATCTAATTCAATGGGAGGATAAAACTCAGCACTGAGCACACTAGATCGGTTTGATAGAGTGAACGTATACGACATGACTGATGATATTTAGTGTTCTCTCATGAATTTATTGTGAACTACAGCAATAATCGTGGTGTAATCTTCGTTTTTTGCTGGATGACGGAGACGTTTGTATCTCATTATTTGATGCAACATTGACATCGCGCACTTTACAGTAGCAGCAAAATATTCTTCGAGGCGGCGGCCCATCATTAACATCAACACTGCTACCACCGCCATCATCATCATCATGATAATGTTCTTGACAGTATTGATATTTTAAAATATCAATATCATTCTGGAGATGCTGGGGTAGTTTGTCCCATACTAATGCAATTTCATGTGCAGCACATCCAATCATTACTTCTTTAGGCATATTTGCCAGTTGTTGTTTGCTCATCTTCAATAGACTGCGTAAACGGGAGAATGCGATTAGTGATTGACCCATCTGCTTGATGCTTTCCCGATCCATTTCAAGGTCTGCAGATGTTATTTCACAAGCGTTTGTATTTATTTTGTAGTGAGAAACTTCAAACACAAATGACCACACCACACTGTGTTAAAATTTTGTTGGCGTTCATAGTTATAGTAAATTTTGTCGGTCGACTTTGAACCTCTGCGCAGATATAAAACTAATTCTGTCGGTGGGGGTAAATCACCAAAACTATCGAAATATGTGATTAAACTACCACGTTTTTTAAATGCAACCCAGTGTGTTCCAGGGCCATTTATACTGTCTAGATTTATGATGGCCGACTCATTATGACGTGGTCCAGAATATGGTAGAGTGTCCCGCATAAATATCCCCCGAAAATAGGGCACTTTCATCTTCTCTGCATAATATTTAAGATCGATATTAGTGAGAGGTTTTCGGGGTAGAGCATCTAGAAGTTTTTTGAACTTTGTGGTTTTAGATAAAGTCCTAGTCCTTTGCGATATGGTTTTAAATATAGCCCTTTACCACTTTTTCCTATAGAAATCGCCTCCATCTGCCTATTATGGCGATTTTTTTCAGCGAATTCCTCTCTACTCGTTTTAACATCATTTACAGCTTTAGCTATACCAGCAGCAGTGCCAGCTAAACTACCCAAAGCTGATAATCCAGCAAAAATGGGTATTAATGGTAGAATTCCACCCACTTTCGGTATTGGTATTATCCTAGGTGTACGAATATTACGTTTTCTACCAGCTGCTCTCATGTGTCGTCGTGCTGCTCGAAGCGCAATTTGCGTAACTTTTTTTGTGTCCTTAGCGATTTTTCGTTTACCACCGGCTTTACGTATGTCATCACGTACTTTACGTACTATTCCAGCACCAAAAGCTATATTTCTAGTTTTTTTCTTGTTTTTCTTTTTAATTATACGTTTCTTTGTAGTACGGGGTGTTGTTGACGTACAACCCATACCAAGACGTTGCTTTCCCTTCATTATAGTTGTAACTAACCACGCGGCGGCCTTTTCTTTGAAACTTACGTCTTTTGATTTAACTCGTTTCCAGGCAGCTTGTTCAAGTTGATAGTCTGCTTTGTGTCGGGCTGCTAAATTACTGGTGTTTTGATCGTATGCAATATCGTGCTGCTTGCATGCAGCATCGAGTTTGTTTATGCCTGGATCACCTCGGGCTAATCTTTTTTGTAATTTGGTGCCTGGACCACAATACTGGTAACCTCCCGGTAAGTGTAGTTCAAATGGGAGCTTATTTATTAGAGAATTGACTACCCCCTTACCAATCTTTAAACCACGACGATTTTCACGTGTGTGCTTCTCGGTTGACACCATTTAAATAACAATCACAATACGTACATCTATTTATATAGTATCCATCCGTGCTACGATGCGCATTGTGAAGCAGAAACAGAAACTTGCTGTAGATAATTTAGATGAAAAAGTAGGGTGTGGACTACAAGTCGAATCACGCCATGGCCCGCTACTTCCCTCAACTATTCGCGGACTCTTAATAGGTCCAAGTGGTTGTGGCAAAACAAATTTACTAATAGCTTTGCTTACTCATCCACTTGGGCTACGTTTTTTCAAACATTTACTTATATTCAAAGTCCTTACATCAACCCAAGTATGAATATTTACGCGATATATTAGCACCGATTACGGGGCTAGGATATTACACCTTCAGTAACAACGCGGAAATAGTGCAACCATCCGACGCTGAGTCTGAGTCTATATTTATATTTGATGATGTTATATGTGAAAAGCAAGGTGTTATTCGAGCATACTCCTCAATGGGGCGTCATAAACATGTAGATTGTTTCTATTTGGCACAAACGTATTCCCGTGTCCCTAAACAGTTGGTAAGGGATAATAGTAATTTCATAGCAATTTTTAAGCAGGATGATATGAATTTACACCACATTTTCTCAGACCATGTCTCACCGGATGTGACTTATAAAGAATTTCAAGAAATGTGTTGGAAAGACAAATATGGGTTTCTTGTAATTGACAAGGATAGAGAAGTAAATGAAGGGAGATATCGCAAAGGACTTGATAGTTTCATATATCCATGAAGTATTGTAATTAAAATTTTAATTGGTCTACAGATAGCATCGGGATAACTTCAGCAGTGAGGCTGCATTTATTAAACATGAATGACAATGGTGAGAATAAACTCAGTAGTGCTATAGGTAGAAACATGAGAGAAGAAATAAGACTGAAACGTGAATTGATTGAGGCCACCGATTCAGTGCGCAAAAAATTCAACTCTGTGAAGAGAAGAAACGTTGAGAATCAGTTAACACTCGAAAAAATTTATGAACCCATAACAAAACCATTAAAGGTTATATCATCTGCTTCACATAACCAATCGCTAACACAACCTCAGAAACCAACACAACCGATAGAAAGTGCAAGAGCTAGTACTAGTACATTTAAAGCAACACCTGAAACTAGTGATGAAGATGGTGACAAAAATGCAAGTCAACAATATTTTTTGGAAACACCACCGGGATCGTCGTTAATGAGCACTCCATGTTCAGAAAGTTCTATTAGTGGCGCAGAAGGAAAATGTGATATAGTGCAAACACATTTAGAAAATCTGAAATTCGACAATGCTAGGTATGATACTATATACGGTGTACGTTTAGACCCCCATACAGAAAAACTACAAATGGGTAATGCTGAAATACGCTTTTCTAATGGAAATATCACATTGTGGCGTGGAACTAAGAAGGTGGGGACGTATTCTGGCAGTCCTAAGTTATATGATATGATATTTATGAAACAACCACAAATTTCGCGTAGTAATGAGGCTATTATTGGCGACAAAGAGTGTCAATTATATGGGGGGATTTTAAAACAGACAAAAGCACCATATAAAAATTATGATATGAAACAGGGTTTAAATAAAGCTAAATGGAAGAAATTCACTAATATTATAGAACCATTGGTATCTTCTACAGTTGTGACGAGATCTAAAACTGGCTTAGGTGTTCCTAATAATAAATTATACAATAATAGAGGTGTTGACTATGTATATTGGAATAAACCGAAAGAACTGGTGGACCGCCTACGCCTGCTCTATAGCTCAAAAATGGTTGGTAACAATGGTGTCAATAACGAAATAGTCAGTTTATTGGAAGAAATGAGGGAAGAAAGGATAATCTATTAGTGAAGTTAAAATTCATTTCACACTTATTTAATTAGTATAAAATATTGTGAAATGCTTAAACGGGGTCAGACGTAAACAGAAATGGCTGTTGTAAACAACACAATTGACAAGTTCGGCAGACGAAGAAGTAATAATAATAAATCGATTATCGTACATGGACCTCCAGGTATTGGTTTTAAGCTTACTGCAGATAATCAATTTGATATGCAAAATAAGCGTTTACTGAACATTGGTGAACCAATAAATCAAAAAGATGGTGTAACTCGTAACTATGTAGACGAAAATATCGATAAATGTATGAAAGACATTAAAAAGTCACACATTGCTTTTATGGAGAATCAGTGGACTGAATATAGTAAGTTTGTACACAGCAAAATTACCGAGATGATTAATGACGCTCTGCAACACATTAATAAAGAAATTTCTGGAGTTAAGAAATTAACCGAGGACAATTATACTATTTTATATGATGCAATAAGCAAAGTGCACCACATTCTCGATGAATCCCGTCTGAAAGGTACGACAGTGCGACAGAAATCACTTGGAAATATTGTGGCACAAGCTGGGAGGAACGATCGTAATCAACAAGTGATAGATGAAATAGTGGCTGAAGTCACGGACAACGCTGCTACATTAGGAAAAAAGTGAAAAAACAGACCTAAATTATCTATATAAACGCCTGACTTAAACTTCAATTATGGTGATTAGTAATGAGAAATTACAAGTTGTTAACGAATTGCATAAAGCTTGTAGGAGAAATTTCCGTAGAAGAAGAACAATAATCAAAGGTTATGGTGATTTATGGCAAATGGATTTAGCTGAAATGCAACCATACGCTGATGAAAACAATGGTTATCGATACATTCTCGTAGTGATCGACTGTTACTCAAAATATTTGTGGACTAAACCTCTAAAAAATAAAACTGGTGTTGAAATTACTAAGGCTATGAGAAGTATTTTACAAGAATCAAATTATTCTCCTAAAAATCTACAAAGCGATCAGGGTACGGAATTTTACAACAAAAACTTTTCTGCTTTAATGAAACAGTACATCATTAATCATTACTCCACGTATAGTACGAAAAAAGCAGCAATTGCAGAAAGAGTAATACGAACATTAAAAACCTGGTTATATAAAGAATTCTCAGCTAGAGGTAAATACAAATGGGTTGACATTCTATCCGACATTACAAAATTGTACAATAATAAAATACATCGTACGACTGGTATGAAACCTGCTGATGTTAAACCAACTACACGTTTAAATGCTTATAATCACATTAAAATTGCTTTGAAACCTAAATTTCGTATTGGCGATATAGTTCGAATCAGTAAATATAAAGGTATATTTGAAAAGGGGTTCACACCAAATTTTTCAACTGAACTTTTCAAGATCGTTAAAATAAATGTAACAAATCCCACAACATATACACTCCAGGACATTCATGGCCAACCAATAAAGGGGTGCTTTTATGAAATGGAGCTACAAAAAGCTAAATACCCTGATGTCTACTTGGTGGAAAAGGTTTTAAGAAGGAGAGGGAACAAGGTTTTTGTGAAGTGGCTCGGATTCTCTAATGACCACAACTCTTGGATTAACGAAGCAGCTCTTATTTAATATTGTCACATTCTTTATATAAAATGTGTATATTTATAACAACTAATATTTTACTTATGTTTAGAAATTTCATAATAAAATGTGTGTATTCCATTAATATTTGTTTTATTTATTTTCCCCATATAAGACTCCAAAGCCTTAGTAATTATATACACATTAACGAAAAAATATATACAAATGCAAATTTGTTAAAATTTTTGAATTAATTTTTACTCCTAAAAATTATTAGATGAAATCAAGAAAATCATTTTAATAAATTTTATTGAGAAGAAAATATTTACAACGAATTATAGATTAAATATATTTACTTAAAACGTATATAATACAGAAAAAATACAAATACATATTTATGGAATTAATCAGATGAACTCCCCCCGTCTCGACAGTAACGCTTCCTGACAGAAACATTCTCTGTTGTGTTTCATCACACCTCCATAAATATGTCCAACATATTCACAAAGTAAAACACTGTATGTCTTCTCGTCTCTGCATTTGCTGCAAATATTGTTCCAACAATCACCAGTGTACTTGTTGCAAACCAGACACCGCTGCCTCAATGGGTGCTCCACCTTGCATGTCTCACAAACATCTCGGATAATTCCAAAATTTGTACGAGTCGTGGGTTGTAGACACTTGTAGCACTCTTGCTCCAGACGCTCACGTGATGCTGCTTTTCGGACGGTATTCACTGGCACTGGATTTTCTTTTATACAATTTGAACATAGTCCAGTACATGGATTAATTTGCTGCTTTGCCCAGAATTGGGAACAATTATAGCACAGAATTGCACCATCCATACTATATGGATATACGGCGATTGTTGGTTTCGATTGCCACTCTCTTGGACAAGACATTGCTGTTTTAAAAACAAGTGTACGGTATGACAGCTGAATAATAACTGAGTTCCTCCTCATGGCCTTGTTTGTTTAAGTAGTCGCTGGAATTGCCGATATTAGAGCCATGGTATGTCGTTAGAGATGCTGTGACGTCACCAGCAACATGTTTAAAAGAGGAGGTGTAACTCCACGTTAGATCAGTTGCTTTGCAAACTTCAACGTTGATCATTCCGTCTACTGTCTTATATATTCTTTTCCAAGTATTAATATGGCTGCTGTACCTGCTGGTTGGGCTAACCTCAGATTCCTGGACTGGTTAGCATCCCTAGATGTCCTCAACAATATATGGTACCTTGAAGAGGTAGAGGACGACTTGGCTGCTCCCGAAGACGACGAGGTAGAAGTTGAAGACGATGAGGAAGGCGATGAGGAAAGCGACGAGGAAGACGATGAGGAATTTTTTGACGCTGAAGAGGGTGCAGACGATTCGAGTGATGATGAGGGTATCGTCGTAGATGTTCCCCACCAAAGAGGGCAGCGGTGGATAACATCGAAATATTTAGCAAGGGTGAACCCAATGGATGGCATCTTCTGCACCACCATGACCTTTGTTGCGGTCCAAGTAGTGGGTGGTATGGAATACAATCTTTTCCACGGATGTTTTCTGGGATACCAGTCTAGGGTGGATCCTGGGAGACATCGTCATGTGGACTACCATGCCACTACAAGGATAATGAGAGGCAGGCGGGGATATTGCAAATCTTGCAGAGATCCACTCTATCAGATTAGGCGAGTGGAAATCTGCAATATTTGCAATATGGACAGATAATTTGTAGTTTTTTTTGTAAATATGTATATATCTCTTAGTTTATTGTAAATAATTATGTAATTAGTTTTAGTGATAAATAAATGTATATATTTAATTTTTAGTTTATTGTAAATATTATATAACTAGTTTAAGTGTTAAATAAACGTTAAATTGAATCTTATTTTTTGTTTTATTTACTAAATATTTAAATGTAAGTAACACAATGTTACTAGAGAAATCTGTGTTTCACTTCGATTATTGCTTATGTTGACAGTGCTATTGATATTGATGGTGTTAAAAATATGAGTATTAGGACACTTTCTACTCTTATTTGTGTGAGTAGTGAGGTGGGGAGTGATGAGGTGGGGGTGGTGGTAGGGGCTATATATACATAAGAAAGCCCTCACCATCCTCAGTTTACTTTCTACGCTCCAACATGTCTGAAGTACAAGACAATACTGTATCTTCCACTTCAACCATGTTCGTTTTGTGCGAAAGGTATCGTGCCTACCTGCAGCGCGTTAGAGAGGCGACAAGGGGTGGTGTAGCAGATAGCACCACCTCACCAGAAGAGGAATACCAACCATTGGAGAGGTCTCCGTCCACATGGTCGATGGACACTGTGCCCAATGATGATTCCGAAGACGAGATGGATGGAGTAATTCTGGAGGAATCATCGACGGACACAGCGGAATCGTCTGACTCGGAAGATGATGCAGCCATTCTGGTGGAGGAATCTACCGATGAAGATGAGGATGCAGCCATTCTGGTGGAGGAATCTGCCGATGAAGATGAGGATGCAGTCATTCTGGTGGAGCATGATTCGGACGGATAATTCTGTTTTATTTTATGTATATATATTTTTGTTATTTATAAATAAATGTATTAAGAGTTATTCTTTTTTTATTTCATTTCATATACAATAAATAACAGTAGTAAAGTAAAGAATAAAAAATTGCTTTAATATAAGAAATAACGGGGTACTTATTTAAGTAAATTGGTTATTCGTATTTGGACTGTCGGTCAAAAGTGTTGCAAAAGGTGTATCGAGGTCACAGTTGTCCTCCAGTACCGTTTCTACTCACTTCCGACCTTTAGTTTTGCCGCAGCAGACTTTTTCCCGGAACGGCTAGTCGTATCGCTCCGAAAGTGGTTGCAATCGCTTCCCAGTGATCGATTTAGTCGAAAACGATACCTCGCGTGTCCTCGGGCGTCTTCGGGTGGCTTCGGGAAACTTCGGGAGTGTTCGGCATGAGTTCGGCTTTTCGCTTAAAATTGCAGCCTTTGCATGTGTGAACTCCCCTGAAACTTGTTTTGATTTTTTTATTCCCCCAATCCTTGACAAAACAGTGAATAACGCGTTCGGTAGTATTCGGATCGATTCGGAAATTATCGGAATCGATTCCCAGTGGTCAGTTTAGTCGAAAATGACCCCTTATGCGTGTCTGAGTGTACTTTGGAAGTTTTTCAGTTGTTTATATATATATATATATATATATATCCGGGGTGTAATGGGGTAGTGAAGCGCAAGTTATAGCCTCTCCTACTCAATTGTTAACCTCACCTTCGCGATGAGTTCAATTTGAACTTGGTGCACCCTGTTTTCACTAACGAGGCTCTAACGACCGAGTAAGGGCGGAATAACCCTTACCTTTTGCCGTGAGCACATCCACCTTCTCACGAAGAGTGCGGTAAAAATAACCCACCGCACACAAAGGTTGCTTTTGGAATCGTTTGGTTACCCCATCGTCGCAGTCTCCTTCTGTGCCATGGGACCACACCACTCGCCTTCCGCAACCGAGCTGGTCAGTTGCATACCTGCTCCAGCTAAAACTTCAAATGCAGCTTCGTTTTCAGTCGATTAAGGCTTTAAAAAAAATGATGGAGCGTTCAAGTGGGACAAAATCATCCGGAGGTAAAATACCCTCCCGATCGGATCTCCGGGGGAGGGTGCCCACAGGGACACCTCATCGAATGTCGAAAAGACACCGACAAGTTAAATCCAGCAAAACTGATTCTTTCATCTACGGCGCTTGGAATGTTCGTACTTTGAACGACAGCACTCGCGCCGATCGGCCTGAAAGAAGAACTGCTCTAATTGATAGAGAACTTCACCGACTCAATGTTGACGTTGCAGCTCTCAGCGAAACTCGATTTTTGGAGGAAGGCTCTCTCACAGAAAAGTACTACACCTTCTATTGGAAAGGTCTTCCCACCAATTCAAGAAGACAACATGGAGTAGGATTTGCCGTTCGGAATCAAATTGTATCCAACTTAACACAAGTACCACAAGGCCTATCCGAGCGTCTAATGCTGCTACGCTATGAGCTATCAGATGGCAACGCGGTAAATCTAATAAGCGCCTACGCTCCCACTCTGGATGCAAGTCACGAAACCAAGGAAAGCTTCTATCAACAGCTGGAAGAAACCCTCTGTAGAATACCTAAAACGGAACGACTCATTATTCTTGGCGATTTTAATGCTAGAGTAGGGAGAGATGCAGACACCTGGCCAGGCATCATAGGCAAGAACGGTTTGGGCAACATGAACGCTAACGGTCAACTACTCCTAACTAAATGCGCCGAACATGATCTAGTTATAACAAACACCATTTTCCGACAAAAGGATAAATTTAAAGGCACCTGGCGTCACCCCAGATCAGGTCACTGGCATCTACTGGACTATGTTATCGTACGTAGGAAGCATCTCAAGGACGTCCAAATTACAAAGGCGCGCATTGATAGCGAATGTTGGACCGATCATCGTCCTGTTGTCTCTAAAATGAAAATTGTTATGAGACCCAAACACCGAAGAACTCAAGTAAAACGTAGACTCCGTCTCTGTATTAGTAAATTGCGTGACCAACAAACCGTCGAACAGCTAAAGCAAAAAGTTCAAGAGAATTTGAGTGCACTAGAAGAAACCAATACTGTAGATGTCGCTGCTACCTGGACACAAATTAAAGACAGTTTAAAAAGTGCGAGTGAGGAAATTCTTGGCACTGCAACAAGTAAAAAACAGGAGGACTGGTTCAATGATAATGAAGCTTTTATACAAGAACTTCTTGACCGCAAACATATTGCCTTCCAAAACGCTATCAACCACCCCAACGACTCATCAAAAGCAGAAGCTTTTACCCAATCTAAGTATGAAACGCAACGCGAAATCAGAAGAATAAAGAATGAGTGGTGGGCAAGCAAGGCCAGAGAAATTCAAAGGTACGCCGATTCACACGATTACAGGAATTTCTTTCAAGGAGTAAAAGCAGTGTACGGCCCCAGTCGGAAAAATATGTGCCCTATTAAAGATTTAAATGGAAATCTCCTCAAAGAAGACCAGGAAATAAGAGCCCGATGGAAGGAACACTACTCTAACATTCTTAACCAGCAAAGTCAAGCCGATCACGATATTATAAATCTTATCCCTCAATATGACACCTTCGAAGACTTAGATAAACCACTAACAACGGAAGAGATCTTAACCGCCATTGGGCAGCTAAAAAATAACAAATCTCCCGGCGCCGACTCACTCCCAGCTGAGATCTTTAAAGCTGTGTCGTCAGAGCTCATACCCTACCTCAAAAAACTGTTTGATATCGTGTGGGAAAGTGGTCAAGCTCCGCAGGAGTTTCGTGATACAATATTAATCAACCTCTTCCAAAACAAAGGCAGCGCTGCGGACTGTGGAAATTACAGGGGTATAGCTCTCCTGGCTGTTGGAGGGAAGATACTCACTAAAGCGATGGCAAATAGGCTAACACCTGTTATGGAAAAGTTACTTCCTGAAACACAGAGTGGCTTTAGACCAAACCGAGGCACATCGGATTTAATCTTCACACTTAAACAGCTTCAAGAAAAAGCACTCGAACATCAAGGAGAAATTCACATGGCCTTCATTGATTTAACCAAGGCGTTTGACTCGGTGGATAGGGAAGTGCTCTGGAAAATTATGCTCCGCTTAGGTATCCCTAGAAAATTTGTGGAAGTATGTCGCAGTCTACATACAAACAACAACGCCCAGGTTATATATAATAATGAGGCAACCGAACCTTTCCAAACCCTCACTGGAGTTAGGCAGGGATGTGTCCTGGCACCCCTACTCTTTAATTTGTTTACCACTGCTCTAACAATTATTGTTGACAACAAACTGACTGTCAGAGGAATAGGTCTCAGATACCGTTTTGATGGCGGTCTCTTTAACATAGGGCGCTTTAGAGCTTTCACGAAGACACGCACACGATTCATTTGTGATCTCCAGTATGCGGATGACTGTGCACTTTTAGCCTCTACGCCGGAAGAGCTTCAAGAACTTTTAGATGTGTACGCCCAGAGCTATGATTCCTTGGGACTTAAAATCAACATTGGAAAGACTAAGATTATGTCAACTCCTCATCAAGTGAACCAAATAGAACATTACACTTAACGGAAATTCTCTTGAAGTGGTGGATCAGTTCAATTACTTAGGCAACGTTGTTAATGACAAAGCAAACATGGACAGCGAGATTCGCAATAGAATTAACGCTGCATCTAGAGCACTCTGGGGACTTAGAGAGAGAGTATTTGACAATCACGACCTTGCTTTGTCAACGAAAATGGCTGTCTACAGAGCAGTTGTCATTCCAACACTGCTATATGGATGTGAAAGCTGGGTCACTTACCGTCGTCATGTGAAAGAATTAGAACGTTTTCAGCAAAGACACCTCAGAAGTATGATGAAAATCCGTTGGTTCCATCACATATCAAACGTGGAAGTACTCAGGAGAGCAAACAGCCTTCCAACTGAGGTGCTTATTTCAAGAGCACGCCTAAGATGGGCAGGTCACGTTCATCGTATGCATGATAATCGCCTTCCTAAATGTACACTTTATGGTGAATTGCTAAGCGGTAGAAGAAGGCGCAGCGGTCAACGAAAGAGGTTCAAAGACGCTCTCCATGAAAATCTAAAATCCTGCGGTATTGCAGACGAGCAATGGGAACAACTTGCAGCGGACAGAACCGTATGGCGAGGGGTTGTGGCCAGCTATCAAGGAAATGTTGCTGCAAGAAGGCCGAATCCAAGACCTAACCAGGTCTATGTTTGTCCTGACTGCGGTCGACATGTGCTCTCCCGAATTGGCCTCTATAGCCATAGTCGTGTGCACCGTAGATGAATGGGAATTACAATAGACTACACCTTTTACTTGTTTTTTATTGTACACAATCTATCGACTGTAACATTTTTATACTCGGACTCGAGTAACGGCTAATAATAATATATATATATATATATTTTTTTTTGTCCAATATTTGTGTATAAATAAATGTATTAAAATTTATTTTTTATTTCATCTACGATGAATACAACAGTTCTAATCTAATTATATACTTAAATACACAATTTACCAAAAATTCCATGAAATATATATATAAACTCGCGTTATAGGTAAGTATAAGAGTAGAGTATAAGAGTTTCCTAGGACCAAGGTAGCCCAGTGGTAACGTGGCTTGCTTTGTAAACTTTGTGAACGAAGGTTTGGTAGTTCAATCCCTAGCACTTGCTGGGATTTTTTTCAACACGTAAATTATAAAATTATAAAATTATAGAATTATAAAATTATAATTATAAAATTAAATAACAATTTTCCACTATACCACTGCGCTACCCCCGGGTGGGTGGGTGCCAGAGCAACCAGAGCACGGTTACGGGGTTCCTGCGTTGGCAACACCGCATGAGAGCATCCTGGCAACGGCGCGCTCGAACATACCGGTTGCACTTTCGTCGGCTTTTTTGCAGCATCTTTTTTCGGTTTCTTAGCTACCGACTTTTTTGCAGCAGCTTTTTTAACCACCGGTTTCCTTCCCGATAACGGCTTTTTATTTTTAGCTGCTGCTTTCTTAGGCTTTTCAGGTATCTCTACCTGCCCCTCGTCTGAGCCAACATCGGGAATAGGGCTCAGGCGAGCAGGTACAGATGCTTGCGCCGATAAAATTCTTCTAAGAATCGACACGTCATCATCTTTCTCGGTATTCTCTACCTGCGTCTGCTTTGTAGATGTTGAAGGATGCGTCGTCATCTTCTTTTGGCCTTTCTGCGAAGAAATCTTTGGTTGCGCAGGTTGAAATTCGTCCTCAGAATTTGTCTCCGTAACCGTAGGGAACCTAGACCACGCGGCGTTCGGGTAGGCCTCTCCATTAGATGTACTAGCTCTGGCTTCATCTGAAGCCAAAGCCTGCGCGTCCAATTCGGAGAAATCGAAATCACCCAGCAAATCGTTCAAATCGGTCAAATCCGTCGGGATTTCAATATCCGGTACTAAACCCACGCCAGGGCTCGTCTGGTTGTTCGCCACACCATTACCCGGACTAGCGTCGCCATTGTCACCCACGCCAGGGCTCGTCTGGTTGTTCGCCACACCATTACCCGGACAAGCGTCGCCATTGTCGTCTTGCCCTGGCATATAATTAATTAAGTATGCAGCCACAGCACTCAACAAAGCGCCTCCCTTACCGCTACCACCAGAAACACCAATCTTTTTTTGTCCTACCATTGTCACAACAAACACAAAACGGACACGAGAAACGGGCACGAAACACAAAACACAGAACACAAAGAATGCTAGGAATAGAGCAGACAGCACTATTTTGCACACTTCTTTACAACTCGAGAGCTGGAGACGGAAAGAATCTTTGTAGCATCTCTGAAGCCCATAACGCTGAACTAACCCCTCCACTCCCTACCACTCTTGTTCCTATTGGTTCAAATTATTTCCCTACACACTCTAACTAACCCCCTACTTCCCACCCCACTCTTCCTATCGTCTCTCTCTATCTTATTGCCTACAGTACTCATACAATAAAAATACCATTTAGTAATTTAAATCTTTATTTATAAATTAACATTTTATTTCATACAAATATCTCTTACTTCGACTTACACATAACATGAAATATCACAATGAATTTTTCAATTGAATATTATAATTGTCGACCTTTGCGTTAACAAGTAGAAACATTATTAACAATTAATCACTCAACTCATTCATTGCTTTGAGTAACACATCTAGTTTATCATCATCCTTTAAAACATTTCGTTCAACGACACTATTTAAGGCTGATATTAACCACTTTAAATTCTGCTCTGGTTCACTCTGAAAAAATGTTATGTCTGAGTGACCCCAGGGTAGAGTTTTAGTGGTATTGGGAATCACAAAACGTTTATCGTCATAATAAGAAAGAGCAACTTTATTCCGCATCTCTGTATAGATATCATGCAAGTGACTTCTGAAAGTATTCATTTTACGAAATATTAACCCGCCCTGCTCAACAATTTTTCTGTAGTCATCTATTGTAAGTTGTTTTTCAATCACAGATTTCTTTACCCCCTTGGCTTTTTTCAACTCATTACCGACCGATTGCACGTAGTACGCTTTCGCTCCAGTACCATAAAAGCTGATAATAGGATCTTCGGGGAATTCGTCTTTCATATTCCCAAGCACAGACGAGCCTTTTGGAATATTAAATTTATTTCCCTCCATATAATTAGAAGTATCAAATTTTTCTGGATTTTGTACAATAAAGTCATAGAAGTTATCTGTATAAACTTTCATAATTAAGGAATCTGTGTCGGTGTACAACAAAGAAGCATTAGCACCGAATTGACGTTTAATAACACCATAAAAAAAATTATACAGTACCGTCTTCGATAATTCAAGAATACAAAATCCTACGTAAATTGGTTTGTTATAGAGTACTTGCAATTTGCTCATTTCAATCGCTACAAAATCCTCAGAAAAAATTGTGCAAGATTTGAAATTTGGACGAGCGATTAATGCGTTTGCACCTATAGTTCTTCTAACATTTTCCCAATGAGTAATCAACTTTATATCTCTTCTATTATCAACATTTTCCATGGTTTTACCAAATACTGCATTATTCATTAATTTATATTGGTCTTTTTCAAATTTATTGGTCGCTGAATTTCTCATTTACGTATTTAAATCGATGTATTTTTTTAACCAGGGCGACTGCTTGAACTTAAGTACTCTATGGGTTTTTAACACCATTAAACCATTTTCAATGGCTTGTTTCAAGTTTCTATAATGCACAACATATCGTCTCTTATCATTCAAATTTGGGATTAATTTTGGTGATTTTGATTTTGATTGGGGGGGTATAATATTTTCTACTAAGAAAGGGAGATCTGAATGTAAATCGTGTAACTCTTGCGGACAATGTATGTCTACTTCAAAAACATACCCGTGTGGACTCTCGTCTGAAATATTAGTAACATCTAAGTCGATAATTTCTCTTTCGGACAGCCACTCAAATCCCCCTGTTGGTAATGCTTGGGACATACTATGACCGTATAAGTTCGTAGCATCAAGATATGTGATAAATGACGACGGTTCTGAGGGATCATAATTGGGTAGAAACTTATTATTTGCGATATGCTTCCTTTCTGTACACTGGCTCACACCACCGCGTATAGCTTTTTTAAAAAAATGTATCATATCGATATCTGTTAACAATTCAAGTTCTACCGCTGTTAGTTTCAACATAGCGTCCCAAGATAAACCTGGAGCTGTGTAATATTGAGCTGGATCCAATTTATATTTATTCACGCAAATTTTACGAAAATTTTCAAATACGTCACACAAAAGAAGGACATCTGATTTTAAATACAGGTCTGAATAGTCACCCAAACTCTGGCACTCAAACAATTCCCACACATTTTTAGCCCTTTCATAATCGTCATCTGATATATGTGTTTCATTTAGGCTGTCATAGAATTCCTGCTTGGTGGGTAGAACACGATTATTTAATTTCTCTAATTTATCTACGAAACTATATGGAAATACACCCTTCCGTCGCATTAAAATAAATTTTGCATTATCGGTAAAAAAGTTCTTCATTGTAACCATTTGACCTTCATTTAAATTTTCCCCTAAATTTTGTAGTGATGCTGACATAAATTTAAAACTATCGATGAAACGTAACCGCAAATATTTATTTTTTGTTTCCCACTTGTCAGTAACGTAATCATGCATGTAAAGATGTTTTGTAAAAGATATATATTTTTCTTTGTTTTGTGGTATTACGTCAACTTTATCTTTATGAGCGCATAACTCTTTTACAAATAAGTGAATATCGTATCCACTCATGTTGTGAAATATGATAGGTACAAAATTTGGTAGTTTATAATTTAAATTACAGATCGAGTGCGCGGCACCGAATCGTATCTTACCAGTTAAGTGGCAATGATCTTTCACCTTTATATCACCTTCTGCAAAAGGCTTCTCACATATACCACAGATGGTTGCATTGTCAAAATTTTCTCTTTCTATCGCTGTAAGCGGGGACATGGGGATTACATCTTTCATATATCTATTATAAATTTCCCTTAAATCAGCCTCTATACATGATACAAATACTTTTGCTGCATCAGATCCGCGATATAGTTCAAATTTAGAAATGCTATTATCAAAGGAACATTTTATGTAATACGCGAAAGAGTAAGGTTCATGAATAAACGTTTTGTTGGTATAAGAGCGTTCAGGATTTGGCTCGCAAGTATTTATCGGTTTCAAAATGGATTCAAAGTCTGCATATACTACAAATGGTACTTGCATTTGTCTGTCAAAATTCTCAAATTTTAATATATTTTCCGGTACACGTTTCCCATATTTATCAACCCGAAATTGTGTCGATGGTGTTGTAGTGTAAATATGATTACAATCATTTGTTTGGTGAGACATTAGCTGACGTTCGTTACAGAAATACAGCAAACACCCATCACAAAAATATTTTCTATGTCCGTGAGCGGATATTTGATTTGATACTAATCCAGATAAATTTTTTATCCAACAATAGTGAGTTTTAGCACAATCCGATTTACAATGATGATTCTGATCACATTCCGCGGAAATTAATAATAAGTTAACATGAATACGTAGTTTCTTCTGAGAATAACGCAAAGGTCCGAAAACATCATATTTTACTTTATTATTCTCGAATTTCTTTTCTAACCCATACACATTAATAGATATATTATTCAATTCCTCAAATTTTGAAATGTCTCTCAATTTCATTGGAAAATTCATACCTGTCAAATTTAGAACTCTTGAATAATGTGGATAAGATGACATTTGAGATGTACCACCATTTGCAGGATACAATGCTGAAGTGACTGCCCAAGCAAAACAGTATTGGTCCTGGTTTTCTATATTCACTACGGCCTTCTTATTTGCGATGAACTTTGGTAACTTGATATATGATGAACCACCCATTGGACTGTACTTGTTTATATTAATTTCAACAAATTTTATTTGTTCGAGGGCCCACCCTAAAAATAAAAAAAAAATGTCAATTGTTATTCCACACACCAGAAGATATTTACATACCAGAATCACGCTCTTGGAACTCAGTAGTTTGCGCAACCATCATGTCTATAAAAGTGTCGAGTGCAATGTTTAAATCCACACCTTGATCCAATATTTTATTACACGTATGAAACGATTTAATTTCAGCTATTTCTTGTGCTTGTAATATATAGCTGGCAAATGTCTTCATGTTTACTTTCACAGTTTTATGAAGTAATAATATTTCTTCTAGTAAATTCAATATTTTATGTCGAATTTCGTTGAAAAATATTATATAGTCCAGTTTCTCATTATCACTATGCACTCGGTATGTTATGATTCTATATTTGAAAGCACTGCGAACAATTTCTGTACCATCCATCAAACGTACACATGAATTTGTTCTGTGTTGTAGTGTTCTTTTATGAGATTTCATTTGGTTAGTTGTTAAAGTCACATTACAGCTATAACACGTCTGCATAATTACCGATGTTGATGGATTCGAATCCAATTTCACTTTCTTTGCTGGCGGTCCATTACCATTTAAACTGTTACACGCCTCCCTCTGATGACGTCGCATATTGTCACTGCGAGTGAAGCTTGCACCACAAAAACTGCACGAATACATATTTGCTTCTTTACTCTAGGAAATTGACGTTAAGAATGATCCCATATTAACTCCTTTCACTCTTTTATAGAAAAGATATACTACGTCACAAAATATCAAACCACGGCACATTACGAGTTGCGTGGCAAAGAAGAAAGCTCCGTCCTTGCATTCTCTAATAGTGTTAGCCAAGGCCAAGGTCACCGCAAGTGATCGTTCTGGGTAACAGCAACACTGTGCCCTTGAAGTCGAAACGCACTGCGACCGTCCAAGGTCAAGGTCACGGTATATGCTATGCGAACCTACGGTGCCACCGTGGCCTTGAAGGAACGGACCACAGGTGCACGGTCAAGGTCAAGGTCAGTGGTGGGGGGAGACCGACCTACGACTAACTTCCTCTACTAATTTTTTTTTTAAATTTTATTGAATAAATATATTTCAAAATTTTAAAGGGGTAGCTGTCACTCCTCGGGGATTGAAGAGGGAGGTATAAAATTATGTTCAAAAAATAGTTTAGAATTAAAAATTGACGTATATTAGAATTTTACTCATAAATTGTTAGTTACGTAGATAATGAATTTATCTGTTACTTATGGACCTCACTGTATGTATATATATATATATATATATATGTTATATGAAAATATACCCTGTATCTCTGAGACATAGATATCAAATAACGACTCCTCTCAGCATCCGCTCTCCCGAGAATTAGATAAGAGTGTATTCTTGCAAAACTGCATAATTGCAGTTGCTTTGTTCCCAAAGGTTATAAATGGGAGTAGTGTACTTTCAGACGGCAGTCTTAAACTCATGTTGGAATAAACAAGTCAAAATTATTATTGTTCTAATTTATAAAGAGTCAACATTGACTCCATTAATAAATAAATAAAGTTTTTAAAAAGTGATTTCAACAATCGATTATCTAACATTGGCGCAGTCGTACGGATCTGAAAAACACCCTGTAACCCAGAGGTGGTGGATTTCAATCCTTCAATCAGCAAAGAATCTACGAGAAACAAGAAAAATACAATTTCAAGCAGACAAGCAACGTCTCAACAAGCTCACAAGAAGCATCATATACACATCGAGAAATAATTAGCAAGTAAGAAACATTCCTGGCCCCTGAAAGTCGGTGTCTTCGGCACTTGGAACACGTCGCCGTGGATAGGAACACCTAGTGATACCCCTGACGGTACATCCCAGTGTAGCAACGCTCACGAAACCGCATTCGACCTTCCATCTGGACCCCAGGCATGAAGATAGTAATGTAAGTAATTTAAGAATCATCTCGATTTAATTTCTATTTTAAAACTGCACTAAACAATTATATTTTATCATTCGTATATTGCATTCACATTTGCATTAAACCCACGACAGTTCTGCAATCTAATTTAGTTGAATATATTATCTAAATATCGTATTACTTTAACCGATATTTTATTTTATTTTAACACATAAATATTTTCATTGCAACTTAATATAGGTCAAGTTAACTTCTATATAAAGTTTAGTTCTATATCAAGTTTAATCTTTATCTTGTAACGTTTTTTTATTGGAATTTAATACTACTATACGTCAACCTTTATACCATATGACTATAATATCTGAATAAGTGCAAATACCATTGCAAAAATAATTTGTTACATACTTTATAAAGAAAAGAATACAATCTCATTTCCTTTTATTCATTATTATTGCCAGTGGCGTACTCTTGCACCTTTTACAATTAATTTTTATTATTTTTTTGTGTGTACCAAATTAATTTTTGTTTGTTTATCTGAAATTTATATACAAATCCTAATAATACAAAATGGCGAACCAACCAAATACTACAGTAAATAATACTACAGCAAATAATACCAATAGTTCAAATAACGCTGATGAAACCCTTACCATCGAACCCTACAGGTTAAGTGAGATTTTCTCAATAGTTCCAGAGTTCGACGGGAACCCCATTTTCTTACAAACTTTTATTTCCGCGTGTGTTTACGCATACGGTATGTCCATAGAAGACCAGCGTATTTTACTCACCCTGCATATTAAAAAGAAACTTCGCGGAAAAGCTGCCGAATTAATAAATTCGAGGAACCCTGCCACTTGGGCAGAAATTAAAAGCCTACTTGAGGCGCATTTCGGTGATTCACGCGACTTGACAGCCCTTATACAAGACTTACAACGGATTCACCAACTACCTAATGAAACTGCCCTGACATTCGTATCTCGTTTACAAACACATAATGCCAAAATGCACGCTGCTGTGCAAAAACAGACTTTGACGTTGGAAGAAAAGACAGCCCAATCATCCTTAATTGAAACCATGACTCTAACAACACTACTTACCGGACTAGAACCCAAACTTGGACAAATAATCCGTGCCGGAAATCCCAGCGACATGCTAGAAGCAATTAATAGAATCAAACGCGAACTCCAACTGTCCTACTTCGAGTCACAAAAATTCCCAAAACAAACTATCAACAAAAACCCCATCCAGAATCAACAGAGGCGTCCCAACTCCCAACAATTCTGTAATTTTTGCAAACGTAACGGGCACAATTTTAATGAGTGCCGTACAAGACTACAATTCTCACAACAAAATCAGAACTTTAGACAAAACAATTTTGCCAGTCCTCCACAATTTTCTAGACCGAATTTCCAAAATTCTCCCAACCAGCAATATCAAAGAAATTTCATGCCGCAACAAGATTTTCAACAGAATAGGCCTTCTGTAATAAGACCTAATCCAAACTTTCAGAGATCCCCAAATCAACAAAATTCAAATTTCAATCCTAACTTTAACAGACAAAACCCGCAGAGAACACATCACGTTAATTTTGACAATCATTTCGACTCTCAAAATTATGATACTAATTTTTACCATGAAACTGATAATTTCAGTGACCCGCAATTCCATAACTTCGGAAACTATCAAACTAATTCTAGCCTTGATAATATGGCAAACATGCCACAAATAAATTATGAAGATTACCCCCATTTTCCGCAAAATAACGACGATAACATGCCATACCAAAATGAGAATTATACAGCTAATTCTCAGATGTCGCAGGATTATACTGCTAATCCTCAGGATTTTCCATTAGGCCCGGAGTATTCAATGAATACTCCAACCCAAGAAATAAATTTCGAAGTGGACCAAATGTCCAACCAAATCCAAACATTAAACCTGAACGACAATTACAACCCCCTACTGGATTTCTCAGACCAGAACTTCGCTTAAATTGGCCTACACACACACTATTGACCGTGAATTCTAGTAATCTTTATTTCATAAATGACATTTCGAACAAATTTAAACTCTTAATTGATACTGGCGCAGGTATTTCGATTTTTAAGCATAAGACGGCGGAAAATTTTAAAAATAGATCTCCAGAAAACGCGATTATACAAGGCATAACCGACGAAAAAATTAAAATTAGCGAATCTGTTCTTATACCATTTAACGCACGCGACCCACACATAGTCTATATTCACGACTTGGACATAGACTTTGACGGATTATTAGGTGCCGATTTCATGGAACACTACGAATGTAGAATAGATTTCAAAACCAGGCAACTAATTACAAATTTTAAAACATTGCCCATCTTCAAAGTAACTGACGATTCTCCAACACCCGAAATCAACAAAATCCGACAAAATCATAATTCTAGCCAAAATACTATCCAAATTGACGGTCGCACGGAAAAGGTTTACAAACTAAAATGCAATCTTAGAAACACTGACGCTGTACTGTCAGCGCAGGAAAACGAAAAAGTTCGTTTTCCTAATGCTCTTGTTAGGGTAAACGAAAATGGAGAATTTTTGACAACCGTAATTAATGCAAACGCCATTCCGAAAACTATAAATTTTTCTAATCTAAAACTAGAACCATTACAAAAATTTAAATCGATTTTTAATTTAAATGTTCAAAATTCCGACACACATACAGACCGACCGATCATCTGAAATTATTAATCAGTTACGTTTAGATCATCTAAATTACGAGGAAAGTGAACTAATTACACAACTTTGCCTAGACTTTTCTGAAATATTTTACCTGGAAGGAGACAACTTGACTTTCACTAACGAGATTAAACATTCAATCGACACTAACAATTCTAAACCTGTATTTACAAAATCGTATCGCTACCCTCAATGCCATAAACAAGAAGTCAAAACACAAGTTTCTAAAATGCTGGACCAAGGCATAATCAGACCTTCAATTTCTCCCTGGTCATCTCCCGTTTGGGTTGTACCCAAAAAACTCGATGCCTCTGGCAAACAAAAATGGCGAGTCGTAGTAGATTACAGAAAATTAAACGAATTGACTATTGACGATAAATACCCTCTCCCAAATATTTCTGACCATTTAGGCCAACTAGGCAAATGCCAATATTTTACCACACTAGACTTAGCTTCCGGATTCCACCAAATAGAAATTGACGCGAAAGACATTCAAAAGACTGCTTTCACAGTCGAAAACGGTCATTTCGAATTCGTTAGAATGCCATTCGGTTTAAAGAATGCTCCATCAACGTTTCAAAGAGTGATGGATAATATCTTGTTAGGAATCCAGAATGAACGCTGCCTTGTTTACATGGACGACATTATCATTTACTCCCCTACTATTCACGATCATATTTCCCGACTGACAGAAGTATTCAAACGCCTAAGGAAAGCTAACCTCAAAATTCAACCCGACAAGTGCGAGTTTCTACGCAAAGAAGTCGCTTATCTAGGACATCTTATAACAAAAGACGGTGTCAAGCCAAATCCCAGTAAAGTAGAAGCCATTTTAAACTTTCCTCATCCCAAAAATCAAAAGGACATTAAATCTTTCTTAGGTTTAGCGGGCTATTATAGACGCTTTATTCCAAATTTCTCTAAGATTTCAAAGCCCCTGACCAAGCTACTACAAAAAGACACTCCCTTTAACTTTGACAATGATTGTATGAATTCGTTCGACAACTTAAAGCAAACACTGACGACGACTCCGATATTAATATATCCTAATTTTGATGAGCCTTTCATCCTAACTACCGACGCGAGCGCATTCGCCATCAGATCGGTACTCTCTCAGGGAAATATAGGCAAAGATCTACCAATTGCATACGCTTCCCGAACTTTATGCGGTGCGGAAACAAAGTATTCCACCATTGAAAGGGAATTATTGGCCATAGTATGGTCAGTAAAACACTTTAGACCATATTTATTCGGTAGAAAATTCAAACTAGTCACCGACCACCGACCACTTACCTGGTTATTCTCAATAAAAGACCCAGGAAGTAGACTTGCCCGCTGGCGACTCAAACTAGAGGAATACGACTACGAAATCGTTTACAAGCCCGGAAAAATCAATAAAAATTCCGATGCCCTCTCTAGAATCAAAATAAACCATTTTTCCAAATGTTCTAAATTCCATTCCAAAATCTTGGCCGCGAACGAAGACACAGACGATGACGGAAATCCAGACAATGACGATGAAACCACAAACGAACAAATAATTCAAGAATTTAATACTTTCTCCCGACTATACAAGACCAAATCTTTAATTGACTACTCTAAAATTCAAACTTCGAATAAACAACTCCTGGACCGAGAAAACAAACACATCATAACTTTCTTTCAACAAAATAACCTAAGAGATTTTCATCACCAAATTATTGACGACATTTTCGAGGAAAACCCCGAATTTTACGACGACAAAATAAATATCCTCTCCAGTAGATCGGTTAGACATAGGAAATACTATATCATTCCTCTACCCTTTGACCCTGAATCTGTAGTAGAACATTTGTTCTTAGCAATATACAAAAATCAAAATGAATTAGATCTTTCTAATACTTATCATGTCGAAAATAACTTAGACCTCCCCATACTCGAAATTCTGTCATTTATCTTCGCAGAAAAGGACCTAAAGCTCATTATCTGTCAAAACCTAGTACAAATACCTGACGAAGACCAAAGACCGATAATTCTTGACCAAAACCATACCGGCAAAAACAACCTACATCGCGGAATAAACGAGACTATGCGTAGGATCAAAAATAAATACAATTGGCAAGGACTAACCAAAGATGTTGAAAATTTCATAAAAAATTGTGAAATTTGTCAACGGACTAAAGTTTGCCGAAAAAATCTTAACAACCCTCTAGTAATCACTGAAACTCCGAGAACGCCTTTCGAAAGAATTAACATCGACCTATTCGAATTTCCTACACGAAATTACGCTCTAACTATCCGCGACGAACTTACAAAATTCACACAAGCCTATGCAGTACCGGATAAAAGCGCAAAATCCGTGGTAAATACCCTATTGTTATATTTTCAACATTACGGTACCCCACTGAGGATTCACTGTGATTACGGCGGTGAATTCGACAACAACTTACTAAAAGATCTCTGTACCCTCTACGATATAAAATTGACATATTCCAGCGTAGGACATCCCCAATCTAACGGTTCTATAGAACGCTTTCATGCTACCTTAGCCGAAATGATCAGAATTCACAAAACCGAAAACCCAAATGAACATCCTTTTACCATATTGCCGTATGCAGTAATATGCTACAATAATTCGGTTAATAAAACGCATGGTTTTACACCACTGGTTTTTGGACACACAGCTAATAGACCACCAGAGACCCTGTACAACCAAAAAGACCTAATAACTAAATATGTTAGGGACCTAAATAATAGGATATCCCACTATTACCAAATTGCACGCAGTCGGACTGAAGCGCAAAAACAAAAAGCTAAAGTCAGATTCGACAGAAATATCCCAGAAAATCGCCCCACGTATAACGTTGGAGACGAAGTATATGTAAAGGAATCCCAAATCAAAAGTAAGTCACAAAATAAATTCAACGGCCCTTTCGAGATCAAAGAAATTTTCCAAAATTCTGCCACTTTGTTAAATCCCGAGACAAATCAAACAAGTAAAGTAAATTTTGATAGAATGAAACCATATACTGAAGATTAAAATTTATTTTCAGGTTTCTACTGCTGTTCGGATCAGCATTTTCGCAATACGAAATAACACCAATAAACAATACTATCGGTGTTTACTATCACAAAGACACGGACATTGTCATCTCACACAAGAAATGGACATTACTCGTACACAAAAATATATCGACCTTTAAGACAGCTCTTGACAGAAACGACAAAATTTTACAGACAATCCTTACTACCCTTGACCCAGCATACAAAAACATGAACGAATTCGCGAGTGAGGTTAAAACGCATTTAAGCCTCCTAGGACAAATCTCAAAATCCATACAAACTAAATTTGACGAAATACATCTCGACACGAAACGCTACAAACGCGGAATCATAAACGGAATTGGTTCAATATTCAAAGCAATTACCGGAAATTTAGACGCAGAAGACGGTAAATACTACTCTGACTGTATCAATAAACTAAACCAAGACGAACGTCAGATAGAAAATTTGATGAAAAATCAAATATCAGTTACAAATTCAGTTATTAAAAATTTCAACACGACAATTCAAAAACTACTAATAGACGAGGAGACATTCAACAAAGACATAAAAGAAATCGAATACGCAATCTTAGACATTACGTATAACGTACGAGCAGTTGAAACAAAATTAAAATTGTGAACAACTCATGGCGAGCTACCTATTTATAGAGGACAACCTCAACGATATTTTAAATTCGATCACTTTCGCGAGACTCAAAGTCATTCATACGTCTATCATTAATCCCCAGGATTTGGTAAACTCATTGCAGGAAATTTCACAAAACCTACAAAAGGACAATTTGCCACTCCCAATTAAACTTTCAAATATTGCACAGTATTTAGATATTATTGAATTAAAAGCTTTCCAAATGAACTCAGAATTAGTATTTGTATTAGATATACCCCTAGTAAACCCTCAAACGTACTCTGTTTTCCAATTATACCCCATTCCTATCTTAGATAGTAGAACTGGTCTGTATCATATTTTGTCAACTTCTCAAAAATATATCGCGAGAGATGATGATTCTTTGATGTACATACCCGTTGCTGACCTCAGAGAATGCAAGCCACTCCATACCAATACTAAATTATGTCCAAATTTGTTTGCATATCCAATTGACAACAACGCCATATGCGAAGCCCGCCTTTTCAAGGATCTGCAAACCCTACCAGAAAACTGTCAAACGTCAACTATCATCGGCCAAGGATACAACATCCAAAAACTAGATGAAAACGTGTGGATGATCATCAATACAGAGCCACTACAAATGAATATCAATTGCCCGAAGGAGACTTCAAAAACCGACACCATCTTCAAAAACTCTATAATTAAATTACAACCAAATTGCTACGCCTTCATAGGCATCACGAAGATCCAAGCTAGCACAGACGAAACGACAGACGTGAAGAACGACGCTCACCCCATACAAATCCCTTTCGAGTGTTGCAACCAGGTTCCGGACAAAGTTCGAGTGCCCAATCTGAAACCACTAAAACTAAGTGATCTGAACACCGAAGACCTCGATATCGCCAGACACCAATTAGACCAGTATTCAAAAGACTTAGACGACCTAATCAAGGAACCCTTCATCACGAGACACATTTCTTGGTTTACCTACCTTACCATAGTGCTAATTTTCGGACTCTTATTCTTGTATCTATTCTGTAAGTGTAAAGCAAGAAGACGAAGACTAGCCATCAACGTTTCCACGACTCCTTCATCTCCACCAAGGCCTAGTGAACCCCTCAGGACATTTACTAGCCTATTTCATCAACGAAGACGACCCCCACTAAGAAGAGAGGACGAAGAAGGTGAAGACATCGAACTTAATTAAACCAGACTGTTTGTGCCTTTTACTGACTTTTTGTACCAAGACTCTTCAGTGAATTTTTACTTCATTTCATTGTTTATTTAGTGTATTTTATTATTCCTATTTTTTGTTAGTTTCAAATGACTAACATTTTAACATGCTTTTCGTAACACAAACAAGCTAATACGCTTGCGTCTTACGCCTAGCATTTTTACATTTTATGCTTTTACATTTTACGCTTTTTGTATTTTTACATTTTATATTTTACATTTTATATTTTTATATTTTTCAATCTTACAATTTTACCATTTTACATTACTTTATATTTTTGAATTCTTGTTAAATCACAAATTTTGTTCAACTTAAAAGTTGCTGTATAAACAACAACTTTTTTATAAGGGGGAAGTTGTTATATGAAAATATACCCTGTATCTCTGAGACATTGGCCTCACCACTCTCAGCGGTATTATATTACATAGATATCAAATAACGACTCCTCTCAGCATCCGCTCTCCCGAGAATTAGATAAGATTGTATTCTTGCAAAACTGCATAATTGCAGTTCCTTTGTTCCCAAAGGTTATAAATGGGAGTAGTGTACTTTCAGACGGCAGTCTTAAACTCATGTTGGAATAAACAAGTCAAAATTATTATTGTTCTAATTTATAAAGAGTCAACATTGACTCCATTAATAAATAAATAAAGTTTTTAAAAAGTGATTTCAACAATCGATTATCTTTATTATATAAAGAAGAAGGGTAGTCTTGACTGACTAGAGTAACTTTAAAAAAAGATCATTCCTTGAAATGATCCATATTAATAATGAGACAAATAGCTTAAATAAAAAATCTGATATCGATAATTTAAGTAAGATTTATACATACATCCTCAAATTAGAAAAAGATAATTTTCGCATTTTTCAAAATTCAAACCTTCCGCTGGATCACAGTTGGTAACAGTCACGTTGGAATTAATGTTCCTAACTTAATTCCTAGTACAAGCCAGTCAATTGTAATACCTTTCTGTCATTTAAAAATTTTTTGTATACAGTTTGATAAAGAAATTTAGTTCTATACTCACATATGGTAGTTATTCATGTTCATTTTGTTATATCTATTTTAATTATGGTTTTAATCCTTAATTTTAAATTAATCAGTAATTGTTTACCTTAAATTGTGTACCTGTAAAGGAATTTGTGTATGAATTTGTCTACATTAAGTTAAAAATGCGACTATTTTATAATACATGTGACCTTAACTTTTAACCTCAAGTTAGTAAGTATTTTAGCGAACTATATTATATGACTCTTATTAAATAATAATTTTATTTATAGATGTCTTGATAAAGGGAATAAATAATTTCCGAAAGCTTGACAAAGTAACAAAAGAGTTTTTCTTTTTCTGTTTTGTGGCCGTAAACTTTTCACCTCTGACTGCAACCTCAAGATACACTACGTGTGTTTAATTTTGGTTATATATATATATATATATATATATATATAATTATCATAATTTGTCGCGCAGAAGCATACTCCTGGCTCACTCATTTTCCAACCATTAATATTTAATTAATTATTTTATCGAAAAAAATTTTTTCTTCAGGATTCATTATCAATGAGCATGGGTGGGAGGAAAAAAGTTTCATACACCAATCTTTTGTAGCAAAATTTCATTTTTCCGATATTCTCAGATATTTTGCGGCAATGGAATGCATTGAGAAGAAAAAATTGTAGGTACAAACAAAATGTGTTTATTTTTTCGTAAAGGACACACTAGTATTTTTTGAAAATTTTTAACGAAAACAAATTTTTTTTCGATAAAATAATTAAATATTAATTGGTAATTAAATTTTTTTTTTACTCTCCTACCCTCAGACGGTTGGAAAATGAGTGAGCTTTAATTTCCGGTGACAAGGAGTATGCTTCTGCGCGACAAATTGTCACAGTCATCGTGTTTCATGACTTCACCCTCATCGAGGCAAAGATTGTCTGTGTCTGTGCCAACTTCGAAAAAATAAGGGCCACCCTTATAACTTATACAAAAAATATCAACCCCTTTATTGGGGGAGCACAATGGCCATGCTGATCCGGCTACAGCCTTTGTCATTTACACAGGGTTTCTTCTCTGATAATTCGTATAAATAAGACATTGACGTTCTGTAATTATGTTCAAATTCTTGTTGTACCTGATTGTTACCTACATTTTCAATATTTATGAAGTTTCTTTATAAGTAGTGAATCATGTGTATATTAGGGAAACAGTGTATTTGGATTTATTGGCATTATGTGGTTCTTGCACATATTTTAATTTTTTACTGAAATATTTAATAATGTTTGTCAATTATTTAAGAAGAAAACTTGTTTTAATAATTTTATTTAATAAAATGTTATAAATAGTAACAAATTTTGATAAAACAATTTCTATAACATAGCACATACTTGTTTTCTTTTTCACTGCTCCATATATTTCTATACATATTGTTGGAGAAATCCATATTTACGAGTATTCAGTAATTTCGTAAATCTCCTTCAGGTTTTAATTAATCGTCCTTTTATAACGTCTTTATCTTTATCAGTTATTAATATTATTGCTACATTAGCTACATACTTTTTTATATGTTTGTCTTAGGAATAATGTGCAAAAAAGAAAACAGTATAGTTTTATTAATTTTATTTTAACAAAACAGTAAAAAAATCAATAATTGAGCTAATACTTTCTTTTAGTTTTCTCCATAAAATAAAGGGTGATAAAAAGTGTTATTCTCGTCGTAAGCCGCTTCAGCTATGTATTGTCCTTTGCTCTTACCACCGCCACCACCATTTCCACCGTTGCCTCCGTTACCTCCTCCATTCCCTCCTGCTGGTTTTGGAGATGGAGCTGGAGGAGGAGGTGGAGGAGGTTGTTTTCCGGCTGTTTTAGCGAGATCTGCTGCGGCTGCTGCAGCGGCTGCTGCTGCGTTGGCCGCCGCCGCTTGTGCAGAAGCTTGAGCTTGTTGAGCTGCGGTCCTTGTAGCTTCGAAGTCGATCCTTACAGCTGCCAGTTGCTTTCCTATTTGTTCCAAACGGTCCATAGCGGATCCTACCATAGCTTGTTGAGCGGCTAACTCACCAGCAGCCTCTGAAGCTGCCTGGGTTACGTGTTCTGCTGCAGCTTGGGCCGCGTTAAGAGTATTTTGCAATACATTGACATGTTGCCTGGCTTCAGCTGCTGCTCTTTGCGTGGAATCAGCTGCCCTTTGTGCCTGTGGTAAATAAATATTTTAGTTGTAATATGTGTGTACCAATATATTTTATCAAAAAATTGTGAAATGGATATAGATAAAACGAAATAGTTTGCCAAAAAATAGTCGTAAATTATTTTGACTTTTATTAAAACTCATCACACTTATATAAACAATTATTTTTGCCCCTCAAAGTTCAACTCCTCCTCCTAGTTGGTGTGGGGTGTTACAGACTGTTAGTAGCTGTGTGGATAAGAGCTTGAGCTTTTACCTCTGGCCTAGTGAATTTTGGCCGGAACCTAAAACAAGTTTGGGACAAACTAATTTTAGGTGGATTATATTCCTAAATGGATTCTTCTTAACTGGAAAAAACACTGTAATTCTAATGGCTATCCCAAAACCACCCCCAAAGGACCAATTGTACATTATTTTGAAATTTTTTCTAATATCTTGCATTTACTGGTAAATATACGAGACACCTTTTTTGTAGAGCATAAAATTTACATCCGACTGATATCTTATCCGTATACTTTACATTCAGTCAAGAATTAGAGCTAAATCTATTGCTCTAAATCTGCCCCCAAAGGTACAATAAGTTTTCAGTTTTTTGGAAGTTCAGAAACCTTGAATTTCTTGACAATTTTATTTATAGAGTATAAGATTTCGATTGATACGTTTATAGTTTTTATTCAAAGAAGAAAATTAATTTTTTTAATTTCTAAACTGCGTTGCATTTCTCTATTATGGGTGTAAATAAAGTTGTTAAAAATTTTGCCGTCATACTCGACTATAAGCTATAAGATGTGACCTTGGTTGAAGATGAACTTTTCGATTTTATTTTATTATACGATATTTATTTATTTATTTCCTCATATAGCTTGTTCTCACTTTGCCTGTCAAATTTAATAACGCATAGGTATTTTTTAAGATCGTTGGTTATGTTAGTTTTGTAAATTTCTACTGGCGAGATATTCACAAGCTCAAAACATAATTTGGGTGATAACCGTTTGTGATAAGTTGGTTTGCTATATAAATTATGAAATTAACTTAAATAAATAAACTAAAAATTACAACAAAAAAAAACCAATTACACTCTGTAGTATTTAAAATACTTTCCAGTATATTTTTCTAGGTCTTCATTAGTTCTAACTCTTCTTTGAATACAAACTGTACGGATATCGATTGGAAGAAGATTTCTAGGATATTTGTCGAGAGATCCAATCTAGATCCAGACCAACATTTATGCATTGCATTAATTTTATTGTACTGACATTAGTGCTGTCAAGTCCAGAAACTAAAATTTTGCACGGCGAAGTTAGAAAATTCCCTCTTTAAACCGGAAAGAAATTTAAAATGTACAAATATTTTTGTTATTCAAGTTATGTATTTTAAAAATTATTGTAAGAACTAATATATTGTGTAGAACGGGAGACATTATATTTCTGATTTTACGTCAAGATACTTTATTTCATACATATATTTCGAGACCTGCATTGGTTCTAACTCTTATTTGAATATAAACTATGTGGAGATCAATCAATTAACATGCTCTCTAAAAAAAGGTCTGTGGTAAATTTGCCAAGATATGCGAAATTTCTGAAAAAATTGAAAAAAACTGAAAAACTTTACATTAGGGGGTGGTTTTAGGGTAGTTAGGGCATTAGGATCCTAGAGAATCTTTAGTAAGTTAAAAACGGTCTACTTAGGAAGACAATTCCGCTAAGATCAGTTTGTCCCAAATTTGTTTTAGGTCAAACATCACCGTTACTTTACTAAGAACTTTATCCAAAGACCATATCTGGAACCGGGAACAAAAAATATATGGATAGTCCAGCGTAATGTAAGGTTGTTTGTAAAGTAATCGAATAAAAATAATATAACACGACTGATTCTACACAGGAATTAATTGAAGTGTTGATATAATGCATATTAGATTAACATATAGTATAAACCGGTGACCATCAACAACACAGATATACCTGAAAAGGCTGCTCTTAGCAATAGGGCATTAAGTCCTCTAATATTCTGAACATTATTAATATATTATTATTATGTTATGAAATCGATTACATTGACATTCGTTGTTTATTTACTTCTTGCAAAATTATCGGAACATATGGATTTGATGTTATAAAATTTTGCGGTATAGTTTCCAAATGTTATAGATTTCATTATCTTATATAATTTTAAAATCGATTACGGAATAAATTCACTATCATTTTGCAAGAAGGGGCTACAACTACTCATGCATAAGAATGTTCCAAAGCGTTTCTAATGAATAGAAAATTATATCGCAATTAAATCTAACGGTCAGAAGCAATATAATTAGATTAATTAAACATAAATGAAATAATTTATGTTTGACATAATTTATGTCGTGTCACTAATAAATTTTGATTCTACCTGCATTAATTGTTGTCTTTCACCCATGAGGGCTTGTTGGGCATCCCTAAATTGTTGTTCGAGTCCTTGCAGAAGGATCTGCTTTCCTGCCAGAGCAGCTTGTGCTGTAGCTGATGCCTGGAAGAGTTAACTAAGTAAGTTACATCTGTAATTTGCAAAGAAAATAAACTTACATTTTCGCTGAATTATAAAGGTAACCGACAAGATTTGTTTGTATTAGAATGGCTTTATAAGTATAATTCGTGGATAGTTGAACTTGAAATTAGTCTTTGTAAGCAGAATTTATTATTGCATCTTAATTTTCAGACGACGTAAAATACGATTTGGCGGAAATTATACATATTAAGGATGTAATGTATTAAACTGGCTAGAAAGATATTGTAAATCTTTCACATTTTTCTGACTTTACTTATTTACTTCCACGTCCAGTGGAAGTATAGTAACGCAAAAGATATATTTCTTTTTGTTGAAGTAGGCTTAAAATATCATGAAACGTCGACATTTTAAATTTGAGCGAAAAAAATTTCTGTCTGTCTGTCGGTCTGTCTGCCGGTCGGTCTGTAACTGTTTTTGTGCGCATGTTTACGCTGGAACCGTTTATGGTATTGACTTGAAATTTGATACACTTAAGATCTGGAACTAGATTATATTTTGATCTAATTCCGTTGAAGGGGTAAAATAAGGGTAAATAGGCAAAGCAAGCAGGTAAGAGTCCATAAAATTGCAATTTAGGGCATGTACGAAAAGTCAAGGTCTCCAAATTTTTTTGGCAATTACCCACCCCCCACTATCACCCCCAATACCACCCCCACACTATTATGAAAGGGAGTAAAAAAATAGTAAAATGTGATTTAGTGTGTATACAAGAACGAAACGTCTCAAGAAATTATTTTGGCATGAGCCCCCCCATTACCATCCCCGCCTTGTTATTAAAGGGAGTAAAAATTAAATTGAAATTTGGTGTGTATAAGAGAAGCAAGGGGGTGCCTCTAAAATTTTCTCTACCACCCCCACCCTATTGTTAAAGGGAGTAAAACATTACATTGGGATTTAGTGTGTATAAGACTTTTTTCTATAGGTCTCTGCCTCAACATAACCTAAATAAACACTTTAAAAGAAGCGTTATTGGAGAACCAATTAAAATAACTACTCCTCTAACTAATGCTATGAAGTGTTAAATTACATGATATTCATATCATTTTAAAGCAAAGCAATGAAATTAAAAGTTCTTTAAATATCTATTAAATATCAATTTTGCATTCTTTTATCAAATAATTTCAACCTTAGAAACATTTTTTTTCCAATGGTCCAACTAATTGTTCATGTTTTGGTTAAACTGCTCTTAAAAAGTTAGAAATATTATATACCGGGCATTTTAGTAATTAAAAAACTAGAAATGGGAAACCATCAGACGAACAAAAAATCTTATATAGTATTGGGCATAAATTAAAAAAGTTCTAATAATATTAGTCGAGAATTTCTTTAATGCTAGATACAGGTATAACACGGCGAAAAGAAATCAAAGTTTATTATTTGTCTAATTCATATCGAATCTTTTCGTAGTTTCTTGAACCTAGGTCAGTTTCTTTCAAAATAATACCCCCTCCCCCCCGAAAAAAGTCATATATTTTGTGCATATAATATTTCTTAACGTTTTGTTCACGTCTTCAATACGTCACCTTATCTGTATCTATTGTTATGCGTATTTTCCGTCGAATTTGTTCAGGGGCTGATTTTTTTCAAAATTCAGTGTCTATAGAAATATACTAAAATTTCCTAAAAACTGATGCCGCGACGCCAAATTGTTAAGCAATATGTAAATTCTTTTGAATTTGTTTTTCTAACTCCTACAAAAGATACTGTTCAACATCTTTGAGAGTTTACTACCAGGTTCATTTTAGCTGAACAATATTCTGAATCTTTGAGAGAAAAACTTTGATTCTTACTCAAAGCCAATTGACTGTGATTTTCAATTGACCTTGACAATATGTTTACAATAACTGTTCTTATTTGTGTACAAACTGTTGTGAAATCAATGCCAAGGTATAGTATTCTCCAAATTTACTGGGCAGATAAAAAATGCAATAAAAATTTTACGACCCCATTAAAATACTGTTACTCTCTGTACTATGAGACGAAAATCTCGACGATGATTTGCATAAATAAACTAAAAACCACAGTTGTATGTTATAAATGAATGTTTAAAATTGATGGAAAGTAAGCCAGCATCAAAAATTATTTTTCGTTGAGTCTACAAATGTTTCAAATTAAAATTGTATCGAAGTGTAACCTTTGCAAAGTTCTCGCCAGGAGAATAGGGATGGCCTCAGGGAGGGTCTAATAACAAGTTTACGTGGAATTAAACAATTCTTCGAATAAAACTTGTTCAAGATGGAAAATTGTTTCGATTAATCTTCTTTCATATTTAGTACCAGGGACGGCTCCAGGGAAAGCCCAAGAACAAGATTCTATTTAATTAAAAAAATTTCAAAATCAAAATTGTTTAGAACGGAAAATTGAATCGAAAGGGCTTATTTATAGATCTCTCGTCAGGGCACCAGGAATGGCTTCAAGGTAAATTGGAAATTTCTCAGTACCCAGAGACGGCTTCGTGGAAGGTCTAAAATTTTTTTGTCGAATCAGAAACTGTTTCAAGCACACATTGTAGTTTTTCAAATTTTTTGCCAGAGTACCAGGGATGACCCAAAAATATTTTTGTCGATTTTCTTTTCCAATCCAAAACATTTGTTCAAGTATAAATGTTTATAATATAGCGAATTGCAGTTACAATGGTGGACGACATTTCTTGTGAAATGAATATCTTTTACAGGCGTTTAAGTTGCAATGTTGAAGTTCAATGTCGAAGTGTAATTTTAAGTCGTTGAAGGATGTTCAAAATTATAGATTCACTTCCATATCGTGATAGGATCTGAAGGCTATAATCTTAGTAAAAATATATACTCGAAGGAACTTTTTATCAATTTGTAAACAGCTTGCTAGATAGTCTCTTAATTTTAGAGTTCAAATTTTAAGGTTTGATTGTGTTTGGCAGAGTTCTGTTTGAGTCCTTCTAAACGAATACAAGCAGGATTGCAGTTAGCATTTAATCAAAATCATATGCGTTCAGGATTTCAAAAGTACATGAGGTTAAGGAACGGGCTAGTAAAAAGATTGTGTCGATAATCTTGCTTTAGGGTCTGAACAAGGAATAATAAATAAATAAATAACACCACAGAAATTAGACAACCCCCAATTCCAGAAGCCAGGGCTTGTGCGGAAGGGGGTTACACATTGAAAAAACACGGACATACAACCATTTCCTCCGACAGTGCCAGTACCGGAGCCAGGATTCGAACCCGGTGGTGCGATGTCCGTGTGAGATTAATCGCGATTGCCACCTCGCGCCTTAACCCACTCGGCTATCGATCAGACGACCAGAATAGAATAAGATGACACAAATGTGTATAGCGGTCCCTCCCAAATGTACTTGAAGATGTCGGAATTAAACATTTACTTCTGTTCCTCCCTGACCTTAACCCAATTGAAAAATATGTGATCTAGGTCAAGATAAACAATTCTTCAAGAGCCTAGGCAGACCTTGTCTAGACTCACATTTCTTAAGTTATTTTTGATAATTTGGTAGGAAGTAATTTTTCATTGATGCAATTTATTGCTTGTTTATAAGAAAATTTAAATAACGAGATAAACTAGTTGATGGGCGTATCCTCACAAGTTTTAAAATCACCTATAGGAAAAATTATATCACGTTATATTTCACGCCCAGTCTCTTACTTTTATAGAGCAGGGCATTTAGCCAGAGTTCAAATGTTAGATTTGCTACTAAATTATTGATCAGTGACTGTCTATAAATAACCGATCAAAATAATTTGACAGGAAAAATGTATGAAAAAGGTAATTAGTTTAGTTCCAACTACCAGTGACCGGCAGCGGTTTAAGCAATTTAATGCTGAATGTAATCCTATTTCTTGTAAATATAAATAAACTTTCTTTCAAATCAAAAAATCGATTAGGTATGTTAAGTCGTGCATAAATAAATGCGTTAATACTTAAATTGCCTTTACTTTATCGAATTATTTAGCTTATGTAATACAAATTGTCAAATTCTTTTGTGCTGGAGAGAGTGGGAGAAATACCGATCTTTTATTTCATATACGAAATTGAAAAGTAGATTTCATAACGGCTCTGAAATTTGGACATATTTTGTCACGGTAATTTGCTCTTTGTACAAATCGATGTATTTTACTACTGCAACTATCAGCCCCACCCAAAGTCAAGTTGTAGAATCAAATGATTTTTTTATACTTACAAATAATATATGCGTTATATTAGAATACGATATAGCTTCGTAATCATTATCATATTTCTTTAATACTCTACAAAGAAAAATGTGATTTATTGGAGACTATTTCCTTTTAAAGTATATGCACAGACTTAAGGATTTTTAAATAGTATAATTTTTTAACAATTCCAATTTTATTTGAACAAGCTATTTCTCCTTTTTAAAATAATATTTCCATATATCCTGACATACAGGTATGCGCAAGTAAAAACTAGACTGGGATATTGATTTCACTAATTAATATATTAACATGCAAAATGCCATACCGCTGCTGCCGACTGCGCCAAAGTGTTTTTGGCGACATATGCTGCTTGATGACCCGCAGCGTCTTGATTGTTAACTGCCATATTGGCTGCACTAGAGGAGCCTTCAGCGATACTCCTTAAACTACTTCCTTGACTGAATCCTTGCTTTTGAGTTGGTTGGGGAGCATTGTTGTTGTTATTGTTGTTATTATTATCTCCATCTAGTGACGGCAGTGATGCAAATTGTACATCGTAGTTGGTAAGGATATCAATGTCATCGTATTCTGAGGCGTGTAACGTCGGCACTGTAAAATACACACCCCTTCTATTTACCAGGTTTTAACGTTATTGAATAATTCTCACACATTTAATAAAATTAGGTACTAAGTTGCAAACGTGTTTTTTGATGAAACTTTTCAATTTTAGTAAATGTGTTATCTAAAAATAAAATAAAGAGATATTTCTATGGCTCAGGAATTATAAGTATAAAATTTTCATAAAAATATCTTTTAAAATACTAAACTTATATTTATAATTTTTCTAGTTGTCACAATAATAAACGAAATGAAAACCCGCGTTTTTATATTTTTTGAGGATAAAGCTTTCTAATTGTAAAGTAAATAATTTAATGATAAAATAGTTTTTACTATCAATAATTTATACATAAAAAAATACATTCATCTTTACTTACACGCATGGGCAGCCAGGAGTAATATTAAAATCATGTCTCGAGCTGAAATATAAAAAAAATCCTTAGTCGATATTCCAAATTAACTAGCACATAAACTAGAATGACTGAACACTAATTCACCACTAATGTCCTTATAAATCACTTGGCACCTACCAGCAGATATGCACACTATTCCTAAATTCTATAAGGCACTATGAAGGACTGGTCAATGATTAATGTTAATCAGTATTTTATACAGGACGCAAAGTGAGAGAATAAGTAGGGGTAAATCTATAGAAGTGAAATAACTATAACATGAAAAAGAGAGAAAACTGTAACCAATAGTATTAAAAATTATTTTTAATATATTTTTTAGGAAGTCCAAAACCACTAAATGGAACAATTTATGTATCGAATTGATTGCATTCATTTTTTATGTTATTTATCTAAGACTCTAAGTTACGGTATATGGTTTTTGAATTATAAAGATTTCACTTCATTAAATATTTTAATGGTGATATGGCATATGACAGAAGTTCCTATTTGTTAAATATGTTATATAAAAGTTCAATTTTAGTCGACTTTTTTATATCATTGTAGGCAATTAATATTGACATAATTCGTAAAATAAAAGGTGAATGAAACCAGTAAAAAAGATAATTTATAATTACACGCGGAAAATTCTTTGCCGGATATCAACCTCAGATATATACAACGAATTATAATGGAATACTTTGATATTTCAATTAGAATGTTAAATGTTCTCATACGTCGCGCTTTTTCTTCCTTTTCTTTCTTCGCGGCCTGAGTTCTTCCTAAATTTCGTAACGAGAAATGCATTATTAAAAAACTGGTACATTTTTATTTCCGTGGGTTTTTGTTTCAGTCACCCATCGAAGCAAAATATAAGAAAAACAATTAGATTATCACAATACTATACAATTTTCACATTAGATATACTCATCACAGATTCTTGGGAGAAAAACTAATTATATTGGGAAGTCTCGTGTATTTCACCTTCCACATAAGTTTATTTATTTTCAAGGGAAAATAAAAAATACTCGAAAGAGAGCTATTTGGGCGGCTGAACGGGGCACCCAGCAATTTTCAATTGTCAAATTCCCTGACTTTTCCAGGTTTTCTAGAATTATTTCAAATAAAATCCAGATCAGTTTCCAAATATTGCAATCATAAAATTGTAAATAAGTCACAATTTTAACACTACACTAAACTGAGAAAGTCATCAACCTTTATTAAGTTTTTGCTTTACCAAAATTTTTATTAATTCTCAAATTTTTTAATTTAGAGATTTGAAAGTTATGACTTTTTGTTACCTTAAAGAAATCGAATTTTTATACTAAATTCTCAAAATTTACTCAAAACAATGTGTCCTACATCAAATATACCCTATAAAGTTACACGTTTATTGAAGTATTTGTATTTAAGATCTAGGTATCATATTCTGTTAAGATAGAAATTAGCTAAAATATTGTCCAAAGTTCCCAATAAAAATAATGAATGGAGCCATTTTGATTGCTTTTTCAATAATAAAGAGTTTAGTGCTATGCGTAGTTTTAGAAAAAGACAAAATAGCAATTTTTTTATGCAAAATATATGCCTCCTTCCATAAAAAATACTATCTGCTTTGATATTTTCTGCAAAAATATCGAAAAAATTTTAGTATTTTTTTCAAAAAGCCGCTTTGACTCCAATTATAACGATCTGATTTTGTACACTGGCTTTGATGTTGATTCTGTAAAGCTGCTATTATTTTTTCTTTTTTTTTGGGCGAATATTCAATGGGAAAAAGGTAAAAGATTTTTCCTAATGAGTTTTTTCGTATATAAAATATAAACTTTTACTGCTACTGCTTCTACTGTTTTTAATTTCCACCTCAAATCGTTAAAAAATGAAAACTAAATGAAAGACAATTTTATCAGTTCTAATTTACCCTAGTCGCATTTACTTGAGAATTATAAAAAATTAGGCTAATAGGTGCCATTCTGACCTCACCAAATACTTTAGAAATAAGGAAATATCGAAAAAACCATAAAGATAAGAATAAACAAGACCCTTGTTGTGCTTGCATTTGAAAAGAGATGAGCAACTAGTCAACGTGTTCAAAAGAAAAAATTACGGAAAATCTTTGGTGCAGTAAATGATAATGGCATATAGCGATGCAGGTACAATTAACAACGGTAATAAAGGTGGAAAAGTTCAGATAGGTTGAACAATTCAATTCAAACAGATTTTATTAAAAGTAATACATAATATTTCCTCCCCGGAGACTACCTGGGGACCGACCGCGCAACCACCGCGCTGTTTGCGCTAGCGGGTTGCATGGCCGAGTGGGGCGGCCCCGGTTCAGATAAAAGAAAATAAGGGGAGAAGTCCTGCTAAAAACAAATTAAAAAGGACAATATAATTAAACACATTTTAAAAATAACATTTAACAAAACTTAAAAACTAAACACAAACTGAAGTAATTGGTTGATCATGTGATTGAGAGGTAACATGGTCACGAGAAAAGAACCATTGGGAAGTAGGAAAAGAGAAGGGCACATCAAAGGAAAGGGCACAGTTACTCAAGATGCTCAATATAATTATTATAAGGAACTGGAAAACACTAGCATAAAGTAGAACAGAATGGCGGAGAAAATTGGAGGAATTAAGAGCTCACAAAGGGCTGTAGACTCATGACGATTATCAAATATGCATTTCTCAGGGTACAGAGAAAAATTTTTCGGGCTCATATAGTATACTTGAAATATCGTAATACATGTTCATATGGTGCATTTTTCAAAATTGTAAAATTTTGATTTTTTTTTTAAAGAATCACGTATTTCAAATGGCTGTTTCCAAAGTTGATATTGAGATAAATGAATGTTGCAAGCGGCACCAAGAAGAATTCTATTATTATTTTTTTTAAATTTATCATTAAAAACGAGTACCTTAACACAGAATTTTCATGATGATATCCTTGATGTAGAACTCATTGTTTTTGAATAAGTTGCGAATTTAGAAAGTAAAAACCGATTTATTTAAAGCGATGAAAATGGCCAAGAAAAAGAGAAAATTTTCATTTATCTCAACCTTTTCCTTTAAATTTCTTATTATCGAAAAAATCAACATTAATAAAATGTATTGAAACCACTTCTTTTCTAGGATTTTAGTAAAACTTTCCTGAAATTTGCTGATTTTTGTCATTTCTCTGACTATTGGCTGACTGGTTCTAATTCCCTGACTTTTCCAGGTTGCTGGGTGCCTGCTGAAGTATGAAATTTTAATATTTTCTCATTATCTCAGTCTTTTTTAAACAATCGATCTCGAATTGTATGCAAAATCATGTTGTATCAATGTGATGAAGTCGCAATGTCGTGAATATTTCGATATTGGTGTCGGGTACGATGGAGTTAAACCGTCGCGCGTCGCTTCGCTCCAATTACTTACTGTTTGTTATATTTTGTCCGATTTATTACGAATCACTTAATTTGTATACTTTGAACACTTACACTTACTTACGTGATTACAGTCGACCAGACGTGTTAACGTTCGCCGTAGTACTAGCTACTAGCAAGAATAACTACCTTCAGTTCGTTGCATCTCTTAATTGTTCGCTTAAGGTTCGAATTCAGATATTCGTCCATAAGTCCTATGTTTTTAATATTGCACTTTGGTGCAGTCTTTATATCATCTGTAAAATTTTTAGGGCCAAACACAATACTTTGTGATTTTGAAGGACTTATATTACGTCCAAGTTTACTAATAAAATATCAACTGATTCATGTGTTTTATTATGATCGAAACTAATCTAAATTTCATATTTATCTACGTAGATATGCAATTTGTAACGATCGACATCCATCAAATGAGAATAGCGGTCCTAAAATTGATCCTTGCGGTACTGCAGATGTCACGAGGGTGCGTGTGATAGCTCATTTGGAAGGATTTTTAATTCTTTATCCAGCAATACAAGATTTTTTGAATTTCTCTAATATTTTTATTGAAAAATATTACATTTTATTGTTAGGTACTAAGTAAACGAACGAATATGAAACAGTTTAAATCAAATGTTCAAACTGGGCGCCCGTAGCTTTTTGACAATAATGGAGGCGTTGCTGAAATTCTTCTAAAACATTTTGTATCGTTTCCGGGATGATTTGATTAATTTCTTGTCTTATTTTGTCTTTTAAATCATTGACGTTATTTGATCTGTTGAAGTAGACTATCGATTTTAAGTAACTCCATACCATACCGTTCCACCTGTTGGGAAAAACTTGATTGAGATAGGCGATTACTTCCAATGCAAAATTTGGTATAGCTCCGTCCTGCTGATATCAAATATTTCTATTAATTTCATTAGGGTAATCATCACCTGGGAGAAGTATTCTTAACTCTGGAACTAGAAATTTTGCAAGAAATCCAAGTAATGCGCGCCAGTTAATGTGTTATCAAAGAAATGATCCGATAATTTGAGAATTTATAATTCCAACCCAAACGTTCACCTTCTCAGGATATTGAGAATTTGCCTTCATCATCCAATGTGGACTTTCTTTACTCCAGTATCTGCAGTTCTGTTTGTTGACTATTCCATTTAAGACGAATGTTGCTTCATCAGAAAAAATAATGTTTTTTTATAAATAACGGATCATCTTGGCATCTATCTGCCATGATTTCGCAAAATTCTAGTCGGTGAGTATAGTCATCAGTTCTAGGTTTATCTGGCTTATCTTGAATATAAAAATATGTCAAATTTCTTTTCATCGTCTAAAATGCGTTTCCTACCAGATTTAGGAATATCTGTGACATTTCCAAATTCACGAAATTTGTTTTCTACTCTACTAACCGTAGACTGGGAAATGCGACGGCCAGGAGACTTAGTATTGAAGATTTCACATATCTGCTTCTGCGCTCTTGTTTTATCACCACATCCTAATAATATCATAATTTCAATTTTTGGGTAACCGAAAGACCCATTGTTAAAATAATTATCAACTTGACGATCAGTGATAAATAACTACAATCAAAAGTTTGTACATATGTAACAAATAAAGAAATTATAATTTTTTCTGATATGGAAATTTTGCAATATGTTTTCTAGGATTAATCTTGGATAAAAAATTATTATTTAAGGAACATATCACAAAATTAATACAGAGAACAGAAAGGGCAGTGAATATTTTAAGGATGGTTAGTCACACAACATGGGGTGCAGATAGTAATATATCACTAATAATTTATAAATCATATAACGATTCAATCCTAGACTATGGATCCATATTTTATGCACAAGCTGCAAATTGTTATTTAAATAAATTAAATACGATTCAGAACAAGTGCCTCAGAGTATGCATAGGAGCATTAAATAGTACCCCTATTAATAACTTATTAGCAGAATGCAACGAAAATCCACTAAATTATAGAAGACAAACGTTATGTACAAATTTTTTAATTAAGACAATAGAAAAAAACAGTGACATGTAATAATTTACATCAACTTTATATATTGGACCTAACAGCAGTATACTGGAAAAAGAAAAAGTCCATTCCACTAATTCAAGGATATGAAAAAATTTTAAGTGAAAAAGAAAATCTTTATATAAGAGAAATAGATTTTATATATCAATTAGATATGAATGAACATATGCAGAATTTTAATACATATTATCTGAGAAACTATAGCAAATTTCCTCCTCAGATTAGAAATGACATGTTTAACTACGATATACATGAACTTTCTCCTAAAGGATATAAAATATTTACAGATGGGTCCAAATCATTAGATGGTACAGCATGTTCATATCTTGATCCACAATTAAATAAAAGTAAACAAATAAAACTATTTCCATACTTTAGTATATATTCCGCCGAACTAGTAGCTATATTAGAAGCAATTAAATATGTAAAAAATCTTAAAAATAAAAACATCCTAATCACCAGAGATAGTAAAAGCTCAGTGGACAAATTGAGCAATTTAAAATGCAATTCTAAAATTAACTATCTAATTATGAATATCATTCAAGAATTAAAAGAATGTAGAAGAAATAATCTAGATATTACCTTAGTGTTGGTGAAGGCGCATAGTGGTATAAAGGAAAATGAACGAGTATACAGTATAGCAAAGGCAGCGGTATCATCAGAACAAAGTACTACGTATAAATACATAGCCTCGGACTTATGTAAATATTTCAAACAAAAGGACACAGAAAGTTGGAGATTAGAATATAACCAATCCGAAAAAGGAAAATATTACAAAAGTTTGCAAACTAATCCTTTGGAAATACCATGGTATTCAAATACGAAAATTGGAAGTAAGAACTTCGTTAAAGTAATATGTAGAATGCGCTTCAATCATGGACTCTTTACGGCACATATCTTTAAGATTAAATTGAGTAACTTCCAGAATTGTGAATGTGGAGAAGTTGGAGATTTGCAGCACATGATATTAGAATGTAGAGGAAAACAAAATTCAATAAAAATATTAATAATAATTGCAGAACCATTTGATTTGAAATATTTATTGGCGCTCAAAAATGAAAATGTTTATAGACTAATATATAAATATGTTATTGAACAAAAGATTAAAATATAACATTATAATAAGTTTAATATAAAAAAGATTTATGTACCCTAACAGCATATGGTCGTCCCAAAAACGTCCCAAGGACATACTCACAGGATATTGTAAACGTACGGAAGACGTACTCTACCGACCTAAAACGTACGGACGACGTTTGTGGGACGTCCTGTGTCGGCAAAACGGGGCATCTCTAGGACGTCCAACCCAGGACTTGTTTAGGACGAATATAGGTCTAGAGAGGACATCCTAAAAACGTTGTTGGGACATACAAAGGAAAACTTACATCTACGCCCCCCACCACTTTTACGGTGTGGTGGTGCAGGGTATTTCTCTTTTATTTTTGTGTTTCCTACTACATGTATTCACTTCAAAATAGAATCTAATGAATTAATAGAATTCTATTTTGAAGAGAATATATGTATAGTAGCTCACCCAAAAAGAAATGAAAAATTATAAAGACATGCCACACTGTACATTTAAACAAATTTATGGTATGCCAGTTTCGGTTACTATGGAGGATGGGATCCAAACCAATCTTCAAGGCAAAAGACTATCGCGACTAATAAGTGCTAATTTATATAGCAACAAAAGAAAATTTAAGTATGCAAAAAATTTTCGAATACTTTTGTTCACGTAGATTATTTAAATAGACTTGGTACCTGGTATTTTTTATGAAAGGCAAAGATAAATTTATCTAAAAATTTTATTGTGCTATGTTCACTGTCAAAAATAAAACTTAATGTTATTTAAAAGTTTTATATTATAATTTTACATTATGCGTATAATAGGTATAAGGTAGGTGATATCAGTACAAATTAAAATTTCTTTGTAACTCGTGTTCTCCTCTCTTTGGCCTTTTCAGCTATGAAACAGCAGCCCTTTCTGTTTCTCTGCGAGACTTTCATGCTTCAGCAACTTCGGCAGCCTCTGTGCAAATAAAAGAGAAATTAATATTTCAAAAGAAGTACCTACCGGAGAAAAATGCTAAGAGTATAATACCACCCGGTGGCATGTTTATCTAATACTTTTCATTGAGGTGAAGTTCGCTTCATGGTAAACAAATAAGAACTACATACCAGATTCACAGGTGATCTCGCATACGATTTTAACAGCCAAATAAAAGCAGCACCAAAATAATTTAGAATAAAAATACCGATATAAATAATTTTGTATTCAAAAATTAATTAAATGGACTACTTACGTATTTCTGGTACTTTGTAGCCATAAAAACACAATGTTATCGAACATGCACATCAGCAAAATTTATCTTAAGTATCTTATTCTGATCTATGATGAACACACAAAGCAGAAACCACGCAATAAATGTAAAAATGACGCATCGCACGACCAGGGCTGCCAAATACAATTCCCCATAGTTTGACAGCAAATACCCGAAATTCCCCTAGAAACCTCCCCACCCATAGAAAACCCAACGTTCGGAGGGAATTTTAAAATGAAAGAACCGCAGTAACATATTTTTGTTATTCCAGTATTTCCATTCGATATTTTCATATTAATTACAATTAGTAGGACAAAATATAGTTGATTTTCTATAAAATCAGTGCCCATCTCATCACCAAGCAGTGTTACAAAAATTATACAGGATGTCCTCGATGGAGTCCAATACTTGCAAAAATTTTCTTTACTACTTTTAGAGAAAAAGTCATTTTTGACAGTGTCAAATTTTAGGTAAGATATACAGGGGGTGTCGAAAAGTACAATATATAATGTGACTTCACAAAATGAAAAACAATTGTTGAAATGATGATTTTTTAAATTAGAAAAATAAAGACTATTTAATTAAAAATCTTATAAATTTTTATCATGAACTAGTGAAATTAAGAACATTTATAAGGTCATAAAAAAAATGATTTTTTAAATTATTTTAAAAACTGATTTTCTCAGTAAAACTTTATAAGGATTTAATTTCATTTTATAGTTTTTATTTTTTCAATTCATAAATCTCAAATATTTTTCATTATTCTGCGTAATGCATTTTTTGCTCTGTATATTTTACTTGAAATTTGGCTAGATCAAAATAGTTTTCATTAAGAATGACTTTTTCTCGAAAAATTGAAATAAAAAAGTTTGCAAGTATTCGAGTACTCCATATACGGGGACGCCCTGTACTTGTTAGCGTACACCTTGCCTTTTAATTTTCTTTTTCAAATATGTCAACTTATCTGTTCAAAAAAAACATGCACTGTATATGGGCAGGTTTCAACATATTATATATTTTTTAATTTGTCTAGACTAGGCTCTAGCAGGACGTCCTTAAAACGTTTAATCAGCACATTTTAGGGGCGATAGTAAACGGACGTCTCTAGGACGTACCATATAAACCCGGGACGTTCAGACCTAATGAGGACCTCAGTGTACGTCCTGGGGACATTTGTTGTTATCAGGGTATATATGTATAGAATTCCAAAAAAAATTTCCGTGGTCATTCTGTGTGTTGTGTGTTTTGCCATGACAGACCCCTTGGCAATGTACGTATCCCTGTGAATGCTAAAAATGTGGATGAGAAAAAAAATTAAAAAAAGGGAAAACAAACTACAAAAAAAAACATTATATATAATAATAAAACAGGGTAAATGAAAAAAAAAAAAGAAAAAAAAAGTGCAATTTATAAGTAATTAGATAAAAATGTAATGAACGATAGTAATTATAAAAACCTACCTGTAAATGATTGTTGTTGTTAATTAATTAAAAAAAAAGGAAAAAAAAAATGATTCAGGGCGATTTGGACAACCATAAACTACTAGGCACTGTGCTAATGGTTTTTTTCGACCACGGCCAAATTTAGAGAATAAAAATTTTGCACCTGTTTGTTTATATTTTTTAATGTTCTGTCCTTTAATTTCTGCATTAATTTTGCTTTCAGTTACCCAAGGTGCATAGCTAATATTTTTAATAATGAAGGTTTTGATAGGGGCGTGGAAATCAAATAGCTCAATATTGTTATTAGAAAATGAAATTCTTTCATCAATACTATCTACAATATACAGGGTGGGGTAATAGTGCGTCGATCCTCGATATATCGAGTTCTACGCTAGTTAGAAATTTTTTAAAAAATTGCAAGTAAACTATATAGATAAATAAGTCTATAACTGGAAATTATTTTCGAATGCGATCTGCAGATGGATATTAAAAAAATCACCACAGTCACAATTATGGGTTTTAAGGAAAACTTATGTGAATACCAGTTACGAGACATTTAATTAATGTTTCTGAATCATTTTCATTTCCTAAAAATGTACAGGGTGGCCAAAAATTATTTTTTAATTAAGAACAGTTTAAATTGAATTTTCTTCAATTTTTTCAAATGGAACACCCTGTATATTTTTCAACGATGTGATGTAGAAATGAAAAACGAAGTACTTGCCTAGGGCTAATTGCAACCAATTTCGTTTTATTGAGCAATAATTTCAAAATTAAAAAATAGACTTAAAAAAGAGGTTTCTTGAAATAACTAAATATATAAATAATATTATAATAAATGTTCCACATGTTGCCCATTTTGATTGACACACATCTCTATGCGCTTTTGAAATGAGGTTCCCACTGTTCCTAAAACTGCCGGTATGATAGATGTAAAAGCAGTTATTATTCTCTCCTTCATATTTTGTACTGTTGTTGGTGTGTCTCTATAAACAATTTCCTTCACGTATCCCCATAAAAAGAAATCCATTTTTGTAAGTTCTGGGGATCTAGCAGGCCATTTCGTGGGTCCATTTCTTCCAATTGATTGATTAGGGTAGGTATTATTTAAGTCGTCTCTAACTGCATTTAAATAATATGGTTGAGCACCATCTTGCTGAAACCACATCCTATTTCGAATTCTTTCAGGGAGATTTACCAATAATTGCGGCAGAAAGTTTACCAAAAAATGAAGACAAATGGCCCCAGTCAATGTACCGTCAAAGAAATGTGGCCCTATTACATGTTCTCCAATAATTCCTCCCCAAACGTTTATAGACCACCTGTGTTGGTCATCAATTTGCATAAAAAGTGAGGATTTTCCGAAGCATAATAATGGAAATTGTGCCTATTAACAAATTCATATTTATGAAAAGTTGTCTCATCACTGAATAAAACAGTATTGAAGAAGTTGACATCGTGTTGCATTTCACCTCTGGCCCAATTACAAAATTGTAGGCGCTTTTGAAAATCGTCATCAGATAATTCCTGGTGCATTTGAATATGATATGCATGCAACTTATTTGTTTTTAAGATTCGACCTACAGACCGCCTACTTATTCCTACAATGAGCTCACTTCTCTTTGGTTAACATGGGGATTCTCAACCGTTGCCAGCACCACAGAAAATTCATTTTCTTCGTTCACTACACGTTTTATTATTTAACTTTTTTTATATTCGACATTTCCAGTTTCCAGAAATCTATCGAGAAGGTTTTGGAGGCTGCTAACATCAGGAATCCTTCTTTCAGGATAACGTTGGTGATAGATTCTATTGGCAAGTAAACAATTTCTGTCTGCGACTCGCCCAAAACAAAAGTCATGTCTACAAGTTCCGCTTTATTAAAATTCATATTGTAAAATTTCAAATATTTTAAATTCAATACAAATTGTAACGACCGATAAGTGTGATAAATGTTCCTTTGTACACGACAATTTATACCAAACTGAGGTTTTATTGTTTGTCGAATAACGAAAACAGCAAAAAAAATGTACAAAAAAACATTACAGTAAAGGACCGGTTAAATACTATTCACTCATTTCAGGTTTGGAAGGAATAGCCCACTAAATGGCCTCATTTCAAAATTGCATAAAGACGTGTTTCAATCAAAATGGGCAACACGTCGAACACCTATTATAAATTTTTTTAATGAATTATTTGAGGGAACCTCTTTTTTAAAGTTTATTCTTGAATTTGATATTTATTTTTTATAAAACTAAAATGGTTGCAATTAGTCATAGGATGTACTTACAAAAAAATGTTCGTTTTTCATTTTTACATCACATTGTCGAAAAATATACAGGGTGTTCCATTTGAAAAAATTCAATTTAAAATGTTCTAAATTGAAAACAAATTTTTAGCCACCCTGAAAATTTTTAGGAAATGAAAATGATTCAAAAACATTAATTAGATGTCTCGTAATTAGTATTCACATAAGTCTTTCTTAAAACCCATAATTGTGACTGTGGTGATTTTTTTAATATCCATCTGCAGATTGCATTATTTCATAAAAAAAATCATTATACTTTATACGAACACAATTGAAACTGGTCAGTGTTAAAGCACAGGGCCGTGCGCATTGAGCTTGATATTTTGTCCTATATATTTAGCAATGGTATCGAGATTCGAATAGTAGTTGAAACTGTGCAGGCGAGTCTGAAACTGGCAATGTAATCAGCCTGACTGAACCATCTACGACTGCACTGGTTTAAAGATAATAAAACGGACAGACCTACTAACACAAAGAAAATTCGTAAATTGTTTCTCAGAAGTAACGTGGACTTGTGAGATGTGTTGTCAATGTGCCAGTGCAGTGCATAAATACCTATTATAATATCAAGCGTAGGAGTTTAGTTAGTTATTGTTCATATTTATAAATATTTACTACTACATAAAAGGTAAAATATTTTAATTATTTACTAATTTACCATGGCTTGGCTTTCTGGAGACCATTTGAAACAGAGAACAATATAATAACTTCCGAAAATCTTATCATTTTCTTATGACAAGCATTTCTATTTACCTCCGCCCATGTACAATAAAGAGATGCCGACTGTTTTTGCCGGTTTTTAGTTTTTATACGGTTTCAATTAAGTTCGTATATACTTTTACATCCAAGTGGCTGGGAGATATTCAATGCCAACATAGGAATGAATAGAGCCTAGAAAGAGGCTTCAAAAAATGTACTGATATACATAGCATTCCATTTAAAAAAAAGGCACTTGGTCCTGTAATTTCGTCTTGGCTCGCCTTGTATGTTCCAAAATAATTTCCAGATATAGACTTTTTTATCTACTTTACTTGCAATATTTTAAAAAAATTTTAGCTATCGTAGAACTCGAGATTTCGAGGTCCGACGCACTATTGCCCCACTCTGTATACTAGATTCCAAGGCATGGATTCTAGATCTTTTTGAAACTTATTAATATTGACATTTTTGTTGAATTCTGACTGATTTAAGTAAGAAGATGACCTGATATTTTGAATATCCATAACTCCAATTACACAAGTTTCATTTTCATTTTCAAAATTTATCAAAATTAAGTCTATTATGGATATAGTTGTATTCTTGATGCGTGTTGACTAGTTAATTACTTGTTTAAGATTAAACGTATCCAAAAGATCGAGTTAAATTGTGAACACACATTAGAATTTGTATTTAACATATTTATATTGAAATCACCACAAGACATTATATTGTTAAATAATGGGCTCTAGTGCATATACTCCTTTAATTACACTTTATTTTGTCTCAGATGAAGTATTATATTTTATTTATTTAACTTTTATCTTAACGCACGTATCGTTGAAAGTAACAATATATTTTTGCTAAATCAGTAATTTACGGAAATGCAAACAATTAATTCAATACATTTTATAGAAAGTTACCGAAGTAATTTGTGTTTTACAAGTTTTTAAATATTTTAATCTCCAGTTAACCAAAGTGTTATTTCTTAGTTATCCTTGTTATACCAGATATACACGTTTGAACTAAAACAAATATTTTTTTATGAATAAAAACAATAAACCAAATATCTACATAAATAAACACTGAATAGTTTTATATGTTTATTTATTAAAGTTAAACAATATATATTAATTGGCTTTAAACAAATACAAAATAGTAAAAGGCATAACACAAAACAAAAACTTCCTAAAACTATGCAAAGACTAACTATAGAACAATTGACCAATATGTATCACCTTAGACTAAAAAATAGATCGGATAATTTGATAACCCAGTCACAAAATATTGAAAAATTTAAGGAAATGTATAAGAAAAAAATTTTGCAGTACTATTTTTTAGCTATGTATATGATAATTATAGGCACGGCCGTCTCTAGAGACGGCCGTGTTATAGGCATTAGAACTGTCCATTGATTAGACTAAGTTTACACATATTGGTGGAACCATCTGTTGAGCAAATTATTACCAGACAAAGTTTACATAAACTTTTATTTGCTAATGTTTTTAAAGTAAGTATGGGTTTTTGCTACATCAGTTGAATACAATTTGAGAGTTACAAGCTTGAAATAGAAGGTATGTATTATCAAAATTATTTGAATATGTATGGTAAAAACATATATTTTCCAAAAATTTCTGAGCAAGAGTTTCACGGCAATTACTAACATTTTTCTGTTTTCTTTTTCTCAATAAATGGTTCATTTTCAGGGGTCCAGCTGGCACTATTAGCTTGTAGTTGATATTAATGTATTGATATTTATTTTATATTTTCTACGAAATTTTAAAAACTTTAATGATGGTGCATTTGAACATAAATGAATATGATGAATAAGAAGATCGAAGACTGTAATTTAAATATTAAATTTTCTGTGATTGTCTTCAGAAAATGTGATTATTTTTAATAGCACTGGGGTGTATACTTGGTCTTTGTCGAGTCAGATTTGCAGACGAGTTACGAATAATTGAGAGCTTAATTTTCAACTGGACCTCCTGTTGTTATCGATATACATAAAAGTAAATTTATTAAAACAATTCAAACTATATTTAGACACACACAAAAGTAATACTGATGAAGGAGAATAATCTTCTGACCTAGGCGTCTGTGGCAGGGTCTGGTTGCTCTTGAGCTGAAAAAAAGATAATTAGGAATTACTACAAAAAATTTCTGTGCAATATATTAACCCTATATTTAAAAATATAGGGGTTGTGTTCATGGGAATAGGCCAATAAATTATATAAACCAATTTCTGATAATTATCGACGTTTCGATTTATTATTAGATCATCCTCAGGACTCTGTGAATACAATAAATAGTACATAATTAATACAACTTATGGTCTATACATTAATAATCTATATAAAATCTTTAAAATCGAGTAAAATTTGATTAAAATTATAGTAAACAAAGTTTTAGTATTGAAATTTTAAGCTATAAATGATTAAAACAATTCATAAATAATTACAATGATTGTAAAAAAGAAGTTATATGCCATTTTTTTAAATAAAAAATATAACACACTACAAAACAAAACCATAATAATATAAGCTACTCACATTCCGGAAGGTTTTCCGTGTTAAGATTAAATAATTAAATAAATTTACAAACAGACATTTAAGTACAACAAAACAAATAGACGGATAACAGTAGAGATAATAGTCAAATTCACAATGACAAGAGTATTTCGTGGATAATTGTATGATGTTTCTTACAAGGATAGAATGTTAGAAAAACAACTGAAGAAATTATGGATTATGAGAAAATAACATTAGGTTTTTATTTTTATTTGCTCAATTAAGTTAAAATAACTTGAATTTAGATTCTCCACATCCAAAAATAACCTAATGTAATTATTTTTTTGGTATACCGGGGACAACTGTAAATGCATGTACACCCATTATCACAATGCTGAAGAATACAAACAATATATTAATGTTAGCCGAAGAGTCAATGATTATTTTTTTAAATTCTGAAAGAATATTCATTTAGTGTAGAATAAAATTTTCAATTTCATTCCCTCCCCTCTCCATTGGCTAAAAATATAAATATTTAAGGTAAATTTTAGTTATCCATATTATTATTATTATTTTTCGTTGTTGTAAGTAACATAAACAATTTGTTAGATTAGTTACTTGCCAGTAATATATTATGTTCATAAACTGGGATATTTCTAATGTGATAAGGTTATTTATTGTAACCTGTTTGAGAATAAATAAATAAAAAAATGAATAAGGCCTTTCCCATATGCTATATCAACAAAAAAACATTAGCTACAATTTTAACCCAATTATTAGGATACATGAAAAATCAGTAGAACAGGCTTTACTTGTTTTTAAAATCATTATTATTGTTGGTATTGTCTGTGTGTGTGTGTGTGTGTGTGTGTGTGATTATTGTGAAATTAAAAATGAGTACGATTTGCTGCAGAAACTACATAACAGTAATGGAAAGGGATTCATCGTACATGTTGGGGGCACATATACATACTAGTACTGTACTATACAATATTATATTTTAATATTTTATCAATATCCATCTTTATTTGACTAGATGGAGCTCGACACTTTTGAAGGTTTTTTGCGCGGCTTCTTGGACCAACTAAACCGACGTGGTGAACGTGATACACTTAGGGCCAGTTTATCAATACAAGGTTAACTCGTAACCAAAGGATAATTACCAAAAAGAAAACAATAGATAGCCATTGTTTCGTATGACATTTATCCTATAGATAAGTGTTAACCTTGCATTGATAAACCGGCCATTATTTGCTTTTATTATTATCTTGAAGATAAAATCAACCATCGACATAATCTAATAGTCCATTTTTTCAGTTAACACAAAAAAGCAGGTTAATAGGACATAAGCCAAATACGTATTGTCTGAAAGTTATTTGTGGCATTCTACGAATATTCTTTCCTATTGTTTGGGTTTTCTACCACATGTATTATTGTCCTCTTCAAAAACAAATCACCGAATCTACAAAATAATAGAATTATTGGAAAAAAGCCTCTGCGCCCGTGACGTTTACGCCAAAGGAATAGTCAGAGGTTATGTTTTGCAAATAATATAAATCGGAATAAACACAGAAACAATGTATTTTGCTGACGTTTCGGAAAGTAATCTCTTTCCGTTATGAAAGCTTTTTTGGAAGTTTATATCAAATACACAGCTTTAAGATTCTGTTTATGTAATTTCCATAGATACTTACTACTTACACAGAACATAGAACTGATGATATTTTCTTTTAGATGATGTTGAGTTTGTTAAGTTCTTCTTTTAACATTGATAGCTAGGTTGTACAAATATCTACAGAACAATTCAATACGCACTTATCTTCATTTAATAAGATTATTGCTGATTCTTTAGTTTTTCTTTTTTGGTTTCTGCTTCTTTTGTTAAAATTTTTGCAGAGTCCCAGTTTATTCTATGTCCGTTTTCCCAAGCATGTTCACAAATCTTTGATTTCTGAATTTCATTCTTTCTAATGTAATTCTTGTGCTCATCCAACCTCACAGTGAAAGGTCTGGATGACTCACCCACATAACATTTATCACATTGGCACGGGATATTGTAAATACAGTTTCTTTGGATGTTTTAATTAGAAGGGTAAATAATACAATTGAAACAAGCGTCTATAGAAAACCAACACATACTAATAGATATCTAAATTTTAACTCAAAATCAGTCAATAAATGTTAAAAGGGGTGTTGTAAAATGTTTATACGATAGGGCCAAAATAATTTCATCTAATAATGAAATATTAAATAACGAGAAAAATTTATCAAAAGGTTCTAGTACAAAATCAATATCCTGAAGCCTTTGTTGATAGAGTTTTCATAAATGTTGAAAATAGGGACAGTCAGGTACGACAAAAAACCTGAACGTCATTATACAGCAATAATTCCTCATGTATACGGATTACCGGAAAAGCTACGCCGTATAGGTGACAAAGGACGATATTTCAAACGGGGAACACTTTAAGATCTATTTTAACAAAAACAAAAACGATGAACAGGGAGCAGAATTCAAAAAACTGTATTTACAATACCCCGTGCGAATGTGATAAATGTTATGTGGGTGAGTTATCCAGACCTTTCAGTGTGAGGTTGGATGAGCACAAGAATTACATTAGAAAGAATGAAATTCAGAAATCAAAGATTTGTGAACATGCTTGGGAAAACGGACATAGAATAAACTGGGACTCTGCAAAAATTTTAGCAAAAGAAGCAGATACCAAAAAAGAAAAATTAAAGAATCAGCAATAATCTTATTAAATGAAGATAAGTGCGTATTGAATTGTTCTGTAGATATTTGTACAACCTGGCTATCAATGTTAAAAGAAGAACTTAACAAACTCAACATCATCTAAAAGAAAATATCATCAGTTCTATGTTCTGTGTAAGTAGTAAGTATCTATGGAAATAACATAAACAGAATCTTAAAGCTGTGTATTTGATATAAACAGCAAAATAGGAGTTCTTCCAAAAAAAGCTTTCATAACGGAAAGAGATTACTTTCGGAAATGTCAGTAAAATACATTATTTCTGTGTTTATTCCCATTTATATTATTTGCAAAACATAACCTCTCACTATTCCTTTGGCGTAAACGTCACGGGCGCAGAGGCTTTTTTCCAATAATTCTATTATTTTGTTGATTCGGTGATTTGTTCTTGAAGAGGACAATAATACATGTGGTAGAGAACCCAAACAATGGGAAAGAATAAAAGCCAAATACTTAATACAATTTTTTACGTATTAAATTGTTTTCATGTCTAGAACATAAAAGTAGGCATATATATAATTTGCTTACAAAACATAATTAACCTAGCTTATTATATTATTTTTGCATTGTTTCTTTTAAATGAAGGTGAAGGTCCAATTGAATGGACTAGCTTTAATTAAGAAATTAATTATGTCAAAACTATTACTTTTTTTCTTAAGCTACACTATTTGCATACTTTCTTTTTATTATTTTCTATAGTCTGGTACAGATATTGATGTGAGTTCAAGGCTATGGGACTGTTTTTTATAGAAAGAGATCTATTAAATGATATAATTCAATACCGCTCTCACTTCTCAACGTTGCGCTATTGCTTAACTTTGGTTGCATAAAATCATTTAGACCATAGTCTTCGGCAAGTAACTTCGCTTTCAATCTTCAATTAGTAGTCTAAATACACTATGCAAGACAGATAAAGCTGTTGTAAAAATCACAAACGTCTTTTCATCATATTCCACAGCAGTTTTTAAAGGAGGCAGTGTTGTGGTATGGGGAAGAATATGTGTTGGAAGACCGATTTACACAGCTACCGGAGGACTATGAATGGATATAAATGTATGCCGACGATATTGTCAACAAAACTGTTATTTTTCAAGTTGTTATTCATGGAAATTATTTTTATTAATGATAATGTTTATAGTCGAGGCAAGAATTCAAGCGATGCACGTCACAGATCGATTCTATAAATAAGACAATACTGCTAAGAATCATGAAGCCCCATTAAACTGTACCTATATCTGAAAAAATCTTAATAACTGGATGTCAAGAATTACTCTTTTTAACGTAATTAATGATTAAACATTATGTTGGTATTAAAATTTCTTTAATGAAATTACTCGTGACGTGCATCGCTTGAATTCTTGCCTCGACTTTACCCTCATCGTACTGGGCAAGTATACCTTGTACTTGAAACTCATGGTGTTGACCACGATACGACAGGTCTGACGATTTACATGACTATTTATATTAAATGTGGTTTCCTCTGAAAAAATATTTTCAACAATCAAGAGGTCTCTATTACATTTCTCTACGAGTTCTGCGATAGCTAGAAATAAAAAAATGAGTAAACTAGATAAGAAAGTCTGTAACCGGAAATTATTTTCGAATAAACAGGGCGAGCCAAGACAAAATTACAAGTGCCTTTTTTAAAAATGGAATGATGACATCACTACCTCTGCCTCTTTCTAGACTCTATTCATTCCTATATTGTTATTGACTATCTTCCAACCACTTGGATTTAATGATTTTTTTTTGTTGAAATAATGCCATCTATTCTGCAAATGCATGTTGAAAAAGACACCAAAGTCACAATTATAGGTTTTGAGAAAAACTTATATGAATACTAGTTACGAGATATCTAATTGATGTTTTTGAATCATTTTTACGTTCTTATAATGTACAGGGTGGCCAAAAATTATTTTTCAATTATTAAATTTTCTCAGTTTTTTCAAATGGAACGCCGTGTATATTTTCGACGATGTGATGTAGAAATGAAAAACGAACATTTTCTCGTAAGTACTCCCCTAGAGAGCGAGGGGGTGCGTCTTTACTATGTACATACTTCGATATGCGATGTAAAGCAACCAACGAAAGGCGCGGTTAGTAGTTGGATGAGTGACCGTTTCAACGAAGACTGCGTCCTCGCCTCACACATCTTCCAGCCGCTTGTATATCAGTATATGCGCGGAAGCTATACAACCTTAGGCGAAGGTTGTAGAGAGGAAAAACCTCTCCTATAGCTATTTGTAACCATTTTCTGATTTATTGAGCAATAGGTACAAAATTCAAGAATAAAAATTATAATTGCTCCACATGTTGCCCATTTTGATTGAAGCACATCTCTATGCACCTTGAAATGAAATTTTTACTGTCAACAATCCAAAATATGGAAGGATAATAACTGCTTTTTGGTCGATTACACCAGCAATTTTAAGAACAGTAGAAACTTAATTTCAAAGACGCATAGAGATGTGTGCCAATTAAAATGAGCAATATGTGAAATACTTATTATAATTTTTCTCTTCAATTATCTGAAAAACCTCTAATTTCTTAAATTTATTCCTAGATTTTGTACTTATTACTCAATAAATCGAAAATGGTTACAAATAGCAGGCAAGTATTTACAGAAATGTTCGTCTTTCACATCGCCGAAAAATATACAGGGCGTTCCACTGGAAAAAATTGAGAAAATTCAGTTTAAAAAGTTCTTAATTGAAAAATAATTTTTAGCCACATTGTACAGTTTTATAAAGTAAAAATGATTCAAAACGTTAATTAGATGTCTCGTAACTAGTACTACCATATAAGTTTTTCTTAAAACCCATAATTGTGACTTTGGTGATTTTTTCGATATGCATCTGCAGATGGAATTATTTCAATAAAAAAATTCATTACATCCAACTGATTGGGAGATAATATAGGAATGAATAGTCTGGAAGGAGACTTCAAAAATGTACAGATATACATAGCATTCCATTTAAAAAAAGACACTTAATCATGTTGGCTCCCGCTATATATTCGAAAATAATTTCCGGTTATAGATTTTTATTATCTAGTTTACTTCCGTTTTTTTTTTAAATTTCTAGTTACCGCAGAAGTCGAGATATCGAAGTCAAGTATATCAAGAGATGCGTAATTTAATATAAAATTCGACCTGTATCTGGATTTCTTTTTAACCGTATTGCTATGAAATAATGAATTTCTTCCATACATATCCACCAAACTGTATATAAAGAACTATGGCCGAAGCTTATGGAGACGGTAGCTCAGTGTGCTAAAGCGTCTGGCTAACAAACTGAGTACACCTAGCGGAGTGGGTTCGAGGCCCGCAAGGCGAAACAATTTTTCTTTAAAAAAATTGTCCCAAGAGTGGATCGGACTCCACAATAAACTGCAGGGTCTCATTTCTCTTTATCTAGTACAAGATGCTTGAGGCCTTCCAAGGGCTTACTTCGGTAACTTGAGTGGCGGTTAAGAAAACATGTTAAGAATAAAGCTGTAGATAGATTGTTAAAAACCCACTTCTATTCTGGTAGATTCCGATTGTAGTTTATTTAATGTAATTAACCAATCTACGTATTTTTAAAATATTGTCAGAAGTGTACTTATGGAAGGAGGTTAACATCGGATCGGATCAACATCTTAATGATGAATTAATTAAGCAAGTTCTCTACACTTCACAAATACACCACGATCTATATATTTAAAGAATATATACTATTTATAAAATTAACTTTTACCTTGCAACTTATCGCCTTTATCATCCTCGTCTATGCACACACATGAGTGGTTGGAAATGGTGGTTGATCCTGATAATATAGATCTACGTTCTGCAAATTAAAATAATATTATTTTGGACTGTAAGATCCAGTGCTATTTCTTGTTGATAACATATTATATGAAAGTTGTTATTACAGTTCTATTGAAATATTATAAAGTAGATCTTACCATCTGCGTCTTCTGGCTCACGCTCCTTGTCTGGATGAAGGTCTGGCGAATAGCTGGGCGATGTACTAGATGCTACTATAATTTAAAATAATTTTTATATACAGGGTACCAACTAATTTACAGGAACAATATTGGTATTTCGTAAAGTATAGAAGATACAGCAAAGATTAAATGGGGAAAAAGTTGCGCAATTTCGGTACAAATAAAACGACCTCTTGAGGTTCCTAATATCTTTTATAGTTTTCGAGATATCTTAAAAAATGAAAAATTTAAGATATTTGTTTTTTCACTTTTTTGTCCTTATTTAACAAAATATCAAATAAATCTATTTAGGTTTCTTATTAGGTGTTAAATGTAGTTATAACTCTGTATAATCAGCTATTAAGTAAAAAGTTTCGTTTAAGCTGGACCATTAGCAACTTTTTTTAAATACGGCCCTATATTTTTAATTTTTTTGTATAATTTGTCATTGTCAATACGGCTATCATCATTGTTGTCGCTGATTTCAAACCATTAATAACGTATTTGGCTGAATACGGCACTGGATTATCGCAAAAAAGAACATTTGAATTAATACTATATATTATTTACTTCCTCACAATTAGAGGGATAACAAGTTGCTATGACATTCAGTTCTTCACTTGTTTTTCCCAACTATCTATGTATTTGTATCGAGAATAATGGTGGACAATTTGAACGGTTTTTATAAATTATTATTTGTACTAAATTACAAGTGTTACATCTTGTTATTATTGTTGAAGTAAATAATACATAGTATGGTTTAAAAGTAGCATGACGCTCTATTTTCAATATTTTTGATGATGGCCGTATTGACAATGACAAATCATACAAAAAAAAATGTAAAAATATATGGCCGTATTTAATAAAAAAGTTGCTGGTTGCCCAGCTTAAACTAAACTTTTTATTTAATATCTGATTATACAGAGTTATAATTACATTAACACCTAATAAGAACCGAATTTTTTTTGATATTTTGTTAAATAAGGACAAAAAGGGAAAAAACAAGAATCTTAAATTTTCCATTTTTTAACATGTCTCGAAAACTATAAAAGATATTAGGAACCTCAAGAGGTCGTTTTATTTGTACCGAAATTGCGAAACTTTTCTCCATTGAACTTTTCCTGTATCTTCTATAGTTTATGAAATACCAATACTGTCCCTGTGAATTCGTTGGGACCCTGTATAATTATGCCTTAAAATATTACTTGCTTAATTGCTTTGATGTGGGCTAACAGTCGTATAAATAATACAATTATTTTTTCTCTTTGTTAGGTAAAAAGGTACCCATAGGAACTGCTTTCAGAAAATGTGCCAAAATGTGATTTTCGTTTCTTTGATTACTTTAAAAAAAATGTTTTATTCTTTTTTTACTTTTAAGAGAAAGGCCTAAATCGAAGAAGTGGTAGGTAATTGACAAAGGGCAAACATTTAAAATATCTTGCTGATAAAAGTTTATGCTTGTGAAAATACTTAATGCATACGACAATTGCCCTTATACTTGCCATCATCCTTGTCATCATTATTGTCATGATTGCCGTGATCCTCGCCATTATTTTTATAATATTCTTGTGACCTCAGGTAAGCTGCAATTAGATTAAGATCAGTTGTATACACTAAATCACTATATTTATATTATACAGTGTGGAACTAGCCAAATGGAATAAATTCAGTATCTCAATTATTGTGCATATTCATAAAAATTCCGAGATACGTCGATTTTGGATTCTGAAATGACATCCTGCAACGTACAAATTTCATCCTTAAATTCAATCCCCTGCGAGTGACAGTTGCAACCCCGAAATTTTTAAATAGGAAGTAGGGATTTGTGATACCTCATTTGAAAAGTTTTTTCATTCTCTTTTAAAAAATGCTGTAGTTATAGTTATCTATTTTACCCATACACTAGTTGGCATTGTTTTACTCAGATTGCAGCAAAAGTGGTCAGATCCATGTAAAAATAAATACCAAACATGAAACGAACTAGACATATCCACAATTTCTATTTATATTCTATAAGCAAAGTTTCATTCAAAACTTGACATATCCCTTGACTAAAAATAGCTGCTAGTTGAGTAGCAGTGTTATATCCAAGGATAGATCATGTCAATTAATCACCGCCGGTGAACACAATTTTACTTCAAGCTGTTCTGCCATTGTTCTCGATCGCGGATATGATGATATTAGCTGTTATTGGCTCAGAATGAAGGACATACACAGACTTGATTCTGCACTTTTTTATTGCTGGTTTCCTATAATAACACTACTCTATTCATGTATTGCTACTTTGGCGATGGGGCACATTCGACATCTTATAGTCTTTTCAGTTTTATTAATATTTTGTGAGATAATACTAAGAACTGAATATTTTATTGATAACGTTGCATTCATTTCTATCTATCTATCGATCTATCGTTTATTAGTTTTTGTTTTTTTAATAAAGAACTTTTATTGCATCTTAGAAGATTTTGTTTGCCTTAATTATTGCACAAAATTTTAAAACTTCATCGATGGACTAATTGTCTGGAAAAATAAAGGTTAGCATCAGCAGATTCAAGCAAAATTAGACATGTCCATTATCGCGTTCAAGCAAAATTAGACATGCCCATCACGATTAAGCAGAACTGAACATGTACAAATAATTATGGTCTTTATCTTCAACATTTCTTAAATAACAACATTGTGTTGTCTTAATCAGGGTCAAATTGTCTTTGTATACACCAAAAACCGAAATTGTAAATAAAATAATACGGCCGCAAATGGTTTTCAGTGAATAACACAGAATTCGCGAAAATGGACATGTACGACAGATAAAAAAAGAAGCTTCCAATGCAATGAGTAATAATGCCAAATTAGATATACTGCTTGAGTTTGAAGAAAACCCACATAATTTGAGTCGACTAGCAGCTTTAGCATTGAATGTTTCTCATTCCTCAATTATTCGCGTATTAAAAGAAAATAAAATGCATCCTTATAAACTGAGCCCAACTCAGAAGCTTAGTGAAGACGACAACAAACAAATAACAATGTTATTCAACTGGAAAATGTTTTGTTTTCGGATGAGTCCACTTTTACTTTTCATTGCTATGTTAATCGTCAAAACTGTCACTACTGGGCTAATGAAAATTCTCACTGAATGAGAGAATTACATACGCAAAGTCCTAAAAAGGTTAAGGGCGGACATAATTGGAAATGTCTTTGGTCTCTTTTTTATTGATGGTAATTTATATCCTGCTCAAGCAAACCCACAAGTTCCAGCGGATGTAATATGGTTCCAGCAGGAATAGGGCACCACCACATTACTGAATCGATGTTCGGCAATACCTCGACATTTCCAAATCGGTAGATAGGAAGACGAGGATCGCTAGAATGGCCAGTACGTTTTCCTAATCTTACACCTTTAGATTTCTTTCTATGGGAATATGTGAAAAGTATGGTATACTATATACTAAACTAAGCCACCAAATATACTGACTTAAGAAGAAGAATAACGGATGTGGTTAGGTCGGTCACACCTCAGATGTTGCAAAATGTTAGAAGACATTTTTATTTACGACTAGGATGCTACCAAGACGTTGAAGGAATTCATTTTGAACATTTACTATTACTACATTGAAATTAAGGTTTCTTTTAGTTTGCTGTTGTGAATTACGTCAAGCATATGAATTAATTTTTTTACCGTTAATGTTTGCAATAAATATTAAAACCGTAGCATTTTTGAGTTGAGAATGAAAAGACCTTTCAAATGAGGTATCACAAGCAGAGCTGGGAGTAATTAATTACTAAAGTAATTAAATTACTACTTTAAATACTTAAAAAAAAAGTAATTGTAATTGAATTACATTTTTCATAGCAGTAATTGTACTTAAAATTATCCTCAAGCGATACTCTGAAAATACCTTTGTAAAGTAATTAATTACCGACATAAATTACTTCAAGTAATTTAAATTACTAGAGTTACTTCAAATATTTAGAAGATCCTAGAGGTAACATTGAAATTCTGGAAGATTACCCGGGTATTAAAACAATATAAGATACAACATCAGTTTACCGTCCTCTGCCCCTGTTGAAAGTCTATTTTCTTTCACCTCTTATATAAATTTGCCTAGACGCCACGCTCTGTGAGACAAATTGTTTGAAAAATTAGTCTTATTAAAAGGAAACTTAAATATATAATTTTATTCTGATATTCATATTTCATAGTTTGTGTCAATATTATATTTGTTTTTAATTATAGATTTTCATTCCTTTGTGATTACTATCTTCCTATTGTATTATTAGGTCCATTCCATTATAACAAATTTAGAAGCTGTAGAGTAATTAAAAAAGTAATTTATTTATTCAAATACCATTATCAAATAATTAGCAATTTAATTACATTTTTTTAATAGTAATTTAAGTACATGGTAATCAAATTATTTTTAACATAAGTAATTTGTAATTAATTACTTTTTCAAAGTAATTTACCCAGCTCTGATCACAAGCCTCTAATTCCTATTTAAAATTTAGGGGTTGCAACTGCCAGTCGAAGTGGGTTGAATTTAGGGATGTAGCATGCATAATTGGAATACTTAATTTATTCCATTTGGCTGTTCCATACCGTACAGTGAATGTTAAAGTGAAATAGGTGTAGGCTGTTTCATATTGCAAGAAGGAACTGCATTTTTAAGAGACTTAGGCGTAAACAACGGACCGATAACCGATTTATTTTGTATGAAAATATTCGCAGAATAATACGTTTAATTCAAAATTCGATATATAATACTACGTTTTTGTTATTAAACATAGGACACATAACAATTTATAATTTTCAAATTAATACATTTTTCTAATATGATCGAGCAATGTTTATAACAAGTTTATAATTAATTTTTTATTATTTTAAATGTATTTTTTACTTGTGATAAGAAGTTTGGAATTAATGTTTTCAGCCCTAATCGTTTAATTGTAAGAACAGTAAGTATACTTACGATTTATCATATCGTCTATTTCACTGTAGCCACCAGGACTGCTAGGCCGTAATTCACTCTTCGATACTGTAATTAAATTGAAATACATTAATTAGCAGATTTCATGCTGTAATTTTTTTTATGCAAAACGTATAAAATTATAAATAAGAATTCTTAGACGATTATGTTTTTAGTACATATGCGTATAGTCAGGTTTATATTTACTGCGCAGTCAGAAAACGCAACAAAAACTTTACGAGCTAATTATTAACGCCGGTGAACCATTCGACATGGTCTCATCAAACAAGTCGGCGTACATTAAAAACCTATAAAGAAAAGTGATTCAATTTGCAGGCGAGATAGTACAGAGAGTAATGGTATTTTAGTCAGATCGTAAAGTTTTTGTTATATTTTTTGACTGACCAGTAAATATACACCCGATTGTAGTGAAGCGAAAAAGAGTACCTAGTAGAGCAAAAAATCAGCGGCATTTTCGTTAAAGGACTTAGCTGTTATTTAATACTGAAGCGGCACGAGTCGAAATATATTAAATCAGATCCGTTTTACCTCCTACCAGAAATGAAAACCACGATTAGGACATTCTGCGTAATTACCATAGTCGACCAAATGGGTTGAATGTGTGAACGTGCCGTGCCGCATTTATACATAATAATTGGTTGACTGCTATGAAATAGGCGGAGCTTTTATAGACGAAGGTCAAATATCCGGGAAGGTCAAGTATTCTGGATTCATCCAGAGCCACATATATATATATATATATATATATATATATATATATATATATATATATATATATATATTTACACTCAATTCAACCATGCATAATTAACGGAATCCGAAGGCTTCAATTTCTTCGAAATATTATGAAATTTACGAAATTCGTAAATAGGCACGCCCCTGGCTCTACTATTTACTCTTTTCGGCCAGTCTATACACGGAGAATTTTTCCCATTATATATCTAACTTAACATATTTCTGTCAGTCTTCGTTGTGAAATATTAATATTGTCGAACAACATCAAAATAAATCGTTTCGTGTTACATTGAACATAAAAACATTACTACTTACTATTCAACAAAGCCCGGAGTTCAGAATCAGGAGATAGAGGCTCCCCTGCTTGGGGAGAACCTATAATTAAAATAACATAAATTTTGACAGATATCTCTATTAGTAATTAAAAGCTGAATTTTTCCAACTAAAGCGTTTCCATTACACCAAAATTATTGACATTATGAGAAAAAATTAATTTGATTTTAAACAGACATTTGGCAGCGTAAAAAGAGAACAAATGATAGATGATATCCGTATTCTAGGAGTACCTGCAAAATACATAAGGCTAATAAAGACAACATTAGGTGGATCCAAGGCAGCTGTCAAGGCGCAGTTACACGGCGCGTGGTTCGACGGATCAAGAACCTGGTGCGTGTGTCGCTATGGTTCGCCTGTTTACAAACCAAAGGTGTCAATAAGGTACGTACTTCGTTCAGATTTGGGACGCATCTCGTTCGTACAAAAATGTGGAACCTTGTTTACTATTTGTCTTGTGTTTAGTCAGTAATTCACCGACGATTATGGATGCTAGGCAAAAAATCATTGCATGTCCTTCCTTATGTATTATTTATTCTGGATTGTTGTTGCAAATACAATTGAAAAAACGCAAAAAGAGGTGGTGGATAGTGTCACATTTGAAAAGTAGAGAAAGGTAGGTAAAAAATCAGGAGCTTTCAAGTGGTGTGAACTAGTTTGAGCTTGGTTGGTGTTTTGGATTCCATATAGCCTCTTCTGATTGTAGATCTTCGATAAATTCTAGAGTTTTATTTATAGACCACGCCATAATTCGCTGAATACCAGAACAACACTGAAATCTCATAGAGCACGGCTATATTGCGGTTCGTGATGATATAAACCTGTACGAACCTACACGAACCTTGCACGAACTGACGAGCTCGGGTACTTTGATCCATGCAAATTTACAGACAGCCGATGGATCGCGCCAGAACGCACCGCGAATCACCGGCTAATAGCGAACCATCTATATTAGATGGCTTATGGTTTGTGGTTCGACGGGCCGGGTTCGTCGAACTATCATCAACTTTCAAATTGACATAGAAGTAAGGCAAGGCAACGCACTATCGAGCATGTCCTAACTTGGTCCTGGAAGCTATCATGAAAAGTACCAATTACAAAGGTCATATAGGAACCAAGTCATCTCAAATATGCGCCTCTGCTAACGATGTAGCTATTATCCGCAGAAATAAAACTCATCCAGAGGAAACGGTGACTCAGTTTGATAGGAAGGCACAAAAAAGGAGTCTTGCAATTAACGAAAATGTGACAAAAAACATGGAAGTCAAAAGAACACCAGCCAACAATAATAACAATATCCACCTAGATAATTACAACTTTGAACTCCTGGAATCCTTCACATATCTAGGAGCGGAAATTAATCAAAACAGTTCCATAAGCAGCGAAATTAAATCACGTATATAGTCGATGGGAACCGATGTTATTACGCCCACAAAAAACTTATGACTAATAAACTATTAGACAAAAACACCAAAACAAAAATATATGAAATCTAAATTAGACCTGTAATAACATACGGATGTGAAGCCTGGACCATGACAAAGAGAGATGAGGAAATACTGCGAATATTCGAAAGAAAGATCCTACGAAAAATACATGGGCCAATCTAAGATTCTGATGGAACATGGAGAATTCGCAGGAATTCTGAACTGAAGCAGTTGAATGAAAACACCAATATTGTTAAATACATAAAAAGTCAAAGATTAACATGGTTATGATATGTAAACAGAATAGAGGATTCGAGAACAGCAAAGAAAATTTATGAATAAAAATCTGTTGGAAGACGAAAAAGAGGAAAACCCAGGAAGAGATGGTTAGATGACGTAGAAGATGATTTGAGAATTATGAATATTAGGGGCTGGAGAAGAAAAACTAAAGAAAGAACAGAATGGAAGAAAATAGCCAGAGAGGCAAAGCCTCACACAGAATTGTAATGCCAAAAGAAGATGTGAAAAAAATCTTACCTCTATATAACTCAAAATCATCGAATGTTTGGCTGGGAGATAACGGTGCTGCTGAAACAAGTTACATATATATTACATTTTAATAAAACATCTGCTGTCGGTAATAACGAATGTTATCTAAGACGAAATACAATGGTATAAAATTAGTCACAAAAAAGACACTAATATGCCTGTGCCCTGGTTATCAAACAAACCAACACTTAAAATACTATATAACACAACACGATTAAATTAAGAGGCCATGTTTACAATTAAAATTTTAAAAACAAATAAACATAAATAATTTTTTCTGTATACATTTATTTAACGTCGGCCTATTTCCGCTACTGAGGCCTTTCACCTACTCCTGTAGGTTATAGGCAGGCTTGGAGAGACGTTCTCCACTGACGATGATTCAGAAATTATCCCTTTAAATTTAAGTTGACATTACTTTAAAAAGAGAAAAGAAATGCTAACAGAAGTAGAACGGTCGTAAAAAATATTGAAATGCTGTTTAGCATTAAACTTTACTTAGATGGACCACTGTATGGAATACTGACCTACTCGCCATTGTTATAGTCCTCAGTTATTTTAATACCTTAGTGCACTCTGGTATTATCGCATTGTATCATTAAGTCAGTGTGGTTTATTTTAGCAATAAGCTCAAACTTTCAAAATGCCACGTGTACAATAACACGGGGTATGTGGATTCTAATTTATAGGGAAGCAATTGAAGTTGGAGCAACAAGTATGTATAATTTTTTATTTATTTTAAATTACGTAAAGTCAGACTTTTGCCATTAATTCTACTATTTTTTGAAGTTCTTAACTGAAGTTTTTACATTCTCAACTCTCTACTTTACCTACTAGCGATAAGTTCTGAATCACCCTGTATATCATATCAAAGCGGCGCTGTTTTCGCAACGCGAAAAACTTAAATATTCTTCACGAGCTTAAAGAAAACTTCTCGCCCGACATTAAAATGCAATCAACGGTTAAATTAATAGCTTTGGTAAAATTTCTATACAACTGCCTAGAAATGTTAGCTACAGCAAAAAATGTCACGATGAACAATTTTCTCTTTCAAAGTAAAAAATTGAAGATCTAGTGTTAGGTATATTAATAAACTGAAATATCCATAACTACAGATATGATTCATTGTACGAAAAATCTACCGCCACTATACATTATCGTAAAATGTTAACATATTGAACACGTTAGTTTTGTAAAACTAATTCTTACCATCTGGAAAAAATCCTTCTATATCTTGATCCCAAGCTAAATCTGTAGATACTGCAAACAAATATAATAATCATTGTATACGCCAAATTAATAATAGGACAAGTTAAATAGGAATTATTGTTTCAGTAGAAGTAGGAAGTTATCCCAATTTTTCACACTTCTGCATTTGTTAGTAGAAATACACACTTTTAGGATATGGCTTGATCACAATACCAGGACAACGATTGGGAACAGATTACTCGAACCTGTGTTAAGAGTGCAGATGTAGTCGAAATTTAGTATATCCGCTGTTTGTGACATTTTTAAGAAACGTTATTTATTGGTACCAGGACGAACAAAACACTACTCTACGCATTTATGGATTTATTAAGATTCTTTCATTCTCTTGGTGGCAGCTAAAAAATCTGCACTATTTAGAAACTGTTGTTAATGAGTTTCTGAAAAAAGTAGATCGAACAATTGCATTATTGCTTGCTTTTCTTTAACTCACAATGTAGTATTCTTCATCATGTTTGTCTTCAAATCTTGCATCCTTTATTTAACACACATCCTGACATAATTAATTGATGAAATTTTGCACAGTCACTAAGATCGGATGAGAATATACCGTTACTTTTGCAAATATCCGCACGCAGGGGGCGCGGGGGTGAAAATTGAAAATCTGCGAAATGAAGGAGCGAAAAATCAAAACAAATCGTTAAGTGGCGAAATTTTATTGAGCGCACTCTGGGGGATAAACCCCCAAAAAGTATGACTAAAAAGTAGAAAATAAAAAAAATATATATTTTTTAAAACTTATAAAAAGTCGTACTAAAAAGTACAAAATAAAAAAATAATACACTACTGTAAGAAAAGTAAGGCGTGCGCACTTTGTATATAAGCATATCTATCATCTTTATGTATGCATGATTGAAGGCACTATGTGTACAATGATTCCACACTTTTCTTACAATCATACAAAGTGCGCACGCCTTGCTTTTCTTGCAGTCGTACTTTATTTTTTTATATTTTATTTTTAAGTACGACTTTTTACAGAAAAGCAAGTTTTTTTTTCATTTTTTTTTGAAATTTACTTAAAAGTAAATTAAATTTATTTTTGAAGATATCGAACATGTTATTTTTAAAAATTACTTATAATACTTATAAAGTTTTATCCGAATGTCAAATTTAGTTGCGTTGCTCTATTCTGAAAATGAAAATCTTCCACTCCTTAAAAATATTTTTCTGTTATTTATTCTCTCATTTTAATAGTTTCAACCCAAGTAATGGATTAAAATCCACATTGAAGAATACCTACCACCTACTGCGAAGTCATTTTCTAATATAAATTAGCCCAAGAAGTGGTTCGGATCCCACTATGAACTGTAGGGCCTCGCGTTATTTATTCAGAGAAATCTAGATCACATACAGGGGACGAGAAAGGTGGTTAAAAAACATTTACATAAAATATTTAGCAGTACTTTTTTGACCAAATAAATATTTTTGCAAAAATACTGCATTTCTTGGTCAAAATTTTTTTCGTTTTTTCCAATGTTAACTTTAGAAAATTTTTAATACAAATCGTTTAAAAAGTTTCGTTTAAATCTAACTAAATAACAGAAGGGAAAAATGTTCCTAATTACAGAACAAAGAAGAATTTGTATCTAATTATGCTTCCATCAACGATCATAACCCTAGCTTTTCCAGAATTTATTGCAACTACTCTAATGCAAAATGCATATTTCAATACAAATCCATAAAGAAATTATACTACATTTCGATATGTTCGTCGCACTTCAGTTATACATTTGATGGTTCTTTTTGAAAGTCTTATTTTTAAGGTGTCCCCATAAAAAGTAACCTATAAAGTCAGGTCTGGGAACCTATCTGGCCATTGATAATTTGAATACCAACCAATCCATTGGTCTCGAAAAATATTATGTACAACATTTTTTACTGGGGCAGTGCTATAATAATTGACTCAAATCTCTTTTACTTCCACGTCCAGTGGAAGTATAGTAACGCAAAAAAAATAGTTTTAATTTTAATTTTTGAAATAGGTTTAAAATGTCATGAAACGTCGAAATTTTAAATTTGAGCGAAAAAAATTTTCTGTACGTCTGTCGAGCTGTAACTTACTTTATGCCTACGTTTACTCTGGAACCGTTTATAATATTGACTTGAAATTTCGTACACTAATGTATTATAACGAGATCTGGAACCAGATTATATTTTGATTTAATTCCGCTAAAAGGTTAGGAGTAAATGGGGTAAATAAGTGTAAATAGGCAAAGCAAGCAGGTAAGAGTCCATAAAATTGCTATTAGGGCATGTACGAAAAGTCAAGTTTTCAAAATTTTTTTGGCATCAACCACCCCCCCACTATCACCTCCAATACCACCCCCAAACTATTATGAAAGGGAATAAAAAAAATAAATTGCGATTTAGTGTGTATACGAGAACCAAGGGACTCTACATTTTTTTTTGCATTAGCCACTCCCTCTACCATCCCCATTGTCATTCCCGTCCTATTATTAAAAGTAGTAAAAAATTAAATTGGAATTTGGTATGTATAAGAGAACCAATGCCCTGTAATATTTTTTTGGCACTAGCCACCCCCATTGCCATATGTTATTCCTCTTGAGCTCCTGATCAAAAGTCCTCATGGCCACAAGGCCGGAAAATGTACACTGTTCAATCACTCTCTTTTTCTGTGCTTCTGTGTCAATTAATCTCTTTCTGGGTGTCTGTCCCTCTCAATAAATCATTTAGTTAAACAATTTCTAGTTCCCTCATGTCCAACGGATTGTTTGCATCTACTTTTAGCGTGACCCGGGAATACTGATAAATCTCTTCCGGATAATACAGCTAACACTGCTACTGACAGCTGTCAACTGTCAAATGCCACCTTAGACATGGGATTTGAAGTCAGCGACCTAAAAAACCTCTTGTGTATATTCTGATAAATCTTTTCCGAAAAATAAGGCGAGTTGACAGTGCCACTGACAGCTGACAACTGTCAAATGCTGTTTTTGTCGTCGGATTTGAAATCAGCGACCCGAAAAACCCCCGTAGAACACTAGCGAAGCCGCATTGAAAGGACCATGGCTCCATAGTGTTAGTGAAAAATCCCGAAAAATCGACTCCCCCCCCATATCTGGAAAACTGTACATTTTCCGACCTTGTGGCCATTAGGACTATCGATCAGAAGCTCAAGAGTAATAACATATATCGATTCCAGCGAGTTTCACCGGGGGCCATATCCCATAAGAACTGTGCGGTGTCCTTTATTTTGCCATTAGCCACCCCCTCGACCATCCTCACTGCCACCTCCTCTACCATCCCCATTGCCACCCCCACCCTATTATTAAAGGGAGTAAAATATTACATTGGGATTTAGTGTGTATAGGTAAGACTTGGATACAAAATCTGGATATGGAATTAGCGATTCCTTAGGCAGCGGTTTTTTAAGGGAATCGGAAGATATTGCAAAAAAACTGAACTTTATTACCTCCATTTTAAGGGGTATATCTCCCTTATTATTCATTTTCGCAAGGAAGTTTACATAAAGGATTATCATTATTTTTGGGTGTACCATCAGCCGTAGGAATATCGGGAGACGATTGCTACTTAGTTGACGAAAGCACTTGTTACGAATAAATGTTCTAACCCCATCCCAGATCACTTGAATGACCCTCATAAGCCTAGACTTGTGTGAGTAAAGGAGACGGGGTTCTACAGTTTATAGTGGGGGTAATTTATAATTTAAAATTACAGTGGTTGGGGTACGAACCCACTTAGCTAGGTATGCTCAGAGTGAAAGCTAGATGTGCCAACCACTGTGCTACCCTCTCTTTTTGTTTTAGTATATTTTATATCTTATATATTTTTGATATCAAATATTCACATTTAAATTCTACACGCTATCTGCTTAAAATTGACAATTCTTAACATGTAATGCCGCTTCTTATATTTTAAATTAAGAGAATATATTAGCAGTTTAATAATAAACTGATTGAATACTCTTCTATGATTCATTTTCTCATCTTTGAAAAAATAAAAGATCAAAATAGTTTCAACTATAGCATTTTTTTCAATTTATCTTTAAATTTCTGAATATTTTTTCTCAATTTTAAAAATAAAAGTAAATCAATTTGGCGCGGATTTTTAAATCTAGAAAGATTTCAATCAATATTAAATATTTAGTGATTTAAGTAATTCATGAGTTATACTTAAATTACTCTCCTTGTTAAATGTAACAGATTGCAATAATGTGTATTTTCCAATAGGATATATTAAATATTAGTTTTAAGTATAACTTAGTATTGGAAATTGTTTGAAATTTTCTCTTGGCCGAAGTAGAGACAATATTCTAAAAGCAATTAGTTATCGTTGGAAAAAGCAAACTAAGGTTATGACTTTTAAGAACATTTTGGAAAAAATATTTTCTTGCGGATACATGAGTAAAATTAATTTTTATTCATATAGTTTACATTTTTTGTTCTTTAGTTAATATGATACTTTGCAGCAACAATAGAACCTATCATTAATTTGTAATTGACTACAGTGAATGTAAAATGTCTGTCAGCGCATTATTTTGTTGAAATGTACTTGAAAATCATGCTGAAAGTTCCTCAAAGTGGATTTTAATCCATTACTTAGGCTAAAACTATTAAACTGAGAGAATTATTAATAACAGAAAGATATTTTAAAAACAGTCTAGGAATTGTGCGTAAAAATGTGAAAAATTATTAGTTTTAGTCCAACCAAATTTAATTGGATATAACTTCGAATTATAAGCGACTTGAAAATAATATTTCTCGAAATCTTTTAAAATGAAGGTGGTTTACTATAACCAAATATTTTAAAACAATTGATTTTTCCACCTAAGCAATATAACTAACATATTTTTGAGACTCATGCACTAACTTTTATCAAAAACATAATTTTCTAGAAAGTTAATCACAGAGTTTTATTTCTCAGATGATTTTTCTTTTGCAAAAATGTATGTTATTAATAAAATTCACTGATAATGTCAAAGAATACGCCAGAACCTCGAGAAATTATTCGAAACTGCAACGAAATCCGAAATATTTCGCATGAACCGCGTGCTCCACGTAAAAACACCGTCGGAGGATGGCTTTTGGAAGTATTAGAAAGATTCGCTCCACGGAGCGTTTTTTATCCAAAAATAAAAATGTCGCTCCGTGGAGTGTAATTTTACCACCAACAATTTAAAAACAATCATGAAATCCAATTTTTACTTCAAAATAAATCTTTTACGAACCTACGTTGTGCGGCACTACAACTCATGCGTTCTATTAAATATGAGGACAAGTTAAAAGTTCCGAATTCAAAATTTTAAGGGGAATTTTTCGTAAGACAAAATTTTTTGAGAGTACATTTCAATTTTTTGCAATCAATTTTGGCGGAAAAATTATATGTTTTCCGCGTATTTGCCATTAGCCGGTTCCTTAGTGATTTGGTGGCAAAAAAGTTTTATTACCATGTACTCATATTTACATGGGACCAACTTGCCCGAACGTATGAATATATAAGTAATAGTACTATTATTCTGAATTGTTGCGATTCAAGCATTTTTAAGCTCTAGAACGAGCGCCCGAAATTATTACTGTGAAATTTTTAAATACGTAAAAAGACAGGCAAGCAGAAGCGCACTTATTTGTAAACATTAAATTTTTACATTGGATCTTTTTATGTCAATCGTTTGATAAAAACTAAAACATTGGATGGTAGTTGGAGACATTGCCTGATTCATCCTATTCCTCAAGGTGTACGGACCAAAATTTTAATTTTATACACATTTCTTGGATTTTTGTAAAAATATTCTTTGAGCTATAAATATAATCTTTTTCTCGTGTTTCAAATTTCCCTTTCAGGTTAATTAAGAGAGTGTTAGTATTTACAGTGTTAGATTTAAGACAGTGCCACGACGTCCAATTCATACCATTCAGTGCCAACAGTTAAGCAAAAGAAACAGTAAGTACAATTTTTTTATTTTTCGTCTGAATCAGTCGCATTGAACAGGGCGAGCATATATTGCGCCTTTACTATGTACATACTTCGATATGTGATGTAAAGCAACGTTAGGCACGGTTAATATTTGGATGGGCGACCGTTTCAAGTGTTGTAGGGTATGTCCCCTACAAGTCTAAATTAAAAAACAAAAAATTCTAAAAAACATTAAAAAATCAGATAATTTCATGCCACCTTTCAAACTACATAAAAAAAGTCAATCAGACACCATTCACATTGAAAAACCACAGTCAAACTCAAACAAATCTGAGAAAATTAGCCAACACTCGATAATTCACAAATAACTTAAATTCACTGAATTCCAACTTCAAACATTCATTTACACTCATCCGTAACCAATTCATCTCAAAAAAGTCACTTAAAAATGCGGCCCCCGTATATTCATCAACTTAGTCAAAATCTCCATCCAAACCCAAATTTTCATCATCTCAATTCAATACGTCCATTTTTTATAAGCAATTCCCATTTCAAAAAATTCAAAACTTCTTGACCACCTCTCGTATAGTAACTACGTTTAAAATTAACCGTCGAGTCCGTTTCCCAACTTTCTTAAAACCATTTCGCATTTTTCCGTTCTTACTTTTCGATCAACCCCTGTATACTTCAAATCACGTTCCGTGCCTCGAGTCTTAAAAGTCCAAATGTCATTTCACCAAATTTCCGCAATCCAATTGCTATTATAAATTTTCCCCCATTTTCGATCACCCCTGTATAATAGCATACAAGCATACAATATCTCCGCTCAACTCGATTCGTACCCGGTAGGAACATTTTTAATATCTTATCTTCATGCGCTACGCACCTATCGGGAACATTTTAACGGCGTTACAGCTTTTAACATCGGACCTCCGTGATACCTTATGGGGTCGAACCAGATTTTACGTATAAAACTTCAAATAACTTCTAAACCAAAATAGATCCGACTTTCATTATAATTTTAATAAATTCCCCTTTGCATCGCCGATTTTTCTATTTAAATTTCATTTTCAAATTCAAAAATTTCAAGTATTGCGCAACATGTCGAAATCTATGACTCATCCTTGCCCGCACGGAGCGATTTCAAGCCTTTCCAGCTCTCCGCGAGACTCGATGGGGCGAGAAAAACGAAACTTTCTCGAAATAGTATAAATACCGGCGTGCAACAAGCCGAAGTTAAGTTCAGTTTCGGCAGTGACTCCTATGTTTAGTTTTCGCGACGTGATACAGTGGAACAAGTTTCTTAAAAGTGATTTTAGTGTAATAAGCTTATGTGCTATTGCTTTCGGTCCGGTTACTATTTAACTAAAGTTGTAGATACCCACCGTCTAGTCAGGCTTTCTTAACCAGCTATCCTAGCAACTTCTCGTGACTAGCTGTCCCGATCTAGCTTCCCAGGCCGAAACCTGGTTAAAAAGAGTTAGTTTTAAGTAATCGCCTTTAGTGCCCCTATTTTCTTTTTATTTTTTCATATTTATATTTCGTCCCAAGTGACAATTTTATTCTAGCCGACACGGCCAAGTTGAATCTTACACCAAGTGAATTTTTTCAGATTTAATAAAATAATTAAATATTTTCATCAATAATTTCAATAAATTCTACTGACAGAATTTATGTTGTCGAATAGTTTCAAGCAATAAAAAAGAAACTCTGTAAAATAAAAAATCTACAATATACTTTTCGAAACTCTGTTCAAGAAAAGTTTAAATAAATAATTGTTCGTTCTATTTTAAAACAGTGTTATTTTTTCGAGAACATTATATACAGGGTGCAGTCGTTGACCCTTGTAAACAACTTTTAAACTATACAGCGTTAAACAATAGGAAGATTGACTCCACGGTGCTTCAGCCGATCCAGAGTACCATTATACAGGGTGTAGCGTTTGACCCTAATCATCACAGCAGAAATACAACCAGAAGACTTCTCACAAAAACATAAAGTGCACGAACGCCCTCCAGGGTCTCAGCTGTAAACTCCCACGTCTCCAATTTTTTATTCTCTCAACTTGAGGGCCAAATTCGTGTTCATGGCGCCCAACTAAAGGGGCCTTGAAGCTGCTAGAAAATCCAAGTACCCGACTCAAGAGGCTTACAATCGGAAGCATTCTTGACGCCCATCGAACTCACAAGTAAGTACATACTTTAAGAGAAGTCAAATTCAAATTTTCAACGTTAAAGATTTAGCACGCCGAACTAGACGTAATATTACAATTGTCTAAGCGATCTTGGATCGAGTAGGAGTCGCGAGGATAAGAGTATTTTACGCACGGCTGAAAAGTAAACCAAAGTTTTAAAAGTAATTTAAATTCAAAATATGGACCCTTTACTTGAAGATTCTTTTGAAAGCCAGAGGGAAATTTTTGACCACACTCAGAGAGAAGTACCACCTCGAAACCCATTACTAGAACAACCGGCTTTCAGTCCCAGACAAATTATCAACTCCAGACGAGAAATTCCGACGCCGCCTCCAGCCGCCCCCCAACTTGACATAGAAAATTTCATACATAAACTTGCTCAAGGCATCAGAGAGGCAATACAGAGCGCTTCACATTCGGTTACGACATCGCCCCCGCCGCCTCCAAGGAGACAAAATCAAAATTTCGAACAAGTAATAATCCCGGACATAACCAACTCACCACGTCATATTTTTAGTGGCCTCATCTACGAGAGCGTTGAAGGATTCCTATTAAACATGGAACAGCACTTTATGAGTAGAGTTATCAATGAAGAAATGGACAAACTAATATTATGTACTTCACAGCTGCGCGGACAAGCACAAGCTTGGTGGGAACCGTACAAAACCTTAACTTTTAGCTACGCAATGTTCAAAGCCCGACTTCGATAAAATTATGAATCTACAGCCAAAAAAGCCGCTGCAGAAATGCTATTACACACCTCCATGCAAGAAAAAGGAGAACCTGTAGATTTGTTTATATCCACCAAAATAGGACTTTTTAATAGAGTCGATCAACTCCGCCCGCCCCTCGAAAAAGCTCGACTTATTTACAGACAATTACTGCCAGAAATAAAGGAAAAGATTAGATATCGAGATTTTAATAATATCGGCGAATTATTAGAAATCGCATTAGAAATTGAAGAGACACTCACTTACAACCCAGGACCACAACAAAATACATTTAAACAGCAATCTACGATGTTCCAGCCACAGCGACGAACAGAATATGAACAACCTGCCATAAACACCCAGGAAATGACGTACAGAACACCACGACAAACAGAAATTGAATTTCGACCGACTACAGAAAAACCTCGAATAACGTGCCCGCTACAGAGAGAAACAAAACAACCAATTAGACATAAATATACTCAACCTCAAAAAATAATAATCGAAAGACCGACGACTTCGCCAATTAAGATAACGCCTACAGAAACAAACATTTACAAACAGATAAAGCCTAGTAACCAGCCAAAAACACCGTGTCGGTTCTGTGATGAACTCCATTGGGAAAGGGATTGTCCAAATCATCCTTATTTTCAAAATAGAAATACAAAAAAAACACAGGACCTACACGTCAATCCAATACATAAGGCGGTTAACATCAAGGACAAACCAGGGGAGGAAGTACCCCAACAAAAAACATATTACCAATTATTAACATTACGAAAAATCGAAGAAACCGATTTTTAGAAGACAAATTTAGACATCAAACCACCCGGACTAGACAAACTTAAAGAGTATACTCCAGTGCCTGCCATAGTTCCCGAGCAAGACACGATTGCAAAGGAGCCTCCGGATAATAGCATAACACCCATAATCCTAGAATTATCAAATAAAGAGGATAAAACAACATTTTTCCAAACCAAGTCTCAAATTAATTTAGAAAAATTATACACACCTGAACCAGACAAAATAAATATAGTGAATCAACTAGAAGAAGTTAAAAACCCACAAGAACTTGAAAATAAAATGTCAACACCGTCTCTTAATAAATCTCTACCAGTATTAATGAAATTAGACATTCCAAGGACAAAATATACCAATATAGTCACCAAATCATTAGAAACAAAATCTGTGCATAAGGTCGAAAATAGAATTACTCCTGCTTCAAACAATAAAGTCGACCTTTCCGATAAACAAACCTATGAGAAATTATCAGTAATTTCCCCTAAAACTATGAGCCGTTTGGCTACACCAACCATGATTAACCAGCAAAACTATACAGCATTAAATGACAAGAAAGACTATCTTGTTCCATTAAATCAAACAATCAACATAAACCAATCCATGTTAAATCAAACTCAAGATTGTAACCATCAACTAGTCGAACATATCCAGCCCAGCGATAAGCTACCACCTATTTTATATAGACCAGAAATGGGCAGGATTGCTGGAGTAACACCGACCACAAAGCCAGAATCAGGACAAGAAAACCGATTTTACTACAATTTGCTTAATCAAATTTTATGTTTCAGAGAACCCAGGGTAGTTTTGGCCAATGTATTACCAATTTTAAATTCCAGCCGAGCTCAGGTTCCAGTCTTTGTATTTATTTAGTTCATAAGTTTATTGTACAACTATACCGACATCATGTATATCCCCTACAAGTCTAAATTAAAAAACAAAAAATTCTAGAAAACATCAAAAAATCAGATAATCTCATGCGACCTGGCAAGTCAATCAGACACCATTCACATCAAAAAACCATAGTTAAACTCAAAAAAATCTGAGAAAATTAGCCAACACTCGATAATTCATAAATAACTCAATTTCACTAAATTCTAACTTCAAACATTCATTTACACTCATCCGTAACCAATTATCACAAAAAACGTTACTTAAAAATACGGCCCACGTATATTCATCAACTTAGTCAAAATCTCCGTCCAAACCCAAATTTTCATAATCTCAATTCAATACGTCCATTTTTTATAAGCAATTCCCATTTCAAAAAATTCAAAACTTCTTGACCACCCCTCGTATACGTAACTACGTTTAAAATTAACCGTCGAGTCTGTTTCCCAACTTTCTTAAAACCATTTCGCACTTTTCCGTTCTTACTTTTCGATCAACCCCTGATATTTCAAATCACGTTCCGTGCCTCGAGTCTTAAAAGTCCAAATGTCATTTCACCAAATTTACGCAATCCAATTGCTATTATAAATTATCCCCCATTTTCGATAACCCCTGTATAATAGCATACAAGCATACAATATCTCCGCTCACCTCGATTCGTACCCGGTAGGAACATTTTTAATATCTTATCTTCATGCGCTACGCACCTATCGGGAACATTTTAACGGCGTTACAGCTTTTAACATCGGACCTCCGTGATACCTTACGGGGTCGAGCCAGATTTTACGTATAAAACTTCAAATAACTTCTAAACCAAAATAGATCCGACTTTCATTATAATTTTAATAAATTCCCCTTTGCATCGCCGATTCTTCTATTTAAATTTCATTTTCAAATTCAAAAAATTTCAAGTATTGCGCAACATGTCGCAATCTATGAGTCATCGTTGCCCGCACGGGGCGATTTCAAGCCTTTCCAGCTCTCCGCGAGACTTGAGTATAAGTACCGGCGTGCAACGAGCCGAAGTTAAGTTCAGTTTCGGCAGTGACTCCTATGTTTAGTTTTCGCGACGTGATATAGTGGAACGAGTTTCTTAAAAGTGATTTTAGTGTAATAAGCTTATGTGCTAGTGCTTTCGGTCCGGTTACTATTTAACTAAAGTTGTAGATACCCACCGTCTAGTCAGGCTTTCTTAACCATCTATCCTAGCAACTTCTCTGGACTAGCTGTCCCGATCTAGCTTCCCAGGCCGAAACCTGGTTAAAAAGAGTTAGTTTCAAGTAATCGCCTTTAGTGCCCCTATTTTCTTTTTATTTTTTCATATTTATATTTCGTCCCAAGTGACAATTTTATTCTAGCCGACACGGCCAAGTTGAATCTCACACCAAGTGAATTTTTTCAGATTTAATAAAATAATTTTGCCGAGTGGGTGGTTAAGGCGCGAGGTGGCAATCGCGATTAATCACACGGGCATCGCACCACCGGGTTCGAATCCTGGCTCCGGCACTGTCGGAGGAAATGGTTGTATGTCCGCGTTTTTTCAATATGTAACCACCTTCCGCACAAGCCCTGGATTCTGGAATTGGGGGTTGTCTAATTTCTGTGGTGTTTATTTTATTTTTATTATTAATTAAATATATTCATCAATAATTTCAATAAATTCTACTGACAGAATTTATGTTGTCGAATAGTTTCAAGCAATAAAAAAGAAACTGTAAAATAAAAAATCTACAATATACTTTTCGAAACTCTGTTTAAGAAAAGTTTAAATAAATAATTGTTCGTTCCGTTTTAAAACAAAGTGTTATTTTTTCGAGAACATTATATACAGGGTGCAGTCGTTGACCCTTGTAAAAAACTTTTAAACTATACAGCGTTAAGCAACAAGAAAGTTAACTCCACAGTGCTTCAGCCGATCCAGAGTACCATTATACAGGGTGTAGCGTTTGACCCTAACCATCACAGCAGAAATATAACCAGAAGACTTCTCACAAAAAAATAAAGTGCACGAACGCCCTCCAGGGTCTCAGCTCTAAACTCCCACGTCTCCAATTTTTTATTCTCCCAACTCGAGGGCTAAATTCGTCTTCATGGCGCCCAACTAAACGGGTCTTGAAGCTGCTAGAAAATCCAAGTACCCGACTCAAAAGGCTTACAATCGGCAGCATTCTTGACGCCCATCGAACTCACAAGTAAGTACATACTTTAAGAGAAGTCAAATTCAAATTTTCAACGTTAAAGATTTAGCACGCCGAACTAGACGTAATATTACAATTGTCTAAGCGATCTCGGATCGAGTAGGGGTCGCGAGGATAAGAGTATTTTACGCACGGCTGAAAAGTAAACCAAAGTTTTAAAAGTAATTTAAATTCAAAATATGGACCCTTTACTTGAATATTCTTTTGAAAGCCAGAAAGAAATTTTTGACCACACCCAGAGAGAAGTACCGCCTCGAAACCCATTACTAGAACAACCGGCTTTCAGTCCCAGACAAATTATCAACTCCAGACGAGAAATTCCGACGCCGCCTCCAGCCGTCCCCCAACTTGACATGGAAAATTTCATACATAAACTTGCTCAAGGCATCAGAGAGGCAATACAGAGCGCTTCACATTCGGTTACGACATCGCCCCCGCCTCCGCCGCCTCCAAGGAGACAAAATCAAAATTTCGAACAAGTAATAATCCCGGACATAACCAACTCACCACGTCATATTTTTAGTCGCCTCATCCACGAGAGTGTTGAAGGATTCCTATTAAACATGGAACAGTACTTTATGAGAAGAGGTATCACTGAAGAAATGGACAAACTAATATTATGTACCTCACAGCTGCGCGGACAAGCACAAGCTTGGTGGGAACCGTACAAAACCTTAACTTTTAGCTACGCAATGTTCAAAGCCCGACTTCAACAAAATTATGAATCTACAGCCAAAAAAGCCGCTGCAGAAATGCTATTACACACCTCCATTCAAGAAAAATGAGAACCTGTAGATTTGTTTATATCCACCAAAATAGGACTTTTTAATAGGGTCGATCAACTCCGCCCGCCCCTCGAAAAAGCTCGACTTATTTACAAACAATTACTGCCAGAAATAAAAGAAAAGATTAGATATCGAGATTTTAATAATATCGACGAATTATTAGAAATCGCCTTAGAAATTGAAGAGACACTCACTTACAACCCAGGACCACAACAAAATACATTTAAACAGCAATCTACGATGTTCCAGCCACAGCGACGAACAAATGGAGAATATGAACAACCTGCCATAAACACCCAGGAAATGGCGTACAGAACACCACGACAAACAGAAATAGAATTTCGGCCGACTACAGAAAAACCTCCAATAACGTGTCCGCTACAGAGAGAAACAAAACAACCAATTAGACATAAATATTCTCAACCTCAAAAAATAATAATCGAAAGACCGACGACTTCGCCAATTAAGATAACGCCTACAGAAACAAACATTTACAAACAAATAAAGCCTAGTAACCAACCAAAAACACCCTGTCGGTTCTGTGATGAACTCCATTGGGAAAGGGATTGTCCAAATCATCCTTATTTTCAAAATAGAAATATAAAAAAAACACAGGACCTACACGTCAATCCAATACATAAGGCGGTTAACACCAAGGACAAACCAGGGGAGGAAGTAACCCAACAAAAAACATATTACCAATTATTAACATTATGAAAAATCGAAGAACCCGATTTTCAGAAGACAAATTTAAACATCAAACCACCCGGACTAGACCAACTTAAAGAGTATACTCCAGTGCCTGCCATAGTTCCCGAGCAAGACACGATTGCAAAGGAGCCTCCGGATAATAGCATAACCGTCCCAACTCGAGGGCCAAATTCGTGTTCACAAGGAAGACCGTGTTCTCGCCTCACATATCTTCCAGCGGCTTGTATATCAGTGTATGCGCGGAAGCTATGCAACCTTAGGCGAGGGTTGTGTAGGTGATATACCATCCTTCGGGGGGGATGGATGTAAAGCCGTCGGCCCCTTGTCTATTAAATGTTAGATCCCTACTCTTCTTAAGAGAAGAGGCTCGGCAAAATTCCTAGTTGGGGCTAGCTCGTCCACAGGCGTCGGTGATAGGCCTCAATATCGGAAATCGAACGACGTTAAATAAATGATAAAAAAAAGGTCGCATCGAACCCTTCAGGTGAACACTTTAATGTTCATTTTTAGGAAGGGTAATAAAAAGTCCCTCAGACGTTAGGATGGATCGTTCTCAATTCTACATCACTTTAGTTTTTGAATTTAAGTGTGTACAACTTACATAATAAATAAAAAAAGAAAGATAAATCCATAGATAAGTAGATTATTGTTTTGTTTATGTTAGTAAAATCGAGTTCATCTGTTATCGGCACTTAAAAAATGCAACTTTACGACATAATTATTATCGCTGCTGGGTCAAGTGACATGCTGTCATCAAACAAGCCGACGCACATTAAAAATCTACAAAGGTAAGCGAGTCAATTTGGGAACAAATAGTTACAGATAGTACTGGTATTTTAATGAGGTAGTAAAGTTTTTGTTGCTTTTTTTGAGTGTCAATAACAGATGAATTCGACTATACCAAATAACTTTTCCTAATTTTGATAAACAACCAGGAGCGTATATACAGGGCACCCAGCAATTTTCAATTGTCAAATTTCCTACTTTTCCAGGTTTTCCAGGATTATTTCAAATAAAATTCAGATTCATAAGATTGTAAATAAATTACAACTTTAACATTACATTAAAATGAGAAAGTCATCAGTCTTAATTAAATTTTTATTCTGAAAAATTGGTGGCAAGAATTCTTTTTAAGTTTACCAAAATTTTCGTTAATTTTAAACATCGATTTTTCAATTCAGACAGTTAGAAGTTATGACTTTTTTCACTACTTTAAATAAATCGAATTCTTATGCTAAATTCTCAAAACTTACTCAAAACAATGTGTCCTACATCAAATATACTCTACAAAGTTACACGTTTATTCAAGTATTTCGACTTAAGACCTAAGTATCACATGCTTTTATGATAGAAATTAGCTAAAATATTGCAAAAAATTCAAAAATGAATGGGATCATTTTGGTTGCTTTTTATAATAACAAAGAATTTAGTGGTATGTGTAGTTTTGGAAAATGACAAAATAGCAATTTCCTTATGCAAAATTTGTACCTCCATCTATAATGCATACTGGCATTTGATACTTTCTGTAAAAATATGGAAAAATATTAAAGTATTTTTATTCACACAACCGCTTTGATTCCAATATATTACAACGACCTGATTTTCTTCGTAAACTTTAATGTTGATTCTGTAAAGCTGCTATTATTTTCTTTTATTTTTGTGCGAATATTCAACGAAAAAAGCTAAAAGAAAATTAGGCATATATTTAATAGATAAAATGTAAATTTTTACTGCTACTCTGCTGCTGCTTCTACTATTTTTAATTTCCACCTCAAATCGTTAAAAAAGTGAAAATTAAATGAAAGGCAATTTTATCAGTTCTAATTTACACTAGTCGCGATTACTTGAGAATTATAGAAAAGTAGGCTAATAGGTACCCTTTGACCTCACCAAATACTTTAGAAATAGGAAAATATCAATAACCACAAAGATAAGGATAAACAAGACCCTTGTTGTGCTTGCATTTAAAAAAAATGAGCAACTAGTCAACGTTTTCAAAAGGAAAAATTTATGGAAAATCTTAGTTGCTATAAATAAAAATGGCATATAGCGACGCAGGTACAACTAACAATGATAATAAAGGTGGGACAGTTCAGATAGGTTGATCATGTGATTGAGGGTGAAGAACGATAACATAGTTAAGAGAATATTTGAAAAAGAACCATTGGGAAGTAGGAAAAAAGGAAGAACGCTCTTCAGAGAGAAGGACAGAGTTACTCAAGATGCTTAATATAATCGTTATAAGGAACTGAAAACCAGTAGCACAAAATAGAAAAGAATGGCAGAGGAAATTGCCGGAAGTCAGAGCTCACAAAGGGCTGTAGACTTATGATGATAAGGTTAATTTCAAATACGCCTTTCTCAGGGTACAGAGAAAAATCATTTCAAGCTCATATATTATGCTTGAAATAAATTATGGCTGTTTCCAAAGTTGATATTGAGGATAAATGAATGCTGCGGGCAGCACCAAGAAGAGTCCTATTAATTTTTCTTTTACTTGATTCATTAAAAACGAGTATCTTAACAATGTTTTTTTATAATTATGCATTTTTTTGGAAGCTTTTACCCGTCTCGGCATATTTATATCGAAAAGTGATGTAACAAGGCTCAAATTTTAGGTAACTGTTTAACTTTATAGAATATCATTGTTGTAGAACTCATTGTTTTTGAATAAGTTGCGAATTTAGAAAGTAAAAATCGATTTATTTAAACAGATGAAAAAAGGTCAAGTAAAAATGAAAAATTTCATTTATTCCTTAACTTTTTCCTTATATTTTCTATTATCGATTCAAAAATTCTATTGAAACCGCTTCTTTTCCAGGATATTAGTAAAAATTCCCTGAGATTTGCTGATTTTTTGTGATTTCCCTGACAATTACCTGACTGTTTCTAATTCTAATTTCTAATTATTTGTCAGCTTTTCCATATTGTCCAGGTTGCTGGGCACCCTGAAATACAATTTCTAAGTCATTCGGGTTTTCTGAACCTGTAGCGGTTCGGGATTTATTTTTAATTTCAGTGTTTATAACTTGCATAATAAGCAAAAAAAGGAAAATAAATCCATAAACATAATAGATTGTTGTGTTGTTTACTTTCGTAACAGATATTCATATAACTTTTCTTAATTTTCATAAACAGCGAGTGAGAGCATATATACTTGTAAGATAGATTTTGACGCGTCTAGGCTCTTAATATGACGTGACAATAATAGTAACATTACAAGTTGCAATGTATTATTTATAAAATGTGTTACAGCCACATTATTTTCTGCATATCTGTTATTGAGGTGCATATCATACCTGTCAAAAAATTATCTTTGAGGTGAATAAACCAAAAAATAGTTATCATACTTTTAGATCCTTTTCTAGGGCAAATATATCAAAATTAAAAAATCTTTTAAGTATTGAATTGTGGCACAATGTTTTAAACAGGCAGTCAATAGAAGGTAAATATATTGAATTTAATAACGCTTTATATTCTTATTATAACCCATCATTTAAATGTATTACAAGGAATCTTGACGAAAGAAATAATAAGTGGATAACTGCCGGAATTAAAATTTCATCAGTTCACCTTAAAGAACTTTATAAATTACAGAAAAATAGCATAATCACTGTGGATTTTTATAAATCTTATAAAACTATCTACAATAGAGTTATACGTCAGGCAAAAAAATGTATTTTGATAACATTATAATAAACAAGTCAAGTGCTGTTTGGAATGTAATTAATCAAAAAAGATAGACGCACTAATATTAATCCAGAACTAGAAATCAACAATATAGTAACTACAGATAAAATGGTCATTGCTAATGAATTCAATAAATACTTTTTAAATATAACAAAATCCTTAAATATACCAAATCATAATTTAAATAGGATTCGACCTGCAGCACGTATGATTGAAAATTCAATCTATTTAAAGCCTACCAATACATCCGAGGTTATTAATGTAATAAATGGTCTAAAAAACTCTAATTCAATTTTTCAATCCAAATTATTAAAGAGTGTGCAAGTTACTAGCGATACCTTTAACTGACATCATAAACCACTGTTTCACTGAAGGCGCTTTTCCCGATTTATTAAAATTATCTAAAGTCATCCCGCTATTTAAAAAAGGTGATCGTAAGCAACTCTGCAACTATCGCCCAATAGCAATTTTATCAGTTTTTAAAAAAATTATTGAAAAATTAATTGAAATAAGATTAACCGAATATTTAGAATCAAATTCAATTCTTTCTCCAAACCAACATGGTTTTAGAGAAAACAGATCCACCATCTCGGCATTAGTTAATTTTCTTGACTTTATCTATAAAAATATTGATAGTGGTCACAAAGTTGTAGCATTATTTATTGACCTTTCTAAGGCATTTGACTGCGTAAACCATGAGATTCTCCTAGATAATATTGAGAACTATGGTATACGTGGCCAATGCAAAACACTTAAAATCATATTTATCTAACCGGAAACAATATGTTGATATTCTTGGTTCAAAATCCGAAATGTAAAAAATAGATATTGGTGTGCCCCAAGGCAGTGTCCTGGGATCATTACTTTTCCTCCTTTACATCAACGACTTGGATAATTCTTTAATAATTTTTTTTGTGCATTTGCTAACGATATCTCTATTGTTGTCTGTGACAAAATTCTAGATAACGTAATTGATAAGATAAATTCTGCCTTGATTAATATAAGTACCTATTTTTATGACAAAAAGCTAGTAATGAATCAAGAAAAAACAGTTTCCCTACATTTTTACCCTTCCAGTTTACTGTTAAAACTAAACAGAAAGTCAATTGAACAAGTAACTACCTTTAAGCTCTTAGGTATCAACATAGATATGTCTTTAGATTGGAAATCACACGTCTCATTTATTTGTAGCAAATGTGCTTGTAATTGTTTTGCGTTAAAAAGATTGAGCCACATAGCAAACATTAATACTGTTAGAATATTCTATTTTTCTAGTTTGGAGTCTAGACTGCGGTATGGTATTATCTTTTGGGGAAATTCATCTTCAGCAAGTCGCATAATTGTACTGCAAAAAGAGCTATCCGTTGTATGTTCGGTTTAAACTATAGGGAGTCGACATTTATAAATCAAAATATTTTAACATTACCATGTCTTTATATATTCGAAATCTTAAAATTTGTTAAAAATAACTTGTCAACATTTAATTATCTCAATGTAAATCATGATTACCCCACACGACATGGATATAATCTGCAGTACAATATACATAGACTTGAAATATATAAAAATAACCCATATTACATGGGATGTACACTCTATAATAAGCTAAGTATTGATATAAAAAGTATAATTAATACCAAAATTTTTTTCTCAAAATTAAAAAAAATTCTTTTAAGTAAAGCATTCTATTCCATTGAGGAATACTTATTGCATTAAATTTTTTCCGTTGTCTTCCCTCTCTTTATTTTTGTTTTTCTTTCATATTTCGTTCATACTGCATTCTTTAGTAGTGTAATTCTACATTTGTACATTGTCTTGTCCTATATCACTTTGTGATCTATTGGATGTATAAAGTATTATTATTATTATTATTCATAGAAAAATTAATTGAATGTTCGGGATGCATTTATCTTAAAAATTGTGATATTTTTCTTGTTTTCAATTTTGAGAAAACAAGCCTGATAGTACACGACGGATTTGTAGTGTGTCATTTCCTTCCTATTTATAATTTAAATAAATCTAAACAAGTATAAATCGATAGGAACATTATTAAGCATCGATTATATTATTCGCTATTAATAAAAATGTCTCTTACCAAAGCTACTGGAGTAGCCATCCTCAGGCTCTACGATATCGGGAGTTTTCGGGAGTTCTGGAAAAAATACAAACGTATGCTTAAAAAATTAGCGCATTGTATATTTTATACATTTTTTTAAATTGCTATAATAATTACGTACAGCTAAATAGCTGCTAGTCTGAGGTGATAAAAAGGGTGGTATGCCTTCCCAGATAGCACAAACATGGCCTCACGTTTGAAAAATATATGTCCTGGACTACTTTTTATATTAAACAGTATTGTTATCTCGCAAACCGTTATTAAACACAACGTTCTTGAGGAAACACGGAAATTTTATTTTTTAAACATTACATCAGTCAAGTGACCTCCTCCTTACTGCTGACACCCTTGAAGCTTAGCACGAAAGTTTTTCATCGCCCGCTTCAACATTTCAATTGGAATTGCGTTTATCTCTATCCGAATATTATATTTTAATTATTCCAAAGTTTCCAGTCGATTAGAAAACATTTTTGACTTTAAGTAGCTCCATAAAAAGAAAACACAAGCTGAGAGATCCGATGACCGTGCCGGCCAGTTAATGTTCCCAAATTTCGAAATGACATGACCAGGAAACATTCATCGCAAAATCGTTATAGAAGCCCTAGCAGCGTGGGAACTGACTCCGTCCTGCTGAAACTACATTCTTCGAATGTCCACACCAACATTACGAAGTTGTATTACATAATAGTCTTTGTTTTGATCCTATCAAACATTTCCTTCAACTTCCGGTTTAAGCGGAAGTGACCCCAAATCTGTTATTTTAAATGGTACCCTGTACACTTTTTTACCTATCTCATTTGTCTTTAAATTCTCATTTCAACCATATATCGCAACATGGTATTTGTTTTTAAATTGACAGTTAATAGCCATTTTATTGTATTAAGTCTAGGTAGCCATGGTATGAACCTTAGCAGATATTGAAGCTTAGTGTGCCATGAAATCAACACATCTCTGGTACGCAACTTTGTGTCATATTTTTTTTGACATAATCAGTAGCTGAACAGTCTGACTAGATTTTTCTTATTAAAACAAAATTTCTAAACAACCCACAATATCATAAAAACCAAGATAGGAACCTTATTTTTTTCATTTGACCTACTTATATATATAAATACTCATTTATCTTTTATTTTTATCCAGTACAGTTGCTGTGTACCTATCCTATTTTGCGGTCTTTATTAAAAGTAGTATCGAAAATTACTGCATAGTAATGAACATTGTTACTACCTACCGTAACAAAAGTATTTAGTAGGCAGGCAGTAGGTCATTTTGATTTGACAATTAAAAATTGCTTACTTGGCAAGAATTTAATAAGTATTTACTGTTAAATTATACCCAAGTTAGCACGTTTTAAACTGTATTTTATCATCAATTCAAGAAACGAAAATGTATATGCTATTAATCTATGCTGAATGTAACAAAAATAGCAAACTGGCTGCATAGTTATGTGAAGAAAAATTTCCTGAAAGAAATCATTCACCATACAACTATTTTGTAAGAGTTGAATAGCAATTAGTTGAATAGCAATAGAAGAGAACCAAATGTACCTGAAAATAATTTTATTATTTCGATAAGACATATTGAGGACCAAACTGGTGTAAATCGGAAACAGCTCGACACATTTTGAAAAAACATAAATTTAACTCACACAATTACCAAATCACCACCATTTATACGAAAATGATTTTGAAAGAAAAAGAAAAGAAAGAAATACTATTGCAATTGGTTTTTGACACAATTTGGATAATAATTTGCATCAACAAATTTTATTCAGGTACACTAATTTGGAATTATTCCGTCGTAACATCACCCGTTATTGGACACAAGAAAATTCCAGAAATATGAGAGAAAGTGCATATCAATTCAGTTTTAATGTATGGCTGGGGATAATTAGCAGAAGAATTATTCGGTCAATAATTTTTGACGGATCATTAAATGGAGCAAGATTACATTGAGTTTTTGCAAAATTAGATTCAAGATTTTTCCGCGAATACTCCAACACAAACAGACCAATTAGACCAAATTTCTCACCAATTTCAAGCAAAGACAGTCTCCACCCAAACCTGAACTTCCCAGAACATCATTTCATGTAAAAATACCTCACTATAAACTAAATGTTGTAAATTCAAAAAATCTATTTTACATTCAAGATTTTTCCGCGAATACTCCAACACAAACAGACCAACTATACCAAATTTCTCATCAATTTCAAGCAAAGACAGTCTCGACCCAAACCTGAACTTCCCAGAACATCATTTCATGTAAAAATACCTCACTATAAACTAAATGTTGTAAATTCAAAAAATCTATTTTACATAAAAGATTTCACAAATCGTTTCAAAATTCTTATCGACTCAGGTGCAGGTATTTCTGTATTTAAAACCAAAACAGCAGAAAGGTACAAACAAAGATGATGATATCCTGAAAACGTAATTATACAGGGTATAACGGATGAAAAAATCAATATCACCGAATCTGCTCTCATACCATTCAATTCAAATGACCCATACACGACTTAGATATAGAATTCGATGGAATATTAGGTGCAGACTTTCTAAAATATTATAAGTGCCATGTGGACTTCCAAAATAATATATTTATTACCAATTTTAAAACCGTACCACTATTTGAGGTGACTGAGGTAACTCTACCATCAATCAGGAACAACGATAATTATTATAATGAAAACAATAATCTAGGCATTAGAATTCCGAATCCAAATTTAAATGTTAAAAACGAAAATGTAATTTCTATCGAACCACGCACAGAAAAGATTTTTAAACTTAAATGTAATTTATAAAATACCAAAGCTATACTAACAGCCCAAGAAAACGAAAGGTGCGCCTAATGAACGCCATTGTCGAGGTAGATAACAATGGTGAATATTTGACAATGATAATAAACGCAAACGCGATTCCAAAAACAATAAATTTCTCGGATCTTAAACTTGAACCCGTTCAAAAATTTAGATCAATATTTAACGTAAATCTTCAAAATCTCTCTCTGTGTCTGGTAACAGTAAGCGGTCAATTTTGCAGACAAGTTTCGAAATTGAAAGTTCTACAACTTCTGCAGCTAATTTTGCAGAAAGATCTGGACGGGATAAAACCCCAAGGAGGAAGGAGTATTAATAGATTTCAGATTTTACAATTAACTTTAATACACTATAGTGTAACTTTGAATTACTTGAATATATTTATAATATATAGAATAATATTTACATTTTCTTTTCTTTTAGGCCCATAATATGTAAAACATACCTTTTTTCTTTAATATGATTTGTAATCATTTAATTAATTTTTAATTATTTTTTGTTTGTACGTAGATACATAATAAATATGTAAGTTAAGTTGCTTATGTTCAGCCTCTTGCAGAAGATATATAAATTATTTATTATCGATAAAGACTCATTATTATTATTATTATTGCGTATTTACCTATTACCTTTAGTATAATACTTAGTTACTACTTGTATAAGTAGGTATTTTATTTTGAGTTTTACATTATTTGTCTCATATTGTGATGGATATAAACATGATAAAATAGAGCTTTTTATTTAAGTTTATTTCGTTTTATTGCCGTATTTATGTACAAAAATCATTGAAAATGTTGCATTCCTCAATCATATCAATAAATTGTATGTGTGTGTTAATATTATAAAGAAAATATGCTCTCCTCCATGCATTTTAAACGGAAGCGCGCTGAAAGAGGCCTCGTGACTACGTCACAGCGATGGCGGCATCGCGTTGACAGATTTGGTCGATCTGGCCATCCTCTTTGTTTACAATCCTTGCACTGGAATCGGTGGGCCATGTTGTATATTTCCGCAACGCAACCTTGAAAGAGGCTACTACAGAAGTCGATGGGTAAAAGGCGCCATATTGGATAAGCTGTCTGAAATTTTGTAAAGATAACGTTATGCTTGTGTTTACAAACTTAAAAATCTCATAAACACAAACATATTTCTTATAGTAAGGAGTGATCGCCATATTGAATCCGCCCGCCATTTTATTCTTTCTAGATCCTATCATAAGAATTTGCCTTTGGATATTTCCATCTTTTCATTTTATAATTGCAACACAATAAATTACCTATACTATAACGATAAAAATTTAAAAAATAGTTTAATTGAGCACGTTAAACATAAGTATATATTACATAGTAGTGGTTTTTATTTAAGAAGTTTTGTCGAAAAAATCTTGAAATCTCGTTAATCAAAAGCATGCTCTGAGTTCTGGCGATATTCAAAATATTTCACACGCCATGATTCAACTTATCTAAATAAAATAGTCTTCTCATTGCATATAAATTTTATCGGGACACAATAAACAGTTCGAGAATAAATACCTAATAAAAATAACAATTAACATTTGAATAGGTGCATCGAGAATTTCTGATAACCGTCTACAATTGTTTTGACTGACTATAGATAATTTATCTAACAAATTGCATTATAAAGCTTTTTAAACTACTTACTATTATTAAATCAAACTTAAAATACATACTCGTTAATTTATTAATAATAAAAACAGCAATACAAAATTAAGATTTTGCAACTAATGGTTGAATTTTCGGTACTTATTCTCTAATCAACTGAAAGTAGGGTTAAAGACAAACTAAGGGTACTATTTATTTATCTGTAATGCATGGTAATTAACTAAAATAATTATTTCTTTTCGATTCGCAATGATACGTAGCTACATACATATTATATATGCATTTACCCCTGTTAGTTATAAATGTTATACCGGCGCCGACGCTACACAAATTCATCGACAGAAGATTCAAATTCAAAACTTTTGCAACGTACAAATTGCCGAATACATTATTACGAGATATAAACAAAAGTAATACTAGTTTAAAGTTTTATATTTAACTCACCATCTCTATTTGCACTCATTTTAATTTTTTTGTAATATTAACACGGTACTTCGTCACTGGAACAAAAAAAGGTTGCTTATGTTGAACGCTCACGTAGATTTTGAGCTTCGTCTTCGTTATGTAGTTTGCAGCTCCTTCAAAATAGTTAGATGGCGCTGTAGCACCTAATGAGTCAAATAGGCTATCAAAAAAAAATCATTGGTTAGATAAAATCCAATAGGAAAAATTATTTCTATTAAATTAATTATAGTCAGAAATCATATTTCGAGCAGTTTTTAATTTTAGGTCCCGAATTTTAATATGGCAATATAATGGATTAGGCGCGTATTAAATTATATAATGAATTATTCTTCCTGGAGATGTCGCTCATGTATGACTACGTTTATTTGGTTTCCTTCAAAAACTGACCAATCAAAATTTGTCTTATATTTAGGCTTAGTAACTGATTTAATATTATAATGATAATTTTATACGTATATCTTTTTTTGTCTCGTTCGGTTACTCAGAGGCGGGTGAGGGTTTCTTCCTTTCTTTAGATCAAAATTCTTTAAGTTTGGAAAATTTTTTCGTTTTACTTTCGCGTGTTCATCTGTCGATAAGGTAGATATTGGTGTCGTGTAAAAGTTTAACCTCTAGATTATAATGAGAAATAGACTAGGCGGTATGAGTGCAGTCGTTTCGAATTAAATTCGGATTGAATTTTTTGAACATTGAAAAAAATGTTAATTTCCCGTTCTTCGACGCTCTAAAAGTATAATAAAAAACTGTCTTTTTACAATAGATGAAAAGGAAAATCGTCGATTTTAATTTTTTTTTCTAATTCTCTCTGTTGTTGTGTTATAATTTAAATACCCTTTTTAAATATACAGTGAGGTCCAAAGAAACGGATAAATTCACTATCTACGCAGCTAACAATTTATGAGTAAAATCCTAAAATACGTCAATTTTTAAGTCTAAAATGACATTTACTAAGTAAACAAAAGAACTTAAATCAAATGTTCAACCTGGGCGCCCGTAACTTTTTAGCAATAATGAAGGCGTTGCTGAAATTCTTCTAAAACATTTTGTGTCGTTTCCGGGGTGATTTGATTAATTTTTTGCCTTATTCTGTCTTTTAAATCCTCGACGTTATTTGGTCTATTGAAGTAGACTTTCCATTTTAAGTAACCCCATAAAAATAAACAAGCGGGGCCAAGCCGGGAGAACGGGCAGGCCACTCAATTTCACCGCGTCTACCGATCCACCTATTGGGAAAAACTTGATTGAAATAGACCTTTATTCCCAATGCAAAATGTGGTGCAGCTCCGTCCTGCTGCTCCGTCCTGCTGATATCAAATATTTCTTTTCTAACTCGTCTTGTGTGTAGGTTCATGTGGACTATCTTGATATATATCCAACTTCTTTTCATCGTTTAAAATGCCTCTCCTATCAGATTTAGGGATATCTGTGACATTTCCAAATTCACGAAATTTGTTTTCTATTATTTGTTTTCTATTATACTGAGAAATGCGACAGCAATACTTAGTATTGAAGATTTCACATACCTGCTTCTGCGTTCTTATTTTATCACCACATCCTAATAATATCAAAATTTTAATTATTTGGGTAACTGAAAGACTCACTGTTAAAATCAACTTGACAATAAGCGATAAATAACTGAACCAAAAGTTTGCACAGATGTAGCAAATAAAGAAATCATATTCTTTCTGATATATAAACAGAAACTCCTTTTGCTTCTTTCTTTTTATTGGGTCTCTTGCCACCTGCGTATCAGAAAAAATGATACACTTAAATTAATGGAATGTTATGATACAGAATGAATTAGAAAAGTCAGATTTGACAAATACGTACATTTCAAAATTTTCAAATTTAATTTTCTTGATGAATAATATACAAATTTCAAAAAACCTCATATTTTCCATTTAATAAGTTTAAAGAGGTAGCTGTCACTCCAAAGCGGTTGCAGGGGAGGTATAAAATTATGTTAAAAAAATGTCATTTTAGAAATAAAAATTGACGTAGTGGTGAGAGGTAAGTGAAACCTCTCAAATGGTCAATTGCTACTATACACCATAGATTTCTCCATGGGCGTATAGCGACTTGCGATTGTGCAAGTACCTGAGAGCGGCGACCTTTCAGTCCTAGGTGGACTTAACCTACTGTTATAATATATGATTTGCAGGAAACAACTACTCAGCGGGCAAATACCCCGACCTGCATTGAATTACATCTTACATATCATGAAAGAATGGTAACAATATTATTTGTCAATTCCTTGACCAGACATAGACCGGTTTTGAACTTATTAGTTCTCATCAGTATGCCATAGGTCATGGAACAGACAAATGATAGTGGCCAACCTGCTAGTTTTATACAGACTATAGTAAATTGAGTAGTGGTGAGAGGTAGGTGAAACCTCTCAAATGGTCAATTGCTACTATACACCATAGATTTCTCCATGGTGACTTGCGATTCTGCAAGTACCTGAGAGCGGCGACATTTCAGTCCTAGGTGGACTTAACCTACTGTTATAATATATGATTTGCAGGAAACAACTACCCAGCGGGCAAATACCCCGACCTGCATTGAATTACACCTTAGAAATCATGAAAGAATGGTAACCAATATCATTTGTCAATTCCTTGACCAGACATAGACCGGTTTCGAACTTATTAGTTCTCGTCAGTATGCCATAGGTATAGTCATGGTATTTTATATACTTATTTCCGAAAATGAATGATAAGGAAGATATACCTCTTAAAAGGGGATAATAAATTTTAGTTTCTCTGTCATATCTTCCAACTCCCTTAAAATATCAAATTCACATTTTAAACTTAGTCATAGTCATAGGACAACCGGACACTAGTTTATATAGTATCAGCAAACCCTCTCTTCTGCTTGAGGGGTGGCTTTAGAGGGTGACTGTCAGTATTTTCGTCATAACTTTTTAATTTTTTTCATATTCCTAAAAATTATTATAAAAGACTAATTTTTAGATCATCAGAAATAAAACAATTGCACATATATCAGTTTGAATATATGGGTTCAGAACTACTTTGTTTTTTGTGGTTAAATAATTCAGCCTTCGACACCATACGGAAGTTGCACTGGAGATTCATTACAGCCGCTCATTACAACCTAGTGACTGTAAATCACCAAATCATGTGCCATAAGTAGATAGAGAGACTCCATTTGGATTAGTTAATTAAATTGATAGGTTAAAAATATACCCATGATTTTCTTGTGAAAATACGTCTCTAGTTTCGTGCTTTTATAACTTCAGAGAGTCTTATCTTGCAAGGACATTATTTAATTAGTAATATTTATGAGCTAAGGAAAATTCGGCTTCATTAGGTGCCCATCGAGAAATTATTTTGCGACTTACCAAAAAATATATATTTTTTTTGTATAGTTTCATGACCAAAAATTCTGAAAATTGCAATATTATATAAATGCGTTTGAGTATTGTTCTTATTAAAATATTTAAGATTACGACGTGTGCATTTTAGGCCTTAAATTTAGTACAGGCGTAAAAAAGTACTGTACAGAGATGTATCAAGTATCACGATTTAAATAACTACTAGGTAAAATCCATGCGAAAAATATAATTTTTCGTTTAATTTGATTAATAACTATTTACAAAGCCTCCAAAGTTGAACATAACACTTATCGAAAAAAGTGTTCAGTAAATTATAGATTCTGTGCTATTTGTTTTCTATTTTCTATATTTGTAAATATTTTCAAAATAATTTTTATTGAACTTTAACATAATTGCGTTTGCACTACGATTTGATACAATATTATAAAACAAAGAAAAGGTGATAATTATTGTTAGAGAAAAATTTGTGTTCATTATTGATATTTTTTAACATGAACTACACCAAGAATCAAAAAAACGTTATGTGATATTAATTTATGGCGAATGCTATGCTTGCAGGTCAAATGTATGCTCACAGATTTCATGAAAGAAGACATCTGTCTCGTCATTATTTCAAGAAATTGCGGTCAGAGCCATGTGTCCAAAATCAAGAATTCATTGTAAATGAAAAGTTGGAAATTAATGTACTAGGAACCGTCAGCCACAATCAATCAGCATCTGTTAGAGAAATACGGAAACAGTAAGAAGGATTTTGATTAAACATTACACAATTACCTCTCGTTAACGTACAATCTTCACCAACATTTGTACGAAGGAGATTCTGTAAGACGAATTGTGTTTTGTGAGTCGTTAATTAATAAGACAATAATTATTTTGCCTTCAACATCCGTTTATCCGATGAAGCACGTTTCAGAAATAATGCGATGTCCAACCGGCAGAACGTAAGATGTTGGTCCCAACAAAACCAAAGATGAGTTAAACAAAGTAGGTTTCAAGAAAGATTTAGGATAAATATATAGGCAGGTATTTATGGAACACAAATCATTGGCCCAATATTATTCCGAATTATTTCGAATCCTTGCAAAATTAAATTTGATGAGATATCGAACAAGTTCCTCTAGCACAATACCGATTGTTGTATTTCCATCAAGACGATGGATTGTTATGGATCATCTAAATGAAACTTAAGTCCTACAACTTATTTCAAACCAGGGTTTTATAAGGTAGCCTGCAAGGTCATCTGATCTAACCCCAATCGACTTCTTTCTTTGGAGGTATATCAGTTGGCAGGTCTACAAAACTCCTGTTATGGCCATTAAGGATTTCGAATTGAGAACAAGAAGAGCTTTTAATAGCATCACTCCACAAATATTAAGGAATGTAATGAGTAACACAATTGTGCGAGCAAGAAAATGTATTGACTGTGATGGAGGTCATATTGAACAATATTTGTAAAATTCAAATTCTAGGAATTTAATACTTATAATTGTTCGATTTACGCTTGCATAACTGAGAAGAATCATATGTCTAATAATCACATGTGAATAAGCACCTTTTTGTGAATAATAGCCTTTTAGTTCTCTCTTTTGTTTCTTTAGAGCAAACTACAAGGATCAATAAAAATTATCTTGGAAGTGATTTTTTATTTTTAAATAAATTAAATAACATAGAAAAAACAAGTACATAGATTTGAAATGGGCGAATGAATTCAGAAAAATCTATAATTTATTAAACACAATGAGCCACCAGCTTCCCTTATGAAAAAAAAGGTTTTCGATAAAAAAAGTGATAGGTTCAATTTCGGAGGCTTCGCAAATAAATAAAATTAATCGCAAAATTATATTGTTCCCGTAATACAAATTTTGGTATTCAAAAGCTAGAGTGAGTGCTTTGTTTTAAAATGGTTACAAAAACTTAACATCGACTCAAAAATTCTCTAAAGTCTCATGGTATACTCAGAATGTTGTCTTGAATACAAATATGTAAAAATATGCAGGGTGTTCTATTTAAAAATCGAAATTTGCGGTGATTACCAGGCAAACTGTTTTTATGTCCAAAAATCCATTTTGCAGGTAGTTTATACACCCTAAATTTCAAATGGATAAGAAAAAAATAAAGGAAATATAAGGGTCACCCACTAGCTTGTGTCACCCGGCATATCAATTTTACTTAATTCTATTAAAGTATTATTTTTAATAAGACTAACGAAAAATGAGTGAAACTTATTGTCTGATGTTGCCGACTGCAAATACCTATTCAATTTAAATTATTATCTTTGCGAAAATTATTCTTTATGAAAATGTATTTATTTGTTTATTTTATTTAGTGATATACTATCCAAATAGAGAAGTTCCCGTTATAGATTAGAAAATTACATAAATTCATTCAAAACAATCAAAACTCTAATTCAATACATACCTCTGTTATCTAATAATAATGGTCATTGTAAATATAAACACGCATACAAATACCTACGTGTTAAAAGATTAAAAATAGCAATTTAAGTAACAACGATAGTTTCTTATCGATATAAGTCATATTATCATAATTGGTGGACATGATATAAAGTAGATGAAATACGAGAACATTTATTCGAGTAACAGGAAAATAAAAAACCCTAATAGTATAGAATAAAGTCTGTTGAAAGGCTTGTGCATTTGACAATCAGCTGATCATTTGTTGCAATTCTTTTAATCTCTTGCAGTTGCAAGACCATTGCAGACAGTCTGTTTTGTTCGATTTTTATTGCGAGATCATTTGGAATTCTGGTGTTGAATATTATGAATATCGTGTTACCAACATACGCACAAAGTTACTGGAACCTATAATAATTATAGACGATTTTAACTTTCCCATATACGTAGTATACAGTGTGACCCATTTCAACCTTTAACACCCTCATAGAAGTTGTATTCATTAATCGATTTTGACCGGCTTTTTTTTTAAAGATACAACACCGGAAACACACATACACCCTAACACCGCACCTTAAGTGACAATTAAAAATATTTTTTTATTGTTTCTACAATTGCCTTTTCCTGTCCAACTTAAGGCATAATAAAGAAAATAATAACTTCGCTTGCAAGTCTAGAACAACAAATCAGCAGAAATTAAAAAAAAAGATTATTTGATACTCATTATCTACCAGTTTCATGATAAAACTAAAAAAAATTATTTTCTGAAATCGCTGAAGTGGTAAAGGGTAAAAGACTGTTCATCATTCACGAAAATAGAACCTAAAATTAAATGTAATGGGGGATTACCGTGCGTCACTGTTGTCAATCTTATTAATTTTAATTAATCAGTAATATTATTAGATTTAACTTTGTTCTCTGTTTTCGATGTTTATTCCATGGCTTACTATGTTTGCAATAATAAATGTGTATAGTCCAAGGAGGAAGAAACTGAGACATAAAAAACTTAACAAAAATTTTACGACCTCATTAAAATACCGGTACTCTTTTTTGTGCTGTTCACAAATTGACTCGCTTACCTTTACAGGTTTTTAATGTGCATCGGGCATGTTTCATGTCTGGCTTGGCGCCATGGCCCGCGGCAACATAATTATGTCGTAAAGTTTTTGTTCCGTTTTTTATTTACTGGGATCTCTTTATTTCAACTAGCGCCATGGCCCGCGACGATAATAATTATGTCGTAAAGTTTTTGTTGGGTTTTTCTGTCTCAGGAATTTATTGCTTGAACTATACTAATATTTTCATTTTTAAATGTATCTACAAAAATTTTATTGATTCGTATTTTTTTATGAGATTTGGTACATACCCATTTAGGCGGGAGCTGAATACATATTCAGATTTTACGTAAAAAATCGCTAATACGATTTCTTAAATTTTAGCCCCTAGAAGAATCGCGGTAGGCCATAATTTAAAAAAATAAAATATGATGTTTTGTCCAAAAGTGCAGTTTTTGATGTTGTATCTTTTTTTAAAAACCTGGTCAAAATCGAAAGTATGGTGATTGTGCAAAAATTCGATATTGAATTTTTGATGGATTTACACGTTTTCAAGTGCCTTGAACCCAAAAAGTTGTTTTTAAAAAATGTTTGTCTGTCGTCGCACCTAGAGTCCACCTACTGGACCGGTTTTGTTCAAATTCTACATGTGCATTTAGGAAGGCCACATCTCGGGTCGAAATCGCAAAATCGATCCTAGCTCAAATGTGGGGGGAGGAGTAAAACCCTAAAAACATGAATAAAATAGAAAAAAAATTTTTTCTCTAAAACGCCTCTAACGATTTTGATTAAATTTGGTACATGGACGCTCCCCTAGTATCGATATGAAATGATATGACCAGTTGGGAGATCTAACAATTCTAATAAAAATTAACACATGAATACTAGTAGCATAAGGTAACATGACTAGTTGCACCTAAGAAATTCAGGGATGGAGGTCGCTGGGGGCAAGGAGTAAAAACAAAATGTTTTAAATTTCAATAAGATTGGTTGAGAAGAAGTAGAGATTTGAGGATGAAAGGATTCGATGCCGAGACCAGGGTACATTAGTTTGGTCTACTCCTAAATGGGAAAGTTTGTCCGAGTTGTCGCGGGCCGATTTTTAACATAGTACTATTGCTGACTGTAAAGCGGGTATAAGGAAATGTTCGCGTCTTGTCTTTCTGTTAATTCTGTGTATTTCTACTTACATATCAATATCTAAAAATTTACTAAAAATAGTTTCATTTATCCAGGTTTTACAAATTGTGAATGTACTAAACTTATTACTTAGTATAATTTTGATAGGGAGTAAATGTAACATTTAAACTATCTATAAACATGTACCTACTTACTCTTTATTATGACGAAAAAATTGTAAATACACTTAAAAGTTATAACACAAACAAACACAAAATAACTGTTATTAATATTCGATTATATAAAAACACATATCTTAGCAAAAAAATAACAATAAAAAAGATTTATTTGGGTACAGTTTAACTGCTTGAATGAGTTTATTTTAAGCTATATCGATTTAAACATAATAAAAGTGGATGCTCTAAAAAGTAGAAAATAAACTTTGAAGTAAACCAAACCCATCAATTTGTTACATTATATAATTTTTTTTATGATATAAAAGCTTATCGCGAGATTTTCCTGTGTAAAGGAGATTGCTCGCGACAAGCTTTTATATCATAAAAAAATTATATAATGTAACAAAATGATGGGTTTGATTCACTTCAAAGTTTATTTTCTACTTTTTAAAGCATCTAAATAAAATCTATTTTTTAAATATTTTTTATATAATTTTATTTTTTACTTTTTAGTCTCTTGATATGCTGTAATCCCCAGATATCGGTTTTGAGACTAATCGGATCATAAACGGTAAAGTCGTCATCCATTTTGAAATAAATTTTCGACTAGAAGTTCGCAATTCGCGATGCCGAAAACCCCCAGATATCGATTTTAATCGATTTGGACCTAAATGACAAAAGTCGTCAGCCATATTGACGCCGCCATTTCTGAATTTTGATTAAAATTCATAATCCGCAACCTAGAAAACCCCCCAGATATCGATTTTTAATTAAATCGGATCTTAAACGGTAAAGTCATCCGCCATCTTGAAGTCGCTATCTTGAACTAAATTTTTGACTAGAAATTCGTAATCGGCCAACCCGAAAACCCCCAGATATCGATTTTGATGGATTTGGACCATAAATGACAAAAGTCGTCCGCCATATTGGCTCCGCCATTTTGAATTCCTAAATTTTTACCAAGAGTTCATAATTGGCGATCGCGAAAACCCCCAGATATCGATTTTGGATCGAATCGGTCGCACAGTATTTTGGTTTGTTTATGGTATCAGTTTTGACGGAAATATCCCACAGAAAATTGTCTAATTTGCCTGTAAGTGCATTTTATTAGTACAAAATCCTGAATTGCCATTTATTTTCATTAATAACACACAAATGGGGTTGGGTAACATCTTTAACCTCTACTTTCGCACGTGATAATCAGGTGAGACGTTGCCACGCGGATTTATTTTTCCGTATTTCACCACGACGATGCCTAACCTCGTGTGTGTGTGCTGCAAAAGGTCATTTGATGACCATAAAGTGGTAACATGCTGTGTCTGCAAGAATAATTACTCAAACATCTGTGTTGAGTTAACACCGTCAGAGATAAGATTAGATTAGATTCTTTATTTGCCTTTTCGGTGTAATTACGCAATCAGACACGTCAATATACAGCAATATAAATATATAAAAAGATAATATAATTTATAATAATAATTCTACACAATGATATAAATACACAAATTATACATACATACACACATATATACACATTGTATAGAAAAAGAAAACATGCATATAATTATAAAGTATAGAAACTTGATTATATAATCAAATTACATATCGGCAGATATGGTGTCATACCAAAATTAAAATACATAAAATTCATATTTCAGCATTTAAAAACTCGTCAAAACTATAAAAAGCCTTATCTATAAGAATATTTTTTATGTTGTTTTTAAACTGCTTTAAATTAAGATTTATTATTGTATTTGGCAGTTTGTTAAAAAATAATGGCCCGTAATAATTTTTAGCTCCTCGGCTATGATTTAATCTGACGTAATTAATTTTAACGTGATAATTATTTCTGGTATTATGAGGATGCGTGTCACTTACTAGGCTATATTTATTTAAGTTCATTTTAACAAACAGAAGACATTCATAAATATAAATAGAGGGTAATGTTAAAATATTTAAATCCTTAAATTTCTCCCTAACATCCTCTCTAAAACCCATAAAACACATAGAACGAATGACGTGGCGTTGTATAGAAAATATACGATCAGTATGTGCTGAATGACCCCAAGTAATTATTGCATAGCTAAGTACCGAGTGAAAGAAACTAAAATAGGCTATTTTTACCACTTGCATAGGTACTACATGCACAAGATTTCTTATTAAGTACAATGTTTTATTCAGCTTTTTAACCATAGAATCTATTTGATGTTCCCAGGTAAGAAGAGGATCTAAGTACACTCCAAGAAACTTTATGCACTTCGAGTTATTGACGTTATCTAAATTACTATATGAAAATATCATGTTCATTGTTTTTTCATTGTTTAATAATAATTTGTTTGCTGTGAACCAGTTTTGAAAATCTGCTGTTTTATTTGCCATATCGTGTAGTAAATATTTTAAGTCATTTTCCGTAGTAATTATTGTCGTATCATCAATCAGCATATAGTATAGTACTACAATTTACATTTGCATAGATTAAATCATTTATATAAACAATGAACAGTAGTGGTCCCAAGATCGACCCCTGTGGTACGCCATGATTTATTGATAACAAGTCAGAAGTTACTTTATTAAACGAAGTACTTTGTTTCCTATTTGACAAATAGGATGTTATTAACTCTAAGCTAAGCTCATTAAAACCATAAAACTGTAATTTATGTAATAATATATCGTGGGAAATACAGTCGAATGCTTTACTTAAAATCGCAGAAAATAGACCCTACGTAGCATTTATTTTCGAATCCATCCACGATATTATCTATTAATTTTAAAACAGCTAAAGAAGTTGAGCGATTTTTCCTAAAACCAAACTGGTTTTCAACTAATAACGCGTTTTTTTCCAAGTATTCACAGATTTGCTTTTTTAGCAGAATTTCAAATACTTTCGAAATTACTGGCAATAATGATATTGGTCGGTAGTTCACTGGGTCGTCTACTGCCCCTTTTTTATAGATTGGGATTATTTTGGCAATCTTAAAGCAGTCTGGATACGTGCCTTCTCTAATACACATGTTGAATAATTTGGTTAATGGTACAATTAGGATATCCTTGACGTATTTAATTATTTTGTAATTCATGTCATAAATATCTTTACTACCATTACTTTTATGCTCATTTAAAGTTTCCCTTACCTCAATAAATCCTACTTCTCTAAAATTAAATGTATTTAACTTTGAATTTTGTATGGATAAGAATAAGAATAATTAAGACTAAGAAAAATCTTAGTTGGACCTGTCAAAACTGTTCGCAACTGGGAGATAATATCAACGACCTTAAGTCTATTATACTCAAGCTACAAAAAGAGGTTGAGTCTCTTAAATCTTTAAGAAATCAACCCACCTCTGTCAATGATAAGGCAGACTATGAAGAATTAATCCAGGAGATAACGGAGAGAAATCTGAGAAAGCGCAACTTAGTAATATTTGGTGTTAACGAAACTGTCAGTAAATCTAAGGATGATAGAGCGCGCCACGATGAACAAGAGGCAACCAAAATTATTCAATATCTATCTCCAGATGCTACATTCGATAATATAAAACCGACTAGGCTAGGCAAATATGATCCTACAAAAAATAATTCACGTCCAATTAAAATAACTCTATGCGATGAGGCAGCAGTTCACAACTTAATCCATAAGGCAAAAACTCTGCGAGATAGTGATTCTTTTAAGGGAATCAATATATCATTAGACCGCACTCCTCGCCAATTGGAATACTACAGGTCGTTAAAAAGTGAGCTCAACCAACGTTTATCCGATGGCGAAACTAACTTGCAAATTAAACATGTACGAGGTATTCCAAAGATAGTCTAGGTAAACTAGAGAAGCCCAGCAGATCCACCGACATTCAATATTATTTCCAAAACGTAAGGGGTCTCAATTCTAAAATAATAGACTTTTATCCATCCACTAGTATTGTAGAGTATGATTTTATTGCATTAGTAGAAACCTGGCTATCAAATGATGTTCAAAACTCTGAATTATTTTTTGGAAAGTATCTTGTCATACGTAGTGACAGGCGCTCTCATGAAACACACACTACTCGTGGAGGTGGTGTATTATTAGCGTATAAAAATGAATATATTATAGACTCCTTAAATTTAGATCACATTGTCAATTTAGTACCTTTTATAGATATTTTAGGATGTAAGTGTACATTAGGAAACATATCTGTGTACATCTTTGTAATATACATAGCACCCAGAGTAACAAGTGCGGAATTGGAGATATTTTTCGAATACTTTGAACAAGCTATTATTCATAAAGAAAATGTGATTATTATGGGTGATTTTAATGTCACGAACTTTGTAAATAGAGATCTCACCGATCCAAAATATAGAACTTTGGATAGTTTCATTAACTTTTCCAACTTAAATCAACAAAATACAATACGTAACATATATGGGAGAATATTAGATCTGGTTATTACTGATGTTAACTGTACAATTAATCGTGATTATGTACCTTTAATTAAAGAGGATGACCACCATCCATTTTTAATAATTAATTTTAAGTTAGATTCTGATGAAGTAGTCAACTTTCCAGCTAACCGAGAAAACAAAAGCTATAATTTCAGGAAAGCTAATTACTTAGGTCTTTATAACGATATACTAAACACTGACTGGTCATTTTTAGACAATTATAATGACGTAAATATTGCATGCGAGGAATTTTATGGAAAGCTATATTCTCTCTTAGACGTACACGTCCCTCTGTATAGAAATAATAGACCCAACAAGTACCCCAAATGGTTCACTCCCGTAATAAAAAACAATATTAAATTAAAAGATCACTACCGTAAAAAATACAAAAAGTCTGGCAATATCCTATATTTTCAGGAATTCTCAAGGCTTCGTATATATTATTAAGAATCAAACATCCGTAGCCTATAACAATTATCTCGCTTTGGTTGAGAGCAATATTTCCACCGACCCAAAGAACTTTTGGTCTTACATACAAGACAAAAAAGCTAGTACTAGAATTCCAGGGAAAATGTACAACGATACATCAAGTTACGATGATCCTAGGGGCATAGTAAATGGTTTTGCTGATTATTTTAGCAGTGTGTATACACCCGTGGATGCATCTAATATTACTTCGAATGCTGAAGATTTCGGAAATTTTCCATGCATAAATGTCACGAGCTTTAATGAAACTGACATATTAGCAGCTATAAAGAAACTAGCAAACAAAATGACGTCTGGCCACGATCGAGTTCCAAGCTTTTTAGTCAAAGACTGCGCGCGTGCCTTAGCCCCACCGTTGTTAGCTATATTTAATTTAATTCTAAAATCTTATACATTTCCAGATGTCTGGAAATTATCAAGAGTATGCCCGATACTAAAGTGTGACAAAGCCGACAACATACAGAACTATCGACCAATTGTAATACTATGTAATTTTGCAAAAGTCTTTGAAATATGTCTGTATACACACATATTTCCACAAGTAAAACCCCTAATCTCACCACAACAGCATGGTTTTATTGAAAAACGATCAACGGTTTCAAATTTAGTAGAAATTACTCAAGTCATATCGAATACGCTAGATAACCGGGGCCAAGTAGATGTAATATATACAGACTTTTCAAAGGCTTTTGATAAAATAGCACACTCTATATTACTGAATAAATTAGACTATTACGGTTTTAGCAATCCCCTAGTTTCCCTAATGACATCTTACCTTGATGACAGAAAACTTTACGTTAGCTACAATGGCCACAATTCTAATCTATATATAGCAACATCTGGTGTCCCGCAAGGGTCCAATCTGGGTCCTCTGCTATTCATATTATTTATTAACGACTTAACAACACAGATTAAATGTGGAAGCCTCCTTTTCGCGGATGATTTAAAATTGTATGCCGCTGTAAGTAGCGTAAATGACTGCCTTGAATTACAGCTAAATATCGATCTCGTAGAAATCTGGTGCAACCAAAATAAACTATTTATGAACATATCAAAATGTAAGGTTTGTTCTTATACTAGGAAAAGTAATCCTATTTATTACCACTATTCTTTTAACGTTTCTCAACTCACACGTTGTAGTTCGACGCGTGATTTAGGTATTTATTTTGATTGTAAGCTCTCCTTCGATGAACATATTATTTTAACTTCCACATCTGCGCTTAAGACTCTAGGATTTATTATACGTAACTGTCGAACTTTTACAGATATAAAGGCTCTCAAGACGTTATTTGTTTCTCTTGTACGTTCTAAGCTGGAATATGGTAACTTGATATGGTATCCTCACTACAATAATCACATAAATTTGTTAGAACGTGTGCAAAGGCGCTTCTTGAAATTTTTAGCTTTTAAAGTCGATGGCATATATCCAACGCGTGGTATTGCACATGGTGTATTGACTTCCAGATTTGACATTCAAACTCTGGGCCACAGAAGATTATTATCCAGTATCACGTTCCTGTACAAACTATTACACAATACTGTGGATGCACCAATCTTACTATCCATGATCAATTTCCACATTCCTAGGCAGAACTTAAGAATTAATCAAACATTCTATTGCAATAATGCCAGAACTAACACGCTAGTCAAATCTCCTATATATGTTATGAGTGATAATTTTAACAAAATAGCACACTTATGTGATATTAATTATTGTTCATTACCCGAATTAGTGAGTGTAGCTAATAATTACTTTTCGTAAAGTTAGAAATTTATATATTTGTATGTGTATGTGTGTATAATGTATGTATGTATATGTGTGTATATATGCGTATGTGTGCATATATATGTATATATGTATATATGTATATATGTATATATGTGTATATATTTATTTAAGTGTAGTTACGCAGTTATATTTCTCCACTGTTCTCCGTTTTATCTGTGTACTGTACCCTAATTACTATTAATTAGTTAATAAGATCTTAGTTTATAATTTTAATGTTTAGTATGTTTATGTTTTGCGCTATATTAGCGTTTTGCATTTTTTCTTTATATTGTCCTGTAATTGGATTTTTCTGTTGGGCAATAAATAAATAAATAAATAAACGGTAAAGTCGTCCGCCAACTTGAAGCCGCTATCTTATTTTCTTTCTTATGAAAATGTTAAAGTGTATAGTCACCGGACTTATATACATGTGTAAAATTTCAAAGCTCTAGCTTAATTAGAGCTAATCGAAGATTTGACCTAACTAACAAACAAACATTGCAAGTTAAATGAAAACTTTTAAAAGAGAAGAAATAAAACTGTCCAATGTGATTGTACAATGTGTTCGTCGTGTTGTAATTTTAGATAGATTAGGTAATATTTAAATTTTATTTTAAAATGTTATTAAGGCAGGTATTTGTAATGAGACAAAATTTCTCTTTGGAATATAATCCCGCCAAAATCAGTTTAACCCAAAGAGTCTAGCCGGATAGGATAGTGAAATCGGACTAGGCAAGAGTAACAGCTAATAAACCACCAAAAAACGCGACGAACAGGAACTTAAATGAGAAATATGGAACTATTTAGATCTTAATTGTTCATAAATAAAGAATTTGGTATATAATAATCAATACTAATAATAATTTATTTATTGTGTATGCAATAACATTAGAAACCAATTACAAAGATACAGTGATTTATATACGTATTTAAATTAAGTATTTGAAGTACATGCGAAACACATAATAAATAGATAGTGAATCTCACAGAAGTATAAAACTGTGTGTGTGTTCATTCAGACTCCTACAATTACATAAAATTACTCTTAATAAATACATATATAGATGCGTACAGTATGGGAAGGATAAATACAATACTTTGAACAAGTAGGGAAGCTGTAGCTTTGAGATTGCAATAAATATAATATATTTTTTTAAATTTAAATTTAATTTTTTTTATTTATTATTATTTTTTATGATTTTATAGAAGAGGATATAGAGGTAATATCAAAACACAACAACCATACAGAGTTTATTAGTCTGACCAAGGTATACCAGTATTTACAAATTTTTCTACTTTTTCATATGCTACGTTCAGTATTCAAACATATTTTTTTTTGTATAGACTAAAAGAAATATTTTTGAAATTATTCGGTAATATATTAAATATACGAGGTGCGAGGTAAGTAAAGATTTTCGTGCCAATGGATTTTTTGCTCTAGTCTCTTGGATGTTTTGGGCTGTAATTGATCTGGTTTGGTAACTATGAGATATGTAATGACCATTATTTAGATGTTTGTATTGATGCAGTAGCAATTTCTGACAGAAAAGTTGTCTTATATTTAACATATAATCCAATACAATTAAAATTATTTATATGTGTGACCCGGAACAAATTAATATTCGAATAAGACCAGTGCAGAATGTTAGTTTCAAAGGTAGTAATTAACATACCAAAGGTCCCCATGCCTCCGTTTTTCCGTCCGCCATCTTGAATTTTGTGTTTTTATATTATAAATCCTAAACATTTAAGAATTCAAAAAAGTATGTAATTTAATGATTTGTTGTAAATTAATTTATGAATCTCTTGAAAAAAAAAAAGAAAAAAGAAAAAAGAAAAAGACTTTTATGCCTTTAACAATTTTCGATATATAGTAAATTTTACTGAATAATAAAATTCCAACTGGTATAATTCAACTATTTTATCGACAGAAAATGTTATATAAAATTGCCTTTATCATTAGAAAAATATAAGAATTCGGGCCGCCATCTTGAATTTTGGGACTTATTAAAAAAAATCCCTATATTTAGAAAACTATTACAAATTCAAAAAGAGACAAGAGACAAAAATTAATGTACTTACATGGAAAACTGCATTAAATGTTAGTGTTTATACATAACTATCTTTATTTAGCAAAAACTTGAGGCCTATTACATATTACTGATCTTAAAGTTGTAAGTTTAAATAGAGTAAAATATAGTAAAAATTATACATGTTTTTTATTTTATAAAACATTTTGTACTTTACAATATCAATAAATAAGGGCATAAACATTATTAAGCGCCTTATTAAAAACTACCATCATCTGAATCACTATCTTCCACTGGTTGTGAATATTGTCGCATGCATTGCCATTACATTCAGTAAATCAGTAATATGTAATAGGCCTCAACTTTTTACTACATAAAGATAGGCATGTATAAACACCATCATTTAATGCAGTTTTCCATGTACTTCTATTCCTGTCTCTTGTATTTTCTTAAATTTGTAATAGTTTTCGAAATATAATATAACGATTTTTTTTAATTCCCAAAATTTAAGATGGCGGCCCGAGTTAGTAGATTCTTATATTTTCCTAATGATAAAGACAATTTTGTATAACATTTTCTGTCGATAAAATAGTTGACTTACACCAAATGGAATTTTATTATTCAGTAAAATTAGTTGTATCTCGAAAATTGTTAACGATATAAAAGTCTTTTTGACACCAAAAGATTCATAAATTAATTTACAACAAATCATTAAATTACATACTTTTTTGAATTCTTAATAGTTTTTAAGTTATTAGAATTTTTTGATACATAAACACAAAATTCAAGATGGTGGACCGAATTTAAGGGTCTTATGCATAATGGAAACATAGGCACTCTTAGTATGTTAATTAGTACCTATAAAGCTAACAATCTGGTTTGGTTTCATTTGAATGTTAATTTGTTCCGTGTAGGGCACTAATTGTATCGGACTAATATCCGATTCCTTATAGAGCATATTTGTGGGGTAGTAATAGTCTTTCCTAAGTATAATTTTTAATCTTATGATTTTGTTCTAAGAGTCTTATGTTAGATTTATTTATGCCTTCCCAGCTTAAAATCCTATATCTAAGAAGAGACTGTACTAGACCCGTGTATGTTACTTTTATATCCTTATAGGTAAGGATATTTACTAATTGTTTAGAAGAATATATAAACGATCTAATCTTTTTTGTCAGGTGTACTATCTGGTACTTCCATTTAAGGTGTAAGTCTAGATATATACCTAAATATTTGATGAAAAGTGTCTTTTTAATACTGAGATTTGTGTCAGCTATAACTGGATTATTGCATTCAGGTACGTTATTTCTATATAAACAAAATGATACATATTTAGTTTTTCAATGTTTACCGTAAGTAGATGATAATCAAACTAGTCTTTCACTTTTTTTTTTAGATTTTCGCTTACCTTTTCTCGTAGGAGTTGCCAGGAAGAAGCGCTGAAGAGAACCACGGTGCCATCAGCAAACGAAATGATGTCTGCATCGATATCTAAGGTGAGGAGGTTAGTTAGATATATTATGAATAAAAGAGGTGCAAGAACCGTTCCCTGCGGTATTTCGTAGGGTGCGATTCTTTCCTCATTTAAGGTGTTATCAATTTTGACATATTGGGTTCGGTTTTCTACGTAATTTTTTAACAAATTGTATAGAATACTACGAATACTAATATTGTTTATTTTGGCCAATGGCTGATCATGGCTAATGTTGTCAAAGACCATGGACAAGTCTATGAAGGCTCCAAAGCAAGGCTTTTTTTGCCAATGTCAGCGGATGAGTGGATGTTCTTGGTCGGAATCCATATTATTTATTTGATAGCAATTTATGTTTACTCAGGAACTCCTCTAGTCTAGATTTCAGTGCTGTTGAGGCCACATAATTTTTGGTAATATCAGAATGTATCATTTTGATTTCTATAATAAAGTAGATGCCTGGTTTGGTACCTACTCACTGGTAGTTTTAAATTTAGTATTTAAGTTCCATTTATTTTTTTATTTCTCTTTTAGTAGCAAGAGATATATAGTTTTTGATACAACCACTAGTGAGAAATGTGTGTTAATTTTGTAATTTAAATTATAGTTGGCCCGCATTATTTGTTTTTGATATAACTAAAATTATAGTTATTTTCATAGAAATCTTATCATTCATACAGTGTCCAATTTCCCAATTTTCCCTATTTTTTTTCCATCCTTCAAACCTAATTGGACTTAGTGCACACGAAACAATAGAAGTTTCATCTCTCTGGTGAGTAAAATACATTTTCTTTAGTATTGTTAGTATACAGTCCGCTAATTTAATTTTAATTATTATTTTAATAAAACTTTAAAATAGCAAATTCGTAAAGGTAACATGTTATGGTCCTTCGAGCTGGATAGTTGAACTAAATATTGCTTTTGAACATTTACGAATACTTAAATTGATTTTGCATTAGATATATATATATATATATATATATATATATATATATATATATGTATATATATTATATATATATAGGAATATAAATTTCAATATAATTTTGTAGTTGGCAAACATTTCATAAAATTTGTCATAGTGAAAAATAGATTAAAAAACGTAAATTCAATAATAATAGTATTATACAGAGTTTTCAAGTTTTGTAGCATATGTGAGAACTTAGAGTGTACATTTGATTCAATTATTTACTTATTAGGTTGCTGCTTTGTTTTTATGCTGTTGTTTTTACAGATATTAATGTTAGAGTTAGATATATAGTAAATAAAAACAAAGTCTTTGTTATTGAATATTTCAACAATAAAATATTCTTTGTAGTTATGCACTAAAAGAAGTATATTGTGCTGTTGATATTAAAAAATAGATATTTGCACAAATCTTAATGATACATTTAAAAGAAAAAGAATTTTTTTTTTTAATTGGGTGTTTATAACTTGAATGTTGGAAGATACATATAAGTTACTAGTAATATTGCAAATTAATTATAATTTTATATATTTCATTACGAATATGGCACAGGCTAGAAAACAGCAACAATTAAAAACATTATTGGCAAAAAGGGATCAATATTTTTCAAGGGTTCAGAAAATATATGATTGTAGCAAATTAGTTGATGATGCAGCTCAATTAGATTAGTTTTGTACGAGGTATGAAACCATAGAAAATACAAAGGGGGATTTTGAAAAGGTTATAGATCACATCCATAATTTGGAGTACGATATAGATCCAGATTATACTCCTTATCAAATGTTAGAAAGTTTTGATGCTATATTCAACGTGTAGCAAAAAAGGTTATGAAAGATCAAGGAAACGAAAGTAATTATAATAATATTTCTAATAAAGCCGTCCCTAGATTACCTAAATATTAGATTCCGAGTTTTAGTGGTGATCTTAAAGAGTGGCCAATATTTATCGAATGTTATAATAGCTTAATTCACAATAACAAAGATTTAAATGATATTGATAGAATACACTATTTAATTGGGAGCATGAGTGGTAATGCATTGAATGTGTGTTCAGGTATAGCCCCCCATTGGTGATAATTATCGCGTTATTTATCAAGCATTGGTTGACAAATTTTCAGATAAACGTGCTATAGCTAATAATTATCTGCACCAATTATTTTCATTTAAACAAGCTCAAACCGAAACTGCTGGCAGTTTAAATATGTTTTTAGAAAAATTTGATACCTCTGTTAAAGCCTTAGAAAAACTTGATTTGCAAAACTTAGCTGATTACATTTTAACATATATAGCTATTTCAAAATTAAATCCAGAAACACAACGTTCGTTCGAAAATAATTACCGAAAATCTGAGATGCCATCTTATCGAAAGGTTGTAGATTTTATTAAAGAGCAGGCTAAAATTTGTAGTCGAACGGCCAGTACTAATAAACCGAGTAGTTTTAACAATAGTAAATAAAACCACATTCATTTGTTGTCCAAGATAATTTAAACCGGAGCAAATGTGAACTTTGTAAAATTAATTCACATTTTATTGCAACGTGTCCTAATTTTATAGAAATGCCTCTTATAGATAGATATAAATTTATTAAAAGCCAGAATTTATGTCTAAACTGTTTAGGTACACACAAAATTATTAACTGCAAAAGTAAAAGTAGTTGCAAAACTTGCAAATTACGTCACCATTCATTATTACATTTTAAAATAACTGTTAGTAATTCTGAAGGAAATTCAAATAAGCTAGAAAATAGTACTTTAACCTATAGAACTCCTCAATCACTAATTGAACCAACCACTTCTACTGGTGTTATTCATAATTCACAATCTGTGGTTAATTTAAACGATACTCCGAATGGGACTAAGTCAAAAATTGATACATTTGTAAATTATTGTTCAACCACAGATAATTTTCAAATTGCAAATAATAATACGGTATTATTATCTACTGCTAAAGTTTATATTCTAGATAGTCTTGGAAGACAACACGTAGCTAGATTTTTATTGGATAGTTGTAGCCAAGCAAATTTTTTAACGTTAGATTTTTGTAAGCGCATGCATTTAAATATTTCAAAATTCCATACTAAAGTAAATGGTATCGGAACTTCTTCTAGTAGAATTTATTACTATATTTGTACGTCCAAGTGATTTTTCCAAAATTTTGCATAATGTAGATATGAGTGATATTGGCCTATAGTTAATAATTTTAGACTTATAAAGAATTATTTTATTATCCCTATTTTAAAATGCGTTGGGCATACCCCACTGCTAAACATAATGTTAATTAGGTGACTAAATAATTTAGACATGATAGCCGAGACAGCTTTGAATATGTCGCTTGATATTTCATCAATTCCGGGTGGTTTGTAGTATTTAAGTTTATTTATATATTTTAAAATTTCTAATTCATTTACAGGGGTTAGATCACGGTGAAGTATATTATTAGGTGATGCGACAAGACCCATACGAATGGCTTCGTAAGTATTTAGTTGTATGTAATGCAATAGATGGCAGGACAAATAAAGTCTCGTCGTTACTTACGCATAGAAATATTAGAAATACAGTTTTACAGGTTCTGTATAGTTAATGCTCTGTAGATTTGTTTTATTTATATTTAAAGAGCCTTTTAGTTCGTTCTTTTTGTCTTAGTTTTGCCATTTAGTTGTGTATATATGCAACACAACATCCATCAAAGGAAATCCGTCTATCTATGCCTAGGTAATTGCAGGGATATGTTCCGGGCGCCATCTACTGAATTAATTAGAAACCAAGCACTAATGAAGCCCTCGATTAACGTGGCAAGTGCCGTGTATCGGACCACCTAATATACTATACCATGGGTTAGACAGAGCGATTTATTAGGTGGACTTTCTTTGTAGGTAACATTTGGTCTAGTTATTCTATTTGCCATTTTTGTTCCAATTTCGGAATAGTGAATTATTACATTTATTAGTGATTTCTAATTCGTCAGTTACTATATACCTATCTCCGTTGTCCAAAACAACTTTTTGTATACAATTTGATTTATTATTTTTATTTGTTATATTTTGGACAGTTTTCCGTAGGACTTTTGCATTGTTCTTATTTTTTTCAATTTCATTACTACAACTTTCTTTGCGTTTTTCATTAGATTGTTTACTTTATTTCTAAATATACAGTAACTCTCTTTTAAGAAGATATAGAGCTCGGACTTCTCTGCAACTCTTGATAATATTAGAATTCACGGCCGTTGTCTAATGAAGTAGATTCTTCCGGGTCTTGCTGTGGTCGTCGAACTTGACTTGACGTTTCGCTGATCATCCTTCTGAAGAAGCTGACAGGATGATCAGCGAAACGTCAAGTCAAGTTCGACGACCATGGCAAGACCCGGAAGAATCTACTTCATCTTGATAATATGTATCCTGTTTTGATTGAGGTGATGATACTTGCAGTTATCCATGATTTTCTTTTTTTTTAATTTTAATTTTAGTAGTAGATTTTTCCATATAAATTTTTATTTTATTTATTAGTATATTAAAAGCCTTCTCAGGGCCAAACGTCTGATGATAGTCATTCTAACAGTCATTTTATTAAATTTTTATAAGTACATTCATTGATTTTACTTACGTATGAGATTGTTTTATCCGACACTGCGTTATATGTGTAGTGGCTATTGAATGAAGCATATTTTAGCAGTTGTGCTATTATGGAAAAATTTTGTATACACTTTAAGAAAGTATGATCTATACAGGTTTTGCTCTAATTCTGAATTCTTGTTGGTTTATTGATATATGATAAGAAACCAAGTTCATGCAATATATCTAAATATTCATGTACATAATCAGTATAAGATAAAATGTTAAATTAATATCTCCTAAGAAAATGTTAAAATCACATCGTTCTTGCTGATCGAGAAAAAGCTTTAAGGTGTTATTAATGTCATGTACATTTGTCGAAGGCGCTCCATAAACTAGATTAATTATGATATATTTTATTAAATATTTCAATTTAATTTAGGTTAATTTAGCGTTATGTATGTGCGTTATATTAGTTACGTGTTCTAGTGCTTTTTTATGTATAAAAGTCTACCTACCATCATTTTTGTTTATTTTACTAAAATTATAATATATATTATAGTTATTACCAGGAGTTGGTCAAAGTTCTTTTGCACACTTCGAATGTTATTGTTACGTGTTTACAATCTCCAGTAAACATTCTGTAGGTTCGATAAATTGCAATAACAACTTTCACAACCCACTACTTTATTAATCACTTAATTACAATAATTAATCCTTAAAAATAACTAGTAATACTTTAATCTAACATAAATTCACAGCTTGTTACTGTTCCTTACTACATCTGATCACTTGTCAACTCATATCTAACTCTACTCTGTATATTAGAACTGTACTGTATACTGAACTGAAGTGTACTGTTGGGTTCACCTTTTCATATACACATTTGGAATGTACTAGAATCTCATTGTAGAACCTTCTGGAATATGCTGGAATCTTCTACAGTTTTTTATGTGCTAAATGGCGGTTCGCCAATTGGCCCACAGATGGCGCCGCCCTACCGGCCGGAGACTAATTACATCTCTCTCCGTTAGAGGGCAGCACATAACGTTATTTTGAAAAACAGAAAAAAATAAACTTATAATGGTTTACTTCACTAATCTTTTGTAATGTAAAAATGAAAAAGAAATAAAATCTTATCCTAGTTATGTGTACAGCGCTATCTTTGCTGATGCAGCTATATGGCGTTCTATTGAATATAATCTTTTGCTTAGTAGACTATTGTTATTATAAGTAGGAGTGCTGCTCATTTATTCAGATAGTTACCAAGCTCGAGCTAGCAACTTGTAACTTATTATCGTAATAAAGTTAGTTTCTTGTGAACAACAAATTTTGTTTGATTTTTAAAAACGCATCTTCCGTGTTTGAAGACCTAACTGACGCAGTCGGAACGGATTTGTCTACAAAACGACCCAAAACTACAACAAGAAGAAAAAGGCTCAGCAGACATTTCTTCCAACCAGGGTAAGTCGAGTTTGTTTTCTTTTGTTCATTTTCTGGGTACATATCGTATAAACTCAAAAAAATTCTTAGTTATTAGGTGAGAACATCTTGTTCAACTGTCGAGTATTTACAATCATTGTGAAAAAATCTCGCAGATTCACTATCGTGTGAAACGTAGATTAAGAAACAAAATAAAATCAATTTTCAAGTTATTTCAAGTCTTTTTCGTTTGAAACAATTTCAGCAAGTAAGAATCAATTTTTAGCACGTAAGAATTTAATTTTTTCTGTTATTTTACACTTTGTAAAATAAAATTCCAATTTACCATCATAAACAAATAAATTCTGTGAATTTTTGTTATTTTACATTTTGTAAAATAAGCGAACTGTGGTCATATTCCAAGTTACCATCATAAATAAAATTCTGAATACTTTTTGTTATCTTATACTTTGTAAGATAAGCGACCTGTGGTCAGATTCCAAGGTACCATCTTAAGAAAATTTTAATTAAGAAATTTTGTAGTATAAATTGTGTAAAGTGCCATACATAAAAATACTTTTCTGTGTTATTATTAAGAAAATTCTTTGTGAAACATTTATTTTATAATTTTATGACCGATAATTCATTAGATTCAATACTCTGTTCACTCAGTTCTTTATTTTTATCTATAAATAATTCTGACACGAATCAAAACCTAAATATGACTGAAAATACTACTGCCCCAGCAGCAGTTCGTGTAGAAGTTAACATAAACGTTCTAAAACTGTATAACGACTCAATACCACCCTATAATGGATCGGAACTTGAACTAGAACCATTTATAAATGCTGTAGATGAATTTCATATATTATATCATGGCGCGGATATAGCATTAGACAAATGTATCGAACGCATAATTTCTGGAAAATTAAGAGATAGAGCCTGTATGTTAATAGGCGCTCGTCCGGAATTAAATACTTGGACACTTATTAAACAACACCTCAGAGACACTTTTGGCGATAATCGATCTATAAACATCCTAGAACAAAATTTATTTACTATGACTATAAATCGTAACGAAAATCCTCTCGAATTTGTTAGACGAATTCAGATGAACCGGAGTAAACTATGTTGTAAATTAAATTCACGTCCTAGCATCGAAATTACGAAAGAGCAAAAACTAATTTATATAAGTCAATATGAATCCCAAAGTCTTTTTGCGAAATTTAAATATGCGAACTTGTGATTTTATCAGATCTAGAAACCCTAGTACTTTAGAAGAAGCTATAAATTTGTATATTGAAAACGAAAATTTCACTCAATCTCAAGTACAAACACAAAATTTAATTAATAAACAACAACCCGCTAAAACACAAGCAGGACAACAAAATGTTAATAAATTTCAACAATAAAATTTTCCATATAGACAAAATAATTTTCACAATCAATTCGTACGATCACCACCACAACAAAATTCAAGTCAATCCATACCTATTCAGCCCAGACAAAATATAAACTATAGATTCCCTACAAATGAACAAGTTTTTGGAAATCAACAAAACAAAATGTTTTTAAACCAAATCTAAATAGAGTTCCTCAACACACACCGGAACCTATCTCAATTCAAACGCGACAAAACTTTACAAGAATAAGAAACTTTCAAAATCAACCACAACCAATATTAACCCCTAATCAAGCCAGACAACAATTTCCGTGGGTTAAACGCACCCAAACACCCAATTATACCGTACAAGAATTAAACGCTATAAATGACGAACCTGAATTTGTAAATGATACCGATTATATCTTTCCCGATTACCAGGATAATATAAATCCGGACACTTATCAGTCAACCGCAGAATATAACCGATCAATATTACAATTCATATGATCAAGAATTTACGGAAGAACCATTAGATGACGCGAATTACGACTTAAATCTCGAAAACCCAAATTTTCTCAACCTTCCCCAGACAGACGGAACGACGTAACATTTGATGCACATATATAAATGCCTTACCATACATTCAAACCACAAACCCTGAACTAAAATTATTAATTGACACTGGTTGTAATGTATCAATATTAAGACCAATTGTTGCAGAACAATATTTTCCAAATTATATGTACAAAGCACTCACATTGTTACGCGAAGGCGAAGCTGTATATAAAACAAAAATATCCGCTTTTAAAGAATTACAAACAAGTGAAGAAATAGAATTCACATTATATCCCTTTTCAGATTATTTCAACGGAATTATAGGTTTAAGCGACTTAAAGAACTTAGATTTGCAAATACATCTTACAAAACAAGTTTTATACAACAAAAAAATTCAAATACCGTTTAAATATCGCGAAAAACAAACGTAATTACACATGAAAGTTGAAATTTCACCTTATCAAACAATTAACAAACCATTTTACGTAAATAAACGCGAAGGAAATATTTTAATTCCAGAACAAAACCTTCTCGGACTATACATTCCTGAAACTTTGACCTATGCTGAAAATTTTAAAGCTAAATTTGAAATTCAAAATAATACCGATCAAACATTATGTGTAGAAATTAGAACACCTTTTGATGCAACATTTTATGATCCTGAAAAATTCGAAATTCATAATGTTAAAGATGCATTACCTAATTGAAACAAGCCGCACGAACGAGGAAGAACGCAACGAATCATTAAAACTCCTAGATAAATTTTTCGACGTTTTTCACCATCGCGATCAGAAATTATCTTTTACAAATAAAATTAAACACAAAATAAAAACAAAACATGAAATTCAGCCCGAAATACACCTAATAAGACGAATCTTTTGCCAGAAATTTATTTAGTGCGGACAAAAAAAATAGAAACAGATTTCTCCGAATTAACACAAAGAGACCTGATTGACCTAGAAAATCGATCAGATGACGAAGTTTCCCCACAAGACTTAACAGCAGAAAACACATCAAAAATTAATATAATCGCAGATACACAAATATGTCCCCCAAGATCACAAACGTCGAACGACATCCCATATTAGACATTCCTTTTTCAGAAAATGCAATTAACACATTTAGAGATCAACTAATAATTACAGCAAACAAATATATTACTCGTACACACGTAAAACTTACAAAACCCTTTGGCACGAAAACCAGGTATCAAATAACTTTTCCTAACAACTTTCAAAAATATATAAAACCCAAAATACTACACGGAATGCTAATTGACGAACATATTTTACAGGAAATCATTCCCATATTACAGCGAAATCTCCAACATTCTTTCAAATTAGTACAGACAAATAATTATCTCGAAGATGTCGAAAAACTGGAGTCACAACAACAAAAAATAAAATACCACCACGAACAAAAAACGGTTCACCGAGGTATTATACATAAACAAACATAACATAAACTTAAATAATGATCATGTAGATAAACTTAATGCAAACTTAATGACGAAAAAAAATTTATAAGTAAGAATAACGGAAAAAGTAAAGACCTGTCGAAAACTAACAAAAACGGAAATGAACCAAAACCGGTTACCACACACCGAACCGCGTATGCAAAATTAAGCTTAAGTAATAAAAATACGATTCCTTATGAACTAGTTACAGTAGTACAAGACCAGCAAAATAAAGTACTAACGACAAAAGTTACAATCAACCCTTAAACCAGCTTGAAATCTACAAGGTAAATTACCTGTTTCAGATTCTAATCTAAAAACTGTGGAGAAATTCCCATACAAAAAAAGACTTTACGTAAAATTAAATTTGACAAATTAATGTAAAAAAAATGTATATCGTACAGGTTTCTATTTAGTTCAAGTCGAAAATATAATATAGAGCCCTCAATCAATAGATTTATGACTAAAATAAATACAATAAAGAAAATAATTTCTGACACTTCACAACTAGCCATTCTATCACCGTAGGGAACCGAGTCATCTGTATCTTACACCTTGTATACCACTCGAGGACATAAAAAAACTGAATATTGGAACTTATGTAAAATGACCTGCTGCGTCTGAATTTTTAAGTCGCGAATTAATTTGGGATTGCCAAATCAGTGAAATTGAGAGTTTTTGATTTTGTTCGAAAATCTGAGATTTCTTCATATCATATGTTTAACTTGCCGTATCTTTTCTATTAGCGACTTTATTAATCTAAAATTTTAAACAGGTAATATTCAAATATTTCTGATTGCATTGGAATGAACAAAGTTAAAAAATTTAAAATATTTAATTGCTCTATTAATAAAAGAAAAATGAGATAACGCAGCTTTACGTAATTTGTAGCAGAAAATGTAATCGCCTGCTAACTTTTTTATTATTAAAGATAACTAGGTACTATAAAGACAAAGTTGTAGACAATGAAACAAAGAAGTTTTTTTATTAAAATATTTTTTTAAAATTTTGCTTAGTTTTCGAGAAAACATGTGTTAAGGCAACTGTATTATTTGCGCGCTGGTAGACCAGCCCGCAAATAATAATATGCGATAGAGCATATTATGATTTCACCCGTGCGTGTCTCAAGTAGTACACATCACACATAGTCGAATAGTGAGCGTAAGCTTATTTTGGTTTAAAATAATAAATATGCTAGTATTTGGTCATTATGTGTGTGCATATAAGATAATTTTGTGAGTTCATTCAATACATTTATTATTTAAAATTCATTTTTATTGAACTTATTAGTGTTGGCCTACAGACAATTATAATTTAGGTACTTTATATATACTACAGAGTATACTTTTGGTATCTATACGAAATGGAGAAATGTAGTAGGTTCCTACTTTTTATATGTATATCTTCATTGTTATTTTAAAAAATATTCATCTTTTAGTTACATTTCCAACAAATCTTGATTACGGGCTTTGTAGTGTGTCAACGGGCACCGGGATAATTCCAAAACTGTGCAAAGTGTGAACGACGATCAATTCAGTTCATTAGAATACTCTGCCTCACGTAAATTTGACAAAATATTAATTGTCCTAAAAACTCACCTTAAGGAAAGGGTGTCTTTTTTTCGAAAAATCCTGCCTGGCATGCTCAGTGTAGATCATATACAAGAATATATTATAATAAAAGATCACAATCTGAAAACGATCGATTGCCAAAAATAAGAAGGTCAGAAGCACCGACAACATTAACAAATTTTTGTTTTATATGTTGTAAAGAACGTGACCAGAAAGGCAACAAAAAACTTACAGCCGTGGTTTCATTTGGTCTGGTCGATGGCCAGTGGGTTAAGGCGCGAGGTGGCAATCGCGATTAATCACACGGGCATCGCATTACCGGGTTCGAATCCTGGCTCCGGCACTGGCACCATCGGAGGAAATGGTTGTATGTCCGCGTTTTTTCAATGTGTAACCCCCTTCCGCACAAGCCCCTGACTTCTGGAATTGGGGGTTGTCTAATTTCTGTGGTGTTTATTTATTATTTAATAGGCAAAATGAAATTTGGAAAAAAGCCGAAGAACTCAATGATATTGAAATATTACTCAGAATTCAAGGTTTCGTGGACAGTTGTGTGGATGTGATAGCATACAACTTTAAGTACCACACTTTGTGCATGACAAAGTTTTTATGTACACCGTGCAGTAAAAATGTTCGAATATTAACATTTAATGACATATTATGTAACATTCTACCCCATCTGGAGGAATCTCTATTTGTCAAAAACCAGTTATTTACTATCGCTGATTTTAGAACACTCCATCATGCTGAAGCAAATGTACATGGTATTACATGGAATGCTAAATTTCCCAGTAGTGATGATATATCACACAAAATAAAAACAAAATTTCACGATAAAGTACTTATTATTTCACGAGTTGCAAAACTATCAAACTACGTGCGTTCGGCAGAAAAGGTAGTTAAATTACTTGAATGGTCTAGTGAAAATTCTGATTCTGAAGATATTACTATGCAGAAGAAATCCCCCCATAAGTTGCAGTGCAATGTTTACCATTTTGCCAAATAGTTAAAGCAAGAAATAAACTTGTGCAAATCAGTAGTAGAACTAAAAATAACAAAAGAATGTGCTTTTAAACCGCATACCAAGTGAATCCGAAAACACCAGATATTTTGGAACTTGAATGGTCTCAGAAGGAAAATATCATTTCTCCAGTTATGATGTCAATCGCATCTAAACCAGATTTTCTTAAACTGTCACCATTCTGCAAATGTAAAGACTGTTCTGCTAGGTGTAGTTGCATAAAAGCAAATGTGCAGTGTGTTATAAGTTGCTTATGTGAAAGGAAATGTAATGTATTCTACCTGGAAAGTTAGAACATTAAAAGTATTATAATTTATCAGCAAACATATTTTTTATTAGATTTAATTCTGAATAAAAATTTGAGAACTACCAAACATTACAATATTATATTTACTATCAAAGAAAATGCCTAATCCAATGATTTTCATGTAACATAAATAACGAACAAGGTTCAACATCTGCCACAACGCGTAAATAAATAAATTTTAATTTATGCTGTATAATTTATTTATTATAGAAATGTGCACATAATATTTATTTTGTAGATTATATAATATACATATTACTTTTCCATATAATAATTGCCTAACAAATTTATTAAGGACTACCTAAATCATTTTTCCAGGAATTAATCTGCAGACATTAAATTAATTAATTGAACGGTATTGTGGAGTATATTATTTTAGATATATTTAAAATAACATAATTAAGATGGTTATTATATTCTTTATGAATTTATGTATCAGTAACACTTTCGTAAGAGATCCGGAAACCCCTAAAATAATTATATTTATTATATTTTAACACGTAATGGGGCTGTCCGATGCGACGTCAAGTATAGAGCAGCGGTAGCAGCAATTATTACCCTTAGATCCGGCAAGGGTGGAGAGCGCGCGTAAAACTTTTGGGTCTAACTTACTATAACTTTTTTTGCATTGAAGCTAAAGGCACACTTTTTTCACTAAAAACAATTTTGATGTTTTCAGCGAAACTTTGTCGCAGACTTCTTTTTAAATTTCAAGAAACAACAATCGCTCCTCAATTAGTCAAAATTTCACTACACACAAATGACAAGGTCTTATAAATTTTTTTTTTTCAAAACGGCTTCATAGAAAACAATTTAACAGCACCAGTATTATAGCTAGATACCAACGATCATTTAGTAAAAAAAATAGCTCGATAACTTTTTTAATTGTGAAGATATGACTTGAGAAGTACTAAAAAACGTGTATTTTCGATTTTTGGGTAAAATTGACATTTAGGGGTGTTCGCAATTCCGAATTTCATCGCGACCTCAAAAATCGAATACGGCAGGTGATTTTCTATGAGAAACCATTTTCAGTTTTTTTATGTTCTCGAGTGGTATAGGCCTCTTTTTCTCTCAGGTGGCTCGGTTCCCTAAATCAAGATAAATAAATCGCTCAAATTACGTCTCAAAAAATATTCATTTATAAAATATATCGGTTTAACAAATTTTGGCACCCCTATACTAAGTATAAAAATAAATTCAAAAACGATAATGCCCCTTATCAAGATAAAAAACGAATTATATTCTCAATTAAAAGCATTCACGAAGTCGAGGAAAAATTAAAAAATATAAAACCCTTAGGAAGTACGCAACCTAAAAGAGGACTTTTTAACATAGTTGGAAAAGCACATAAATGGGCCTTCGGTACTTTAGATTCAGATGACACGATGCGATATGATAATGCTAGACTTTACATTCGTGTTTACATTCGTTTCTGCGTGTTTGGTGGTGTTATATCGGAGTTTATTTAATTCATTGTACTTGTTATTTCATGGTGAATTGTGTATTTATGATCTTTTGTGTTTTATACGTTTTTTAAATTATAAAAACCTTTTTTTAGTAGTAATTTCGTATGTGTAAGGACAATATTGCCTAGATTTCAAAGACAATTATTGTTAGTGTTCTATAGTAATTTGTATATATTTATGTAAGGTAAAAGAGACTTCAGATTTTATTTAACAAATTTACGTATTAAACGTTATTTTTCAGTTATAGACCTAAAAGAAAATGCCAGGAATAAGGCGTGCGATTTACGGGTGTAATGACACTTATTCTACAAAGAAAAGTACTGGGTAAAGTATAATTTTCCATGTTTCTCCGAAATCCAAAGATCTGGTGTTCCAAACTATGGAAGGCGAGTGGATAAACATTAGGTGTAAAAGGCGGAATAAATTTAACTAAATTTTAACCCAGATACAAATAGGATTGGCTCAGTTCATTTTGTGGAGAGTGATTATGAACGAGACCTACAAAATGAATTACTAGGTAAAAATTTGCATTTCCCAATATACTTGTACCTTTACATATGTTTTCGGGTTGCATAACACTACATGGAATTTTATGGGGAATTTAACAAAAATCTACTACAACTTAAATTACATTTTATATCTTTCGGATTGACTGAGACGTTATCATTTAAGTTGTCATAATACGGTTAATTTTCTAATAAATTTTATATAAAATTTTACATAGTGTCATACAGCCCTAACATAAAATTGACATTACATTTACTTTTGTTTTAAGGTCAGATACCTCTGAAAGTGACATTGAAAAAAAACGGCAGTTCCTACACTGGGAATAAATACTGCAACGAAAACTAACTAGCTCAGTCTGATAGGCTTTCCACGAGAAAGAGAAAACAGGAAGTAGCTGAGCTCATAACTACTCTGTGTCTGGTAACAGTAAGCAGTCAATTTTGCAGGCAAGTTTGGAAATTGAAAGTTCTACAACTTCCGCAGCTAATTTTGCGGAAAATCTGGACGGGATAAAACCCCAAGGAGAAAGGAGGAGATTTTATAATTAACTTTAATACACTATAGTTTAACTTTGAATTACTTGAAATATTTATAACATATACAATAAAATTCTCTATAATATAAAGAACTTAAACCAATTACAATTAAAATTTCAAATGAAGAAATTAATTTTCTCAGGCGGTTTCAATAGTTCATAATCACTAAATCGCAATATACTAATTCATTCAGTAAGTATATTTACATTTTTTTGTCTTTTAGGCCTAAAATATATAAAACATACCTTTTTTCTTTAATATGATTTGTAATCATTTAATTAGTTTTAATTATTTTTTGTTTGTTTGTACCAGATATGTATATTTGAGTGCATGATTATAGCTGGCTTTTTCCGGTTGAGTGTAAGAGTACTTCTTATATTGTATATAAGAAAGCAAACTATGCCGCTTGGTAATAAATATGTAAGTTAAGTTGCTTATGTCCAGCCTCTCTTTAGACATATTATATTATTTATTATCGATAAAGACTATCGTTATTATTATTGTGTATTTACCAATTACCTTTATTATAATACTTAGTTACTACTTTAACTTGTATGATAAGTAGGTATTTTAATTTGAGTTTTACATTATTTGTTTCATTTTGTGATGGATATAAACATGATAAAATACAGCTTTTTATTTAAGTTTATTTCGTTTTATTGCCGTATTTATGTACAAAATTCATTTAAAATGTTGCATTCCTCAATCATATCAATAAATTGTATGTGTGTGTTAATATTATAAAGAAAATATGCTTTCCTCCACGCATTTTAAACGGAAGCGCGCTGAAAGAGGCCTCGTGACTACGTCACAGCGATGGCGGCATCGCGCTGATAGATTTGGTCGATCTGGCCATCCTCTTTGTTTACAATCCTTGGCCCGTGCCAACAGTGTGGAAGTGGCAAACTGGGTTGTCGCTACCAAATCTTGGATTAATCGCTGCCAAATTTGGGATTAATCGCTACCAATTTCTACTATTGAACTCTTTTTCATATCAAATGCCTACCGATTACTGTAGTTTTGTAGTTTAGAATTAAGAAAGACATTTTAATACATTGTATCAAAAACAACGTACAAACGGAAATGTGATTGTAAATATTGTGTTAGTGAACGGGATGAAATGAACTACAAAATAGAAGATTTCATGTGATTGAGAGTAATGGTAGAAAGAAGCAGAGTAAGAACTAAAATTAAAAGTTTTGAGAAGGTAAAGAAATACAAAACATTGAAATTTGGTTGCTAGGAGAAAATTGTTGAGATAGAAAAAAAAATAATGACAAGGTCGGAGGTGACATATGAAAAATAAAGTATTAAAATAACATTATATATTAAAAGAAAATGTAAAATAAAGCCAAATACTGAAAAAGAAGGTGGCGGCTAATTTGTTACAAAGATCATATTATCACGCTATAAAGCTATAATAATAATATATTTTGCAGTAGTTATGCAGCAACGTCGGTAAAGTGGTACCATACCAAAATAAATAATCAAAGTCAAGGAAGAATATTGGAATTATAGAAAAGTGTCTTAAACAGGAACATTTCGTAAGTGTGTTATAAATATTCAAACAATCAAAAACTATATTTTGTGCTTAAACTTTAATTTACGGAGAAATTTGACTTTGAAAGTAAAAATAAAAAATATATATATAAAAGTTGTAGAACTTACTACATTCAAATGGAATGTCATCATACCAAGCAGTATTGAAATTAGTGTAAATAGTAGGTTAATGTAGCTACTTTTAGTTAAAAGAAAAAAATCTATACTTACTTTTAAGTTATTTACAGAGGGATATACTAGTTATATTAGTATCGCGGTAGCAGCACTTTTTCTTTATCTTATTTCTGTTAGAGATTCACATAACATTTGTACGCTATGAAATATTAGACCGGTATCATATTAAAAGATAAAATGTATTATAAAAACGTGATGTCTTGCTTTGTTAGATTCAGATTTTAGTAAACGCTTAAAGTGAACACTTGTGTTTTTCTACGTTCCCACATATCTGGCGCAGTCGAAACGGCTTGGGGGAGATTGTTAATTTTGAAGAAACTAGTGCCTGTTTAGCAAGAGATCGTCACGATAACAATTCCAAACCAAGAAAAGGACGAAAGGAAAACAGTAAGTACTCATCTATTCCTGTTCGCTTTTCCGTTTTACACAAAATCTCGCATGCCCGATTGGCAAATTCGACCCGTTTGGTCAATAAATTAGGAAAATTGATCCGTTTGATCAGTAGCGTAGGCATTTTTTATTAGTTTTAAGTTCAGTAAATAAATTCTTTTTTAATCTAGTTCAGAAAAACATGCACTACCTATCTTGCTAGTAAGGTCCTTGTCTTTAAGCAACAAAGTAGGCAGATTGAGGCTGTTGTTGACATAGAGATCTGAACATCAAGGTCTGGCGTGTAGCGTTCATAAATAAAATTTTTGTAAAGAAAAATCATTGTTTAATGTCACTTAGTGACCGCCTAAATAGACAAAGACTCCAAGACGCGAGTCGAAATTTGATAGGAATCGAGGAAAAGGTTGCGAATTCAGTAAACACTCCTCCAGAAATTCAAACAGAAATAATGGCTCGTCCAGAGCAACGCATAGTAGATACACAATTATTAAAATTATACCTTGATACGATACCACCTTTTGATGGAAACAGTTTAGTTTTACATTCATATATTGAGTCAGTTAGAAGCACATTTCTGAATTTTCCCGATGATCAACATCATGTTACGCATAATCTTATTCTTCAAGCAGTAAAAAATAAATTAAAAGGACGCGCTCAAACTTTGATAGCTAGCCGCTCTGACCTAAGCACTTGGGAAGGAATAGAAAGCCTTTTAAAATTGACATTCGGTGACCAACGTGATTTACAATACCTCACCCATCAACTGACAGCCATGAGACTTGATAGAAACGAGAGACCATACGATTTCGGACTTCGCATACAGCAATTAAGGGCCGTTATCATATCAAAACTTAACGACGATTTTCCAGATAAACAGACGAGAGACTTACAAATTGACAATTACAATAACATTGCCAAAACTACGTTCATTTCTAAATTACCCATCAATGTTCAAACAATTGTAAGACTTCAAAAACCAAATTCATTAGAAGATGCTTTAAATTACGTACTAGAGGAAGAGGAATTTCAAAATTTTGCTAAATTACAACAAACATCTAGTAGTGGAACCCATAATATAACCCCAAAACCCACTTCACAAAATACAGCTCTCTATAAAAATACTCACAATCCGAATTTCAATCGAAACTTCAATTTTGCTCAAAATTCTAACCAAGATGTATACCCCATGCAAAGAAATTTCACGTCACCACAATTCACGAACAATTTCCCAAGTTATTCTCGTCAAAGAAATTCCATTCCGCCACAATTTATGAACAATTATCCAACATACTCTCAGAATCAGTTCCCGTCACAGCCAATTAATGTACAATCAAGGCAAATAAGACCAAATTTCCCTACAAATAGGCAAACATTTGGATCACCTAATAGACAAAATGTTTGGAAATCGAACCCAAACACCTTCCTACCAAAATCAACACCAATGTCTGGCATATCTCATAACACCCAACAAAGACCTAAGCCAATGTCAGGTGTTAATCATTATTTACACAATACTGAAGCTAGTGATCATGCCCCACCTTATGATAATGAAGCATACCATGACGAATTGGAATATGAGCAACTCAGATACGAAGATGTAACACATTTTCAAACCTATCAAGAAAATTATAATAACCAAGAACCAGAACAACAAGAATCGGCACCCACCAATTTTGACCAAGACGTAAATGAAGCCTCAAATTTTATGAACGCCGAGCCGACACAATACCCGACCTAAATGCGATTAATGCGCTAGCATACATCCATATCGTTTTAAAAAATAAAACTTTCAAATTTCTTGTTGATACTGGATGTTCATTTTCAATAATTAGATCCTCCATAGTTGAGATGAATTTTCCACAAGAAATTTATCTTGACCCAACGACAATTAAAACTTGTGCCGGTAAAACTAAAACTCTTTATAAAGCAAAAATTCCACCATTTCCGCAATTTCAGTCCAGTGCACCTATCGATTTCATTTTATTTGACTTCCATAATTATTATGATGGACTCATAGGATTGCAGGATCTTATTAATGCCAATTTAAACATAAACCTGTCAAATCAAACTTTAGAAAATGATTACGTGCAAATTCCACTATATTTTAGGGAAGATTTCTCATCTTGCAGTTATGACTTGAATCCTTTAGAAATTCGTAGAATCAAAATTCCTGTATTTGTAGAAAACGGGTCAGTTCTAATCCCCGAATTTCACTCGGCTTCTTTTTATGTTCCTGAAACCTTATCGACTAGTACAAACTATTTCGCTGAAGTCGAAGTTCATAACTTGTCCAATGTGCATAAATTAGTTTCATTTACCGAACCCCAAAAATCTGTTCCATTTGAAGAACAAGAGTACGAAATTTTTAGCTGTAATCTCACCTCTGCTAACCAAAACATTAATTGTCAAATCGATGTAGGAAGTGTCATTAGAACCGATCACATGAACGAGGAAGAAAAGCAATCTATCTTAAATTTATGCTTCGAATACTCGGACATTTTTCAAAACCCAACTGACAAATTACCCTTCACTAACGCTATCAAACATGAAATTAAGACAACGGATGAAAGCCCTTGCTACTCGAAAACATACCGTTACCCACACATCTACAAACAAGAGGTTCAAAGACAACTTTCGAAAATGCTCGACGATGGTATCATAAGACCCAGTGTATCTCCTTGGAGTTCACCGATTTGGGTTGTACCAATGATGCTTCTGGTCAAAGAAAATGGAGAATAGTCGTCGACTATAGAAAACTGAATGAGAAAACAATTAGTGATAGATACCCTATCCCGAATGTAACCGATATATTGGACAAACTTGGCAGAAGTTGTTACTTTACTACCTTGGATCTTGCTTCGGGATTCCATCAAATTGAAATGGCTCCTGAGTCAATACCCAAAACTGCCTTTAACACCGAACATGGACATTATGAGTTCTTGAGAATGCCTTTCGGACTCAGAAATGCACCAAGCACATTTCAAAGAATGAACGATAACGTCCTTCGAGAACACATCAACAAAATTTGCCTAGTATACTTAGATGATGTAATTATATTTTCTACTTCCCTCCAGGAGCACATTGCTAATATCAAAAGAATCTTTCAGACCCTACGAAATGCCAACCTAAAGGTGCAGTTAGACAAATCGGAATTTCTTAAGAAAAACGTCGAATTTTTAGGACACATTGTTACCCCAAATGGAATCAAACCAAACCCCGACAAAATCAAAGCTATAAAAAACTTTCCTATACCAAAAACCCATAAGGAAATCAAATCGTTTTTAGGATTGTTAGGATATTACAGAAAATTTATAAGAAACTTTGCAAAACTAACTAAACCTCTCACTAACTGTCTAAAAAAGGACCAAAAAATTAAATTAACATCTGAATACATTTCATGCTTTGAGCACTGTAAAACCTTGTTGTCTAATGAACCCATTCTTGCATACCCAGACTTTAAAAAACCATTTGATGTAACCACAGACAGCTCAAACTTTGCTATTGGAGCGGTACTTTCTCAAAATGGCCATCCGATAGCATACGCGTCGAGAACCCTAAACCCTGCGGAAACAAATTACGCCACGGTTGAGAAAGAAATGCTCGCAATCGTGTGGAGTTGTAAGTACTTTAGACCATACCTTTATGGGAAGAAATTCACGATATATACAGACCACAAACCCTTGGAATGGTTGTCCAATTTAAAAACACCAAATGCAAGACTAGTCAGATGGAAATTACACATGGAAGAATTCGAATACGATATCAGATACAAGCCAGCAAAATCCAACTACGTAGCAGATAAAGATAAAATAAAGATAAAGATAGGATAAAGTCTGAAGATGAACCGCACGAAATTCATGTTTTAACCAGAGCAAAGACAACACCTTTAGAAGATGACCTTTTTTCCATGCTAAATAACGTTGACGAAATAACAGAGATAGATGAAACTAGCCTGAGAGAAACCCTAAGCTCTTTAGATCCACAAGAAAAACCGACAGGAGAATCACGAGGACAAGATTTTGAAGACAACATCCCGCTATCCATCATTAGACTACAACAAGAACCCACAGCCAAACAAAACGATGAAACAGAGACAGTACATTCCGCACAAGAAAATCCTGTTCAAGAAATGCCTTACATAGATAAATGCATCAATCAATATGCGCACCAGATTATTATTACTGAATCAACTAATTGTTTGTCAAATTTCACAATACACGAAAGAATTTTTAATAGTAACCGACATAAAGTTACCATGAAATCTAAAGCAACCGAAGAAGAAATTATAAAAATGTTCAAAAAAGTTATTGACCCAAAAAAACACTACTGTCTGTTTTTCCGCACTAAACAAGATGAACTTCTAAAACTTAGAATAATTACAACGTTACAAAATCATTTTTCAAAATTAAACCTAACGATTTCAAATCTGTTCGTAACGGATGTAACTACCGAAGTAGAACAATATCAGAAAATAAGATATCACCATGAGGGCAAAACTCAACATAAAGGCATAAACGCTACTATGTTGTCATTAGTCATTTGTATGACTGGTGGTCGAGAAGTGAGCGCACTTGCCTCTCACCCAAAAGTTCCGGGTTCGATCCCCGGTCGTGGCAGTGGAAAATACTGTGAGAGGGATTTTTCCACTATACACGGATATTGGGTGTGTGTCCCTTGTCTCTAAATGTGTAGCCCCCTCCCATACAAGGCTCTTCTAGAGCCTTCCGGGATAAAGGGGGTCGTAATTACCTGTGGTGTTATTTATTTATTATTATTTTATTTATTAACCAAAAATTACTATTGGCCCAATATGTTCCGAGACGTTCAAAATTACATAAATACCTATGATACTTGTCAAACCTGCAAATACGAACGTAAACCACAAAACCCACCTTTCGAAATTACACATACACCTACCAAACCAATGGAAATAATTCATGTGGATATACTCTTTGTTAATAGCAACCTATTCTTAACATTCTTAGATCCTTTTTCTAAATATGCACAAGCTATCCCTATTGCACAAAAATCTGCTATTGAAGTCATGGAAGGCTTATTAACATTCATATCCTTTGTAGGCATGCCCAAAGAAATTATTGTTGATAATGGCAAAGAATTTAGAAATTGCACAATTTCGGACTTCTGTAAACTACACAAAATCAAATTGCATTATATTACATTGCATAATTCCACGTCTAACTCTCCAGTTGAACGTTTACATTCGACACTTTTAGATCAACTTAGATGCCTAACGCAAGAGAAACCACACGAAAACGTAAAATCTCTGATAAGATTAGCAATTATGGGATATAACAATACCCCTCACAGTAACACTAAACACACCCCTTTTGAAATCTTATTCGGTCACCTAAATCAAACATTACCCTTTGATATAAATGAAGAAAATATACTGACTAACTATGTTGAAAACCATGCGCGCAACAAATTTACCAGAATGTTCACACAAAGTTATCCACGGAGAAAGAAAAACGTATTCAAAATTTAAATAAAAATTGCACCGACCCGGAAAAGTTAGACCCTGGTGATACTATCTATATAAAAAATGATCAGTTACGCAAAAAGACAAATCCGAGATTTATTAAAACCAAAGTAGATGAAGATTTAAACAAAAAAGTACAAACACCCCGAGGAACTTATCATAAGAAAAGAGTAAAAACGAAACGTATCCTTGTTCCAGGTACACGCCCACGCGGATGACCACGAAAGAACGACACTGACAATACACTTGACGCTCATCCTATTTCTTGCCTTTTCGACAGTCCTTTGCCAAATTAAAATAACTCCAATAGAAAATGGACTTCTGACCCTAAAATTAGGTTCAATGAGGGCTCGTTCAACGCAACACAAATTCATACATTATGTTAATTTACAGCCGGTTGATGATGAATTAAAATCTACCGAATCCCAATTACTCATAATTAAAGACAAAATTTTCCAAATTAATAATTGCACTGCTAACACAGGACTGTTAACGTCACTCTCACAAGCACAGCAATTAGTTATTAGAATAAAATCAAAATTAGAAAATCTTCTTCCACGAAATAAAACACGCTCCAAACAAGGTTTAATAAATGGAATAGGCACGGCATCAAAATGGTTATTTGGTACCTTAGACGATAGTGACCGCGAAACAATTAACAAAGCTTTAACAAAATTAAATGAAAACGACAATCATATCGAATATCAACTAAAAGCCCAAATCAGTTTGACATCCAAATTAATAGACGAATATAACGAAACAATCTCGACATTGACCCAAAATCAAAAAGCAATAAAAGTCTTTCTAACACAGATGGTAACTAAACTCAAGGATGAAATAAACAACATGTTAATCACTGTTTCTATTCAAAACGTGCTATCACAACTCTTTGTCAATTTGGAATATATTAATGAATTTCTGGACGAACTAGAAAATGCAATCACTTTTGCTTCATGGAACTTAGTTCACAACTCCATTTTGCCCAAACACAGTTTGATGTATATCTTGAACAAAACAAAAGAGCTCTATAACAGTCAAAATATTCTAGAATTAAAATACTTTCAAAATTATTACTCATATTTAGGAGCAACTGTTTATTTTTCAGACGAACTGATAGTTTTTGTAATTAGTTTGCCAATCTTAACAACCGAGATTTACTCCTACTTTCATTTAATCCCAGTTCCTGTTCAAAACCTTACTATTATTCCCACTACCCCATACCTTGGGATGAGTACCGACACTTAAATTGCCACAACACAGAGCTGTCCAAAAATAGAGGACGTGTATATCTGCAATTCACCCAGTCAACCACGTGATGATAGCTGCCTGATCGAGTTGTTATCCAAAGCTGATCATGACCATTGTCCTGTTCACCATGTGTCGGTCACGAAGCCAATATTTACCACATTAGAAGAAAATCACACATTGATAATACCAGTCAACAATCTCCAAATCCCAGATTGTCAAAATGGAATCCAGACTATTAACAAACCAGTTGTTCTGCACTTGCCAACAGGATGTAGCACTACAATAGCAAATCAACGCTTCACAGCAACAAAAAGTGAAGTCCCACTTCCAATGTTTCTGTTGCCAAAAATCGAGGTGCCAAAACTCTGGAACCTCACTGTAAATAAAGATGAACCATTACCGTTAAAGGATGTCGACCTCTCCGACATCAATGCCCTAAAACAGTTAGCCAAAGAAACCAAAAATATCCAGTTCACCCCAGAACACGCCAATCTCTTGGAATCTACGAACTACTGGCTATTAACCACCATGTTTGTGATGTTACTCCTTACAACCAGCATCTTGGTTTATTTCGGATGCTATAGACGATGCCCTAACATCTTACAATGTTGCTTGTCCAGCAATGCTAGGAGACGAAACCCAAAAATTACTGAGGTTAACCATGGAAGTTCATCGCCAGGAGACGATGTCACCACTTCGCCGGGAGGAGTTATATTAGTATCGCGGTAGCAGCACTTTTTCTTTATCTTATTTCTGTTAGAGATTCACATAACATTTGTACGCTATGAAATATTAGACCGGTATCATATTAAAAGATAAAATGTATTATAAAAACGTGATGTCTTGCTTTGTTAGATTCAGATTTTAGTAAACGCTTAAAGTGAACACTTGTGTTTTTCTACGTTCCCACATATCTTACTTTAAGGATTTTGAATATTAACATATTCTGTTTGGTTTTATTTGTAAAATAAATGTTATTTTCTTTGTAAGTAATTAGAGAGAGTTTCTTGTTTATATCATTTATATTTGGAATATTGAACAGTTGAAAAGAACCGACTTTTAGACCTTGAGAAAAGAGCTCGCGCTTATTGACAAAATATAAATTTAAATAAATAAATAAATATATATATATATATATATATATATATATATATATATATATATATATACAGGGTGTTGCATCATGAGAGGGACATAGCTTAATAGGAGGTAGAAAACATCAGTGGTAACCGGAATCTCCCATAGAAATGTCTCATTGGCCCTTCATTACGAAGTTACAGGGTGTTAAATAATTTTTGGCCAAACCTGTTTTTTGTCATAACTTTGACAGGGAATGAAATAACGGATTCATATTTGGTACGGCTAATGTACTAACGAGCCCCAAGAGGTACATGTATAAAAAAAATATATCCAGGTCCGGACTCACTATAATTTATGTTTCTTTTTTGCATCAATAAAACATCACCCTGTATATATTTTTTTGAAATTTCGATACGATATTCGAAAAGAGCAAGAAAAAACAAACAAAATGGCCTATTTCATTTTTTTGTTACACCTTCGTGGTTATTTAAATACGTTGTTAAATGTGCAAGAAAATGGATTACAGAACCCTATTAAATGAGAGGCACGTGAAATAAATAGTTTTATAACTAAAATTTGCAAAAATTCTATTGAGCCTAGGTGGTCTGGGTGAATCCTAATTCCGGCACGTTTTAAAGGTCCATTTTGGTAAAAAACTGTGGTCCTAATAAGTAATCGGGTATGAAATAACAAAATTTTTAATCAATCACAGTAGGCTTGTTCAAAGTGACAGATAATAAAAAGAAATCTCCTAAACAGTTGAATAATTGTTTGTTAGTAATTTAATGTGTCAATAATCCGCATTTAGTTAGTGAAAACTTGTGAAAATATTTTAACTATGCCAGTAAAATTTACAAACGTGGAATATGCTGACATAATATTCATCTATGGTTTCTGTAATGGAAATGGTAGGTCGACGGAAAGAGAATATCGGCTGCGTTTTCCTGGTCGTCGATGCCCTAATCATAAAACCTTTAGTACGGTGTTCCAGTATGCAAGACAATACGGAAAGTTTCCTACTTCTGCAGTTGTGGAGCGTGTTTTACAACAAGGTGTGCAGGAACAAAACAATATTATAAACGTAGTTCAAGAAAACCCAAATATGAGCACTAGACGAATCAGTTTGGCAACTGGTATTCCTCATTGACGAGTATGGAGAACCCTAAAAAGAGAACGTTACCATCCATATCATATCCAGCAGGTACAGCGTCTTCAACAAGGCGACGATATCCCCCGCCTGGCATTTTGTCATTGGTTGTCTAACCATCGCCCAGTCATTTACAGAACCTTATTTACGGATGAGGCACAATTTACAAGGGATGGAGTAAACAATTCACGAAATAATCATAAATGGGCACAGGAAAACCCACATGCGGTACGCCAACGCCGTTCGCAACACAGGTTTTCTGTAAATGTTTGGGCCGGACTTGTGCATAGACATTTGATAGGGCCACATTTTTTTGAAGAAAGATTGAATGGTGAAATTTACTTTGATTTTCTTCAAAACATTTTACCGAATATGTTAGAAAATATCGGTATAAGAGGCATGTTGTTTCAGCATGATGGGGCCCCACCACATTTTAACCTTCAAGTAAGAGAACACTTAAACAATGTGTATCCTAATAGATGGCTTGGACGCGGGGATCCACATGAATGGCCACCAAGATCTCCTGATTGTAACCCTTGTGATTACTTTTTATGGGGCCACTTAAAAAACGAGGTTTATAGCATTGAAATTGAAAGTAGACAACATTTAATCCAGCGCATCGTTACAACCTGCGACGAAATACGGAATAATTCAGAAATGATACGTCGAGCAATTGGTGACCTTTCTAAACGCCCAAGAAAATGCACAGAATGTGGGGGAGTACATTTTGAAAATTTACTTTAGTGTCAATTACGTTTTATTTTTAAACACATTTAGTTATTGTTTTGTTATTTATTGTTAATTGAATGGAAAATATTTTATTTATTTAGATTTTAGTTTGTTCTCTTTTCCAATTTTTATTAAGTATAAAATGTTGATGATTTTCTTGATCAAAGTAACTGGTTGCTTAGGCCTAAATGGTTTAAATTATCTGTCACTTTTATTCTTTGAACATGCCTACTGTGATTGATTAAAAATTTTGTTATTTCATACCCGATTACTTATTAGGACCACAGTTTTTTACCAAAATGGACCTTTAAAACGTGCCGGAATTAGGATTCACCCAGATCACCTAGGCTCAATAGAATTTTTGCAAATTTTAGTTATAAAACTATTTATTTCACGTGCCTCTCATTTAATAGGGTTCTGTAATCCATTTTCTTGCACATTTAACAACGTATTTAAATAACCACGAAGGTGTAACAAAAAAATGAAATAGGCCATTTTGTTTGTTTTTTCTTGCTCTTTTCGAATATCGTATCGAAATTTCAAAAAAATATATACAGGGTGATGTTTTATTGATGCAAAAAAGAAACATAAATTATAGTGAGTCCGGACCTGGATATATTTTTTTTATACATGTACCTCTTGGGGCTCGTTAGTACATTAGCCGTACCAAATATGAATCCGTTATTTCATTCCCTGTCAAAGTTATGACAAAAAACAGGTTTGGCCAAAAATTATTTAACACCCTGTAACTTCGTAATGAAGGCCCAATGAGACATTTCTATGGGAGGTTCCGGTTACCACTGATGTTCTCTACCTCCTATTAAGCTATGTCCCTCTCATGATGCAACACCCTGTATATATATATATATATATATATATATATATATATATATATATATATATGTTATTATAAATGATTTGCAGGAAACAACTACTCAGCGGGCAAATACCCCGACCTGCATTGAATTATACCTTACAAATCATTTGGTAGCCAATGTCATCTGTCAATTCCCCGGCCAGACATAGACCGGTTTCGAACTTATTAGTTCTCATCAGTATGCCATAGGTCGTGGAATAGACAAATGACAGTGGCCAACCTGCTAGTCTTATACAGACTAATGTAAATGGTGCAGTGGTGAGAGGTAAGTGAATCCTCTCATGTGGTCTAATGCTACTATACATCAGACATCATAGATGTCTCCATGATGTATAGCGACTTGCCATTTTGCAAGTACCGAGAGCGGTGACCTTCAGCCCTTGGTGGACTTAACCTATATACTGTTATTATAAATGATTTGCAGGAAACAACTACTCAGCGGGCAAATACCCCGACCTGCATTGAATTATACCTTACAAATCATTTGGTAGCCAATGTCATCTGTCAATTCCCCGACCAGACATAGACCGGTTTCGAACTTATTAGTTCTCATCAGTATGCCATAGGTCGTGGAATAGACAAATGACAGTGGCCAACCTGCTAGTCTTATACAGACTAATGTAAATGGTGTAGTGGTGAGAGGTAAGTGAATCCTCTCATGTGGTCTAATGCTACTATACATCAGACATCATAGATGTCTCCATGATGTATAGCGACTTGCCATTTTGCAAGTACCGAGAGCGGTGACCTTCAGCCCTTGGTGGACTTAACCTATATACTGTTATTATAAATGATTTGCAGGAAACAACTACTCAGCGGGCAAATACCCCGACCTGCATTGAATTATACCTTACAAATCATTTGGTAGCCAATGTCATCTGTCAATTCCCCGACCAGACATAGACCGGTTTCGAACTTATTAGTTCTCATCAGTATGCCATAGGTCGTGGACATTGGCTACCAAATGATTTGTAAGGTATAATTCAATGCAGGTCGGGGTATTTGCCCGCTGAGTAGTTGTTTCCTGCAAATCATTTATAATAACAGTATATAGGTTAAGTCCACCAAGGGCTGAAGGTCACCGCTCTCGGTACTTGCAAAATGGCAAGTCGCTATACATCATGGAGACATCTATGATGTCTGATGTATAGTAGCATTAGACCACATGAGAGGATTCACTTACCTCTCACCACTACACCATATATATATATATATATATATATATATATATATATATATATATATATATATTGTGTTGTTCTACTTTTATTGAACTTAATAATTTGCAGTACTAATCAAACTTTAACTTGTTTATTTCCAATAGATAAACCCAATAAAAAAAACTTTAAAACCAAAAAGATCAAATTAAAATCTCTTACCTTTTGATCCGAAAGGATGTCAAATTTATTTAATGTGCCGGCTAGCTTATCTTTTCCTTCAGGAGCAGGTTCAAATTCAGTTCCTGTTTTAAAATGAAATTTTATTAAGTAAAATTTTTAATCTGATGTAAATAATTTATTTTCCTTGATATTTAAATAATTTAGCAGTTTTATAACAGGTTCGAAAGTCTAATAAGTACACTATTTAAATTTTAATATACAACCTTGTCCAAAATTAAATACACAAAACCTTCCTTCTTCGTAGCTACACCCTTCTCTTTCCAAATCCAACAATTCTCCTTTCATTAATTCTTCACCTTATCTCGTCCTTATCTCCTCTGCAATTCCTATCCACAATAACAATAACACCTCTTCCTTCTTATTTACAGTCTATTTTTACTCTTCTTCGCTGATCTCCACAATTTCTGACTTTTTTATTCAATTTCAAATTATTTATCCTTGTTTATTATTCTTCTTCTTCACTCCCTAATTTTCACTTGTTCTTTTTTTTCTTAAATTTGTTTTTCTAATTTTACAACCTCTCTTTTATCTGTTGTTTGTTGTTCTATATCACTAAATATCAAAGTACTCAAAATAAACAAAACAAAACACCATATGAATTTTGATTAATTTCATTCCAAACATAACCTAACTTAACCTCCTTGTCTTTCTCCAGGAAAACATTTACCAGCTATAAAAATCAAATTTCCTACTTAAAAGAAAAGTCATAATGACTTAAAAGTCAGAAATTATTTCAACTACAACTTAATAACTACTAACATAGATGTCAGTATCAAACTTACTGTTGACATCAAATAAAAACTTTAAAACTATTAAAACAACTCTAAACAAGTATTAACATTCTAAAACACATACGTTTCGGATCTTTAGCTAATTTAAATAAATTTTGAAAACCATCTAAAGGAAACAAAGAAATTCAAACCCTGATTCAGCTAATAACACAAACATGCAATCTTCGTAATCGTCCAATATGCAAATACATAGCATTTTCCCTCCCCAAATTATAAGCTTTTACTTATGTAAAACTGTTTAATTTTATTCAATTATGCCGTATTTGCAAAATACTGTATTTATCATCAGTTTTGTTGTGTTTTCTTTGTGTGTTTTAATTTGTCAATGTGTATGGATAAATCATTTCTATGTGAAATTTACCTCTTATGTTTTCATTATTCATGTGTTTTAGTTCATACGTAATGGGGTAGTGAAGCGCAAGTTATAGCCTCTCCTACTCAATTGTTAACCTCACCTTCGCGATGAGTTCAATTTGAACTTGGTGCACCCTGTTCTCACTAACGAGGCTCTAACGACCGAGTAAGGGCGGAATAACCCTTACCTTTTGCCGTGAGCACATCCACCTTCTCACGAAGAGTGCGGTAAAAATAACTCACCGCACACAAAGGTTGCTTTTGGAATCGTTTGGTTACCCCATCGTCGCAGTCTCCTTCTGTGCCATGGGACCACACCACTCGCCTTCCGCAACCGAGCTGGTCAGTTGCATACCTGCTCCAGCTAAAACCTCAAATGCAGCTTCGTTTTCAGTCGATTAAGGCTTTAAAAAAAAATGATGGAGCGTTCAAGTGGGACAAAATCATCCGGAGGTAAAATACCCTCCCGATCGGATCTCCGGGGGAGGGTGCCCACAGGGACACCTCATCGAATGTCGAAAAAACACCGACAAGTTAAATCCAAGAAAACTAATTCTTTCATCTACGGCGCTTGGAATGTTCGTACTTTGAACGACAGCACTCGCACCGATCGGCCTGAAAGAAGAACTGCTCTAATAGATAGAGAACTTCACCGACTCAATGTTGACGTTGCAGCTCTCAGCGAAACTCGATTTTTGGAGGAAGGCTCTCTCACAGAAAAGTACTACACCTTCTATTGGAAAGGTCTTCCCACCAATTCAAGAAGACAACATGGAGTAGGATTTGCCGTTCGGAATCAACTTGTATCCAACTTAACACAAGTACCGCAAGGCCTATCCGAGCGTCTAATGCTGCTACGCTATGAGCTATCAGATGGCAACGCGGTAAATCTAATAAGCGCCTACGCTCCCACCCTGGATGCAAGCCACGAAACCAAGGAAAGCTTCTATCAACAGCTGGAAGAAACCCTCTGTAGAATACCTAAAACAGAACGACTCGTTATTCTTGGCGATTTTAACGCTAGAGTAGGGAGAGATGCAGACACCTGGCCAGGCATCATAGGCAAGAACGGCTTGGGCAACATGAACGCTAACGGTCAACTACTCCTAACTAAGTGCGCCGAACATGATCTAGTTATAACAAACACCATTTTCCGACAAAAGGATAAATTTAAAGGCACCTGGCGTCACCCCAGATCAGGCCACTGGCATCTACTGGACTATGTTATCGTACGTAGGAAGCATCTCAAGGACGTCCAAATTACAAAGGCGCGCATTGATAGCGAATGTTGGACCGATCATCGTCCTGTTGTCTCTAAAATGAAAATTGTTATGAGACCCAAACACCGAAGAACTCAAGTAAAACGTAGACTCCGTCTCTGTATTAGTAAATTGCGTGACCAACAAACCGTCGAACAGCTAAAGCAAAAAGTTCAAGAGAATTTGAGTGCACTAGAAGAAACCAATTCTGTAGATGTCGCTGCTACCTGGACACAAATTAAAGACAGTTTAAAAAGTGCGAGTGAGGAAATTCTTGGCACTGCAGCAAATAAAAAACAGGAGGACTGGTTCAATGATAATGAAGCTTTTATACAAGAACTTCTTGACCGCAAACATATTGCCTTCCAAAACGCTATAAACCACCCCAACGATTCATCAAAAGCAGAAGCTTTTACCCGATCTAAGTATGAAACGCAACGCGAAATCAGAAGAATAAAGAACGAGTGGTGGGCAAGCAAGGCCAAAGAAATTCAAAGGTACGCCGATTCACACGACTACAGGAATTTCTTTCAAGGGGTAAAAGCAGTATACGGCCCCAGTCGGAAAAATATGTGCCCTATTAAAGATTTAAATGGAAATCTCCTCAAAGAAGACCAGGAAATAAGAGCCCGATGGAAGGAACACTACTCTAACATTCTTAACCAGCAAAGTCAAGCCGATCACGATATTATAAATCTTATCCCTCAATATGACACCTTCGAAGACTTAGATAAACCACTAACAACGGAAGAGATCTTAACCGCCATTGGGCAGCTAAAAAATAACAAATCTCCCGGCGCCGACTCACTCCCAGCTGAGATCTTTAAAGCTGTGTCGTCAGAGCTCATACCCTACCTCAAAAAACTGTTTGATGTCGTGTGGGAAAGTGGTCAAGCTCCGCAGGAGTTTCGTGATACACTCTTAATCAACCTTTTCAAAAACAAAGGGAGCGCTGCGGACTGTGGAAATTACAGGGGTATAGCTCTCCTGACTGTTGGAGGGAAGATACTCACTAAAGCGATGGCAAATAGGCTAACACCTGTTATGGAAAAGTTACTTCCTGAAACACAGAGTGGCTTTAGACCAAACCGAGGCACATCGGATTTAATCTTCACACTTAAACAGCTTCAAGAAAAAGCACTCGAACATCAAGGAGAAATTCACATGGCCTTCATTGATTTAACCAAGGCGTTTGACTCGGTGGATAGGGAAGTGCTCTGGAAAATTATGTTCCGCTTAGGTATCCCTAGAAAATTTGTGGAAGTATGTCGCAGTCTACATACAAACAACAACGCCCAGGTTATGTATAATAATGAGGCAACCGAACCTTTCCAAACCCTCACTGGAGTTAGGCAGGGATGTGTCCTGGCACCCCTACTCTTTAATTTGTTTACCACTGCTCTAACAATTATTGTTGACAACAAACTGACAGTCAGAGGAATAGGTCTCAGATACCGTTTTGATGGCGGTCTCTTTAACATAGGGCGCTTTAGAGCTTTCACGAAGACACGCACACGATTCATTTGTGATCTCCAGTATGCGGATGACTGTGCACTTTTAGCCTCTACGCCGGAAGAGCTTCAAGAACTTTTAGATGTGTATGCCCAGAGCTATGATTCCTTGGGACTTAAAATCAACATTGGAAAGACTAAGATTATGTCAACTCCTCATCAAGTGAACCAAATAGACATTACACTTAACGGAAATTCTCTTGAAGTGGTGGATCAGTTCAATTACTTAGGCAACGTTGTTAATGACAAAGCAAACATGGACAGCGAGATTCGCAATAGAATTAACGCTGCATCTAGAGCACTCTGGGGACTTAGAGAGAGAGTATTTGACAACCACGACCTTGCTTTGTCAACGAAAATGGCTGTCTACAGAGCAGTTGTCATTCCAACACTGCTATATGGATGTAAAAGCTGGGTCACTTACCGTCGTCATGTGAAAGAATTAGAACGTTTTCAGCAAAGACACCTCAGAAGTATGATGAAAATCCGTTGGTTCCATCACATATCAAACGTGGAAGTACTCAGGAGAGCAAACAGCCTTCCAATTGAGGTGCTTATTTCAAGAGCACGCCTAAGATGGGCAGGTCACGTTCATCGTATGCATGATAACCGCCTTCCTAAATGTACACTTTATGGTGAATTGCTAAGCGGTAGAAGAAGGCGTGGCGGTCAACGAAAGAGGTTCAAAGACGCTCTCCATGAAAATCTAAAATCCTGCGGTATTGCAGACGAGCAATGGGAACAACTTGCAGCGGACAGAACCGAATGGCGAGGGGTTGTGGCCAGCTATCAAGGAAATGTTGCTGCAAGGAGGCCGAATCCGAGACCTAACCAGGTCTATGTTTGTCCTGACTGCGGTCGACATGTGCTCTCCCGAATTGGCCTCTATAGCCATAGTCGTGTGCACCATAGATGAATGGGAATTACAATAGACTACACCTTTTACTTGTTTTTTATTGTACACAATTTATCGACTGTAACATTTTTATACTCGGACTCGAGTAACGGCTAATAATAAATAATTTTCATTTAAAACCCTGTTTATCAAATATGGTCCTTCATATGAATATTGAAATTTGGCACATATATTCCTGTCAATTTTTGATACCTTCAGACTTTTAATTATTACTACATCACCTTGTTTATAAACTATCTGTCTTTTAATTCTTTTATTTTCTCTATCTTGATACTTCTTTGCATTTCTTTCTAATCTGGCCTTTACTTGATTTCTAACTTGTTCTAAATTTATTCTTGTCTCAAACTCCCATGGCCTGACAGGTGTAACACCAAACTTTACCGTTATTGGTGATACTTGAGTGATCGTACTTGGTACACTATTTATGAAATATTCTACATATGAGAGAAATGATACTCAATCAGTATGATCATGTTGTACAGTTAATCTTAAAATTTTTATTACTTCTTGAATATAACGTTCCGCAGGGTTTGCTTGTGGATGTCTAATTGTCGTAAAAATTATTTGTATTTGTTTGTCTGTCAAATATTTCTTTAATCTGTCGTTGTCAAAATATGTCGCATTGTCAGCTAAAATTTTTCTAGGAGTGCCTACAGTTTTAAAATATTTAGAAAGTATTCTACAAACCGTATTTGTATTACATCTTTTTGTGGGATATACCTTTTTAAATTTTGAAAAAACTTCAACCACAACCAGTATGTGTTTATAACCAACTTTATCCTTTATTAGATTGCTTATAAAATCAATAGCTATAATTTCTAGAGGTTGTTTTGTCAAAATACTATTTACTTTATTTCTATTTTTATGGTTTTTAATTTTTCCCAAACAACAATTGTGACATAATGAAATTATTCTTTTTGTTAATGGTAAATCGTTCTTACAAAAAAAAACGTTTCTCTAAAAATCATCCAAGTTTTTCTCACCCCAATATGCCCAAAATGAATATGCAAATCATTTAAAATATCTAAAGCTAATTTATCATGTATCACGTATTTCTCTTCATCCATAACTGTCTTAATGAGCATATTGTTTTTAATACTATATCCTCTATGTGAACATACACGTATTGTATTTTTAAGTTCATTCAAATATTCTTGACTCAATAATTTTCTCATTTGCATATAACGAATTTTCACCCAACAGAATATTTAAACCTACTATAAAATTATTTCCTTTATCAATATCAACTTATTTATTTCGAGTAAGTGCATCTGCTGTTATATTTTCTTTACCCGGTTTATGTTTAATAGTAAACGAGTACTCTTGAATTAAGAGAGACCATCTATAAATTCGATTGTTTGCAAACCTATTTTTCATGAGCGAACATAAAGCTGAGTGATCTGTTTCAATTGTAAAATGGTTTGATGGTAAAATATAAGATAATTTAGATATAGCTTTTATTACTGACAACATCTCGAGTTCTGATGAGGAATACCTAGTTTCATACGGTTTTAAAATCCTAGATACAAAACATATTGCCGTGTCAATTCCATTTATAATTTGAATAAGTTCCGCCGCGACTATTTGTTCTGAAGCGTCTGTACGTAAAATAAAAGGTAAATTAAAATCTGGACTATATAAAAGTAAATTATTATGAAAATTAATTTTTAATTTGTTAAATGCTTTTTCACGTCTTCTATTCTATTAGCGGTATTTCTAACTCTGAAAGTCGAGGTACAAACTTCTTATAATAATTTAATATACCTAAAAACCCTCTTAACATCTTTAAATTTTTTGGAGCTGGATATTCTTTGATTTCTTTAATACGTTCTTTACCTATCGATATTCTTTGTTGATTTATAATATACCCTAAATATTTTACCGATGTATTATAAAATTCACATTTTTCTATGTTTAATTTTAAACCTGCCCCATCTAAAGTTTAAATGTTCAAAATGTTCTTCCTCTGTATCTGAAAATACAAGAATGTCATCTATGTAATGAAGACAAAAATTTTCGTATCTATCTAAAATTGATTGCATAGCTCTAACTAAAGCAGATGACGCTGATTGTAAACCAAATGGAACTACCTTAAATTGATAGATATGTCCATCTACACTAAAACCAGTATATTTACGAGAATCCACATGTAAAGGAATAAGCCAAAATGAATTTTTTTAAACTAATTTAGAAAATATGGTATTCTTTCCAATTCTATAAAGCATAGCATCTATGGTTTGAGGTGCATCAAATTGAGACTTAGTAATTTGGTTTAAATTTCTAGCATCGAGACATATCTTATGGAATCATCCTTTTTACTCACTATTACTAAAGGATTTATAAAGTCTGTCTTTGCTGGTTCTATAATATTAGATTTTATCATATTTCCGATTTCTTCTTGTACTTTATTTCGACGTTTGAAGGGTATAGGATAAGTTTTACATTTAAACGGTTTACTTTCATCTACTATCAACTTGTGTACATAACTTTTATCTATTCTCGGTTTGTAATTTATTAACGACATATAATTTTGTAACAATTTTCTTACTAGATTTTCATATTTAGTAGGACAATTTATCTCCAATCTTTTAGGCATTTTATAATTAATCATTTCACATGTAGGCTTATATTTTTCATCATTTAAATCATTTAACTTATTATTATTACAATTACCTATATAACCCACTATGTTTAACTCATTTTTATTAAATATTTTCACCGCAGTAGGTACCTTTTAAAACTAGGGACTTTTCCCCAAAATCTATTTTTGCCTTAAGTCGTGATAAAATATCTTCACCAATTATGACATCAAAACTCAAATTGTCAACAATTACAAACTCGCCTCTAAAACGTATCTCTTTTACTTCAAAATCTAAATTTATGATTTTATTGCATTCTGTGAATTTCTTACCATTTGCATTTACTAATTTAATTTTTGAAATCTTAGTACAATTTTTTTGATATAACTCTTTTTTACTATCTATTATCTTCCCATTTATTAAACTGATTTCTGATCCCGTATCAATCAATGCTTTTAAATTTATTTCATTAACTTTAATGTTGATGATTGGTAAATTACTAATTCTATTATTATCTAAATTTGATTCATTCTCAATACCTATAAATGCTCGCATATGTCCGTATGTCGTCATCCCAATTAAAACTTCCCTTCCCTTTCCCTTGGAAAATGTGAATTTACCTCTGCTATCGTCTTAATTTTATTCATGTCATCTGTTGATCAGATCTGACATTTGTATTGTTTACCTGTGCATATCTTACTGAATCACGTTTATTATCATACCTATTCTGTTCTTTATTATAATTATCATTACCGTTGTACCTCCTATTTTCGTCATAATATCTACCTTTATTTTGATTATTAAAATTTCTACTGTCATAATTTTTTTGATAATTACTATTATACCCATTTTGTTGTCTATTCACATAATAATTTTGTCTGTTGAAATTTTGGTCATTACCATCTGTTTGGTTGTATGTTTTTCTATTAAATGATTTATAATTTTTATTCCATTCCAGTAGGATGAATATGGGGTTCCTAGATCCTCCTCAAAGACTAATGACCGGAGGAAGGTCAATCCCAAGGCCAAGGACATTGTTCAAGGTCGAGATGGTGGCACAGTTCAAGGTCAATTCCAAGGCCAAAGATATTGCCCAAAGTCGAGAGTGTGGCAAAGGTCAAGGTCATCGGGTCAAGGTTGAAGGTCAAAATTTCCGACAAACAGCCAAAGTTAAAAGGTTGCGGTCGTGGTCAAAGTTAAAAATCAAAATCATATGTAGATGCAATTATTGATAAACACAAGGTTACAACATTTATGGAGGGGATAACTAGTATATAACAAGTTCAATTCGATTTGTCCAAAGTAGTTTTAGCGTCTGTTCCAATATGAGTCTACAAAATAACTTATTCAATTTACCACATTTTAAGTTTGATTGTGATAATATAGTTCCTATTTCTGAAGAGAACTCTTACAAAAGTGATTCAGTAGTCCTTGGCGAAAAACGATTTAAGTTAAATAAATCGAAATGCAAATTTGTTTCCATTGGATTAGCATATGACTTTGGGTATGAACCATGTATAAAGCTATCTGGAAACAAAAACAATGAAGTTGTTTTCACTGAAAGTGAATGGAATAATTTTATAACATACCAAGCAATCATAATGAATTATTTATATTCCAACGATAAAACGGAGGCAATAAATACAGGAAACTTTTCTATAGAGTTTGAACAATTTTCTAATATAAGAGTGATTAAAATTTTGAAGGATAGTTGCTACATATTTCTGGGATACGAAACAGTGTGCAATTTATGGGAGCTATTACCTCTTGTAAAATATACAATTAATACTTTAAAGAATCAAGAATTTTCAAATTATTTCAATATACTACAGAAAGGACTGCAGAAGCAACCTGGAAATGTTTTTATGAATGCTCTGAATATTATTCGTCCTCAAGAAAACCCGAACAGTGCCAATATCAGTATGGTTATGGCATTTATTCATACATATCCTGAAATTTTTGAACATGAAAGTTGTAAAAGAGTATAATGGGAGAAAAGTAACATTTAATGAAATGCATAATCAAATTCATTACCTTATAACATGGAGTCATGCATATAATTCATCTAGAAAAAATATTGGCAATTTTTTGCTGCGGATAGATTTCGCTTTGAAAGAAGAATTGAAGAAACCTCAAAAATTCTTGACCTTATTTTAGAAGAAAATCATAGACGTAAAATTTTTAATGAAAGATTTGTAATTTAATATTAGTATTATATTAATTTAATAAAGACAGTTAATAATTATAAATTTGTTTTATTTAAATAGACTACACATGAAATGTTTATACTAAGTCATTTATACTAATTCATTTTTATTAATCCATGAATTGTGTTTGCTGCTTAACCCAAGCCATTTAACATACATTTTATTTCCTTTTTTTTTTAAAACCTTTTCAGCTAAATATATATTAGGATATTTAACTTTCTGTATTTCATACTCATAAAAACCTCCTTCAATTTGGTTTCCTTCTTGATCTTCCGGCAAGTAAGTGGTAGGATTTGTATTCTGTATCTTCAATATCTTAAATACTTCATTTGACCAATTAGGAGTATACCCCTTTGAAAATGCTTCTCGATATTTGCTTATTCTCACATAGTCACCTTTATTAAATTTTTGTTTGCGTGAATCTACCGTCTTTAAATGACCGTATGCATGCTGTAGTAAATATTTTTCATTTTTCTCAGTAATATTTTTAGGTTTTCTATTAGTAGTCCTATGTGGAGCATCATTATATTCCTCTACAATATCCTGTAAAATATTTATCCATTTGTAGGTTCCCTGTAAGCTAAATTTTCGCCACATCGAATTTTTTAAGGTGCGATTTACCCGTTCTACCACACTAGCTTTTAAGTTGGAATATGAACTATAATGGTTAATTTTATATTTATTCATTAATTCTCGAAACTGTTTATTATAAAACTCTTTACCCATGTCTGTCTGAAGATTTTTCGGTGTGGTTTTCATTTCCAATAGAATTGTTTTCATCGCATTTGTTACATCTTTAGCACTTTTTCTTTTAACCGGCTGAGCCCATACAAATTTACTGAATACATTTATAACAATAAGAATATATCGATGGCCCCTATTACTTTTAGCATATGGAATCATTTGTACCAGATCAGCCTGAATAAGGTCGTTTAGTCCTTTTACAATTACATGCCTTCTTCGAAAATTTTTTCTAGCTGGTTTATGTAATTCTTCAACTACTTCTTTTTTAATGTTACTCATTTCTTACTAAAGGACAACGAAGTACAATTTCTACAAAAAGTGGTGGTTTTGGGTCTACACCGGGAAGTGAAAATGAAAGATCATCTCCTTTACTTAGGTTTTTATTGTCTGGATTGTAATTATTATTATTTAAGAACATTGTGACATTATTGGGTAAATTTATACTTTCAACTGCGCCTGAAATAGGTAATGTATACGTTACAGTACCATCATTTAATAAGTAAAATGTGAAAGTTTTAATATTTTTTGATGACTTTTGTGCGACACCTCGAATTTGTATAAGACATAGGCTAGATAGGGTAGTAGCAGTATCCTCAGTTGTAGTTAAAGACAGATGATGTGAGATAAGGTTTTAAACGATAACCAAGCATATGTTTACCAAATTTATCAATAGGCATAATGAACGTTTACTGGACTGATTTATACTGTGTGGAAAATAAATATGTAGCCTTTATTTAATAATTTTCCCTTCCCTTAATTCCTGAAGTATTGAGGAAATCTCATTTTTATGTCCATTATTTCCTGCCATTTGAGAAGCTACTAAAAGTCTTAATCTATTTGTTAACTCATTGGGATCATCGTAATATACATAATCAATTTTTTTATTAGATAAATCCAACATCCCAAGTCTCGTAGGCTGCTTAAATGATTGATATCTAGAACTAACACTACTTTGAGATCTAGTATTACGAGGTGGGGGTTTATTAAAAGAAGATGTTCTTGGAATAGTTGTAGATTTCAATAAGCCTTTATCTATTAAATAGGGTCTAATTATAGTCCTATATTTTACAATATTTTTGCCTTGAATTTGATCTTTAGGGTCTAAATTCCTACGATATGCATTAGTACGTTTTAATATATCCATATAATGATCTAGTTCAGGCTTATTATAAGCTTTAGGACTTTTCTTAAATAATAATTCATACAGACGAACGGTGCCAGGATACAATATATCCTTCACTTGTATATCTTTACCAACAATTTTTAATTCAGAGTCGCCTATTTTAAATTTTTCAGTTAGAAAATCATGTGTTACACCGTAAATGCGATCATTTGTCGACTCATCCCCTCTTATAGACTCATCAATGTATACCCTTGGTAATGGATCGTAATCTTCCAAATACTGTTCATACACCTGTGTTTTTGATAATTCCTGCATATACAGACGACTTTTCTCCACCTCTTCATCAATTAAGTCATTACTATTTTGCTCAGTAGCTGTAGAATGTTGTGGATCTGAGTGATCTGATGGATTGTATTGAAAAGTATCTTCCAGTTGTAGGTAAATGTGAAACATTAACTGGAGATTTTTTGGGAGTAGAAGTTCTGCTTTTCTCAGTTTTAATATCTTCAGGCTCTTTTTTAATTAATACCTCAGATTTCATGTTTTGCAATAATTTTTGCAGTGGGTCGGTTATAGGTTTATAACCTTTCTCCAATTGAGCTTGTGATTGTGCTACATCGGATTTTAAAGCTTGATATTTTTGTCTAACCGATTTTCTAATTTTTATTAGTTGTTTAGCTAAAATTTTATCCATCTTTGCGCTTCTAAATGTTGATAAGGACTACATTCTGCTCAACACATTTACGTATTATATAATATTATAGCTTGACGAAGCTATCAAAACCTTTTCGATACCTTCCATTATTTATCGCGCAATCTTTATCTATAACCACAAATCCGTAGGGCTCTCTCCAACGCATAGAACAAAGATCTTTGAATAATTGATATGACATATCAACATTTACATGATCATCATATATATGTTTGAGGTTAGTATTATCTTGGTGAAACATAACAATTAAATTAACATTATCGCGAATGAGCTGTTTCTGAATAGATGAATAAGCCTGGCACAAATAAAAGCAGTCCGTATTCTTGTGGCGTCCAAAACAAAAATAATCTCTCATAATATTTTGACTACAAGAGGCAACATCATCAAAGATAATAACAGAATTTGGTCTAATCTCTTGAGCTGATATAACATTTTCCCCTTCATTGAATTCAAAACAACCAATTTCTTTCATTGGTTTTAACAATTTTCTCAAATATTCATATTTTGGTTGATACAAATATTTTGAATATAGATAGACACTTTCAAATCGTAGTCCATTTGGGTGTTCTAACAATGTTATAACCAAATTTGTCTTGCCGCAGCCCGAAGCACCAACGACCAATCTTCGCTTGGATAAACCTCCAAATAGTTCACCATGTTTTTGATAATTTTTTTCTGACGAACACCCATCACGGTTAATAATTGGCAATTTAATATTTTGTGTTTCGATCTTCATTGCAAAACTAAATTTAACGAACTATGTCATCAATCGTTGTCTATGCTATTTATAAGATTGCACATTACTAAAAAATCAGTTGTGTATTAAACTTTTAACAGGTTATATAATGCTTATACACAATATCTCTATAGTCAATCGTAAACGAAAACGTGCAAAGATAGGATCAGGATTTTTCAATAACCTTACTGATAATCTCCCGTTCGAATTTCACATTCCGGGGTACCGCTTCTGTGGTCCAGGCACCCGCCTCTTCAAGAGATTGGAAAGGAACGACACTGGTGTTAATCCTTTAGACGAGGCGTGCAAAGAACACGATATTTCATATTCTCGCTCGAAAGATATAAGCAGTAGACACGAAGCAGATAAGGTGTTAGCAGAAAAAGCGTACAAGAGGTTTAAAGCAAGCGACTCTTCAGTTGGAAAAAAAATTAGTGCTTTAGGTGTAGTTGGGGCTATGAAGGCTAAAGTCAAGCTCGGAATGGGAATGCGGAGAAAAAAGCGTTCCACACTGAAACGTGGTAAAGGTTTGCGTAAAAATAAGATAAGTTTTAATAATGCAGTACGACGAGCGAGACATGGTATTCAAAGGAATAATTCTAATAATGTTGTTAAAACTGTACAACAAGCCTTATCTTCAATCGGAACTAAACACATATCTTTACCAAAGAAACGGATAATTCCTATCCCAAAAACTGGAGGTTTCCTTCCTTTCCTTTTACCTTTATTTGCTGCGTTAGGAGCTCTTGGAAGTATAGGAGGTGGTGCTGCAGGAATCGCAAAAGCCGTCAATGATGCAAAAGCTGCAAAAGAAAAACTCGAGGAAGACAAGAGGCACAACATTGCTATGGAACAGGCTGCGGTAGGAAAAGGGCTATACATGCGACCTTACAAAAGGGGTATGGGATTACATTTAGCACCTTTTAAAAAAACTCCCAGTAATGCTACCTCGTCGGGCACTAACAAATATAGATTTAGTGAGATACGCTAAAGATTTGCATATTCCAAACTGTGGTCTAATTAATTTAGATATTTCATCTGGTCCCGGTATTCACTGGACGGCATATGCGAAGAAGAAGAACTCAATAATCTATTTTGATAGTTATGGCAAATTAAGACCACCAAACGAAGTAATAAATTATTTCTATAGCGATGGTAGCTTGAATAAAGTGAAATATAATCATGATCAGATGCAAAAATATAATGCAATTAATTGCGGTCACCTATGTCTAAAATTTTTATATAATCAAAGTAAATAAAGTAATTCTCTTTAATGTGTGTCTACTTCTGGGTTGTGCAACATGTCTCTAACTTTTCCCTTACGGGAAATTCCTCAACGTTAACAGCAGACTTCAATCCACCTATATATTTAGAGGATAATTTTGATTACGTAATTGGTTTATCAAAATTTGAAACTTTCAACGTTATTCCAAATGTTGATGAAAAAAAATAATAGATTCACTTATGGTAATATAACCACAACTATTCCTGTTGGTGCTTATGAAATCAATGATCTAAATAATTATCTTCAAGCAACAATTCGTAAGCCCGCTCTTATTAATATTATTGCAAATCGTAATACTTCTACGGTTAAAATAGGCACAAACGTTGATATCGATTTTACATCAGAAATGTCGATAGGATGTCTCTTGGGTTTTAAAAAAACGGTTCTTAAAGCTAATGAACTAAATGAGTCTGACTTTCCAGTGCAAATAATTAAGGTGGATTCTTTGTGCATTGATTGCAATATTGCCACTGGTTCTTATTCTAATGGCTTGCCTGTGCACACAATTCACCACTTTTTTCCTACGGTCGCAGCGGGATATAAAATAGTGGAATCACCTTTGAACATTTTATATTTTCCAGTCAGTGTTAAGACGATTAACTCAATTATCATTAAAATAGTTGATCAAGACGGTAATCTCGTCAATTTCCGAGAAGAAACCATCACGGTTAGACTGCATTTAAAAAAGTTATCCTAAAATGATAGTTCGATACAATGTTATAAATTATATTCCAAGAACAGCCAATCGTAATTATAAAAGAAAACCTAAGAATAGATTTCCGGTTAGTAATAAAAAGAACGTTCATCCAGTAACATATGAGAATAAACTTTTCTTACAATCTCTCGGCTTTGAAGTGCTCATATAATGAATATTTTAAATGTTACGCAACAACCTCTTATAGATAATTCTATTGTTGATTTTGCATACCACAATTACCAACCATTTGTTACGGCCAAATTTGACTATAATGTTGAAATTAGAATTACAATTCAAGAGCTTGATGCTTATACTCTACCATGTGAAAGTATTTTGTACTTGGAAGGAAATCTAACTAAAGATGATGGAACACCAGTTACCAAGTTAAAATTGATAAATAATGCCTTTAGTTTTCTCTTTAGAGAAATTCGTTGAGATAAATGGAGTTTGTGTTGAATTAGAAACGTTGGGTTGACGTCTACACTTAAGGGGTATCTATCATTTAATGAAGGTGAAAGTGTTAAACTTCAGAATGCGGGATGGTTTCCTAAAGATACTACAATACCAGAGAGTAGTAAGTTTAACGTTTGCATTCCGCTTAAAATGTTAATGAGCTTTTTTGAAGATTATAAAAAAATTATATTAAATATGAAACAAGAATTGATTTTAATTCGGAGTAGTAATGATTTAGATGCAGTGAGTAGTATCGATGACACGGAAAAACCTAAAATCAATATTAATAAAGTTTATTGGAAAGTCCCACACGTTTCTGTGGGAATACCACAGCAGTTAGCGTTAACCAAAATATTAGAGAAATATGTTGAAATTCTACTCCCGTTTCACAGTTGGGAACTTGTAGAATATCCTTCACTTTCTCAAACCACAAGGCATACTTGGCCAGTGAAAACTACCGCTAAGTTAGAAACTCCTCGACATGTTGTAGTTGCCTTTCAAACCAATAAGAAGAATGAAACAACGTCTAATATGAGTACATTTGACAATTGCAATTTAACAAATAATAGAGTATTTTTAAATTCTGAGAGGTATCCTTACAACGATTTATATCCTGACTTTAAAAACAACAAATACGCCACATTATATGAAATGTTTTCAAATTTTCGTCACACATATTACGAAACAGGAAATGAGCCTATATTTACGCCTAAAGAATTCAATTCCATTTCACCGATAACACATATAGACTGCTCTCGTCAGAAAGAAACTCTTTAGTCAGGATCAGTCGTTATGCGCATCGAATTCGAAACAAGCGAAAATATTCCAGACGAGACTAGTGCATACTGTTTAATTCTACATGATCGTCTATTTCGGTATAATCCACTAACAAAAATTGTTAGGCAAGTCTGAAATGCGCATGATCATTAATGAATACTTAAGGAAACGTAACTTAATTTGGATACTAGTATAATGCTTTCAATGCATAAAAGCGCATTAATAGAGCATCAAAGAAAACTTAGAGCGTTAAGAAAAACTTTGGACTTGTATTGTCTTAAAATTAGTGTATTAAAAAAGTTATCTGCTTTAAAAATATGTTTCTAATATTAGATGTACAAGGATTTACAGTAGAAAATAATAAGTTTATAGTGAAGGAACTAGCAGCTTATAATGGACACAAAATATGTCATTATATTTTTAAACCACCTTTTCCTCTAAGGATGTTATCACCGACTTTGCAAAAACAAGCAAATTGGTTAACAAACAATTACCACGGCATTCAGTGGAATGAGGGATTTACACCACTACACCACTTTAACAAAATAATTCAAGATTTAACGGAGAATTCAACAGGAAATATTTACGTGAAGGGGAAAGAAAAAGCTGACTACATAAGACAGTTTATATGTAAACCTATTGTCGAATTTGATGAACACCCATCTTTGGTTAAGTCAAATCCAAAATGTTTTTATAACTTAATACCAAATTGTATATGCGCAATATCAAATACTTATTATTTATATGAAAATTTTATTATGTCATAATTTACTTAGTTTAAATAAATTAAATGAAATAAAAGAATGGTTTTATTTACTACTTTATTGATTAAATATATATATATATATATATAAATTTTTTTTTAGTTATCTTCATCTTCACTCTCGCTTTCACTAAAATCTAGTATTTGTATAATGTGGGCTGGTAAATAATTCTTTAATCGATATAAAAATTGAGGTAAATCCAATTCCATAAGATCTTGCACGAAACATTCAATGGTAATAACGCCTTCCAAGAATAAAGTGCAAATTTCTTGACCTCTTGCGTAATTTTCAGCTATTTCTAAACATTCATCTTCTGAAAAGAACTGTCCCATTCCATATACCGATTCATGCTCTGCATCCATTTCTAATCGGTTAAATTGTTGTTGTAAATGTTTCACACCATTAACTAAATCTACAATTTCAATATCTGTGCAGTATGCCATCCACATTTTAAATTAATTTCTAGTAACTTGAAATGTACTGATTGAAAATATAAACGTCTCAATATTTATATTACTAGCTCCCCTCTTTCTATTCAATATTTTACTTTACACTATTCCTTATTCACTCATTGATAAAGAAAACCATATTGTAAGGAAAGGGGTGGGTCCATGACAAAACACAACAGTTTATTATCAATTAATTCAAAAATTTTAGCATATTACGATGCATGTGAATGTCAGGTAAACAATTGCTGTTGAACTGTTAATATGGACATCCAATACATGCTTATAGTTGTTAATTAATAATCCTATTTTATAAAAAATTCGCTAGCTTTTTTTTTTATTCTGAATAATTATTTTTTTTATAAGATTTAGTCAAATTCCTTACAAAAAGGACAGTTTTCTTTGTAAATATTCTATAATGCATATTTGAATTTTTAAAATAAAATCGTGGCAAAAATTTATTTCTCACCCAGTAGGTCTAAACTCCAAAAGATGTAAATTTCAACTTATTTTCAACTTTTGTTTTACAAGAATTGTTCCAGCTATCGAGGTACAGTGTATAACATTTATAATTTTTAATTTTTTTTTTTAAATACACTGTTCATTCCTTTGTTCCAATAATTGTTGAAGTTTAGAATGGAATACATTTCAATTGTAATTTTTGGTTCCAACAATATTTGTAGTGGATTATTAAAAACTATTTTCGATTTTATTATATTAGTGGCAGTTTTTATGATTGTACTTTATTTATTTACCTTAATTTTATATGACTATATGTTTGAAAATAAAACAAGCATGTTGGTATAACTAATTTATTAATATATATATATTGAAAAAAAAAATAGAAAAATTTTTACAAAACCTTAAATTTAAAATGGTTAATATACTTAAAATAACAAGTAAAACTAACTACTAAAATATGGACTTATTAAAATAAATGTGAAAACTAACTACAAATTAAAATAACATCCTTAAAATAAAAAAAAAAGTTCTTAAAAATAATTATTTTTTATTTTAGAATTAATAATATGTCTAAACCTTTTCATTTTATCACTTTGTCTATTGTCCTCTTTTTCTAATTTGCAAATGTTATTTTCAAGTTCACTAATGCTGTTTCTCATTGTCTGAATTTTGTTCCTAATGTTAATTTTTTCACTCTCACATTCTTTTATAATTTTTAAGTAGTCCAACTGTTCCTGTACAAACTGTTCGTGTTTTTTAATGTTTATCTCACTAGTCACATTGTTCACAATTTCTTCACTCAATAAATTTTGTGGTGGCGACAGAGTCGAGGAAGACGAGGGCAACAAATTATTTTTTAGTTTGCACATTTTTGATTTAATTTTTGGTTTTATAATTTTAGATCGGAAATTATTTGCTCTCGCCTTACCTTTTTTTGTTGCCCTCCTTTTCCTCCTAACCGGTTGATCCCATATCGTTGATGGTTTCTAACGTCTCCGCTATTAATTTATCCACCTCCGATTCAATCGCTGCTGCCTTAGTAGAATCCATATTTTCTGCTGCAGTATTCAACGTTTCAGCAGCTTCGGCCGCCATTATAAGCTGCTCATCTTCCTCAATCGTCGAGGTAAGCGTGATAACGTCGTCTGGGTGCACATAATTTGCAGCGTCGTAAATGTCCTGGAAGTCCTGGAAATGCTGCTCCTGCTGTAGTTGTTGTTGTTGTTGTTGTAGTTGTTGCTGTTGCTGCTGCTGTTGCAAATATTGGAAAAGTATAGGTTGCTGCGGCGCAAGCATTAAGTCTTGTAAAATGTTTACAGAAGACATTTTTGACACTTTTTTAGGTAAACTTCTTGTGCCCTTACGGTATAGTCTGGAAACAAATCGCCGGAGTAGAACAGGGTTAAAAACTCAATCAGTTGATTCAGTTTTTGACACTAAATACACTTTTATCATACGTTTGGCGAATTTTTAGGTAAACTTCTTGTGTCCTTACGGTATATAGTCTTGAAACAAATCGTCGGAGTAGAACAGGGCTATAAACTCAATCAGTTCATTAAGTTTTTGACACTAAATACACTTTTATCACACGTTTGGCGAAGACAGTAGGTAAATAAGGTAAACTGAATTGGATGAAAGCTCGGATGTAACTAACGTATATATAAGATCAGAGCAGCCAGCCAGACACGTTAACCTCGAACAAACTTTTTTTTTTTTTTTGAAATCGAAAAACGAACTAGAGTGCGCCTTCGGTTTCAAAAAATCGAAATCAAAGTCATAGAATTTTTTAAGTGGCACAGATCGATGCGCTTTTAAATGTAAATATAGAAAAGAAAAAAAAAACCTGTTTTTTCTGTTTTTTCTCAAAGTGTTTTTCGAGCATTTTCCGACATTTTTTTGATATTTGAATATCATTTTTCGATGGATTGTATTGGTCGAATTTTGAATTTTGAGCTATCATTGTAGTAAAAAGTAAAGAAATCGATTGAAAAACAACAAAAATTACGTCGATTTTTCGGGTTTCTAATTTTCTTTTGAGAACAGATGTAGAATAAAAATTTAAGTAAAAGATATTTAAAATAGGTAGGAAGGGGGGGACACGAAAAGGAGTGGTTTGAAGGGGTTAAAAATGCAAATAACCTCTCAGCATATACATTTTTCCGTTTTGTCTTATACTTAAATAGTTTAAAAGAGTTTTAGAGCAAATATAAAACAGCAACGTAAATATTATAAGTGACTACTTTTAAAAGTAATTTATCAAATAAAATATGGATCAGTATGATGAAGAACAAGAACTACAAATTAAATTTAATGAACTAAGAGATATGGACATTAACTTTTTTGTTGAAGTGGATGAAAATGAGTTTAATATGGAGTACGAACAAATACAGGAGCAGAAAGAGATGCAGCAGGATGTGGAAGAACAGGAACGGGATATGGGAGTGGAACCATTTGGTTATGATTCCGATAGTGGCGTTGAGGATGATTGTGTAGTAGAAGAAGAGAGTGAGCTAATACGGGGTATGTTCAAAATAATTAACCTGGAACGATTCAGAAGCTACGAAATTTATTGTGTAAATTTATCGTTTACAATTATAAAATTAATCAATGGAAAAGAGAGAATGTTGTGTTTTCACTGTTATGAATTTTACCAACGAAGTATGGTGGTTGGTGAACATAAGCACGTTAGTGGACATATAAAAACTAAATTAACTTATAGGAAGTACATGTTTTGTTGCTATTTATGTAAAATACATTTATACCAATTAGTTCATGCTGACATTTCTATGCAGTGTCATAGCTGAATATTAACAGTAGTTGTTTACTGGTTAAATTAAACAATATTTCTCATTTACATTTATCATTTATTTCTACATTTTTTTACATTTTGTTTAGAAGGTTATATACAAATCACTTATAAATTAGAATTTTATACATTTGTTAATTACTAGTGTTTATCATACAGACTAAATATTGTTCTGGTTTACATAAAAGTAATCCATATTATTAACTACATTATCCAAATTATTATCCGAATTTGATATTATGTAATGTCCCCAAGCCAATTTATTTTTACATTTTTTTTACATTTTATTTACAAGGTTATATACAAATCACTTATAAATTAGAATTTTATACATTTGTTAATTACTAGTGTTTATCATACAGACTAAATATTGTTCTGGTTTACATAAAAGTAATTCATAATATTAACTACATTATTTCCAACGGAAACCGCGTTCTCGCCTCACACATCTTCCAGCGGCTTGTATATCAGTGTATGCGCGGAAGCTATACAACCTTAGGCGAGGGTTGTATAGGAGATATACCATCCTTCGGAGGGGATGTAAAGCCGTCGGTCCCTTGTCTATTAAATGTTAGGCAAGTAAAAGATCCCTACTCTTCTTAAGGGAAGAGGTTCGGCAAAATTCCTGGTTGGGGGTAGCTCGTCTACAGGCGTCGGTGTTAGGCCTCAGTAGCGGAAATAGGCCGACGTTAAATAAATGTATATAAAAAAAAACTACATTATCCAAATTATTATCAGAATTTGATATTATGTAATGTCCCCAAGCCAATGTTTTTGGTGACCCATATAAAATACATCTTTTATCATCCTTTGGAGATAAAGCAATTTTATTCTTTAGTTGAGTATACATATTATGCAAATTTGATTTAAATATATTCATTTTTCTAAACAAAATGGTGTCTTTTTCAACAACGCTTTGATAATCTTCAAGCCTTATATCTTGTTTGATTACACATCTTTTAATTCTCTTTGCCTTTTTTGTTAAACTATCTTCTATTTTAAGCGTTAAAAAATCGTTGGAAATTTTGACAATTTCTATATTAATACTTGTATTAAAATTTTCAAGTAGTTTTTTTGTTAGTGACTGGTGGTTTTCATTATTAAATACATTTTTATTTATATCTATAATTAAGCGATCATTTGTTGAATCTATAATCTTTATATTATTATTGAACATAGGTTTTAAATAATTGTCATAGAAATCTAGCTTTTCACCGAGAATAACACAATATGCCCTTGCTCCCGTGCCATAAAAGCTTCTTATTACCTTTCCAGCATATTCATCTTTCATATTACCAATTATTGATTTATTTGGTGTTATGTTATGAATATTTTCTGGTGGATAATTAGATGTATCAAACTTATCTAAATTTTCTCGAATATCTTCATAAAAATTATGTGTCTTAACATTCAGAATTAACGAGTCTGCATCTGTGTATAATAACGAAACATTTTCATTATATTTGTTCTTCAAATAACCATAATAGAATTCATATAAAACTATTTTTGAAACTACTAAAATTGAAAAACCAATATAGATTGGTTTATTGTAAATTATGCTTCTGCGAGCTAACTGAATTGCAACAAAATTTTCATGAAAAATTGAACAGTTCTTGAAGTACGGTTTTGAAATTAAAGCCTGTGCGCCGTTTTTTCTTCCTAAATTATTCCAATGTGTTACTAATTTTACATCCACCCTTTTATCAATATTTTCAAGAGATTTTCCATATATAACATTGTTAAACAGCTTGTAAAAGTTTTTTTCCAATTTTGATTTTGCATCATTTCTCATTTCAGTATTTAATTCTATATATGGTTTTAACCAAGCAGATTGCTTAAATTTAAGAACCCTGTGAATATTATTCAACTGAAGACCATTTTTTAGGGCTTGTTTTAAAATCCTATAGTGAATTACATAGTTAGATTTACTGTTGAAACTACAAATAAGCTTTTTATTTTTTGAATTTGGGGGGCACATATTTTCAGCTAAAAAAGGTAAATCGTTATGTAAATCATGCAAATGTTGTGGGTAAGTAATATCTACTTCCAAAATATAACCAAATTCAGCATCATCAGAAATATGCATAATATCTAAGTTAATAATTTCATTATTTGTTAACCATTCAAAGTTACTAATTGGCAAACACTCACTCATACTAAATCCATACAGATTGGTCGAATCAAGGTACATAATATATGAAGTAAATTTTGAATTATCATAATCTGAAAAGAAATGATTGTTGGCTGTTGATTTTCTTAAGCTGCAATGACAAATCCCTCCACGAATATTTTTTTTATAAAATGAATCATATCTATATCGGTAAATAATTCCAACTTAACATGTGTAGTTCTCATCATTGCATCCCAACTTAAGCTTGGCGCAGTAAAGTATTGAGCTGGATCTAATTTATATTTTTCTAGACATAATGATCTAAAGCTTTCAAAGAAATCGGTCAACATTAAACAATCAGACAATAAATAGGCAGTTGCATAATCTTGTAACGATTTACAGTCAAATATACTCCAAACATTTTTTGCCCGTTCCTAATCAGAATCGGATATTTCTTCGTTTATTAATTCATTAAAAAATTCATTTTTGGATGGTAATTCCACATCTTTTAATTTATTTATATTATCGATATATGAATATGGAAAAACTCCTTTTTTTTATAATGTCGAATTTTGTTGTTTCACTGAAGCGTTTTTTTATTTCCACACATTGATCATGATTTAAACTGTTGTATAAGGATTCTAAAGATTCCCCAACAAACCTAAAAGAATCTAGAAATCGAATTTAAAAAAATACTTTTTCATTAATTTTCTTTTCACAATTCCAATTACAATCAACATAAATATTTTTACTAAATGAAATATATTTTTCTTTTGTTTGTGCTAAAACTTCTATTTCATCTTCAAAACAACACAACTCTTTAATGAATAAATGAGAATCATAACCACTTAAATTGTGAAAGAATACTGGAATATATTTGGGAATTTTAAATTTTAAATTGCATATACTATGAGCTGCACTATTCTCACGCGACCGGTCAAATGATCATGATCGCGAACTTTTTCTTCACCATATCGGAATGTTCTATCACATATATTACACATGGTAGCATTTTCAAAAGAATCTTGCTCCTCTTGTGTTAAAGCTAACATAGGCACAACATGTTTCAGATGATCATTATATATTCTAAAGATATCTAATTCTAACTTTTCCCAGAATACTTTTGAGGCGTCTTCTCCAAAATAATATTCTAATTTAGATAAATTCTCATCATAGGAGCATTTAATGAAATAGACAAACGCATAAGGTTTATGTTCAAATATATTTATTGTATAAGATTTCTCTCACGAAGTAGGTTTTTCATAATTAAGGCGAGTTAAGACATTCAAAATCTGCGTAGATAACAAAAGGTAATTTTAATTGTTTTTGAAAATTTTCAAATTGAAGAATATTTTGTGGAATTATTTCACCATATTTATTTATTTTAAATTTTGTTGTAGGATTTTTTGTTACCACGTGATTGCAATCAGTTAGTTGATGAAGATCTAATTTAGTCTTTGAATAAACAAATTGGAAACATCCATCACAAAAATATTTTTTACAATTATGTGAATTCAACTGTGAATGTAACAACTTGCACATATCCTTAATCCAACAATAATGAGTATTACCATCATCACTGTTTATTAAAAGTAGATTTATATGAGTTATTTGTTTATTTTTTGGATAATATATTGGACCAATAACTTCTGTCATTACTTTTTCATTGGCTACAACATTTTCTAATCCATATACATTTATAGATATTTTGTTATTAATTTCAAATGTCTTAATATTTTCTAATTTCATTGGAAAGTCGATTCCTTCTAAATTAAGACATATAGAAAAGTGGGGATAAGACGAGACTCTATTTGCATTCAGTGCAGCTGGATAGAGTGCACTTACTACACTCCATGCAAAGCAATACACATCATCATTTAAAACGTTTACGACAGTTTTTTTTCCAGATATACTTTTTGGTAGTGGAATATATCCTGAAGATCGAAGTGGATTGAATTTGTTTATATTTATCTCTAAATATAAGATTTTAAAAAGAGTCCAACCTTGGAAATAAAAAAAGAAATGATATGGGATAATACTATGACATTATAGATCTTACCAGAATCTTTCTCTTGAATCTCTTGAGCTTTTGTTATTATAGTCGATTTAAAATCTTCATACATTTCCATTACATCACATGATATGCTACATATTTCATTTTTAGTATTAAAACTCTTAATTTCATATGTTTCTTCAGAAGGAAGCATGTAAGTACCATACAACTCTACGTTAATTTTCAGTGTATTGTGTTTTATTCTTTCCTCGTTAGCAATTTTATAAAACTTGCCTTGTATTTCGCTGAAGAAATCATTGAAATCCACATGATCAGTTTTTCCAGTAAAACGGTAAGTAATAGTTCTGCTTTTAAAGGCACTTTTAATTATTTCTATACCTTCCTCTTTCCGTTTCAAGACAGCTTCTTTATGCAATTGACTTTTTAAATGTGATTTATAAAAAGTTGTTATAACATCTATGTTACATGATGGACAATTCATCATTTTGTTATTATTGTCTGTATAATAATTATTAGTGGAAGAGTTCATATTTTGCGGTAAAATGCTAGATGATTCAGTTTTATTTTTAATAATTTTTATTTGAGGTTCACCATCTAATTGCTGTTTATCGCTTAAACGTCTTTTTCGAGAGCTATATTTCTCATGTCGCTTAAGATTATCTTTACGTGTAAAGAGCACATCACAACCACTACACTTAAACATATTTTTGTATTACAGTCTCAGCGCTGACAGAAATTCAGTAGTTAAATGCAGTTCAACTCCTCTATTCTGCTTTTATATGTCTGATAAAACAGTAATTGAAAAGGGGGGAAAACTGGAACTTGAAGGTCAAGGTTAAAGTATTGAGTTTAAAAGGTCGAAGCCAAATGTTAACTCCTGTATCATCTTTATATATATTCAATAAAATAATGTTCGAGAAAGATAAATTCAAGTGTAAAGGTTAAGGTTTAAAGGTTGAGGTCAAGGTCTAAGTTTAATGGCAAAATTCAAACGCAGACGTTCAAGGTCAAGGTTATAAAGTGGGGGATATATTCATCTGAATATATAAATGCAATAAAGTAAGGATTTAGAAACAGTTACAGATATGTTTGTTATCAAATGCATAATTTCAAAATTCTTTCCAACCGCAGAAAAAATGGCACCAAATAAAGAACAAATATATTCAAAACATTTCCCTCGGTAACCTCTGAAAACTTTCACTGAAGAACAATTAAAAGAATTTCCGCTGGAATATTTAAAACTACTAAAATATGAAGATATCTCTAGTGTATATCAAAAACTTCCTAAAGAATATAGGAAGGATGAGATAATAATTGAAAAGTCATTTCTCTGCTTTGACCACTGGCCCACAGAAGGTGACGTTCATGATTGTCCTCCATCTTTTAGGATTAATTGTTTCAGTTGCATATTATGTAAAATTCCACCTAAGAAGTCGTTCGCAGGCATTTATGTAACAATCAATGTTTTACTCGATTTAGTAATGAAGAAATTAAATTGTTTCCTTTATTTTATTTAATTTATCACGTTACTGGAGAGTGTCTATTAAATAGATGGACAGCAATACCAGAAGAATATAGAAAAAATAAAATTCTGTTATCCAAACTTCCTTGCTTGAAGCATACTGACAAAAATGTTTCGAAAAATCATGTATGCAAATATGAATGTATCAGTTGTTTGTATAAAAAATAATAAATACACTTGAATCGGCATAGTTGTCTTTGTTTTTAATTTCTGTGAACTTCTTATGAATTAATATGTGATTAGACTAAGCATATTACATCCATGCAGTCTTAAATCTTGAAATGTTGCTGCATCAACAATCGTGATCTTTAACAAATATAAATTAGTTTACCGCCACCTCAATGGTTTAACCTTGACCTTTTAGCTCTAAGCTTTTAAGTCTAACGTTTAGCCATGACCTTCGACATTGAACCTTTGTCCTTCTTATGAAAAAAAAATGTTATTAGACTAAGCATATTATGCCCATGCAGTCTTAAATCTTGAAATGTTGTTGCATCCTTTTACTTCTAGCTCCTTTCTTATCTTTAACCTTAATCTTTAGAAGAAAACAAATATCATGATAGTGACTGTTAAACATTAATCTTTTAATTGTGATATTTAACCTTGATCGTTAAGAATATAAATGAGTTTACTGCCACCTTTATATTTTAACCTTGACCTTTTAGCCATGACCTGTGCCAACGAATCTTTGACATCCACTTAACCTTGAACTTTGACACCATCTCGACCTTGAACAATGTCCTTGGAATTGACCTTCCTCCGGTCATTACTCTTTGAGGAGGATCTAGGAACCCCATATTCACCCTACTTATTCCATATGTAGATCATCGATCACTCTCAAGTACTCATTCAAACCATCTAATGTCGTAATGCGTTGTGTAATGATTACTTGGTGGATGTCATCAGAAAATGTCTTGCTAGATATTTTAATTTTCCCTAGACATACCACTATTTTCTGAATATTTTCCATTAAATAAATTGAAACGAATTTTTTCCTGACAATGTTCAGACCAATACTTTTTTAATAATAACTTTTCAAATTCTTCTAAAGTTTCAAATTCAGATTCTACAATTTGATACCAAATTTCGGCTTCACCTTTTAATGAATTTTGAATTTCGTGTTTTAAATTAAAATTTAAATTTATAGATTGTAGATATTGCCTTAAACGTTCTAAAAATACTTTTAGGCGGATTCTGGAATCACCATAGAAATGATTTACCAGTGTATGATGTGGTGTAGCATATGTGTTAAGTATAGGTGTGTATGTGTCCTTCAATATCGTCGTATTCTGTTCGATCTTACCATCCTGTTCTTTTAATTGTGTTCTGATTATATCTTCTTGTTTTTTCATGCGTATATCTATTTCATTCATACCATCTACTATAACATGTTCTACTTCTACTCTTACTTCTTTTTTAAATTCACATATCTCTTCATAAACCTTTTCTACCTTTTCTTCTACTTTCTTAATTTTCTGGTCCACTTTATTGTGTAACTCTACTATACTCGTTTCCAATTTCCTAGTGTTCTCATCCATTTTTTTGTTCATATCTTCTTTGCTTTCTTCAAATTTATTGCCCATTTTGTTGTTGATTTCTTCAAATTTATTATTCATGTCTTGTTTGCTTTCTTCGAATTTATTATTCATGTCTTGTTTGTTTTCATCAAATCTGTTCGCTATCATGTTCATTAATTGTATAAATTTATCATCATTTTGTGTTTGTTGGGATGTATCACCTTGTCGAGAAGTTTCTGGTGTTTGATTTTTATTCTCCATTTTTGTTTGTTTTCCTGATCTTAATTTCATACAAATACCACACAATTAAGAATTAATACTTTATATACCCTTAATAAATGAAATTGTTATTGAATTTTAAAACTATGTACCACAATCAACAGTTCACAAACTTTCACCAAGACTGCACACTTTATCAAGTCAACAATTTTACAATCGCCACGCGGTGGGCGCCAAATGTGCTGTCCTACTTTTATTGAACTCAATAATTTGCAGTACTAATCAAACTTTAACTTGTTTATTTCGAATAGATAAACCCAATAAAAAAACTTTAAAACCAAAAAGATCAAATTAAAATCTCTTACCTTTTGATCCGAAAGGATGTCAAATTTATTTAATGGGCCGGCTAGCTTATCTTTTCCTTCAGGAGCAGGTTCAAATTCAGTTCCTGTTTTAAAATGAAATTTTATTAAAGTAAAATTTTTAATCTGATATAAGTAATTTATTTTCCTTGATATTTAGATAATTTAGCAGTTTTATACAAGGTTCGAAAGTCTAATAAGTACACTTTAAATTTTAATATACAACCTTGTCCAAAATTAAATACACAAAACCTTCCTTCTTCGTAGCTACACTCTTCTCTTTCCAAATCCAACAATTCTCCTTTCATTAATTCTTCACCTTATCTCGTCCTTATCTCCTCTGCAATTCCTATCCACAATAACAATAACACATCTTCCTTCTTATTTGCAGTCTATATTTACTCTTCTTCGCTGATCTCCACAATTTCTGACTTTTGTATTCAATTTCAAATTATTTATCCTTGTTTATTATTTTTCTTCTTCACTCCCTAATTTTCACTTGTTCTTTTTTCTCTTAAATTTGTTTTTCCAATTTTACAACCTCTCTTTTATCTGTTGTTTGTTGTTCTATATCACTAAATATCAAAGTACTCAAAATAAACAAAACAAAACACCATATGAATTTTGATTAATTTAATTCCAAACATAACCTAACTTAAACCTCCTTGTATTTCTCCAGGAAAACATTTACCAGCTATAAAAATAAAATTTAGTACTTAAAAGAAATGTCATAATGACTTAAATGTCAGAAATTATTTCAACTACAACTTAATAACTACTAACATAGATGTCAGTATCAAACTTACTGTTGACATCAAATAAAAACTTTAAAACTATTAAAACAACTCTAAACAAGTATTAACATTCCAAAACACATACCTTTCGGATCTATAGCTAAATAGCTAATTTAAATAAATTTTGAAAACCATCTAAAGGAAACAAACAAATTCAAACCCTGATTCAGCAAATAACACAAACATGCAATCTTCGTAATCGTCCAATATGCAAATACATAGCAATATATATATATATATATATATATATATATATATATATATAGTTATTATACATGCTTTGCAGGAAACAACTACTCAGCGGGCAAATACCCCGACCTGCATTGAATTATACCTTAAAAATCATGAAAGATTGGTAGCCAATGTCATCTGTCAATTCCCTGGCCAGACATAGACCGGTTTCGAACTTATTAGTTCTCATCAGTATGCCATAGATCATGGAACAGTGGAACAGACAAATGACAGTGGCCAACCTACTAGTCTTATACAGACTAATGTAAATGGTGTAGTGGTGAGAGGTAAGTGAATCCTCTATATATATATGTTAGATAGTGGATTGTTTGAATAACTTTTTAAAAAGAAACTTTATTTGTTACACTGGAGTCAACGTTGACTCTTTAAGAAAATACAATAATAATTTAGATGAAGTTTATTCGAAAGTGAGTATAAGACTGATTACAAAAAGGTTGTTAGTAATATTTATAATGTTTCGAGAACAAAGGAAACAGTGTTGCTGATTCAGCACAATCAGAATTACTGAGAATTGAAATACAATGCTCATGCAGCGTGAGCGGTTATTGAGAAGAGCTGTTACGCAGTATGTAATACGATATGTTTGAGAAGGTTAAGCCTGTCTCGATAATATTATATATCATAGTATATTTCTAATATAACAGCTACCCCCTTATAAAAAAAGTTGGTGTTTTATGCAGCAACTTTTGAAATGAATATAAAATGTATATAAAAGGTAATGGTACAATTTGGAAAAATATAAAAGATACAAAAATGTTAAATCGTAAGGTTTAAAATACAGAATATAACCTTAGCGTCTAAAATATGAAATGCAAGCACAATAAGCTTGATTCATAAAATAAAATAACATAAAAATGTTAGAGTTAAAATATAGCTTTAGCAAGAAAGCATAAAATACAAACATACTAGGTTTGAATTGTAAAATAGGATAAATTATTCCTAAGGTTAAAATATAGCTTTACTGTGAAAGCATAAAATATAAGCATGATGGGTTTGAATGAAAATGACGTAAAAATGTTAATAAAATTGAAATTAACAAATGATATAAAAATAATGAAATATAATGATTAAAGAAATGAAATAAAATTCACTGAAGAGTCCAGCACTGAAAGTCAGTAAAAAGGCACAAAACAGATTGTCTTTATGTAAGTTCTATGTCCTCGGCTTCGTTGTCTTCTCTTCTTAAGGTAGGTCGTCTTCGTGAAGGAAATAGGTTAGCAAATGTCCTGTAGGGTTTGCTAGGCCTCGGTGGAGATGGGGGTGATGCAGAAACATCGATGGCTAGTCTTCGTCTTTTTGTTCTGCACTTACAAAATAGGTACAGAAATAACAGTCCAAATATTAGCACAATGATAAAATAGGTGAACCAGGATATGTGTTTTGTTATAAAGGGTTCGTTGATCAAATCATCTAAATCTCTGGAGTACTGGTCCAACTTGTGTTTGGCAACTTCGAGGTCTTCCGTATTGAGATTGTTTAATTTTAGTGGTTTAAGATTTGGAGCTCGGATTTTGTCTGGAATATGTTTACAACATTCAAATGGAATTTGGATTGGATGAGTGTCGTCTTTTACATCGGTTACTTCATTGGTACTGGCTTGAATTTTTGTGATGCCTATGAAGGCGTAACAATTTGGTTGTAATTTTACTATTGAATTTTTGTAGGTTACTTCAGTTTTTGAATTTCTTTCTGGACAGTTGATGGTTGTTTGTAGAGGTTCCGCGTTAATAACTAACCATGTGTTTTCGTCTATTTTTTGGACGTTGTAGCCTTGGCTGATGATAAATGACGTCTGGCAGTTTTCTGGCAGAGTTTTGAGGTTCTTGAAGAGACGGGCTTCGCATATGGCATTGTTGTCAATAGGATATGCAAATAAATTTGGACATAATTTGGTGTTGAAATAAAGTGGTTTGCATTCTTCAAGGTTCGAGATAGGTATGTACATTAATGAATCATCATCTCTCGCGATATATTTTTGAGAAGTTGATAATACATGATATAAACCAGTTCTATTACCCAAAATAGGAATAGGGTATAATTGAAATACTGAATATATTTGAGGGTCTATTAAAGGTATGTCTAACACAAATATTAGATCCGAATTTGTTTGAAAAGCTTTTAGTTCTATAATGTCTAAGTACTGTGCAACCTTTGATAGTTTGATTGGAACCGGTAAATTGTTCCTTTGTAGGTTTTGCGAAATTTCCTGTAGAGAATTTACTAAGTCCTTTGGATTTATAATTGACGTGTGAATTATTTTAAGCCTCGCCAAAGTGATGGAATTTAGAATACCATTTAGGTTATCTTCGATAAATAGGTAACTTGCCATGCGTTGTTTGCAGATTTTAATAAATTTCAGTTTTGCGTGGATATTTTCTATGTCTTTAGTCATGTCTAAAATTGAGGTTTCAATTTCTTTAATATCCTTATTGAAAGTTTTTTTGTCAACTTGCAATTTTTGAATAGTTGCGTTGAAATTTTTTGATTACTGAAGTTGTAACAGATATTTGGTTTTTAATTAGGTTTTCGAGTTGATTGAAATGATTAATTTTGAAAAGATCATTACTTTTTGAAAGTACCGTTGTCATTAAATTGTTTTGCAATTTATTTTGTCATCTGAGATTATTTTTAGAAATAGGTGTTATTGTCAGTTTGGTATTTGGTAAATTTTTGAAACGTGGTTATCGGGACGATTTTTAACATTTCTTTTGTTTTGGTCTCGGATGCTAATTAATACACGCTATTTGGTAAAATAGTGTAGCAATCATGTATTTAGTTTCTTGTATGATCGTCATGTAGTCGAGTATATAACTTATTGGGATAATAATCATATTTATAATGTATTATCGCAATATTTTAATATTTCGTTTCGAATGTATGTCACAATAGTTGCTATTCATATGTGGAATAGTTTTAACAGGGTTGTACACTTGGAAAATAACCATGAGGGGTTGTTGTTGTGAAACACAGCGTAGAATGGTATTGCTAGAATAATGTGTGGATTGAGAAAAATGAATTATTATCGATTGTGTTACTGTCATTTATTGTTAATATCATATTCATTTCTCAACTTACAGAATTTTAATTTCTGGAGTAGCGTTGAAGATGGGTAGTTACTGCGTGTTCATTTGATATGGAGTTGTCAATATAAGAATAAGAGGAATCACTTATTAGTTTATAATGCGAACATAAATGATTGTCATAAGTCTATGCGCATGATATTTCCGAGATAATGAAGAGATTGACTGATGGAATTATTCGGAAAATTATAAATGGGATTTTTGAAGGAATAATTGTTTGAAACTAAATTCGTGAAATGGTTACTACTTGTCAGAATTAGGATGATGTACGTTTCGGATAATAATTCTATGTAAATGTTACGAGAAAATAATATCTTTTTATTTTAAGAAGTTGGTCGGGGAATGAGAGAATGTAAATGTTCCTGTTACATGATAATAGTGTCGAAATTGTAACATAAGGATGTTTACAGGACAGTGTAAACTGTGTGAATTTGTCAATTTTTTTTTGTAGGTGTTAGTGCATGTTTTGTGTGAGAATTGAAATGGGTCGATATTGATTTGTCGAACGGTGCTTTTGGGGTTTTGGTGATTACCAAAGGATTGTTAGGATCCTTGTGATTTGGTTTTTGACAAATTTTGCGTTTTTTAGAAAACTTTTGGCGTGGTTTGTTAGTTCTTGCCAATTATATTTGTTTTTGATGTAACCTATTTTTATAAATGGAACCTTATTTATCAGGGGTTCTTGTTAGGTTCTGATTAGTAGTTGAAGTATGATAAATTTTGTATATTGATCTAACATAAGTATTGGGAATTTTGAGGTATTGTTTTCAACATGTTTTTCTTTTGAAATCCCTAAATTGTTTTGATTTTTAAAATAATGTTGAGAATAAATGTCTTAACATTGATCCTAAAGAGAAATAATTCTGTCCGTCTGTGTTTTTTTTTGAGTTAATGTTGGTTTTGTTATTACTAAACTACAGAATAATTTCGTAGTTTTTCTTTTTATAGGGAGATGTTTTAGTGAAATTATTGTGTGGAAGTAAGTTCACAATTTTTTTCGATATAGTAGTTGTGTGAAATTTGTAGTTTTACGTTTTGTTTTCGTAATCTACTAGAAGTTTTGTCTCGTGTAAGTATAAAAGTTGTCAAATGGTGTAAGGTGTAGGGTTTGTTTGTAAATTGTATTTTAGAGTAAGCTATTAAGGATTTCGTTCTGTAAAGTCGGGAAAATGTGTCAAATTCTTGGGCAATTTGTTCGTTGGTAATCTCGTCGTCGTTGTCTGAAATTTTGTTCGAATTTCAAATGAATTTTGAATATTTTGAAGGACGATTGATTTTCAGTTCCTGAAATTTCTTTTGTATATTTGTGAATTTTCAGGATTTTCGAGTGATTCAATTTTTTTAATTTGAAAAGGTATGTTCTGAATTTAGGTTCTAATTTAAAGTCTGAACATTTCTAAATGTATATTATTTAAATTTCTGCCCTTGCTATTAATTGACAGCTGTTATTACTTGTGCTTGTAAAGCGTTTATGTTGGTGTAATGAAATATCATAATGAGTACAATGCAATGTTGAGGTATTGAATATCATGAAATTCTTGTTAAAATGTTTAAGTTTATAAACATACAAGACGTGCCTCTGTGCAAAAGTTCAAGGCACTGTTATCAAAGTAGTACAACTATTATGAATTTCTTCGAATTAAAAGTAAATATTTTATGTGCATTTATTTAAATGAACAAAAGTATTTCCTTATGATTAAGGTTTTGTAAAATTTATTACAGGAGAAGAAATGTCGAAATGTCCTAGTAATAGAGGAAAGGAATAAAATTATTTACATAAGAAGTGTTTTTGATCAATAATTGATCTATGCAGTTAGTTGATATATCGTACAATTATTTTTTTAAAGATTTTTCTAGTAATATTAATTTAAAAAAGTTTGAGAAAAGTGGAGAATATCTTTAATATAAACTGTTAATTTTAAGTAATAATATTCTAAAAGATTTTGATAAAGTGACTAAAAATTTGTGAGATAATTTTGAAAGTTATTTTGGGTTGCAAGTTTTCGTGTGAATGTTTTATTTCGCAGGGTCGGCATATGGTTGAGACGAGAATCGGTGTTATCGTTATCAATTAAGTTTAAATATAGATTTGAATTTTTGCACTGGTTCAAATTTTAAGTTAGAAAATTCTACTGTTTTTGGAATTGTTTTTTCAGGAGACACAAATGGATTTTGTCGGTACATTTTCCTGATTGTGTGGGGTGTATAGATTTTTCTATTATTTTGATTACGCAGGATTGTATGCGTGTTTCTTGGATTATTCCTTACCTTGTTTGTCTTTTGAATTTTCGATTTCCTGAGTATTTTATTACTAATTTTAAATAATGTTTGCGAAATAGGTATTTTTCTGTTTAATGCTTTTGGTTTTACTTGTTTCGAATTATTTTTTGAAATGTTTAAATTTAACTTTACCAATTTAGAGTTATCTATACGGCATGATTTTGTTTTCGAAAGGTTTATTTTTTGTGGGTTAACGTTAGGGGTTACATTTGACGTTTTTTCTGTTTCTTGTACTTTACTTTTAAATATTTTTTTGATACGTGATTTGGTAAAAGTAGAATTTTGATGTTTGTTTTCACAGGACATGTCCAAAAGTTTAGAACTTTTGTCTATTTGACTGGAGTCTGAATTTTGATAGTTTTCATCAGACGTTGTCTCGAAAAATTCGCTTTGTATGTTTGTTTTTGCAAGAGTGTTAGGTAAGTGTATTTTTTCTTGTTCCTGAGCTAGCGGTATAGCGTCAGTGTTACAATAAAATTCAAATATTTCAATGTCTGGTTCGAAAAAAATAGGATTTTGATTAATGATGTTGCCTGAAATGTGATTGTTAATATTTTTGTTTGAATTTGTAACTTGTTGTAAAGGTAAATAATCGTTAACTTTAAATAATGGTATATTTTTAAAATTAGTAATTAGTTGATTAGTTTTGAAGTCTACAATGCATTCATAATGTTCTAGAAAGTCACTACCTACAAAACCATCAAAGTCTGTATCTAAATCGTGTACATAAACTTCGTATGGGTCGTTAGAATTGAATGCTATGAGAACAGATTCGGTGATATTAATTTTTTGACCTGTTGCTTGTATATTTAAATTTTCGGGGCGTCTTTGATTATAATTTTCTGTTGCTTTGGGTTTGAAAATGGAAATATCTGCACCTAAATTGATTAGAATATTAAATTTATTTGTTGGGTCTTTCATGAAATACAGGTTTGCTGAACTTACTTGAAATGGAGGGTTAGATGGTGAATTTACATGAAACATTGCTCTTGAGGATTCGAATGTGGGTCGGAATTGTCCTTGAGGGTTATCGCTTGGACTTGGCGAGAAATTTGGTCTAATTCGTCCGTTTGTTGTGTTGGAGTATTCGTGGAATACTCCGGGCCTATGCAAAAATCCGGAGGATTAGCAGTATAATCCTCGTGCTGTTGAGGTTGAGAATTAGCAGTATAATTCTCGCATTGTTGGGTTTCAAAATCGTAATCACAATCGTTTTCATTAATTTCGAAATTATTTTGGTATTGGTAATTGGGAGAATAACTTGTAGAATAGTCTTCATATTGATTTGAGCTATCGTAAAATTCTTGGTTCAAATGATGCGTTTTTTGTTGATTGAACCTGTTGAAATTTGGGTTTGGTTGGATGGCAGAAGGTCTCTGCTGGTGGAAGTTAGGATTTGGCCTGATAGCTGAGGGCCTGTTCTGTTGAGAATAATTTTGTTGCTGGTTAGGGAAGTTTTGTGGTCTATGATTATATGTACTCTGGAAATGTGGCCTTGGAGGCTGTGCTTGATTAGGATAAGCATTTGGTGTGAAATTGGGAGATGGGGACTGATAGATTTGCCTTGTGCGGCATTCGTTAACATGGTGTCCGTTTCTTTTGCAGAAGGTGCAAAATTGTGGGGAGTTTGGACGTCTTTGTGGGTTTTGAATGAGATTTTTATTTGGAACTCTATTAGAAAATTTTTGTGATTCAAAATAGGATAATTGCAATTCACGTTTAATGCGGTTTATTGCGTCTAACATGTCGCCAGGGTTACCAGCCCTAATGATTTGACCTAATTTGGGTTCTAATCCGGTTAATAAAGTAGTCAATGTCATATTTTCAATGAGGTTACATTGAGCAGTTTTTTCCTCTAGTGTTAGAGTCTGCTTTTGCACTGCTGCGTGCATTTTCGCGTTGTGCGTTTGTAGTCTTGATACAAATATTAGTGCGGTTTCATTGGGTAACTGACGAATCCTCTGCAGATCCTGAATCAAAGCTGTCAGGTCACGAGAGTCGCGTAATTTATTTTTTATGTGAAGCGTTAATAAGACGCGCTGATCGTCAACAGCGATCCCCTGAGCGGTTATACAGGCTGAAATAAATGTTTGCAAGAATATGGGGTTGCCGTCAAATTCGGGCACTATGGAAAATATTTCGCTTAACCTATAAGGTTCAATATTTATTGTTTCGTTCGCCGTGATTGAATTGTTTGCATTGGAATTGCTTACGTTTGTAGCCATTTTATTTATATTATTTAGATAATCGAATAACTTAAAACACTTTTTCAATTTGAGCTAGTACGCTACTGATAATTGGCAATTTTTTTTATTATATGTAAAACAATGTGCTGTTTATTTTATAATATTTCAAAATTTAATTACAAGGATAATTGGATTAATTTAAAAAGTGTTTTTAGTTGGGAATAATGTCACTGAAATTTTATATACTAATGTGCATTTAAACAGTATAGAACATGTGGGTTTTATTTTATTTCACAGTCAAGTAAGGCGTAAACTTAACCTTTATATGATATATGATATTATGATAAAAATAATGTTAAGATAAAAATGGTATGTGATTATAGTTAATTAGATAAATTCGCACTTAAGGAGTATATGATATTACCATAAAAATAATGTTACGATAGGAACAGTGCATGATTACGGTTATTTATATGGGTCACACAAATTATAATCAAGATATTTTGTTTCAAGTTTAAATAGAATTACTATTTTAGATATTAGAACTGTATGTAGCAATGCAATGTATTTTGATAAAATAAAATGTAAAATTATGTCGTTGTTTGCAAATAAATGTTTGCGAGATGATTCAAAAATGACTTACCCTAAATTTTTCATTCCTCGTGGTCCAGTTGAATGCGACTTCGTGAGCTTAGCTTCACCAAAGGTCTCTCTCTGCCAGGGGCGTCACTGGGTGTTCCTTCCACAGGGTTGCCTTTGATGCCGAAGACACCAACGATGGGACGGGATGAAATTCTTACTTGCTAATTGTTGAATCGTGTTGATTTGAAATGTTGCTTTGTTGCTTGTATTTCTTGATAATTATTATTGTTTTGCTTCTTTTGCTTTTGAGCATGTAGGTTCTTCTGAACAAAGGATTGGGATCCACCACTACAGCTAAGAAGTTCTCCTTGTTCCAGAAGCTCTTTTCGTCCGGTTAGGCACCTTTTCCAGATGGACTCCTTGTTCCCTCGGATATGTTTGCTACTGGTTAGGCTCCCGAACTGTGCGTGTTTTTCAGATCCGCCACGACTGCGCCAATGTTAGATAGTGGATTGTTTGAATAACTTTTTAAAAAGAAACTTTATTTGTTACACTGGAGTCAACGTTGACTCTTTAAGAAAATACAATAATAATTTAGATGAAGTTTATTCGAAAGTGAGTATAAGACTGATTACAAAAATGTTGTTAGTAATATTTATAATGTTTCGAGAACAAAGGAAACAGTGTTGCTGATTCAGCACAATCAGAATTACTGAGAATTGAAATACAATGCTCATGCAGCGTGAGCGGTTATTGAGAAGAGCTGTTACGCAGTATGTAATACGATATGTTTGAGAAGGTTAAGCCTGTCTCGATAATATTATATATCATAGTATATTTCTAATATAACATATATATATATATATATATATATGTCGTATTGTCTATTAATGTATTTTAGTATTAGTGATATCTCATGAGACATGTTTATTTTTTTACTACTACTATACATTCTACTTAAATATTGTTATTATACAAAAAATTTTGTACTATTAAGTAGTCAAGTTCTTCTTTCGAACCCTCCTTTGTTACAACCCACACCCAGTTGCTATACGACTAGCCAGGCAGTGTCAGCTCCCACGCACCGTCCGGAGGGCACTTTAAATATATTTTTTTGTAACATAGAAAAGGGTAACAGCGATTTATATATATATATAGAGGATATATATATATATATATATATATATAAAATAATTAAATAATTGTTTATTCACTGGTAAACTAAAAAGTTTTTTCTACTACTGCTTTGAAAATTGTTACTAACTACGCACTACTAATTGAGCCTGAAAATTATTGATTTGACATAGCGTGTGATAAATCTTTAACGTACACTAACAGTATGTGAAACGCTTTCACGTATAAAAAGTGCTATTTTCAATATGTAAATTATATATGACCTAACTATAATCCTTGTAGATAATTAATATGATATTAGAATTAACTTCATATTTAATTTATTAAAAAACAGATTTAACAAAGCACGAAAAAACTATTTATAATAAAATAATACTACATAAGTAATCAATTAAAGAAATTGTTCAAAGTGGCTACCATTATTTTCAATGCAAAGCTTATAGTGTGTTCTTAAGTTTAGGAAAATATAGCAAATAGCGTTAGGTTTCTGTTTAAGTTGTTAATTTCTTCTCGAATATTTGCTTTAATGGCCTGAAGATTGTGGTTATGATTAAAATTTACCTTGTGTTTTAAAAACTCCCATCGAATGGTCCCAGCATTACCTATCCAAATGGGAAATTGATTATTTAAATGTTTCCGAACTTCTAAAACGCTATGTCGAGTCGTTCCATAGTAATGCCAAATCATTCTAGATAATACGTACATAGGTAATTCTTGAATTCAACGATCTATCTCTTGTATAAATATTTATTATTTAAAATTATTTCGAGATATGTTTGTTGTGTCAAAGTAAAATCATAAAATAGAGGCCCAACTACTTTGCTTTGAAAAATTCCACACCAAACGTGAATTGATTTTCTACCCGATTTTTTTATTTGCTTGATCTTTCTCTGTCTTTGGTTTTTATTCTACCAGGAACGTCTGTTTTTTCTATTAAAAACTCCCGCCGTGGAAAAACTGACTCATCTGCCCACATACATAATTTATTTTAAAAAATCAGGATTTTCATCTAACATGCGCATGATCTAACAAAACTTCAGTCTTCTACGTTTTTGGTCTTCATTCGGTTCCTGGACGGGTAATATTTTGTAAGTCCTATATTAATGTTTTTCAAATTTCTTTGAATGTTGGAGTATTTTTTTTTCCATTTCACGACAAGCACTATTAACCGAATTTTCTAAAACAAATATCAAAATAAGGTATCGATCTATTTTTATAATAAATTATTCTTTTACCTTCAAAATATAACAATATGTCTAGATCTTCTTCCTCGTTTGCTGTAACGTTACGTCGTTTCCTTGAAAAACTATGGGTCCTATTTACATGACGATAAACATTCAAACACGTGTTTACACTAGGAATCGCTCGATTCAGATACAAAGTCATGTATTGTCTTTTTGCGGCACACTTTATATTTATTATTTTTCACATAAAGAGAAAATATTTCGACGTTTTCAGCCTCACTATAACCCATTTTGATTAAATAAATGTTAATAATGACGGTTTGAAATATCAAAATGGAATAAACAATAAAATAATTATTTTCGTGACCTATCTTGTTATTCTGTTTCACTTGTGTTTTGACACGCATGGCTCACTCTTCTTGCAATAAAGCAGCTCATTTGCATTTTGAATGTCAAATATGTCAAGAAATATTTAAGATAGCCCTATACAATATTATATATTTGAAATCAGGGGAAAAATGGATCCTCGAAAATGTAATAATATATAGGGTGTTATATTTTAAAAAAACATATACTTATTTCGTATCACGTGACCTATACATGATATTGTTTTTTTAATTACATTTCAATAAAAGATATATAAAATCCTATAACTTTTATGCGAAACTGTTTTTTCTATTTTCAATAATAACAGAATTAAAGGGGGGTCAATATATAGTGAATAACCCCTAATATCTTTTTTATTTCTATACTAAGGAAGTGTTGAAAAACAATATTAGACACACTTCCCATTGAGAAAATGTGTAGTTGTACTACTTATTTTTTTTTCAATAAATGTATTGTATTTCCAGATAAAGACATCAGAATGTGTGATTGTGGCATTTTAGCTTTTTAAAAAGAAAATCTAGTCCACCTCTTTCTATCCCAATATTCTTATTTATAAACAATTAAAATCTAAAAATGTCATATTTTAGTTCCAAATTAACGTTTTGAAACATTTCTTACTTAAATTATCTCTTAGAGTGCTCTTAAGCCATATTCTTGCTTTTAATTTTAGACGAGAAGCCAAAGAGTAATCTTAATTTGCCTATAACGGAATACTTTTGAATTAAAAAGTTTATTGATAGTTTATTGAAGACATTTACAAAATTAATTACAAAATATGTATCTGATAATATGAGTTCTTACGCTAAAAAGCTTTTCTTGTGTAAGATTGATCCTTATATAATAACAACAATGATAGTTATTGTATGTTATAATATAATTGTTGACTATCAATAAATGTAATAATATTTCATGGCATTGGCCAAAAATTAAAGTGGAATAAAATTGGAGGAATATATAGATGCTGACATGCGGGTCTTAATTTCGTAGAATATTAAATAATGAAGATCTTTTTATTTTGTGTTATAAATTCATACAGCCATTTTTTTAAAGTTTCTTGGATTTCTTTTATTTTTTATGTCAGGTGGTATTTGTTTAGAATATTTTGGACCGGTAAATTATATAAAATGTTGGCATTGTGTTTTTTGAGTTCCTAAATAATCCATATGCTCTTTCCATTCTTGATGTTCGTCCATAATAACTCTCAAATATTTAATCTTATTAACCTTTTCTATGGTTCTAGTGGATGAGCAATTCACTAAGTTATTACGTAGGCATATGTGATCATGTATAGTTAAGGTCTGTGGATTCTCAACTATTTGAATAGAAAAAGTTATGAATTTGGTATTTTTTTCATTTAACGGTAGCAGACTATTATCAAGCCAGCAGTTAACAGTACTCAGTCTTATAGATGCTTCTCTATATAAACTTTCCCAATTTTTTGATTTAAAGAATAAAACAGTGTCATCTGCGTAAGAGATTATCTCGGCGTTTAGATTTTCTATACTTTGTAGTGGATTGGTACAGATTAAAAACAAAAGAGGGCCAAGAACTGTCCCCTATGGTATACCAATCTAAATTATGTTTGGTTCACTAATTGACTTATTTATTCTAACACATTGTACTCTATCGTTTAAATGGTATTTTTTCATTATTTCTAGAGTTTTACCTCTAATGCCTAAATCCTTAGCTCTATCAGTCAGTTTTGCATGTGGAACTGTGTCAAAGGCTGTAGCCAAATCCAAGTAAACTGCTAAGCATTTAGACTGTTCATTAATTTGGTTGTTTATCAGATTAACTAGTTCATATACTGCCATTTCTGTGTTTTTATTTTGCCTAAAACCATATTTTTTTGGAGCTAATACATTATATTTTTCAAAAAAATCTAGTAGACGTGCTTTAAGGCATTTTTCAAATATTTTTGTTGTGTTACTTATTAGAGATATTGGCCTATAGTTACCTACCTCTAGTTGGGAACCTGATTTATGTAGGCACTATTTTTTTTTTTTTTTTTTTTTTTTTTTTTTTTTTTTTTTTTTACAAAAAACCAGTCACCCTACTCTGTGGCTCCGACCCTCACAGAGGGGAGCTGGTAATACCAATAGCCACTCCCCACGCCCGTGGGGTGAGTGACTACCGGGTCCGCGAATCGTGTGCCCTGAGTAGACGTAATGAACCGAGGATGACAGCCTTCTGCATTCTGCCGGCTAAGATCTCTGCCGAATCTCGGCATGCCGGTATGATCTTTAGTTCTGAAAGCAGCGTCTGTCTCATTCCACCGAGGGCTCCTATAATCAGTACCACTATTTTAACAGAATGGCCTGGATAAAGCCTGCGGAGTTCGAAGAGCAAATCTCGATATTTTGTCCGTTTTTCCTCCTCTTTCAAGACAATGTTGCTCTCAGCGGGAGCTGAGAATTCCACGACATACATTGTCTTGAGTTGGTGGTCGAGGAGTACTATGTCAGGCTTGTTGGCTTGTATTTGCCTGACGGTGGGAAACGAGTAGTTCCAATAAATTAGGCACTTCTCATTCCCCACAACGGACTCAATATCCCCCGGAACGTAAGGCAGCACTGGTGTTTCGTCTATCCCATACGAGTGCCTTAGATGATAGTAAAGCACTCGTAATGCTGCGTTGTGTCTATGAATATAGGCCGAGACTGCGTAAGTCGGGCAAGCCGACAGTAAGTGCATTACAGTCTCCGGCGCCCTGCGGCAGGCCCTGCAGCTGACATCAGGGACCTCCATACCCATGACACGACGTCGATAGACGAGAGTGTTAAATACACCATCCTGGCAAGCCATTATGAATCCCTCGGTCTCAGACTTCAGCCCAGCTGACCTTAAGAAGGCGAAGGTCAGCCTTTCGGATAAGCCGAGGTCTTCTATATTTTTATAGAAGATCCCGTGCAATGGCTTATCCTTATGGAGCTGCAGAAGGATGTTGTGTTCTGCAGCTCTAATGTGGGCTTTTAGTCGAACGGGTTCCAACTCGGTGACAGAGTCGGGGTTTACCCGCTCGACGTCGAAGATGAGACCAAGTTCATCGGCTGCTCTGCGTGCTGCCTTAAAGAGAAAAGCTCCTACCTCTGCATTTTCATGGTCTCGGACCATGCAGAGGAGGGGATCCGAACTCCTGATGACCTTACATGCTCCATCCAGAACCATCCTGCTATGGAGACTCTCCAAGCTCAAGAGTCCACGGCCTCCCCGATGTCGTGGGAGATATAACCGTGGAACGGACGATTTAGGATGCAAGCTCCTATTGAGATGCATCTTCTTGCGGGTTACTACATCGAGTTGACGCAGCTCTTCTCTAGTCCACTTCACTACTCCGAAAGAGTAGAGAAGGATCGGAACGGCAAGCATATTTGTAGCAGACACCTTGTTCTTCCCCGACAGTTCTGAAGACCAGATCTGTCGGAGTAGGTGCTGATACTTGCCGCGGAGAGCGTTTTTCACTACACTCACTTCTTGGGTGGAGCGTTGCTCGACACCCAAGTAAGTGTACGACTCTCCGACATCTAGATGGTGTAAGATGCTTCCGTCCACGAGCTGCGCGTCCTCTCCGTAGTCACCGCATCGTCCTCTCTTGAGATGGATCAGTGCGCATTTGTCCAACCCGAACTGCATACCGACAGCCTGCGTGTACTCCTGTACCACCCTAAGGGACTGCTGGAGATCCCTCTCTCCAGAGGCATAAAGTTTAAGGTCATCCATATAAAATAGATGGGTGACCTTATGCCTCCTGTCGCCGGGGGTACCGCAGTTGTAGCCACGGGTTTTCCGGAGCGAGACGGATAATGGCAGTAGTGAGATGCAAAAGAGAAGGGGGCTGAGGGAATCTCCCTGAAATACTCCTCTTCTGAATGTTACCGACTCTGTTTGGACTCTATCGTTACCCGATGTTATGGTAAAACGAGTCCTCCAGAGCGGCATCAGTTCTTCAATACATCTCACTACGGGGCCTGGTACCACAAGACATCGGAGCAAGTGAACAATGAGCTCATGCGATGTCATGTCAAATGCCTTGCGGTAGTCGATCCAGGCCATAGAGAGGTTCCGCTTATACTGCATGGAGTCCTGCGTGACACATCTGTCGATCAGCAGGTTTTCCTTGCAGCCAGCGACACCTCTCTTCGACCCTCGTTGCTCATATATCCGTTCGTAAACCGGTTCAACTGCGTGGAGCACCCGCATGTACAAAATGCGTGTAAACACCTTGTAGCATGCGTTTAGACAGGTTATCGGTCTGTAGTTCTTTGGGTTGGACAAATCTCCGTTCTTGGGGATCAGCACTGTCCGCCCCTCAACAACCCAAGAAGGGATTTGCTGCTCCCCATTTAACCAGGAATTAAAAATTCTGGCCAAATGGTGGTGGGTGCTCGATAACTTTTTCCACCAAAAGTTATTTATCCCATCGGGACCTGGAGCAGCAAAGTTCTTAGAGCCCTCAAGAGCCCTACGAACCTCTTCTGGGGTTATTGGTTCGCACACTTCCTGTGGTTGCTGAAGCCTTTGACAAAAGGCTTCAAAGTGTGCAAGGGCAGGAGAATCTCGGTTGAGTGGAAGCCTCTCCTCGTATAGCGTTTTCCAGAAGTTCTCCACCTGATCTGCAGTCGGCGGATTGTCTACAACACGCGGAGGCGGTTGGAAAAGGCGCGAGGGCTTCTCGCGGAACAGTTTATTTTCCGCAAGCCCTCTCGCCCGCCTCACTAGTGATTTTTTACAAGTCACTAGCATCCGTATCCTGTCGAGACAGTGCTGTTTGGTGGTTCGCAGCACTGCCTCATTGAGTGTGTGATGGACGCGTCTTAGGTTGGCGGCTAATCGACGCACTTTAGGCGTGAACGGCCTGTTGGCCGCCATATAGTCCATCACACATTGGATACGGGATGCGTGTTGCCTCGCCGACCGGATCTTGGCTTCCATCTTTTGTATGCGCCGCTGCGCTCTCTCCTGTGGGGAAGAGGTATTTCGCCTCTCCACCTGAGAAGAGCGTTGAGCAGCGGCATACACGGCACAATTTATGTGCCAGATGTCAGCCTCTTCTGGTAGCGCTGTACGAAGTTCAGCGTCCACTCTGGCCAGGTCTTGTGGCCCGGGGGTTTTCAGATGGTGTAACCCCCTTCTGGTACTGAGGCCCTCTGGTATTGGCGGAACGAGGAGTGCTACGTCCTCAACCGGTGATTGTGGCGGCTCTTCGGCCACCTCATTCACCGGTCCAGGAGCAGCCCTCACGTAGCCCCTACTACGAAGGTGGGATACATAGTCACGCAGATTTTGTGGCGTGAAGGCGCTATGCTCTGGTAGCCTCTCACACCACAGAGCATGCATCCGCGCCATGTATCCCCTCCGCGCGGGCTCACTGCTTTCATAGCAATGCAGAAGTTCATCTCTCAGTTCATCTGTCCACTCAAAGCGTCCTTGGACATTGCCAATTTCGTCAACGGGCGGTCCGTCCGGTTGGGCCCCACCACCTTGCCCTTGACCCCTATCCGCACGGGGTCGATCGTGGGGGCCCTGTCTTCGGCCTGCCGGAACCAAAGTTTAGGGTCTGTGGGTGGTTAGCCCAGCAGACCCACGACCGACACCAGAGGGGAAGACGCTTTCCCCTCCCGGGTGCACTAGGGCTGCCGGTTCGGTTTTGCACCCCAGCTGGAGTAAGTGGTGGCGCTACTCACCAAAGGCTTGATAGATGGAAGTCAGCCCCTCCTGCTTATGCACTATTTTATTATTATTATTATTATTATTATTATTATTATTATTATTATTATTATTATAGGCACTATTATACTCTTTTTGAAGTGCGTTGGGACAAAACTTGTGTGAAAAATTAAATTAATTATTATTATTATTAGCCGTTACTCGAGTCCGAGTATAAAAATGTTACAGTCGATAAATTGTGTACAATAAAAAACAAGTAAAAGGTGTAGTCTATTGTAATTCCCATTCATCTACGGTGCACACGACTATGGCTATAGAGGCCAATTCGGGAGAGCACATGTCGACCGCAGTCAGGACAAACATAGACCTGGTTAGGTCTTGGATTCGGCCTTCTTGCAGCAACATTTCCTTGATAGCTGGCCACAACCCCTCGCCATTCGGTTCTGTCCGCTGCAAGTTGTTCCCATTGCTCGTCTGCAATACCGCAGGATTTTAGATTTTCATGGAGAGCGTCTTTGAACCTTTTCGTTGACCGCCACGCCTTCTTCTACCGCTTAGCAATTCACCATAAAGTGTACATTTAGGAAGGCGGTTATCATGAATACGATGAACGTGACCTGCCCATCTTAGGCGTGCTCTTGAAATAAGCACCTCAATTGGAAGGCTGTTTGCTCTCCTGAGTACTTCCACGTTTGATATGTGATGGAACCAACGGATTTTCATCATACTTCTGAGGTGTCTTTGCTGAAAACGTTCTAATTCTTTCACATGACGACGGTAAGTGACCCAGCTTTCACATCCATATAGCAGTGTTGGAATGACAACTGCTCTGTAGACAGCCATTTTCGTTGACAAAGCAAGGTCGTGGTTGTTAAATACTCTCTCTCTAAGTCCCCAGAGTGCTCTAGATGCAGCGTTAATTCTATTGCGAATCTCGCTGTCCATGTTTGCTTTGTCATTAACAACGTTGCCTAAGTAATTGAACTGATCCACCACTTCAAGAAAATTTCCGTTAAGTGTAATGTCTATTTGGTTCACTTGATGAGGAATTGACATAATCTTAGTCTTTCCAATGTTGATATTAAGTCCCAAGGAATCATAGCTCTGGGCATACACATCTAAAAGTTCTTGAAGCTCTTCCGGCGTAGAGGCTAAAAGTGCACAGTCATCCGCATACTGGAGATCACAAATGAATCGTGTGCGTGTCTTCGTGAAAGCTCTAAAGCGCCCTATGTTAAAGAGACCGCCATCAAAACGGTATCTGAGACCTATACCTCTGACTGTCAGTTTGTTGTCAACAATAATTGTTAGAGCAGTGGTAAACAAATTAAAGAGTAGGGGTGCCAGGACACATCCCTGCCTAACTCCAGTGAGGGTTTGGAAAGGTTCGGTTGCCTCATTAATATACATAACCTGGGTGTTGCTGTTTGTATGTAGACTGCGACATGCTTCCACAAATTTTCTAGGGATACCTAAGCGGAACATAATTTTCCAGAGCACTTCCCTGTCCACCGAGTCAAACGCCTTGGTTAAATCAATGAAGGCCATATGAATTTCTCCTTGATGTTCGAGTGCTTTTTCTTGAAGCTGTTTAAGTGTGAATAAATCCGATGTGCCTCGGTTTGGTCTAAAGCCACTCTGTGTTTCAGGAAGTAGCTTTTCCATAACAGGTGTTAGCCTATTTGCCATCGCTTTAGTGAGTATCTTCCCTCCAACAGCCAGGAGAGCTATACCCCTGTAATTTCCACAGTCCGCAGCGCTCCCTTTGTTTTTGAAGAGGTTGATTAAAAGTGTATCACGAAACTCCTGCGGAGCTTGACCACTTTCCCACACGACATCAAACAGTTTTTTGAGGTAGGGTATGAGCTCTGACGACACAGCTTTAAAGATCTCAGCTGGGAGTGAGTCGGCGCCGGTAGTTTTGTTATTTTTTAGCTGCCCAATGGCGGTTAAGATCTCTTCCGTTGTTAGTGGTTTATCTAAGTCTTCGAAGGTGTCATATTGAGGGATAAGATTTATAATATCGTGATCGGCTTGACTTTGCTGGTTAAGAATGTTAGAGTAGTGTTCTTTCCATCGGGCTCTTATTTGCTAGTCTTCTTTGAGGAGATTTATTAATTATATGACATAGAGGTTTGGCTATGAGGTGATTATTTTTAAAATCTTTACAGAGATGTTGTTTAAACCTGGAGAGCTTGTATTTTTTACTTCTTGTATTTTCGTTGCTACTTCTTTTTCTGTAATGTCACTTAAAAGGATTGAATTATATACGTTTGATTATTTTCTTTGACATAATTATTAGTGTTAATTTTGCTAGTCATATCGAGACCCACTTGTGTAAAATAATTATTAAATATATTTGCCTTGTCTTCATTACTACTTATAATAATGAATCCATGTTTATCTATAATATTAGTGTTTTTTGTTCTGTAGCGTTATTTCCAGCATCTTTTATTATTTCCCAAATTTTTTTGACATTATTTCTTGCCTCGATTATTTTAGTAAAGTACATACGACCGGAATTGAAACTAAAAGCCGGCAAAAACAGTTGGTATCTCTTTATTGTACATGGGCGGAGGTAAATAGAAATGATTGTCGTAATAAAATGTTACAATTGTATTCATTTTTATTATTTTTTGTTTATTAGGTTCATTTCGCCAATAACATATTTTTGAGGTATTATATCAGTTTTAGATATAAAGTCTAAATATTTAAATTTATTGGTTTTAGTTTTAAAGTTAACCCATATTATATTGAAATATGTTATTGCTCAGCAAGGACCAACGATAAGGTATGTACATATCTTGCCAGGAGGGGATGGGACAGGTTAGATTAACGAGGGGCAACGATTTTAGTCAAAAATAAAATAAAAATTTAAGTTTCTTGTACAAAGCAAAGAATTATTATATGAAAACAAAAATAAATATTTGTATACTTATATAAAACATAAATAAAAACAAAATTAAAATATTTCTCTAGAATGAAGTAACTTAAATTAAAATTTCTTGTCAACTAAATAAAATATATTCCACGAAATGTAATAATAAAAAAGTGAATGAAAAAATGAAGAAAAGTTAAATGTTAATTGACGCGTCCGAATCTTCACTTTCTGAGGAGGAATCATTATCCAGTTGAATTAAAATCGGCGCACTAGGGGGTAGCGTTGGATATCGATTTTCTTCTCCAATTACATGCCTAACGCAATTTTTCCATAAATCAGTATTATTGTCAATGTCATTTATTACTTCTCTTATATGATCAACTACTATCGCGCTTAACGTTGGAGAGTTATTACATTTTCGTAAACGTACTTTTAGTGTTCCCCAAACCATCTCGATAGGATTAAATATGCAATAGTATGGAGGTAACCGCAAAAGTGTATGACCGTGTATATTGGATAAGTTATCAATAACATATTCCTTTTTGAAATTCTGTTCTTTTATTCTTTTCAGTAATTCGCGTTTTATTGGAACTTTTACTGGAATCTCCATATTTTTTTTCTCATGAATTTTAAAATGTCTTTCTTTTTTGTGCTGTTATTTGGTATTTTATTTAATATACGCGAGTGATAAGAAGCATTATCTAATACAATTACCGAATTTGGCGGAATATTTGGTAGAAGCTGTTGAGAAAACCATTTTTCGAATAGATCGGCTGTCATATCTTCGTGATAGTCTGCAGAAGACTGCGATATTTTTTTGGCCGACAAGAGCAACGCATTGGGTACAAACCCATTTTCACTTCCCGCATGAAGTATGATAACGCGTTTTCCTCTAGAACATGGAGTATTTAAAACACAATTGTGCGAACTATCTACCCAACCATACTGAACAACATCATGCGTGTCAAACCACGTCTCGTCTAGATACACTATATGCCTGTTTAGTTTACGATATTCTCTAATTTTTTCCAAATAATCTACTCGAAGTGAAACTATACGTCGCGATTCCATAATTACCATACGACTATCAAGTTTTTTATGTTTAAAACCGCATTCTAATAAGACATTTCGTAGTGTATCTAAAGACCTTTAATTATAATCAGGATAATCGCTCAATTTTTCTTGAATCATTTTTAACGTAAGAACTATATTTTCTTCATACATATTATAAATTATACGCCGTATTACATCTCTAGTGGCATCATCAATATTCTTTAATTTCGTATTTTTCCGTTTCCTCTTTACGCTGTGATCTATAACATCGCCTTCTTGAATTACGCGATAAATTGTTGATTTTGATATTTTAGTTAATTCGTTAATACGTCGTATTATTTCTTCCTCACATTGTTCAGGATTTTCGCTTTTCAAACATTCATGTATATTTAAAATAATACGTTGACTTTGTACGTGTAAATCTTGGTTTTTAAACTCTAAATTTATTTCGATAATAACCGGTTCAACTATTTCGGGATTTTCGGGCGTTATTATATTATCCTCTGTTTCAAATGGTCTCCAGAAAGCCATGGTAAATTAGTAAATAATTAAAATATTTTACCTTTTATACAGTAGTAAATATTTATAAATATGAACAGTAACCAACTAAACTCCTACGCTTGATATTATAATAGGTATTTATGCATTGCACTGGCACATAGACAGCACGTTGTTAGACTTCCACGTTGACTGATAAGAAACGATTTACGAATTTTTTTGTCCTAGTAGGCCTTTCCGTTTTATTACCTTTAAACCAGTGCAGTCGTAGATCGTTCATTCAGGCTGATTACATTGCCAGTCTCGGACTCACCTGCACAGTTTCAACTACTGTTCGAATCTCGATACCATTGCCAAATATATAGGACAAAATATCAAGTTCAGTGCGTACGGTCCTGTGCTTTAAAACTGACCAGTTTCAATTTTGGCCGTAAGGGCGAGCGTAGGTGCGTCTTTACTATGTACATACTTCGGTATGCGATGTAAAGCAACGACAGGCGCGGTTAGTACTTGGATTGGTGACCATTCCAACGGAAACCGCGTTCTCGCCTCACACATCTTCCAGCGGCTTGTATATCAGTGTATGCGCGGAAGCTATACAACCTTAGGCGAGGGTTGTATAGGAGATATACCATCCTTCGGAGGGGATGTAAAGCCGTCGGTCCCTTGTCTATTAAATGTTAGGCAAGTAAAAGATCCCTACTCTTCTTAAGGGAAGAGGTTCGGCTAAATTCCTGATTGGGGGTAGCTCGTCTACAGGCGTCGGTGTTAGGCCTCAGTAGCGGAAATAAACGTTAAATAAATGTATAAAAAAAAAAAAAAATTTTTGGCCGTATTTACTATACTATAGTAGTTTTGTTTTGCCTTTTTAAAGATTTTGTTTAAATTATTTCTATAATTTTTGTAACTGTTTAGTGATGTTAAATTATTATTTAGGCTTAGTTGTTTTTTAGATTATTTTTTTTATTTAATGATATTATTATACCTTCTGTTATTCATGGCTTTATTTTATATGTAACTTTTTTGTTTATGGATTTTTTTGATTTGTCTATGTCTTTCTGTATGTTTCCTATTAATAAATTTGTAATTTCTTCTATACTATTACTTTTATATATATCATCCCAATTTTTCTGCGATATTAAATCTTGTAATTTTTTATAATCTATTATGTAATATGTGTTTTCGCTTTTATTTTTTATCTTTCCTTTGCTATCTAGATTAAGTTTAACATTGTAAAAAAATATTTTAAAAATATATACGTGAAAACCTAGGATTTAAAACAAAAATGCGTTTCTATTCTCAAACCCACCTACAGCATTAACAGTCGAATTTTCAAATTTATAATTGATTATAAGGCTATTAAGCAAATATTTTAAGTTCAAATTTGGCATGATATTCTGGTTTAGTAAGCATGTTTTCACAATACACAATAAATATTGGCTTGTAATAATTTAAAATATAACAAATTTAATATATCAGTTATTTTTTTTTTCAATTTTTATTTTTTGCAAATTAATAGGAACAACTTTTTTAAAATAATAAATAAATAAATACACCACAGGTAATGACGACCCCCTTTATCCCGGAAGGCTCTAGAAGAGCCTTGTGTGGGCGGGGCTACACATTTAGAGACAACGGACACACACCCAATATCCGTTTATAGTGGAAAAATCCCTCTCACAGTATTTTCCACTGCCACGACCGGGGATCGAACTCGGAACTTTTGGGTGAGAGGCAAGTGCGCTCACCTCTCGACCATCAGTCATATTGGTGAGTTTTATCAGAAATTTAATTACCCATATTTTTATTTTCTTGATATGACAAATACAACCGGTGATATTCAACAAGAAGTGAGGAAAAATGTGTTTCAAAAAATAAATTGTATTAAAAAAAGATGTTCCGTAGGGCCAACATTGGGCAAAATATTTTCCACAACTTCTATTTACCCGAACTATTCAATTAATTCATTAATAAAATTCATCTTCCCAGACAATTCCATATACAACAAAAATTGGGATAGTTTGACTCCAATGCAGTGTTTTCAATTTATTGGAAGAACTTGTTCAATCAACTTTTTAATGAATTTTTGAAATTATTGCCAATTAAATAAAACACTAATAATGTACTATTATAAACTAATGCCTTCCTCAGGTTACCTTTGTGTTCATCTTAGTTTAATAAATATCTCGTAGTTCTTGATGCGCCCGTATATTCGAGAGCCCTTAATTTGCAGTACCAACCTCCTGGATGATTTTGGAGCAGGGCACGCATCACGTGAATATATCAGGCAGTTTCTGTATAAATTTTGAATCGACGCGTCAGCATCGTGGTTAAATTCGCAACTTCAACATAGAACATTTTGGCATGTCTTCTGAAAGTATTATTCCTGATTATAGGAACGGCGTTTTTGGTTTCTCTTTCCTACTAGTGCTTTCAGCTGTCATTTTTTATTACAGCAAAGGTATGTTTTATTTTATATTTCGTATACACGTATATTTCTACATAATATGAACTCATCTCGTTACTAAATCGTCTAGAACAACAAATTATTATAAATGGTCCCGTTATGAAACGCCGTGAAATTTAATATATTAACCCTTTGTCTCTTGCAACTGAATTGTCCCGAATTAATTGACATTTGAATATCTGTGGGTTATCGAAATTAATTTATTTAAATTGCTAGAATTAAACAGTTTTCAAGGAATAAAAAGTAGGACGATTTTAGGGTAATTCGAAAACGACAAAATTAACCTCTACCGTTTAATGCAGAATTGTGTAGTTCTTATGTTTTCTGGCATGAAAATTAGTATTGTGTGCAAATGTAAATAGTCACGTAATTGTCGATATAGTTATAATTCAAAATTCCTTTAAAATAATGTATATTAAATTTCTACTGGGGTGCATATTCCGTTGTATTTTTAGGTTTGTCTTAGATTGAAAAATACTTTTTGAAGTAACTTTCTGCCCTTTCGTCGAAAGTAAACATACCGAAATCTTAAAACTGGAATTCAAATTGAACTTCTACGAAATATTAGATTATTTAATAGTATATTCTACATGGTTTTAATACATATATAAAAAATAAATGGAGGTGTTGTTTGTATTATCCGATTTTTCCAGAGCAGACATATATCTGTTATAAATTAGTAATATGTTATTTTCATAATTCCTGTTATCTATTCAGTTTTGATTTATAAGGGCCTTTCATTAATATTTATTTTTATCTAATCTGAATACATTGCGCATAAAAATTCGGAAATTACAAAGGAATTACCTGACAATAAAATAAAAAAATATACCTTGTAAAGACAACAGTGCTTATTGTATTTAATTAATGTAGACATTAATTTTTCTGGTTTAAATTTTTTTACAATGTACAATGGTTGATAACTAGCGCAATAATATATGTATATTAAATGTTCTTAAACATTTTTATAGAAAAAATATTATATGTTTCAAAATTTGTTTTGCAGCCGTAATATTGCCACATTTATTTAATTAAGGCAGGGTAGCAGTAAACATGGCATAGTAATATATTTATGTGCTTATTAACCAATTATGAAGCACCAAATGCAAATGTAAAAAAAAATAAAAGGTAGTTTAGCTGTAACATGAAAAGAAAATGGAAAGTACAAAGAAGACATGAAAGATACTAATAATAGTAAACAAATAATAGCAAATAGCCAATAATAGTTATACCGGATGATTTTTTAACCTGAAACTTTCAAATAACTCGAATATTAGGCACCTGGGGGCGAGCGTAGGTGCATCTTTACTATGTACATACTTCGGTATGCGATGTAAAGCAACGACAGGCGCGGTTAGTACTTGGATTGGTGACCATTCCAACGGAAACCGCGTTCTCGCCTCACACATCTTCCAGCGGCTTGTATATCAGTGTATGCGCGGAAGCTATACAACCTTAGGCGAGGGTTGTATAGGAGATATACCATCCTTCGGAGGGGATGTAAAGCCGTCGGTCCCTTGTCTATTAAATGTTAGGCAAGTAAAAGATCCCTACTCTTCTTAAGGGAAGAGGTTCGGCAAAATTCCTGGTTGGGGGTAGCTCGTCTACAGGCGTCGGTGTTAGGCCTCAGTAGCGGAAATAGGCCGACGTTAAATAAATGTATAAAAAAATAAAAAAAAAAAAAAAATTAGGCACCTTACGAAAAAATGTAACTTTGAAATCTTAAATAGGAACCCCTATTTCTTATTACAGGTTCAGATTCTACGGCTAAAAATACGTAGGATTTGACTGAAACATTTTTTCAAAGTCATGGGTGTAATTGACGAAATTCATTTTTTTTATTTCTGCTATATTGTAAATAATCAAAATTCGTCGTCAAAAAGTTTATTAATTTTGCAAATTGCGAATAACTGGGAAATTCTTACCTCTAGAAATGTAAATGGCTGGTGAATAAACTACTTTTAGCGTAACCCAGGAACAACGACGTGGACGTAGTAGTTTTCTGTTCCCTTTGGGGTACTTGATTAACGGAGTCTCTTCGCCTCTCACTCATCAGAGTACTTGTTTTACATGAGTCACTTCTTTCAATTAAACATAAATCTGGCGAAGTAAGATCTGGTGATCTAGCTGGCCAATGTATAGAACCAGCTCTACAGATCCAGCGACCATTGAAATTACGTTCAAGTACTTCACGGTCTACCACCGAATAGTGTGCTGGACAACCATGTTCTGTCGCACTTCTAAGCTCAAGTCTTCAAGTATGTTAGCAGTTCTTTTTCCAAAATGTTTCGGTACATTTGGTCATTCAAGTTGCCTTCGTATGCAATAATATGGGGGCCGATGAGTTTGTTGCCAATTATTCCACACCACATGTTGATAGTCCAAAGATGCTGATATTCAACTTGGCGAAGCCAGTGCGGATTTTCAACACTCCAGTAATGCATGTTGTGTCGATTAACCGTTCCGTGGCCCACTGACAAAAAGTTACCCGATTTTGGAAATCAATGCCATGAAAATCGTATAAAGACACATGATACGGATGATATTTATTACGTTTTAAAATTTTCCAAACATTGCTCTGAGACAATCCGGAATCGCGAGCTATTACACCAGTCTATATAAAAAACAGTTGATTTAATTTATTACAGGTATCTGAAGGTTGTAAGTCATAGTGGGAGTTTAGTAAATGATTGCCCTATTTTTTTTTATAAACAACGACCAAAATCGGAAAACTCAGTTTTCGGCCGTAGAATTTTTCAATTACGTTTTAGAGAAAAGTTGTATAAGTTGTACGTATTAAAATTACCTTCAATTTTATTTTCATTTAGAGTTAAAATCGATAAATGAATTATGGAGATAATGGCGAAAAACTTTTTGCACTATTTTATGAATGTTCATAACTTTTGCAATAATGGCAGTAAATGACTCATAACATCTTGGTCACGAGGTTATTATGGGTCTTTATAAGTGTGCGAAATTTCATCCAGATCGGTTTGATAGTTTATGAATAATTGCATTTATTTGTCCTAGAGAGCGTCTGTTTAAAAATCGTCATAAGCAAGATAATGGATTTAGAGATGTTTAACAAAGTGGAATGGATTCTTGAAAGGTTGAACTACAAGGCAAGTTGAAAAAATAAAGTATTTGTTCAAAAAATTATTGTTAAAAAGTCCGTTTAAAGGGTGGGTGTATTTTTGCTTATAAACAAATAACTTTGTTATTTTCTATGATTGAATAGCTGTTTGAAAAACAAGCATTTAAAAAAAAATGAACCCCCTACGACCAATACTAGTCAAGATAACAACTTAAAAAAAAAATTATAACCGTATTATATATAAACATTAAGAGTTGACATTTTCACAGATTTTCAATGAAAACCTATATTTTATGATTCAATTGATAAGTACACAATTTATGCAATGAGTATGAAGTCCTAGCCCCTTGAAAGTGAAAAGAGCGCCGTGGTGATGAGGTGGGGAGAACAGCCCGAGCTCCATTTACAGGCGGCGACTTTTTGACTTCAAATTGTAGCGCGCATGAAAATTTTACAGTACCTCGGCTTCTAGACAACGTAGAACCTTCATTTGTTTTTAAATCTGGAGTAACTAGAAAAAAAATTGCAAAAATCTCTTAATTTTGCTTCAATTTTGTTCTAAACTATTTATTTTTTATAATCTAAATATTTGATAAATTAAAATATTAATAACAAAAAAATTATTTTTTTTCGAATTAAACATAAAAATGACCGATTCTTTCCTGTGCACTGTATTTATTTTCTTTATATATTTATTTTATTCGCATCAAATTATGATTAAATAATATTGTTAATAAAAATTATTAGTAATAAATGTATTACAAAATCCACATAATTTTTGAATGAAGTATAAAAATGATTGATCTTTTTTGTTCTTCGATTTATATGGATTTTCTTTGCATTTTTGTTATAAATGATATTCATTATTATTACTTTTAATGTAATAATTTTTAAATTGTTACAATCGTCTTAGAAAGCAATCGTATGATAAATGTATTTGAAAAAAGAAAAGGAATAATGTAGAAAAAAAAGCCAGTTTCCAGCATGTGTTTGTATGTGATAATACAAAAAATGGGGGACTTTATCTACTCGAGCAATAGCTGCCGTGCCCTTGAATACTTCTTCAAAATATTTTATTTGTTGAAATGCTCGACTAGATAAAGTCCAGCCTTGTTTGTATTATCACATACACACACATGGTGGAAACTGGCTTTGTTTCCAGCAGGTGTATACTGTTATTTTAAATGAAAATACAAAATTTTTCCATTTCTTTCTTCAAATACATTTATCATACGATTGATTTTTAAGACGATTGTAACCAACTAAAAATTATTGCATTAAAAAAAATAATAATAATGAATATCATTTGTAACAAATTTAATGCAAAGAAAATCCATATAAATCGAAGAACAAAAGACATCAATCATTTTTATATTTCATTCCAAAAATTATGTGGTTTTTTGTATAATACATTTATTACTAATTACTTTTATTAAAAATATTATTTAATAATAATTTGATGCGAATAAAATAAATATATAAAGAAAATCAATATAGTGCACAGGAAAGAATCAGTCATTTTTATGTTTAATTCGAAAACATTTTATTACGTACAAACAAATGGCTGCTTCATCAATTTACCAAATATTTAGATTATAAAAAATAAATAGTTTAGAACAAAATTGAAGCAAAAGTAAAAGATTTATTGTAAAATTTTAGCATTCACGTTGAAAATAAAGTATGGCTAATAAAACCTGTAGATTTTCTGGCATTTCCCAATTTTCCAAGGCAATGATAATTATAGCCAGTTGTTAATATTTTGTCGAGCTAACCCAGATTAAAAAAAAATGAAGGTTCTGCGTTGCCTGGAAACCGGGATATTGAAAAATTTTGATGCGCGCTCCAATTTGAAGTTTCTATCTCAAAAAGTCGCCGCTTGTAAACGAAGCTCGGGCTGTTCTCCTCACCTCATCACCACAGCGTTCTTGCAAGCGTACCTTCAATTTCAAGGTCTAGGACTTCATACTCATTGCATAAATTGCATACTTATCAATTGCATCATAAAATATAGGTCTTCATCGAAAATCTGTGAAAATTTCAACTTTTAATGAATACAAGTAATACAGTGCTACCTTGACTACTATTGGTCGTAGGGAGTTCATTTTTTTTCAAATACGTATTTTTCAAGCGGCTTTTCAATTCGCCCAATTACAAGCGTCTATCATACAAAATAACAAAGTTATTCTATTTGTTTATAATCAAAAAAAACACCCACCTATTAAACGGGCTTTTTAACAAAAAATTTTTGAAAAAATAGTATATTTTTCAACTTGCCTTGTAGTTCAACCTTTCAAGAATCCATTCCACTTTGTTAAACATCTCTAAATCTATTATCTTGCTTATGACGACTGTTTAAACATACGCTCTCTAGGAAAAACAAATGCAATTATTCATAAACTATCAAACCGATCTGACTGAAATTTCGCACACTTATAAAGACCCATAATGGCCTCGTCATCAAGACGTTATGCGTCACTTACTGCCTTTATTGCAAAAGTTATAAACATTTATAAAATAGTGCAAAAAGAGGAGAGGGCTTTTCGCCCTTATCTCGATAATTTATTTATCGATTTTAACTAATAAAAATGAAATTAAAGGTCATTTTAATACCTACAACTTTTATTAATACAACTTTTCTCTAAAACGTAATTGGTTGTTGTTTAATTATAAATATACGTTATACGTTATAAATATGTTAGACATATTAATACGTCTAATGTATTTATCATTTACTAGCCCCCCTCCCCTATGACCTACAACCATCAAATACCTCTATTATTTTTTTGTGAGTAATCGATCAATTTTCTATACACAGACTGGATTATATTTCTCGTGTATTAACATGAGGATTAACAGCTACTGCAGCTAATACAGCAATGAGTTTATTTTTTCCAGTGACTGTTGCTCGACGGGTTCTTTCTTTTTTAGTTGAACATTACCGTTAGTAGTAGTAGTAGTAGTAGTTTGACAGTACGATAAAAAGAAGCACGTGGCCGAATTCTATCCGAAAAATGCTGAGCGTAGAGATCGACAGCATCATAAAGAATCCTGCCAGCTTCTCCATAAACCAGAACCATTTCAATTCTCTTGTACAGTTAAATACTTCATTCTGAAGTAGTATCAACAACCTAACGGAGACAGGTCTTTTTTTGCGAAATAATCTTCGAATTGAGTAAAATACCAAGTATCTCAAAAAGGATGCCTGTTCTTGGGAGTTAAATTCGTCAAAATAAGAAGTAAGTTTTTAAAAATTGATTAAAAACTTTATTGAATACAAATACAGTAACTGTTCGAACGAACTGAAGAATAGTAGTCAATACAAAACCGTATGTTACTAGTACTTATAAGTTTCCTTATCTAGAATGCTGAATCCTGCAAAAAGGTGCTACATATGCATTTTTTTTAGGACGCCAGCAGTATCTACGATTATAACTTGGGTTACGATAATAGTAGTTTCTTGACAAGTCATTTTTCAGTAATAAAAAATTTGAGAAATTTGTTTTAAGACTAATTTTGATTATTTGCACTGAAAACGTAATACTTTTTATTGCAAACATATTGCAGAATCATATACATAGGTTCTCAGTAGGAGAAATTAAAAAAATAATAATTTCGTCGATTACAACGCCATCTGTCATGAATCGAAAAAAAATGTTTCAGACAAATCCTACTTATTTTTAGCCGTAGAATCTGAATCTGCAAAAAATAGGGGTTCTTATTTAAGATTTCAAAGTTACCCGCCAGACCTATAGGGAGAAGAGAGGGCGACTAATTTTGGCACTAATGTATTTCGCGCAATGATTAAATTTTAATTATGGACATTTTTCTCATAGAGTAAGTATTATCCGAGATATTTGAAAGTCTCAGGTTAATAAAATCACCCGGTATTCAAAGGACAAGGCGACGAAGTATAGTCAGTTTTGTGTTCCAACAGAAACATCCGTAAACAATTTTTTTAGTTGATACATATTTAAAAAAATAGAAGCATAATTCCATGTTCTTGTCTGACTAAATATTATAGGATATTCAGATAATTACCTATGTAAGGAACAAACTTTTACTCAAATAATGTATTTGGTTTGCATTGTTAGTTGCTAAGCAGAATTTCTTCAGTATTTCTACTGTACAATTAAATATAGTACAGTCAGATGTCATAATTTAACAAATCTATATCCTATTTCATTGAATTGCATTTTTTATGGTTGTTTCGACAATTAACAAATGGTCGGTCAGTACACTTTACGTAACAAAATTACTAGGGTATTCTACTATAGCAATAAAAAAAATTAATGACACCACTGAAAACAATTGAGAAATATTTTTATATACAAATTGAAAGGCGTTTAAAAATTGAAGCATAACATTCTCTTATTAGATTTGATTTAAGTAAAGCAGATATTTTGAATTATTATTAGTGAACTTGACACATAACGTGATTCATTTCTTATTGTGATATTCAACAGAAGAATCTCATTACAGCATAAAATGCAAGAATACAACAACTTAAGTTGCAGTCGGACGTGGCCGATTGCATATACCTGTTTGAATAACATTTTGTTCTACTACAATTACAATTCCTCTTTAAGAGATTAGGCATTCATACAATATATTTCTATTTTTACTATATTCATCAAAATCTTGTCAGAAAAGAGAAAACCTGCTGTATATCAGATGTACTCCATCCACACTAGTGAATGGCCAGTCAATCACGACACACTCCGTATTAGAAGCAGACGTATTTAAATATAAAAAAAAAATCTTTACTTACCCCTGTTTAGTACATGTGTTTGACAAAAAGACTTCGCCAGCTCATCCTAGTTATATTATTAAGTTGACATAAATTATGTCTTTGCGTTCTACCATTTGTTAGTTTTTTATCTTGAGCCAAAACTATTTAATATTTTACCGGCTCACTTAAAAAAATTCAGAAATTTTAATGGGTACAAAGGACCCCGCACATTTCTGATGGGAAATGGCCCCCGGCGATACTCGCTGAATTCGATTTATGTTATTCCTCTTGAGCTGCTGATCAAAAGTTCTTATGGCCACAAGGCAATGTACAGTTTTCCAGATATGGTGGGGGGAGGTCGATTTTTAGGGATTTTTTCACTAATAGTATGGAGCCATGGTAATTTCAATGCGGCTTCGCTAGTGTTTTACGGGAGTTTTTCGGATCGCTGATTTTAAATCCGATGTTAAAAATAGCATTTGACAGTTTGTCAGGGGCACTGTCAACTCGCCTTATTTTGCGGAAAAGATTTATCGGAATATATATAAAGGGTTTTTTGGGTCGCTGATTACAAATCCGACGTCGAAGGTGGCATTTGATAGTTGACAGCTGTCATATTAATTGGATTGTTTGTATCTACTTCTAGCGTCACCTGGGAACACTGTGATAAATCTTTTCCGGATAATACAGCCAACACTGCTACTGACAGCTGTCAACTGTCAAATTCCACTTTCGACATCGAATTTGAAATCAGCGGCCCAAAAAAAATCTGATAAATCTTTTCCGGAAAATAAGGCGAGTTGACAATGCCATGGACAGCTGTCAACTATCAAATGCTATTTTTACATCGGATTTGAAATTAGCCATCCGAAAAACCCCTGTAGAACACTAGCGAAGCGGCATTAAAAGGACCATGGCTCCATACTATTAGTAAAAAAATCTCGACCTTGTGATCATAAGGACTTTTGATCAGGAGCTCAAGAGGAACAACATATATCCATTCCAGCGAGTTTCACCGGAGGCCATTTCCCATAAGAAATGTGCGGGGTCCAATTTAAATAAAACACTTTATTATGCAAAAGCATGATTGTATAAACAATATTCTGAATGAATAAGGCCTCGCTCACTATCTATTATTGTTAATTTAAAAAAACAGTATATCAAATAAAACAACGCAATTTATATTTATCGATATGGATAGTTTATTTACCTTTATTGCATTTACTTGCAAACAATGCACTATGTTAAAGGTATCTCGGGCAATTAACATTTTGTTTTTATATACTGTGAGTTATCATTCTAAAACTAAATTGTTTTTATCATTGTTCTGTTTCTTACGTTATATAATTCATTGTCGTTTTTTAATCAGTAAATGGTACAATTCAACCAAGGGTATTCAACTCAGGAATCAATCTAACATGAATTTCACAATACCAACATTTTATGATCAACTTGTTGATGATCTGTATGTTACTTGTTAGAAAGATTATAATGAATTTGATTTTATTGTTCGTTTGTTACACATTTACCTTTGAATTTGAAAAAAAATTTTTCATAAGATTTTTTATTACACGCGGTCTATCAAATGTTAAAATAATGACCATAATTCATTTGACAGCCTATACAGGGTGCCAACTGATTCACTGGGACAGTATTGGTATTTCATAAAGTATAGAAGATACAGGAAAGATTAAATAAGGAAAAAGTGTCGCAATTTCGGGACAAATAAAATGACCTCTTGAGGTTCCTAATATCTTTTATAGTTTGCGAGATATCTTAAAAAATGGAAAATTTTATATTTTCTTTTTTTCACTTTTTTGTCCTTATTTAACAAAATATCAAAAAAATACTTAGGTTTCTTATTACGTGTTAATGTAGCTATAACTCTGTATAATCAGATATTAAATAAAAAGTTTCGTTTAAGCTAGGTCACCAGCAACTTTTTTTAAAATACGGCCGTGTTTTTCTATTTTTTTGTATGATTTGTCATTGTCAATACGGCTATCATCAAGAATATTGAAAATAAGGCGTTGTGATGCTTTTAAACCATTAATAACGTATTTGGCTGAATACGGCACTGGATGATCGCAAAAAGAACATTTGAATTAATGCTATGTATTATTTACTTCAACAATAATAGCAAAATGTAACACTTCTTTAATTTAGTACAAATAATAATTTATAAAACTGTTCGAATGGTCCACCGCTATTCACGATACATATGTGTGTCCTCGCTGACATTTGTGCTGTGGCATTAGCTACCATATCTGGAAACCATATCTACCATATCGTTAACAGCGTCAATACTTCTTTGACGAAATTGATCTAAATCACCTACGGCTTCGTAGTAACCCTTATTTTTAAATACCCCCATAAAAATAGTCCAAGGGATTTAAACAAGGAGAGCGAGGTGGCCACCTATTCAAATATGCCCGGACTACCATTGAATTACGTGGCCCACATCCATCTTGCATGAACCAATTAGAATTTTGAAAAAATGCAAGAGGCAATTCTTCAACAACTTCTAATAAATTTAGATATTTTACACTATTTAAATTACCCTCTATGAGTTTGGGCCCAGTTAGAGCGTTTCCAATTAAACCACACCATAAATTGATGGAGTATCGTATCTGAGGTCTCACTTCTTGGGTAAGGTGAGGATTAACGGTGATATAGAAATGTTTATTCCTCCTATTAAAGACTCTGCAATTTGTAAGCGTTGTTTCGTCTGACCATAAGATCTTATTATGAATACATTGATTGTCATTTAAGTTCCTTTTGAACCAATTACAAAAAGTGAGTCATCTGTTTCGGTCACCTGTACAACTCTACAGTTTTAAATTTAAAATCATGATATTTATGTTTTTTAAAATTTTTTGAACACCACTTGCCGTTATTCCACATTCAGATACTATCTTGTTTGTTAGAAGAGTTTTCCAGATTTAAATTTTGTGCTTATACATTTATTTCTTTTGTCGTATATTGCTGCAATGATATAATACAATATAAAAAGATTTTCTTTTCCAAATACGTTATTAACGGTTTAAAAGCAGCACAACGCTTTATTTTCGATATTTTTGATGATAGCCGTATTGACAATGACGAATCATACAAAAAAAATGAAAAATAAAGGGCCGTATTAAAAAAAAGTTGCTGGTGGCCCAGCTTAAACGAACTTAATATCTAATAAGAAACCTAAATAGATTTTTTTGATATTTTGTTAAATAAGGATAAAAAAATGAAAAAACGATAATCTTAAATTTTTAATTTTTTAAGATATCTCGAAAACTATAAAAGATATTAGAAACCTCAAGAGATCGTTTCATTTGTTCAGAAATTGCGCAACTTTTTACCCATTTAACCTTTGCTGTATCTTCTATACTTTACGAAATACCAATACTGTCCCTGTGAATTAGGTGGGACCTTGTATATTTTATTTATATAGTATATACAAGACTACTTTTGGTAAAATATTTTTCAGCACAACTGTAGCCTTTTCCTTTAAATCTGATATGGAATATTTAATTTGCCTGGGAAATATTTAGATTTTCTGTTGTATTAGGGGATTAATTATATATATTACTTGGCGCTATAATAGGGCTTTTCTGATAAACAGTTTATAGATGTTAAATATTACTAATATTACGAGTTTTTCCGCTGTTTTATTGATATACCGCTGGATTATTTAAATTGGACTTAATGGAAACGTAGCATTGATATATAGAAATACAAGGAAATGATGGTAAAGGATAGTAATTATTCTTGCAACATGGTTCCTACTAGAAAATTGAACTTTAAATAAAATATAGCAACAAGATTATAAAAGTAAACGTTATTTTATTCAAACTGCATAAACTAAATAATAAAAATAAAGTTAATATAAAACTCATATAAAATGTTCATAGTCATTAAAAAATATTAAATTAATGCTAATTAAATAATACTGCATATTTGAGTTAAGTATCTTTTTCCTAACTGATAACAAATAATACAAAAAATATAATGATAAGTCTTATATATCTCTCTTTCCTCCCTTGTGTAGGTTCAGTACAATCCACAATTTTTGGGAAAAAAAGCGATTCATTCCACTAGTTACCACGATGGTCCAACGACTTTAATAAATGTTCTTAAACATTTCGAAAAGTGTATACTATTTTATACTTATACAGTGATGTCCAAAAGGAATGGATAAGTTCATTATGTACGTAATTAACAATTTATGAGTAAAATCCTAAAACACCTTAAATTTTCATTCTACAATGACATTTTATGAGCATAATTTTATACCTTCCCTTTCAACCCCTTGGAGTGACAGCTACCCCTTTAAATTGTTAAATGAAACGAGGGTGCGTGTGATAACTCATTTGAAAGAGTTTTTAATTATCTATACAGCAAATAAGGTTTTGAATTTCGTATATTCTTCATCCAGAAGTTTAAATTTGAAAAGATGATTCTTTAAATCTGTTTTAAATTCTGTCTTTTAGACAGAATAAGACAAGAAATTAATCAAATCACATGGAAACGATACAAAATGTTTTACAAGAATTTTGGCAACGCCTCCATTAGTGTCAAGAAGCTATGAGCGACCATTTGATTTGTTTCATGTTCTTTTGTTTAATTAGTAACATAAAAAGTGTAATATTTTTCAATAAAAAAAATTAAAGAAGTTCAAAAAATCTTATATTGGTGGATAGAGAATTAAAAACCGTATCAAATAAGTTATCACACGTTTCATTTAAAATTTTTAAAGGAGTGTCTGTCACTCCAGGGGTGTTGAAGGGGAGGTATAAAATTATGCTAAAAAAATGTGATTTTAGAAATTAAAATTGATGTGTTTTAGAATTTTACTCATAAATTGTTAATTACGTCGATAATGGATTTAACCGCTACTAATGACCTCACTGTATAAATTCCTAGTCACTTGATATCGATTTAGTAAATTTTGAGATCTTTAATCCGGAATTGGGTAAGGCTAACATGGAACTCCACAAAATAATTCTATGCGGTATGTATCTGAAATCATTACAGTTTTATGTTTTATTAGTCCTAAAAATGGAAAAATGTCGTTTTAGGTCAATGAACAAATTGGAAAAAAAACTGTGTTGAGAATTTTCTAATGAAGCATTTTTTTTTCAAAAGGTGGGTACATTTTTTTACAAAAATTCGAATTGACACCACTATAACACCCCAGACTCCAGTCTACATCCCGTATTGAACATTTCTATTGTAGTTCGATGTTATTGTGAAGGCAATTTATTGCACATGAAATTTGTAAGAAAAAATCGATAAATGATTTCATTTTGTAAATATTTGAGTTCAAAAAATTTATATCATCAGTTTCAAGTGGCAGTTCAGCTAACATTTTTTTTTCAAATAAACTAATGATAATTATAATAACAATACAAATCGAGGTAAGTTATTTTCCTGGAAAGAAAACCCCAATTCCCATATCAGTGTATCGAATCAAGAAAACTCTGACTCTAAACCATATCATGTCTAAAACATCTCCTAAATAGTAATAAACGAATGTGTACGTAAATACGACAAGCAAAGCGGCGATATAAGGTTCCATAACATTCCAAAGAGGGTGCCGTCTTCGTTCAAACCGTTGTTCGATTGATCCAAAAAGAAAAGCCATTATAGCAGAGGGTCCGTAGGTCAGTGTGACATAAGCCAATCCTGTGTAGATCCACAATAGTATTATCTGAACTACAATACCGTACTGAACTGCAAAAAACAAATACTGCTGCTTAATTGTGAAATGTCTTATTTAGGATGCTGGTACATTAAAATTAATTTAATTTAGCTAGGTACATCATTTATCTTTTGAAATCACTATAAATAATGTAAATTCCTGAAAGAGAAGCATCAGCGGTGATCCAATACTTGACATAAAGCTATGTTAAATAATCAAAAATAACTATTTTTATTTTAAAATGGAAATGTTTATTTCTTTAACTCTTGTAGAACATTTAGTCCCGGCCGGTGATTTCTGCAGGTATCTGCTTTTTTAGCGAAACTTAATTCAAATGAAGCATTAATGATAATGTAATATATTACTGCCGGGTAGCCTATCATCAAAAATTAGCCGCGATTACCTTTAATTAAATTTATTGTCATTAATTTATTATAATGAATTCCAACTACACGTTTCTTAAGTGAACTAAACGTCATTAGATAGAAAATGATGCGAATGAAGAAAAAATGGTTGCAAGCTCTCAGTCATCCGCAACGTCTAGGTTGCCAGATGTGAACAGGTATTTATCAAATCATGGCAACAACTACTTGCGGCCCTTTTTTTTACAGGCAACCATGTACTATTGTGTACAGCTAAAATTAAACTTCAATTTAATATAACATTGTCTTAAAAACCACTATGACTGTAAATAATTAACAATAACATGACATAACTTTTTACCTTTTGAATTAAGTTTCGCTAAAAAACAGATACCTGCAGAAATTAGCGGTCAGATCTTAGACTACTTGCTTGATTATATTTTTAGGATTTGATTCTCGGGTTATAGTTCATTAATTAAATCTTGCTATTATTTAAACATAGACTGGAAATTCAAATTATGCATGTCCTAATGTAATATTTATATTATGAAGTACCTGATAAGTGTATTTTTGCAAAACTTTGAAAGACTTTTAGACAAGTGTGTAGATAAGGGTAAAAAAATCATACTGGCGGGTGATTTTAATGTAAATTTTAAAAATAATTCAAAGAATTTGACCGAATTAGTATGTCTAGCTACTTCCTATGGCTTAGATATAATAATCTCTGATTTTACAAGAATTTCACAGCAATCTGCTAGTTGCATTGACAACATTTTAACTAATTTTCCAGAAGACGGTTTTACAACGGATGTTTTCGACCCCTGCCTATCAGATCACCTCGGGCAATATATAACAGTAAGAAATTCTAGGGGGGATACTGCTCTAAATAAAATCTATAGGAGAAAGATTACGACAGACAGTCTCAACGGACTGAGATCTGCTTTATCGGCGATAGATTGGAGCAGTGTTGTGACGCCAAATGTAAGCGTAAATGTGTTCGCTAATTTTCTGGTTAATACCTACAAGAATCTTGTATGCACTTATTTTCCGGTAATTAAATATGATCCTAACATCTCTAAACCTCCTGTTAACTGGTACAATCAGTCATTACGTGATATGAGCGATACGCTATCCTCCATTAAACAAATTTATAATGTCAGTAGAAATTCAGAATTTTTAACTGTTTACAACAATTGTCGTAAAGACTATAAACTTGCTATAGCAAATACAAAACAATCAGCATATGATCAATACATTGTAAGATCTGAAAATAAAATGAGGGATAGTTGGAGACTTGTTAATTTTGAACGGAATATAAACAGGTCGCACAAAATTGGGTCCAATCTATCGCATGATACTTTTAATGAATTTTTTGCAGAAATTGCAAACAACATAATTTTATCACTACCTGACATCAATCTAAAAGCTACGGAAATAATAAGAAATATTACTCCTCCGTCATCTTCATTTTTTCTGCAGCCCGTAACTACTGACGAAGTCTTAGATGCAATAAGAAATTTAAAAAATTCACAGTCTGTTGACATTTATGAATTAAATAACACAATTGTAAAGGAAACTGCAGACATAATTGCACCTATATTAACATTACTTATAAATGCATGTTTTAGCTCAGGTGAATATCCCGAGGCCTTTAAAATTTCAAAAATTGTACCTCTCTTTAAAAAAGGTGATCTTAATTCTGTAGACAAGTACCATCTTGTATCCATAATTCCTATTTTTTCAAAAATCATGGAAAAAATCTTAAAAGCTAGGTTGACCCGGTACTTGGATGACAACTGCCTTCTGTGTCCCCATCAATTTGGATTCCGTAGAAATTGCTCTACCACGAAAGCTATACTAAATGTCGTGAACGGGATAGTCGACGGCCTTGAAGAGGGAAATCACACAATGATTACATTGTGTGACCTCACTAAGGCCTTCGACTGTGTCGATCATGACATTCTACTGGAAAAAATATCATATTATGGATTTAGAGGTGTTCCACTTTTACTTTTTAGTTCTTACTTAAATAATAGGAAACAATGCGCCTCACTTAATAATTCTAGATCTAATTTCAATGTGATTAAGAATGGAGTACCTCAAGGTTCCGTACTTGGACCCATATTCTTTATACTTTATATTAATGATTTGTATAATTATTTGCTTCCTAAAAATTGTGTTCTCTTTGCTGACGACACCACATTAATATGTTCCGAAAAAAGTTTGTTAAATTTAACAAAAGTTGCAAAAGAGATAGAAGAAAGGGCTGAGAATTGGTTTACAGCAAATAAACTAAAATTAAATAGGGAAAAAACACAAAATCTCATTATCTCCTCAAATGTTAACATCACGGATGGTAGTAGTGTAAAATTACTGGGAGTAACCTTGATCAGTTGGGTAGAAAGCTCTCCAGTGTGATTTTTTTACTCCGTCAGATGAAAAATATTTTAAGTACTGAAATTCTTAAAAATGCTTATTTTTCCTTATTCCACAGTCATATTTCCTATGCTACTATTTTGTGGGGTAACTCAACGCATGCCCATAAAATTTTTATTTTACAAAAAAAGGCCGTTCGCATTATATCAGGTGTAGGAATAAAGGACCATTGCCATTCCCTATTTATTAATTTGGGCATAATGCCAATTCCCTCTTTATATATCTATTTCACTGTGTTAGAAGTTCATAAAAATATTAATAGCTTCAATAGTCAGGCTGACATTCATCAATACCCTACTAGATCTAGTAGTCTACTAAGAACTCGTTGTTATAGATTAACGAAATCTCAAAAAAAGCCAGCGCAGATTAAATCCTTAAATTACAACTGTTTCAAACGTAAAATAAAGCATTTTATTTTAAGAAACTGTTTTTATTCCGTAAGTGATTATCTAGAAGCGACTCTTGCATTTCCAAATAAGTAATATCTTTATATTATGATCTGTATATTTGTGTGGAATGCATTTATTTCTAATTTATAGATGTGTTATTTATGATAAATAATTTTTTTTTGTACATTTCAAATTGTAAAATTGTGGTAGTGTTATATAGAGAGTATTTAAATGGTATATTTGAGATGTATCTGACAAAATTTTCTTAATAATTATATAAAAAAATTTATTTATTTTATCTGTCGATAAGTGTAATATGACCTGCTACAAATGTACCCGACATGTATGTAACGTAGTCAAATAAAATGAGTATGAGTACTATGAGTATGAGTATTAGAAACCTTTCGGGGAACGTCTTAAATCCGTAATAAATGATGTAATTATAGGATTTCTGGACTTAGATGTTCATCTTTTATCTACAGGGTGGACATTTTAGGGTACCGTTTTTAATAATTTTTTGTTAAAAGGTTATTGTAGATTTTTTCAAAATTTGTGTGTCAGTTTTGTCACTAAAGTTGGGCACATCCAAGAGAGAGAGAGAGAGATCCGATAAGGAAATATTTATAACCATAACTTTTTCTTAAATGCTTATATTGGTAAGAAAAAGTATAGAACTACCTAAATAGTACTATGACAGGTGTAGTGATATGAATTTTCACTCAATAATTTCAGTTGTTTGCAAAATAGTTAGATTTAATTTTAAAAATTATGTCAATTTTCGTATTTACTAAGTTTAAATCTAACTATTTCGCATATGTTTGAAATTATTGTCAGAAAATTTATAACACTACTCTTGTTCTACTTAGGTAGTCGTATAGTTTGTTTGCAATATTTGTTTAAGAATAAGAAGTTATGGTCAAAAACAGTAAATATTTCCCTATCGGACATTCTGACCTTAATGCTGTTTTGGGTGTTTTTTAATTTCGATGATTTTCCGTTTTTTGGTGTATGGTTCTGTAGCAAGTATTTTTGTTTTGTCAAAGTTAAAGTTGTGTTTCATGGTCTGTGCGTGTTTGGTAAGCGCTGTTTTGTTAAAGTTGTCGTACTTATGTCCTTATATTAATTTTTCTAAGTGTTGGAAGGTTTATCCTATGTATACTTTGTCACAGTTATTACATGGAATTTTGTATACAGGGTGTCTCACCGTGAACTGAATCGATCGATACAGAGAAAAGTACGCATCAGAAAATTTTGAAAATTTAGATAATTACTAATCTCGGTGTGACCAATCCAACTAAAATAATTACAAGCAGCTGGCACTTCCGCTTATACAGGAAGTCGATACCAACTTGATTTTTTCAAATAGAACACCTGTTGCGGACCTTTAGCGTATGCGACCCACCATACGTTTTAGCGTTTTGTGGGCCGCATTATAACAACTGCTACACGTCCGAAACACATTTCGCTATTCTCCACGGGAGGGCGACACATTTGTGACACGTGAACAGCAGAGACAAACGGGAAGCAACCATTGTTTTTGGCATGGTTGGTGTTAATTAGTTGTTAATTCTGTGAACCTCGGTTTTATCCAAGGCATCCTGGTGGATTTTAGAATAATCAACTCAAGAAAATTTCCTCAATCTGTTGTTGTTCCGTTTAGCGGAATATTTTGTGTTTGTGAGTAAATTTTATCTGCGGAAGCAGGATATTAAATTACACAAGGTAAGCTAACCTCTTCACGCCATCTTGCCCGTTCTCTACCCACGTGTTTCGCAAATTTGCAGGCTTTCCTTTGGAAATACCGTGTCAACCTGAAAGGCGGACTCGACCCCATTTATCCGACTGTGGCTTCCAGGAGTTTTGGTGGATTGTTCCCTCATCAGTGAGGTAAATTATGTTTCATTTGTAGGTTATGTCAGAATTACTCACATTAAGCACGCTTCACGTGCATTTCTGACTTTGTGAATTAAATCGTGATATCTTTAGGGTTCTACGGACGGGGCTTTTACACACGTCAGTGAGAGTTCCACGGACGGGGCATCCACACACAGTGGAAGGTGCCAGGGCTGGTGAGGCTACCATCAACCCCATCCTTAGGTCCATTTCTTGTGTCCCGAAGACATCTCTGTAGGGCTACAGTTCTTCCACGTCCGGACTCGGTATCGTACCACCCTAAACAAGTGTGTTGTGTTGTGTTTATTTTTTTTATTTACCGGGGACCACCTTCAGTGGTTCGGCTGAATTTCAATTCATACATTTGCATTTTTTAACTTGTACATATTTAGAGATTTTATGCATATATTTACATATACTTAAGGAGGTTCTTTAAATCAAACCTTTGTGGCAGAATCTATGACAATTTTTGAGGACATTGTAAACCGATGTGTAGCTACACGAGGCATTTTATGAATGTTGTAACTGATTAATCGTGAAATATTTGCCACATCTTGTGAACATCGCCAGGTTATATGCTAGAGAACCAATATCTGTAAATTGTTTAATATAGTGCATTTCATTTTTAAAGAAAGTGTCATTATTTCGTCTGCGACCACTACATATGGAAAAACTCAGTGATTTGTTAAGTAAGTAAACTAATAATTTATCATAGTTTATGTAAGCTTGGGCTTAACGCCCTGAGGTAGTCTGAGCTAGAGAAATTTTATCGTAGGCACGTACATCACTTTCCGGGTAAGTCAGTGCCTATGATATCTGCTACGCTACAGTAGCCCAAGTGATTTCGTTACGTAATATCTGATAATCATTAAGATCCAACGTATTTATTTGTTTATGTGCGTGAAACTCGTAGCAGTGGCGCCCAACTTAAATAGTGAAGTTATCTCAAGGAGATAGTAGTATCGCCCCTAATTAAGTTTTTTTTGGTGATAAATTGAGTGTTCCATTTGTTGGTGGTTTGCATATGAAATAATAGCCAGATACATAGTAACGTTACGTGACACACATCAAAAGGGGGTTACATTGCCTCAGCGTAATCGCTTCGCTTTTTTTTGGTAGGGGGGTGACTTCGTTTTTCTGTCTTACTATTTCATGAGCGGATTAGTAAACAATAGTTGTTACGTATAAACCATTGGAAGGATTCCTAAGTGCAACCAACAGTTTTTTTTGTTGTTGATACGTACCGACGCCCAGCGTCGTTTTGCTAATTTACCCGATATTGTCATTTTTACACATTACTAGGTACTTACTAGTGTAGGAAACTTTTTCTGCGTCCATACAGGTACCGACGCCCAGCGTCGTTTTGCTAATTTTCTAAATTTTGTCGTTTTTATACATTATTAAGTACTTATTAGTGTTTGTAAACTTTTTTTGCATACCGACGCCCAGCGTCGTTTTGTTAACTTACCTGATTTTGTCGTTTTTACCCATTACTAAGTATTTGTTAGTGTTGGTAAGTTTTTTTTGCGTCTATATACGTACCGACGCCCAGCGTCGTTTTGTTAATTTACCTGATTTTGTCGTTATTTTTTGTGTTTGGTTGAAAATTCAATATGGCCAGTTCACAAATTAAGTTAGATATCAATAGATTAGTTAGGGATGAGCTTGTTTATGAACTATAAGTACGTGGCTTAGGAGATGGTAGCGATCTTACTGTGGCAGAGTTGCGCACTGTTTTAAGAGAAGCCATACATTTAGAGAAAACTACTTTAGCTATTAAAAGTCCTCCATACCCGTACCAATTCACTGTCGATTCTGAAGCCCTAACGGCATCCCTAGCTACTATTCAAAAACTTATTGATGAATTTGTAGGTAGTGAGCACGATAATAAATATAAGGGGATTGTTTCCAAGATAGCTCATGCGTTGGGTCGTGTTAATAGATCCATTCCAACTAATGACGAGCAAAGAGGTGTGAAGTCCAGTACTCGGCTTAAATTATTGTTAGCTTTTGATAAACTTAAGGATAAGGTCCGCGGGGATCGTAAGCTTAAAGAGTCAGCCATCCTCGATATGTCGGTATTGCATAATGCCATGGCTCAGGTTCAGCCTGATGCGCATAGCTCTGCAATAACTACTGATTTTAGTTCAGATGAGGAGGAGGCTGCGAAACCTAAACCCGTACCGGTTAGAGACTGGGGCTTGAAATTTACTGGCCGAAAGGGCGACATGTCTCTTTCAACTTTTTTAGAATGTGTTGAGGAGAGACGGAGGTCTCGTGGTATTTCACGAGCACAATTGTTTAAAGATGCAGTAGACTTATTTGAGGGAGATGCCTACAATTGGTATAATCTGGTGAAAGACTGGGCCACCGATTGGCCATCCTTAGTGGAGGCAATGAGGGAACAGTTTATGCCAGAGTCTTTTGACCGCGACTTGTTTGAGGAGATTAAGCGACGTACTCAAGGTAGTCAGGAAAGTATAGGATTGTACATCGCTAGTATGATTGGGTTGTTTAAGAAGATACACACTCCAATACCTATGGAGACCCAGCTCGAAATGATTTTGGAGCGCATAGATCCATATTATCATCCTTTTCTTGCTCTTGAAAATATAACTTCCGTCACGCAACTCCTGCAATGTTGTCGTATGCTTGACTCCAAACGGCAATTGGCTAAGTCGTATGTTCCTCCTCCACCTAAGAGTAAATCTCTTATACCAGAGTTGGCGTATGCATCTACTAGTTCTACTACTTCTCGTTCTACCTCTTGTTCTAGTCTCGTCGTGGATGAAGTCCAACATTCTGGAAACAAATGTTTTAATTGTGGTCAAGTTGGTCATGGGCATCGGGAGTGTCAGGCTCCAAGGAAGAAGTTCTGCTATAAATGTGGTAAAGCAGAGGTTACTGTTAGGTCCTGTCCTAAGTGTTCGCGTTCGGAAAACCGTCCAGGGAGACGCTAATTGGTCGAACAGTTTCTCCCGGTGTATGTGAGTCGACCAGCAATGTTGTTGACTTAAGACAACAAATTTTTCTCGATTATGTCATTTCTCATGTGGTTGGTGATCAACGTCCTTACTTACAACTTTCAGTGTTAGGTTTTCCTATGATGGGTTTGTTGGATTCAGGTGCTACCAGGACAATGGTAGGATCATCTGGTTTTGAGGTCTTCCAGCAGATTGATTTAAGTTTGAAGCCTTCTGTCAATGAGTGCAGAGTGGCTAATGGGCAAATCTGTTCCGTTATAGGTTATGTATCTGTTCCTTTCTGCTTGGGTGACAAAGTTCATGTAATAGATGTCCTAGTAGTTCCGGAAATACCGCATAAGTTAATCCTAGGAATAGATTTTTGGGTGGCGATGAATATTATACCAGATTTACGACAAGATGTTTGGCATTTTTCTGAGCAGGAACCACTCGTTGAGGTTAACAGTGTCCTTGACGAAACTTCTTTAAGTGTATCACAGAAAGTAGCTCTGGATAGTTTGGTGGATGAAAACCGGAAACTGATAGGTACTTCCCTTGGTCGTACACATCTCGTTTCTCATGAGATCGAGTTACTCCCAGATACCAAACCTATCAAACAGAGATACTATCCTGTTTCGCCTGCCAGACAAAAATTGATTGATGATGAAATTAAGAAAATGCTGGAGTTAAATATCATCGAACCGTGTAAAAGTCCTTGGTCTTCTCCAATATGTTTAGTGCAGAAAAAGGATCAAACTCTGCGTTTTTGTGTAGATTACCGGCGCCTTAACGCTGTTACTAAAAAGGATGCCTATCCTCTGCCGCTGATTTCCTCCATATTAGATCAGTTGAGGGATGCCAAATATTTAAGTTCATTAGATATTAAGAGCGCATATTGGCAAGTTCCTATTGCTGAATCTTCCAAAGACTATACTGCTTTCACTGTCCCTAATGGCTTGTATAGATTTCGAGTTATGCCTTTTGGGTTGCCAAATGCGCCTGCGACTTGGCAGCGTCTTATTGATACCGTGCTTGGAGCTGATTTGCAGCCTTCGGTTTTGGTTTATTTGGATGACATCGTGGTAGTGTCGAAGGATTTCGAATCTCACCTAGAAACGTTGCAGAAGGTTTTTGATCGCTTGCATTCTGCTGGGCTGATAGTTAGTTTTGACAAGTGTCAATTTTGCCGTCCTGAGCTTAAGTACTTGGGATATGTTGTACATAAGTATGGCTTACGTCCTGACCCAGCGAAAGTAAAGTCGATTTTGAGTGTACCTTCTCCGAAGAACGTTAGGGAAATTCGTAGATTTATAGGCACAGCATCTTGGTATCGAAGGTTTGTACCGCAGTTTTCTACAATAGTGGCTCCTTTGTCGAACCTCACAAAGAAGGATGTTAGTTGGTGTTGGTCACTTGAATGTGAGAAATCTTTTAAACTTCTTAAGGAGTGTTTGGTTACTGCACCTATTTTGACCTGCCCTGATTTTGAGCGTACCTTTTATGTGCAGACAGATTCGTCGGCATTCGGTGTTGGTGCCGTGCTCACGCAGCAATTTGATGATGGCGAAAAGGTAATTTGCTATTTGTCCCGTTGACTAGCCAGGAGCGCAAATATAGCTCAGTCGAAAGAGAATGCATCGCCGTAATTTGGGCAGTGGAGAAGCTACGTCACTATCTGGAAGGTTTCCACTTCAAAATCATAACGGATTGTCATTCTTTGCTATGGTTGCAGCAGCTAAAAGATCCCAAGGTCGATTGGCCAGATGGGCACTTCGTCTGCAACCTTATGATTTTGAACTGATTCATCGCAAGGGCTCTGAACATACCGTCCCTGATTTTCTGTTTCGTTCAGTACCAGTAACGGTGGAATCCATCGAGGTATTCTCGGTCACGGACCATGCCGATTCTCCCACCGATAAATGGTATTTGAGAATGCTGGATCGAGTTGAATGGTCTCCTATGCGTTATCCCTTATGGCGTATACAGAATGGCCAGTTGTACAAGTATGTACGTTTGCGTTATCCCGAGTTAGCAGATCCTGCCGACACTTGGAGACTGGTTTTACCCAAAGAGAAACGCAAAGAAATGAAAGAGAAACGAAAAGTAATTAGGTCGTTGCATTGTGATGCGAGTTGTGGACACGCAGGGGTCCATAAGACTGTGGCTCGAGTGGGAAATAGGTATTATTGGCCGAAATTAAAGGCCGATGTGGCTAAGTTCGTTAGGCAATGTGAGATTTGCATAAGTACTAAACCCGAACAGAAGTCACTTAGGGGAAATTTGTTGAGTAAGACACCTACCGTTGGAAAACCTTGGCAGCTAGTTAGTGCTGATCTGATGGGTCCATTACCCAGGACGGCCAAGGGTTATCAGTTTATTCTTGTCGTGTGTGACAATTTTAGTAAGTTTGCCATGGTGTTTCCGTTGAAGTCAGCTACCGCTAATAGCATATCGCAGGTCATCGAGGATAATGTAATTCTCTTATTTGGCGCTCCGAAGACTATAGTGGTAGACAATGGTCGTCAGTTTCAGAGTAACCGTTTCCAAAATCTCGCGAAAACCTACAACATCGAAATAGCGTACACTGCAAAATACCACCCTCAATGTAACCTGACTGAAAGGGTAAATCGTGTTGTTAAGACAATGTTATCTGCATATGTAAAGGATAATCACAGGGCTTGGGATCAATTTTTGCCAAAAATAGGTTTCGCCATTAGATCGTCCAAACATGAGGTTACAGGCCTAACGCCTAATTTTGTCAATTTTGGACGAGAAATTTCGTTAGATGGCAACAGTGATAAGTACGTACCTTCTGAGTCTGAGTATCCAGTTGTAAACCCTGAAAACCGTAAGCTTGCCTTCGCTAAGATTTATAAGGATGTTCAGAGTAGAATATTAAAGGCCCATAAATCCAATAAGAAACATTATAACCTCAGACGCCGACCCGATAAGTTTGTTTTGAAGCAAAAGGTCTGGAGACGTTCTCACGCCCAGTCTGATGCTTCTAAATACTTCACGGCAAAGTTAGCGCCTAAATTTGTGGGTCCCTTCACGATTAGAAAAATTCTCTCACCATGGACTTATGAGCTCGAAGGTTCTGACGGTAAACGTTCGGTGTGGCACATAAAAGATCTGAAAGCACACCCTCCCGATGACAACTAGTTGTGGTCTGTTAGTTCCGTTGACGTACTTAGGCATCCGAATAGGCAATGACGAATTCGTTTTTTTTTTATGTTGGTCTTAGTAACATGTTTTAGGTCACTTCTGTCGTTAATTTGGTAGTAACATTTGCTTTTCTGGTTCATTGGTCTTGCTCAGGTGGCTGAAACCCACTGAGTAAGTTTTCACCTCTTTCCGCCTCACGGGAGGAAGTGTCTTTGGTTGGATCTCTGTGATGGGGGATGCACGAATACCATCACCGTCTTGAGGGACTCCGTCTCGTTGGGGGCGCTCACATTGCTGGCAGCTGCCTGTAAAGGTATCCGTCTGGAGGGGCTCGAGCTTGGGAGGTGCTGCTTGGAGGTAGCCTGGTCTAGGCCTGGTTACCATTACCCGGGCAGGCACTACTGGGCTTCAGACTAACCTCGTTGTTTAGCAAGGGTGGTCGTCGTGGTGAGACGGGGAACACTCCCGTACCTCATTTTTTTGCTGGTGGAGTAGCCTTGGGGCGAGCTACTTCGTAGCTGTTAAGTCCTTAAGTCCACCATACGCTTTAGCGTTTTGTGGGCCGCATTATAACAACTGCTACACGTCCGAAACACATTTCGCTATTCTCCACGGGAGGGCGACACATTTGTGACACGTGAACAGCAGAGACAAACGGGAAGCAACCATTGTTTTTGGCATGGTTGGTGTTAAGGTGAATTTATAAACTAGCCGCAGCGGTTACAGTTGCAGTTGCCGCACCTGTAGTGTTTATGAAGAATACGAAACGAATGTTTCCATTTATAAAGTCCGCTGCCGCTGCGGTTGCAGTTCATATTCCGCAGGTAGATAACCAACTTTTATCTTGAACGGCAACCGCTGCGAAATTACCAGCAGATAGCCAATGAAATTGTAGTTTTCAACCCGTTCGACGTCAACAGCAGCAAGAGTTTATAAATGACGAATTTTCGTGAACTGCAACTGATACTGCTGCGGCAACTCCAACTGCAACCTCAACTGCAGCGGAATAGTTTATAAATCGAACTTTAATTAGTTGTTAATTCTGTGAACCTCGGTTTTATCCAAGGCATCCTGGTGGATTTTAGAATAATCAACTCAAGAAAATTTCCTCAATCTGTTGTTGTTCCGTTTAGCGGAATATTTTGTGTTTGTGAGTAAATTTTATCTGCGGAAGCAGGATATTAAATTACACAAGGTAATCTAACCTCTTCATGCCATCTTGCCCGTTCTCTACCCACGTGTTTCGCAAATTTGCAGGCTTTCCTTTGGAAATACCGTGTCAACCTGAAAGGCGAACTCGACCCCATTTATCCGACTGTGGCTTCCAGGAGTTTTGGTGGATTGTTCCCTCATCAGTGAGGTAAATTATGTTTCATTTGTAGGTTATGTCAGAATTACTCACATTAAGCACGCTTCACGTGCATTTCTGACTTTGTGAATTAAATCGTGATATCTTTAGGGTTCTACGGACGGGGCTTCTACACACGTCAGTGAGAGTTCTACGGACGGGGCATCCACACACAGTGGAAGGTGCCAGGGCTGGTGAGGCTACCATCAACCCCATCCTTGGGTCCATTTCTTGTGTCCCGAAGACATCTCTGTAGGGCTACAGTTCTTCCACGTCCGGACTCGGTATCGTACCACCCTAAACAAGTGTGTTGTGTTTATTTTTTTTATTTACCGGGGACCACCTTCAGTGGTTCGGCTGAATTTCAATTCATACATTTGCATTTTTTAACTTGTACATATTTAGAGATTTTATGCATATATTTACATATACTTAAGGAGGTTCTTTAAATCAAACCTTTGTGGCAGAATCTATGACAATTTTTGAGGACATTGTAAACCGATGTGTAGCTACACGAGGCATTTTATGAATGTTGTAACTGATTAATCGTGAAATATTTGCCACACCTTGTGAACATCGCCAGGTTATATGCTAGAGAACCAATATCTGTAAATTGTTTAATATAGTGCAGTTCATTTTTAAAGAAAGTGTCATTATTTCGTCTGCGACCACTACATATGGAAAAACTCAGTGATTTGTTAAGTAAGTAAACTAATAATTTATCATAGTTTATGTAAGCTTGGGCTTAACGCCCTGAGATAGTCTGAGCTAGAGAAATTTTATCGTAGGCACGTACATCACTTTCCGGGTAAGTCAGTGCCTACGATATCTGCTACGCTACAGTAGCCCAAGTGATTTCGTTACGTAATATCTGATAATCATTAAGATCCAACGTATTTATTTGTTTATGTACGTGAATCTCGTAGCACACCCTATATATTTTAGGGTTTTCGAAAAGAGCATAAAATTCTGAGTCGAAAATATGTAGCATATCTTATACCTAAACCTAGCCGTTTCAGAGATATTTGACATTTTATAGAAATTTTGATAGGTGCAACGGTTTGCAAGAACCGTTATAACTTTCTTCGTGTAAAAGATCCTCATTTGCTTCTTGTCACACAAAAAGAACAGAAGGAGGACTACGTTCTACAACTGAAATAAATTCAATAATATCATACCAAGTGTTCCGCTTTTCGCGTTACATTTTGTTAACTTCAAACCGCGAGTTACGTTGATGGCCGTAACAACCTTGTTTTTAAAAACAATTTACAATTTGTAGGGCTAAGTTTAGCCCACAAAGAATGATGCAAGTTGAATTTAAATTGACTTTATTATAACGAAATTACAATGAAAAGTAAATCTTATTCTACTCTCACATATATTTATAACATTTTATAATCTTCGCTGAATAAGAGCTTCCTTATCCTCATTGGAACTAGGTCGCTGCTAACTCCTCCGGCGCCAAACTTGAGCATAGCTTCCTTCATGCTATGCGAAAGGGTACATCTCTTGTTGGGGTAGTTTCTTGGTGTCTTTCCTGTTGATTCTTACTTGAAGTCATTTTCAAATAAAATAATTTCAGTCTAGGGAACATAACATAAATTATTATCAAAACAATCACAAGATAAATAATAAGGGTTTTAAAATCAAAGCTCGACATCTCTTCAGTTTCTATGTTTTTTACAAGTTGTTTGTTTAAATTTAATTCATCGTTTAGTTTGTTTATATCATCTAAGTTAATATGTGAGATTTCTAATGCTTTATTTTCGAAAAATAACTTGTCAACATTGTTTTGTATGTATGGCAAAAAGCTGCTAATTTGATTTATTTTTAAATCAGTTTTGTATATTTTTATTATATGATGATCAAACTGAATAAAGCAATCTGGTGAAAGCGAGATAATATAAGTTCCAAGAACGTCTTTAGTTTGCAAGTGATTGTTACAGTTTATTTTTAACACATTTCTCGTAGGAGAAATAATTATGTATTGGTCTTTGTCAATTTCTTGCACTTTAGATTCAATAAGTTTTATTTTATTTTGACTACAATTTAAACTTTGTTCTTTGAGTATAATTTGAATTTCACAAATTTTGTTATTTACGTTATGCAATTTTGATAATTTACAAAAATAATTTTCGTTACTTATTTCTATACAGGGTTCATCAGATAATGCGTATGATTGCTCGGATAGAACTAGGAATTTGGATTTTGGGATTATGAGATTGAAGTTGTTGTCAGACGTTAACGTGGGTAAAGCCCATAAATGAAAAACATTATATATCTCGTTCTGGGTGATAGGAATTTCAATGATAAATTTTATTACGTTGTCCTTCTGATAGGCTTTAATTTCCATGATTTTTTCGAATGAAGTCACATTGTTCATGGGGAATGGCAGTTTATACGGTTCATCAATTAGTTCTGTTATTTTTTGTAGTTCATATTTTAGGTCATCTGGATCGATTATAGCGGGATGCATTAATCCTATTCTGGCGAAGGTAATTGATGTTTCTATTTCTTCTAAGGCTCTTAAAATTTCGTTCATGGCAAGAATTAGTTGGTTGTGTGTAGTGTGTAACAATGATATCGCTCTATTTTCAGTCGCGTAGATATCTTGTTTTTCCATATGTGCCTGAATTTGTATTATTCTGCTTGTCATAATTAGCTCATTATTTTCCAGAGTATTTATAGACTTATTGAATGTTTTAATGGTATTTTCCAATATTGAAATTTGATTTGAACTCATATGCGATAATTTATTTTGACTTTCCTGCAATTTTAGTATTTCTTTCTCGTAACGCTCGCCATCATCAGCATCTAAGTTTCCTGAGATCAATTTTATTCCTTTTCCTAGAATATTGAGAAGTCCTCGTTTTGTTCTTTTGTGAATTAATAACTGCTTGAATTTTTGTTCTGCTACATCTAACATATGTTGACTAGTGGCTAAATATATTTTATTTTCTGATATATACATTTTTCCATATTGGGTGTTATTATAGCCGCCTTCCAGTTTATTGTACATTTTTCTAAGTGTGATATAGTTGGCGTACAAGGAGTCTAAGCTTATTTCTTTAATCAGGGTCCATTTGGATTGTTGAATTTGGGCGGTGCCAATATGTTGTGGGTAGAGTCCCGCTTTGTCGGTGTATTTTTCAATTTTTAGTTCTCCGATTCCTCCGCTGATGACTCGTCCGATTCCGTATCTGGAATAAGATAGGAATGTTTTAGTTTATCCATATGAATTTTTCTGGTATGTTTTGTCTGATTGTTTAATAAAACACAAGTTTTGTCTGGGTTAATTTCTTGAATTATATAGGGCCTATGAATGGGTTTGTCGTTTTAGATCTCCCGCGGGGGTTTCGCATATAAACTTTATCTCCAACTTTATATTGACTTGTTGAATCTTGATTTTTTCTTAGATCAATTTGATATGCTGCCTGTTTTGTTTTTATTAAATTTTGTTTTACTAGTTCGTACTGAGCTTGGGTGGTCTTTTTCAATTCGTCGACGAAAACTTGATAGTTTCTATGCTGAACATTTATAGAATAAGGGTTGGCTGCGTTAGTTTGTCCTAATAGTAATTCTTGTGGTGTAAAATTCGTTGCGGAATGTATGGTGTTATTGTAGGCGATTATACATTGTTTTATTCTGACGATGGGTCTCATGTTAGGGCTTGTTAATTTGGCTACCCTATAATGCTCGATTAGGGTTGAGTGAAGCCTTTCTATGGCTCCGTTTGATCTGGGATTGTAAGGTGTGGTTAAGTGATGGTCTATTTCGTATAGCGTGGTTAGATCTTTAACTAGACCGTTTTCAAATTCGGTTCCGCTATCTGTGGTTATTTTTCTTGGTATTCCATAATGCATAAAATAGTCTAACAGAGCGTCGCAGACTTCCGTTGCGTTCTTGGTCTCTATTTCATAAGCAACAGCATATTTCGTAAAAGAGTCTAATAAAGTTACAAATTTGAGTTTTTTCAATTACAAAAGTGTCTATAAACACATGATCCAATGGTTTGCTCGCTGTCGGCGTCAAATTGATGTTTGCTGCAGGCGGTATTCGGTCATATTTAGCCCTATTACAAATCTCACAATTTTTTATATAGTCTGAAATCGTTTTGTCCATCAATGGCCAGTAGTAGCTTCTTTTAATTTGTAGTAAAGTAGGTAAGATTCCACGATGGTTTAGATTTTCATGTATTCTTTTTGTAATGTTTAATCTTTCATTGTCTTGTAGTATATATGTCTTGTGACCCATACATCTAATTAATTTCGGTTTATAGCTCATGAAAATACTTAAATAGGCTTGGCATAATATGGGATAGTACTCGTCTGTACAATTAACATAGTATGTTTCTTTTGGTACCAGATATTCTTTTAACCAGTTTTGTATTTGTAACTGATCGTTTGCAATGAAGGTCACATAGACCTTTTTCTTGTCAAATTGCACAATTTTTGTGGTATACTCGCTCGGGTCTTGGGTTGTGTTAAACCATATTTGTTTATTTTTTGTTTCTATGGCGTCGTCTGCTAGGGGTATACTAGGCGTATTATCTTCCTGGGAATGTATAGTTACATTTTCTTCTACTTGAGCGGGCATTTGAAGATCGATATCGGGTATGTCTAGGTCAATCCCGGGTATTTCTAAATCGGCCTCTATTCGATTTGGTTGGTCGTTTCCACTTCGTAGGATATCATTTATTTCACTAGGTGTTGGTGTATTTAGGTCTCTTGAGGTTCCAGCAGTGGCGGCGATTGAATGTTCTATGGGGTAGATTTTTATCCTTGATAGGGCGTCAGCGTTTAAGTTGTGTTTTCCTTTCTTATGTACAATTTCGTAATCAAATTCCTCTAATCGTAATTTCCAGCGTGTTAGTCGAGGGTTACATTCTTTAAGGTTCATCAGCCACTGTAAGGGTTTGTGGTCTGTTACTGTCTTTATCTTCCTGCCGAATATGTATGATCTAAAAATTTTCGTTGCGAAAATAACGCTCATCAGCTCTCTTTCGCACGTGCTATATTTTCTCTCGGTTTCATTTAAAGTTTTTGAAGCATAGCATGACTTCATTTGCGAGAGCACCGCGCCGAGTGCAATATCTGATGTATCCGTAGTTATTATGAATGTCTTATTGAAGTCCGGGTATTGTAGTATGGGTGCATTACTCAAAATTTCTTTGCATTTTTCAAAGGCTTCAACAAATTTTTTATCATGAATTATTTTTGAATTTTTCTTTAGGCATTTCGTCAATGGTTTGGTTAAATGTGCAAAATCCTTAATAAATTTCCTGTAGTAACCTACGAGGCCAAGGAACTGCTTTATTTCTTTCGTAGTGGTTGGTATTGGAAATTTCGTAATCGCTCGTACCTTGTCGGGATTGGGATGTACTCCGTCTGGTGTGATAACGTGACCTAAGTATTCGGCTTCGTGTCTCACAAATTCAGATTTATCCAATTGAATCTTTAGGTTCGCATCCCTAAGTCTTTCAAATATTTTGTCTAAACGTGAAATATGTTCGTCCAAAGATGAGGAAAAGACAACAATGTCATCCATGTAGACTAAGTATATCTCATTCTGCAATCCTCTAAGTATGTGGTCCATTACAGATTGGAAAGTCGCTGGGGCATTTTTTAGTCCAAAGGGCATCCTTTTAAACTCATAGTGTCCATTCTCAGTTGAAAATGCAGTTTTTTCTATGTCATCTGGAGCCATTTCTATTTGATAAAACCCGTTGGCTAAGTCTAAAGTTGTAAAATAAGTGCTGTTTCCTAGTTTGCTTAATAAGTCGTCTATATTTGGAATAGGATATTTGTTATCAATAGTTTTTTCATTGAGCCGTCGGTAGTCTATAACTATCCTCCATTTTGCTTTTCCACTTGCATCTTGTTTCTTAGGGACAAACCATATAGGCGATGACCAGGGTGATATACTATGTTGTATGATGTCATCTTTCAGCATCTTGTCCATTTGGTTTCTAACTTCCTCTCTGTGTACTTGGGGGTAGCGATAGCTTTTTGTGTAAATCGGTTCGTTGTCTTTTGTTTTAATATGATGTTTAATTTTGCTTGTGAATGTAAGTGGCATAGCTTCGTGGTAAAATATGTCTCTGTATTTCAGACACAGTTGTTGTATTTTTCTCTAAGTTTTCTACCAGTTTCATATCTATTTGTGAGCTATCGTATGTTTCAGGAGTGTCCATCTCGATGTTGTTTATTTCCATAAAATCTTGTACCTTGATTGGTTTGTCCAGTTTAAAATTTTGTGGTTCGTCTGAATTATTTTTTATTGTTGTAATAATATAATTATTTTCTATGGTGACTATTGATGGTGGAATTTCTAAATCTTTTTTGAATTTATGTTGGGAAACTAGTCCCTGTTTTAATTTTGTTTTCTCTACCGATAATTTGACTATTACCTCTGTTCTAGGTGGAATTACTTTTGCATTTTCCTCCTGTTCGGTTTCAGTGCAAATTAAGTTCAATGGAATTGTAGTTCTCTTTGTAATTAATAAGTTTTTATATGTATTAATTTGTGCTTTAGTTTCTCGTAATAGGTCCATGCCTAGTAGTCCTCCAAATTCATTATTAAAATTGAATAAGTAGAATTTATATGGTGTTGAATACTTTAACGTTTTCGGTAAACTGGCCATAATACTTCCTGTATGTACTGTACGTCCATGGGCAGTTTGGATTAAAAAAATTTCTGGTTTGATATTATTCTTGAAATATTTCAGGGCTAATTCGGGTTTTATGAGGCTTTTTGCTGAACCAGTATCAATCAGGAAATTTGCTTGAAATTCCGGTATGTAAATATAGGGTAAATGTGTATCGATTTGCGCATTAATATATACTAAGTTTTCTTCTTGTCCGGGCTGGTATCCTGAAAATTTGTCGCTTCATCGAATAATGGTTCACAGGGTGGTTGCTCAGTATTTGTGTTTTCTTGGTAGGCTTCTTCGAAATATTGAAGGGTGCATTGGTATTGATTTGTGTCTGTTGGATAATATTCACATTGTGCTTGATACTGATCTTCGTAGTTTTCAAAATATTCTTCAGGTTGATCATAAAAATCGTTTATGTTGATATAGTGTAGTTCATTAGATGCGAAATTTGGTTTCCTAAAAGTAGCGTTACCAGAAGAAGTGTCCATTGGTGTAGGTTTATAAAAATTCTGTCTTGCGCTAGGTTGAAAACGGGGTTGAAATACATTAGTCGGTGGTCTCTGCTGTTGAATATTATTTCTATTAAATGCTTGTGTATTATTTTGTTGCCAATTTCTTGGTTGGAAATTATTTTGTTGTGAATTATTTGCTTGCCAATTTGGTTGCCAGTTATTTTGTCTAACGAATGGTTGTTGATATCGATTATTTTGGTTAAAATTTTGATATCGATTAGGTGGTATGAAACTTTGCTGAGGTCTGGCGAATGGTACAGGCCTTCTTATTTGGGGAAACTGCGTTTGTGGAAATGGTGCTTGCGGCACGTTTCTAGCAGGAAATTGACTTGTTTTTCTTATATAATTTAAGTTGTCCTCGTCGGTAATTATACTTATGCCTTCTTCTATTGTTTTGGGTTCTCTGCAGCGCACGATAAGGCTATATGGTTCTTTTAAGCCTTTCATAAATGTTTTTATGGTCATATTGTTATACAATTTAATTTTTTCTTGTTTTATTGTTTCATCATTTTCAGTCGAATTTACTTTCGACATTAATAGGCTATTTATGTCTTGGCATTTTTCTCCGAACTTTATTGCTGATTCGTTGTTTTCTTGTTTAATCATCAGAAGGTCGCATATAAGTGAATCTTCGTCACGTAGATCTCCAAAAGTTAGCTGAATCGCTTCTTTTAAAGTAGGCCAAGTTAAAATATTTCTTACTGCAATCAGCTGTGCTGCACGGCCAACTAATTTGCTGCGAATATGGGCCATTAAAAATGAATTGAACACATTGTCTTCAGCTCATCCTAGTGCATTTATTACGTTTTCGCATGCCAAAGTAAAATTCGATATTGTTACTGGATTGCCATCGAACCTCGGGATGGTTTCTAGCTTGTCTCTAATTGTCGGTTGTTGATACTGTTGTTGGGGTTGGGGTTGCTGCTGCTGTTGTTGTGTTGCCATTTTAAATTTATTTTTTGATATATTTAAGTTCGAAAATTCTTCTAATATATTATCAATTTTGTTTTAATACTTTTGATATTGTACAGTTAAATATAATGTTTATTTTGCTCGATAGGACGTCGACACTTATAGAATAATTTTATTGCGGAATAATAAAAAGGGTCAAAAATAGGGTAAGGGTTAATTTGATTTTACAAGCAGGAATGAGCAATCATACTTACAAAAATAGCATCACTAGAGATGATTTCATTTTTCGACACGTTGGCGAGGGAGGTATAACGATACGAGTGACCTTTCTAGTTATGTAGAAACCGTAGCCTGCCTCGTATTTCCCTCCGTTTTTTTGCTCGCTTGGGTTCCTTTGATGTACCTGGGATGAGTAGGGGTTGAATATAGATGAATGGATGAATGTGGGGAAATTTTCAAAAACTTGAAATTTCTTTGCTTGAACTTATTTCTTGAAATCTTCTTTCTTGAATCCTTCTTTCTTGAATTCTTCTTTCTTGAAATCTTCTTAATTAAGGACTACTGTTCGCTGTCGTCGGACTCTTGCCCTCGGCTACTATCTTCGTCCCTCAGGGTGGATTCTGCTTCGGCAAATGGTTGAAACCAACGTTTTCTTTAATTTTCGAAAGAAAATTCTTCACAAAATCACACTTCTGACACCAGTTACGTTGATGGCCGTAACAACCTTGTTTTTAAAAACAATTTACAATTTGTAGGGCTAAGTTTAGCCCACAAAGAATGATGCAAGTTGAATTTAAATTGACTTTATTATAACGAAATTACAATGAAAAGTAAATCTTATTCTACTCTCACATATATTTATAACATTTTATAATCTTCGCTGAATAAGAGCTTCCTTATCCTCATTGGAACTAGGTCGCTGCTAACTCGCGGAAACTTGTTTAGGTCAAATGGAACACCCTGTACTTTTTTACGTTAAGTTGTGTAAAATTGAATTCCCTTTTTTCTGATATTAGCATTGTGGGGGTTAAAGTTACAACTTTTTGAAAAATTTGCGATTTTATTAGACATTCATGAATTATTGTAATCATTTCATCAAAATAGCCATGATTAGAAACAATCAGTCATTATCTTATGTCAAAAAATGCCAGCACGTTTAAATTACACCCACAAAGATTTTTTAAATTTGTTTATTATTTATGGAGAATGTGATAAAGTAATATCAAGAACTTGCAGCACATTTGCTACTCGATATCCAGAAAAACGAAAACCGTCACCAAACACTGTAAAACGCATACCGGAAAATTTTAAAAATTATGGCTCTGTCAAGGCAAAAATGCAGCCTATTGTTGATGACAAAAATATTGAAATAGTCATTCTGGAATATTTTCATGCATTTCCAAGGATGTCATTAAGACAAGCTGCTCTGGAATCGGGACTATGCAAGGATTCAATTTACAGAATCTTATTAAAACATAAGTTTCACCCGTTTTTATTCCATATGGTTCAAAGATTAAAGGAAACAGATTTCCTAAGAAGACAGAATTTTTGTGAGTTTATTCTAATAAGGTCTGAGGGTCACCATTCTTATTTGGGAAATATTATACTGACAGGTGAAGCAAAATTTACTAAAAATTGACTTTTTAATAGACACAATTCGCATTATTGGAGCGACTCAAATCATATGTTCAGAGAGCGAAACTTTCAGGAAAGTTCGCAGTTCAATGTTTACTGTGCCATAAGAAACGATAGGGTGGTGCAATTACAATTTATCGGGAAAATTTAAACGGAAAATTAAATTTTCTCTTCTGCTAATATGTATAAGTAATTTTTTTTTTTTTTTTTAGGTGAAAGATATCTGAATATATTGTCTGAAAGTTATTTGTGGCATTCTACGAATATTCTTTCCTATTATTTGGGTTTTCTGCCACATGTATTGTTATCCTCTTCAAAACAAATCGCCGAATCTACAAAATAATAGAATTATTGGAAAAAAGCCTCTGCGCCCGTGACGTTTACGCCAAAGGAAAAGTCAGAGGTTATGTTTTGCAAATAATATAAATCGGAATAAACACAGAAATAATGTATTTTGCTGGCGTTTCGGAAAGTAATCTCTTTCCGTTTTCAAAGCTTTTTTTGGAAGAACTCTTATTTTGCTGTGTATGTCAAATACACAGCTTTAAGATTCTGTTTATGTTATTTCCATAGATACTTACTACTTAAACATAACATAGCACTGATGATATTTTCTTTTACATAATTTTGAGTTTGTTAAGTTCTTCTTCTAACATTGGTAGCCAAGTTGTACAAATATCTAGAGAACAATTCGATACACACTTATCTTCATTTAATAAGATTATTGATGATTCTTTAATTTTTCTTTTTTTGGTATCTGTTTCTTTTGTTAAAATTTTTGCCGAGTCCCAGTTTATTCTATGTTCGTTTTCCCAAGCATGTTCACAAATCTTTGATTTCTGAATTTCATTCTTTTTAATGTAATTCTCGTGCTCATCCAACCTCACACTGAAAGGTCTGGATGGCTCACCCACATAACATTTATCACATTCGTACGGGATATTGTAAATTCAGTTTTTTGAATTCTGCCCCCTTTTTATCTTCTTCAAAGGCTTCAGGATATTGATTTTGTACTAGAACCTCTTTGATAAATTTTTTCTCTTTATTTAATATTTCATTATTAGATGAATTATATTTGGGCCCTATCGTATAAACATTTTACAACACCCCTTTTAACATTTATTGACTGATTTGAGTTAAAATTTAGATATCTATTAGTATGTGTTGGTTTTGTGGAAACGCTTGTTTCAATTGTATTATTTACCCTTCTAATTAAAACATCTAAAAACGGTAGTTCATTCCTACTTTCTACTTATTCTAATGTGAATTTAATAGACGGTTCCTTACTATTTATATTTTCCAAAAAACTATCTAGTAAATCGACACCATGAGGCCAAATTGCAAAGATGTCGTCAACATATCTCCACCAGACAATCGGTTTGTTTAACGCGATGAAGGTATAAAAATATTGCCAGCAGACAAAGGTAATGCCACAGTTATTATAGATAAAGATATATATAACCCAAAAATCATGACTCTTGTAAATGAGGGACCCTACTCAAAACTAAACAAAGATCCAACAAAATCAATAGAGAGCAAAATTTACAGAATTTTGTTTAAATACAAACATGAATTTAATGATTTTGAACGAAGGAAACTTACACCACATCATAGTAAGCCTCCTCATTTTTATGGCTTACCAAAAATACATAAACAAAATATTCCTTTAAGACCAATTGTTAGTTCTATTAATTCACCATATCATAATTTGGCAAAATTTTTACTTAAAATTATTGATCGGTTATCTGGAAATACCGATTCATATATTAAAAATAGTAAACATTTTATAGAAAAAATTTATGAAAACGATATTCATGAATCACACCTGATGGTTAGTTTTGATGTAGTTAGTCTTTTTTGCCAATGTTCCGGTAGATGAAACCTTGAAAAAAGTTAAAGACAAGTTGCTAAATGATAATAATTTGGAAACTAGAACTAAATTAAGTGTAAATAGCATAATGGAACTCTTAACACTGTGTATAAAGACAACCTATTTTCAATTGGACAATGAGTTCTATCAGTAGGATTTTGGTATGGCTATGGGGTCTGCATTATCACCAATTTTAAGCAACATATTTATGGAGAACTTTGAGAACACACATGTTCAAAATTGTATAAACAAACCGGTTGTCTGGTGGAGATATGTTGACGACATCTTTGCAATTTGGCCTCATGGTGTCGATTTACTAGATAGTTTTTTGGAAAATATAAATAGTAAGGAACCGTCTATTAAATTTACATTAGAAGTAGAAAGTAGGAATGAACTACCGTTTTTAGATGTTTTAATTAAAAGGGTAAATAATACAATTACAAGCGTTTATCGAAAACCAACACATACTAATAGATATCTAAATTTCAACTCAAATCAGTCAATAAATGTTTTTTTTTTTTTTTTTTTTATACATTTATTTAACGTCGGCCTATTTCCGCTACTGTATTTACAATATCCCGTGCGAATGTGATAAATGTTATGTGGGTGAGCCATCCAGACCTTTCAGTGTGAGGTTGGATGAGCACAAGAATCACATTAGAAAAAATGAAATTCAGAAATCAAAGATTTGTGAACATGTTTGGGAAAACGGACATATAATAAACTGGGACTCGGCAAAAATTTTAACAAGAGAAACAGATACCAAAAAAAGAAAAATTAAAGAATCAGCAATAATCTTATTAAATGAAGATAAGTGCGTATCGAATTGTTCTGTAGGATATTTCTACAACCTGACTACCAATGTTAAAAGAAGAACTTAACAAACTCAAAATTATCTAAAAGAAAATATCATCAGTTCTATGTTCTGTGTAAGTAGGAAGTATCTATGGAAATAACATAAACAGAATCTTAAAGCTGTGTATTTGACATACACAGCAAAACAAGAGTTCTTCCAAAAAAAGGTTTGAAAACGGAAAGAGATTACTTTCCGAAACGTCAGCAAAATACATTATTTCTGTGTTTATTCCGATTTATATTATTTGCAAAACATAACCTCTGACTTTTTCTTTGGCGTAAACGTCACGGGCGCAGAGGCTTTTTTCCAATAATTCTATTATTTTGTAGATTCGGTGATTTGTGGTAGAAAACCCAAATAATAGGAAAGAATATCTGAATATCTTACATAATTTGAATAATAACTATTTAGAAAATTTACCTCTCGCCGAACATAGAAACATTTTTTATCAGCACGACGGTGCTCCCACACATATTAATTAATAATTATTTACAAGAAACTTTTTATGATCAATGGATTGCCAATAATGGACCTTTCTTATGGCCTCCTCGCTCGCCCGATTTATCAGTTCAGGATTATTTCATTTGGGGAACTATTAAAAATAAAGTTTATGAGAGCCCATTAACAACCATTGAAGATTGTATGCAAAGAGTCAGAAATGCATTTCAAAACATATCACAGGATTCAATTAGAAGAGCTACCCATGAGGAACTAATCCGAAGGTGCGAAAAATGTGTCGAGGTTCGAGGGCGGAATTTTGAGCAATTATTAAATTAAAATGAAATCATATTTTAAATTGATCTGATCTCTGCTATTTTAGTTCATGCCATATCTTCAATTCGATTAATACGCATGTCAGCGTTATTTTGCGTTTTTGTGGATATCGAGTAGCAAATGTACTGCAAGTTCTTGATATTACTTTATCACATTCTCCATAAATAATAACCAAATTTAAAAAGTCTTCGTGGGTGAAATTAAACATGCTGGCATTTTTTGACATAAGATAATGGCTGATTGTTTCTACTCATGGCTATTTTGATGAAATGATTACAACAATTCATGAATTTCTAATAAAATCGCAAATATTTCAAAACGTTGTAACTTTAACTCCCACATTGCTAATATCAGAAAAAAGAGAATTCAATTTTACACAACTTAAAGTAAAAAAATACAGGGTGTTCCATTTGACCTAAACAAGTTATCGCGGTTTGAAGTTGACAAAATGTAACGCGAAAACCGGAACACTTGGTATGATATTAATGAATTTATTTCAGTTGTAGAGCGTAGTTCTCCTTGTGTTCTTTTTACGTGACAAGAAGCAAATGAGGATCTTTTACACGAAAAAAGTTTTAACGGTTCTTGCAAACCGTTGCACCTCTCAAATTTTTTATAAAATGTCAAATATCTTTGAAACGGCTAGGTTTAGGTTTAGGATATATATTTTCGACTCAGAATTTTATGCTCTTTTCGAAAACCCTAAAATATATAGGGTGCTCTATTTAAAATAAGCAAGTTGGTATGGACTTCTGGTATAAGCGGAAGTGCCAGCTGCTTGTAATTATTTTAGTTGGATTCGCCACACCGATATTAGTAATTATCTAAATTTTCAAAATTTTCTGATGCGTACTTTTCTCTATATCGATCGATTCAGTTCTCGGTGAGACACCCTGTATAACGTGGGATTTTTTGATGGTAGTGTTTTAGTTTTTAGTTTGCTAAAATTTGATTTAAGTAAATTGCTTCCTCTCTGACAGATGAATATGTCGTGTTTTTAAAGTTTTTCCCAATTGTTCTGACAGTCCTTTTGTGTATGAGATGGGTATATAAGTGGTGTGCGGCTAATTCGTTTTAATTTGTATCTTAGAAGGGTAATCTGATAAAACTTGTTTATCCGTTTTTTAAAGATATTTTTTATAAAAGTGTCGGGGTAATTGTTTATATGAAGGCTAAAAAACAGTGAATTAGTGCCACGTTCTCAAGAAAAATTGTTCTAAGGTATGCTTATATTTATTAATTTTATGTTAATAAGGCGTAAATTTAACATACAATATTTTTAGTTTACAACATTAAAAGAAATGCGAATCAGTACCGAAACGTCTGTTAGAGAATAAATGTTTAAATAATAGCAAGATTAACATTCCCTAACCTTTTTTTCCATTTTGCTCACCGCGCACTGAGGAATTGGTTCTCGATTTGAATGCTTGTTAAAAAAATCACACACACCTGTTTTTGTGTTCTAATTTTATCTCTACATCCAATCATAGTGAGAATTCCAATTCTCTCCTTTTTTGTAAGCCTCATTTTACGATATAATATGCCCAAATAATTTTATTTCGTACAGGAATCACGATGTACATTATTTTCTTTTTTTTGTTTACTTAATAGCAAAAACCTCATCAAGCTATTTACGTTTTTATTCTCCGAGTTAGTTTTTACGTTTTTACCACATTTACAATACAATACACATTTCATATTTCTGATGCATGCAAGCAGACTTTACAGATATTAAGTAGGTTCAAAAAATAACAAGGAAAATGAAAACTGAAGTCAGACATACACTTTTCACTTAATTAGAAGTATCAAAATATTTAGCGGTCAATTAACAATAGTTAGTGATTTTAATAAGAATTTATTTCCCATCCGTCTTATTGCTTTATTGGTGAAAGTCAACAATTTGAATATTTGTTGCAACGGTTACCGTTATAACGGTTATAATATAAAATAACTAGCCAAAATTTCATTAAAATAAGTCGATAATTTTCGCACATAGTCAATGATGTGTGTAAAAAATAAGGTATATCAAGTGCGTAAATTTGCTTAACAATTAAATTTTAGAATGGTATAATAAATGCATATATTTTTTTCGAAAATTCGTGTAAAAATATTGGTAGCTTTTATTTACTATTTAAGTTATTGAATAAGAATATCTATATTCCAAAAGAAATGGAGATTTCTAGTCTTATACCGGCTTAAAAATGGTCAAAGATTGAATTACTTAAAATTATACTTACTGGACACGGCAACGAATCCTATGAAGAAAAATACGAATATCCCGTAGGAATCTATAATATATGGAATACTATAAAATAAATCCGTTAGAAGATCCATCACACCACTAAAAGAAAACTACCGGTTCAAATTCAAACGACAAATGAATAAAAACTACATGAACTACTAATATGCATACATACAGTTCATAATTGATTAACATTGCACTCTAAACAACTGATAAAATAATTCATAGAATAAATAGTTGTTACACTTCTAATAAAATTTAATGTTTATTACAATTGATTCCACCTACACGATAATTTAATAAAAAATAGTATGCGTCACATATATTTCGAAAAGAGATCTAAATGAAATTATATATATACCGGGTGTAACAGGATCATGATATACCCCTCTTTTCTCCTTTAGTTTTGAAGATAATTGATTGAAATTTAGGATATACTACATAATAATTAATTACCTGCGGTTTTATTTATTTATTATTAATAAGCGGCACTTTTTGACGTACAATTGATTTTTTTTCACTTCCGGTTTCGCCGGAAGTGACACTAACTTTCGATTTTTAAATGGAACATATTATTGCATTTTTGAATTCTACATAATTTTTTCAATCCAACGATGCCAAATAAGAGACATTTCAAACGTCAATTTTTAGTTTTCCATTTAAGTGTGCCATGACGGTTCCGATTTATTCTAAATGATCCGTGTATTGCTACAAAAATCGAAATCTCGTTAAAAACACTAAATTGAGCAAATAAAATTGTTTTTGGGGCAAAACTCAATATTTTTCAAATGGAACCATATGGGTACCGTGGTTCCATTTATTAGTACTATTAATAAGGAATTTATTAATATATCATATTAAAATGTGAGATAAATACAAACAAAATTACAGCTAAAAGAAAATAAGAAAATACAATTTTGTTCTAATTAAATGTTAAGAAGTATACTTTATACGAGGATAATTGGAACTGGTCAGTGTTAAAGCACAGGGCCGTGCGCACTGAACTTGATATTTTGTCCTATATATTTAGCAATGGTATCGAGATTCGAATGGTAGTTGAAACTATGCAGGCGAGTCCGAGACTGGCAATGTAATCAGCCTGAATGAACCATCTACGACTGCACTGGTTTAAAGATAATAAAACGGACAGGTCTACTAGCATAAAAAAAACTCGTAAATCGCTTCTCAATAGTCAAAGGTGGACTTCTGCTGTGCTGTTAATGTGCCAGTGCAGTGCGTATTTACGCAGGTATTCACCTGTTATAACATCAAGCGTAGGAGTTTAGTTAGTTATTGTTCATATTTATAAATATTTACTACTATATAAAAGGTAACTGTTTTTGCCGGCTTTTAGTTTTTATACGGTTTCAATTCCAATCGTATATACTTTGACTAAGGTTGGAATATTCAGCTTGTCAAACATTTTTTGGTTTAACGGTGTTTTTATTGTGTCTTTAAAAATTGTCCATGGTATATAGCGACTTGCCATTTTGCAAGTACCGAGAGCGACGACCTTCAGCCCTTGGTGGACTTAACCTATATACTGTTATTATACATGATTTGCTGGAAACAACTACTCAGCGGGCAAATACCCTGACCTGCATTGAATTATACCTTACAAATCATGAAAATTGGTAGCCAATGTCATTTGTCAATTCCCTGACCAGACATAGACCGGTATATATATACATATATATATATATATATATATATATATATATTATGTTCAAATTTATACAAGAGATGAAAAATTGGACATGTTAATTAATTATGGGGAATGTAAAAGAAATGCAGTTGCAGCTACCAACCTTTATGCCCAACAATATCCTGATGGACAATGTCCAGCGAAAAATTATTTTAAACATGTTGAAAACCAATTCCAAAGAGAGCCCAACAATGATCCCGAAGAAAATTTCATTATTGACGAAGGAACGGAAATTAATGTTTTGGCTCGAATAGAAGTTGATAAGACTGTTTCTTTAAGGCAAGTTGGGTTTGAATTGGACATCAGAATAAGCCGAATTTGCACAAATACCACTATAAATCTTTTAAATACCAATTACATCAGCATTTGTACGAAAGTGATTACAAACGTAGGATGGAATATTGCAACTGGATTTTGTATAATAACGTGCAGTCAAACAATGATTTTTTGGGCCTGATTTTATTTTCGGACCAGTCTAGGTTTACAAATTTGGGATTATTTAACCGACAAAATACAAAATATTGGTCACAAGAAAAGGTAACTTTCAAGTGCGATTGGGTTTCAATGTTTGGCTTGGAATAATCGGTAGTAGAATTATTGGTCCAATAGTATTTGAAGGACCTCTGACTGATGCCAGATACTTGAGATTCCTAGAAAATGAGATTGAGGACATTTTAGATTAGTTACCTTTAAATTTAAGACAGGGAATGTATTTCCAACAAGATGGCCCTCCTCCCCATAATTCAAGGATAGTAATTGATTACCTGCAACGGAGATTAGGAGAAAACGTAATTTCGACGAATGGTCCTGTGAGGTGGCCTCCAAGGTCACCTGATTTAACGTCCCTTGATTTCTTTGTTTGGGGTCGTTTAAAAATATTGTCTATGCAACCGCCGTTACAACCCGTGAAGACCTAGAGCTACGAGTAAGACAAGCAACTAATAGTATACGGCCCAGCAATTGACGAACGTTCTTCTAGAAAAGCTGTGCGAATTCAGAAGTGCATTGACGTTAATGGACAGCATTTTGAACAACTGTTGTAATGTTTTGTGTTAATTTTTTGGATTCCAAAACGACCTTATGTGTAACAGGGTAATTAGAATAAAATTGTATTTTCTTATTTTCTTTTAGCTGTAATTTTATTTGAATTTATCGCACATTTTCATGACATATGAATAAATTCTTTATTAATAGTACTAATAAATGGTACCACGGTTCCATTTGAAAAAATTGAGTTTTACCCCAAAAACAATTTTGGTGAATTTTATTTGCTCATATATCACGTATACACGGGTCATTTAGAATAAATCGGAACCATCATGGCACACTTAAGTGGTAAATTAAAAATTATATTATAAAAAAAATTGATGTTTGAAATATCACTTATTTGACATAGTTGGATTCAGAAAATTATGCAAAATTCAAAAATGCAGTAATATACAGGGTATTCCATTTAAAAATCGAAAGTTAGTGTCACTTCCGGCGAAATTGGAAGTTAAGAGAACATTTTAATAATTATTAGAGATCTTCTAGTAAGTTTGCACCCTGCTACGATGACCGGAACATTGCAAATAGTTGTTTATTTACTTTACTTTGATTACTTTGTGTTTTATGCAAATGATTGTTTATACGACAAAATAGGTCACATAACCCGCTTGTAGTTCTGCATAACTGTTTTTACCCAGGAAGATTTTTTTATCATTTTTTTAACTGGCACGGTCACGATTTTGAAGGAGTCTAAACAATTGCGAAAATCTTAAAATCGGATTACGAATATTTGTGACATTAATAACTGACATACTCTGAATTTGCAACCTCGTAAATGTCCCGGAACTTAATGAAATTTTACATATTATTTAAATAAAGTTATGGTTGACAAAAAAAAATTGGAAAAAGGTGCAAATTTCATACGACATTCAAATAATGGATTGAAATACTCCTGTGAATTTGCAACCTCACAAAACATCCGGATATTTCATCTGTTTTCGCTTCCTTCCGACATATTTTGCAGTTTATTAAAATATCATTCGTATAAAAATAATCCGGTAAAAGTTGCTAATTTATTATTGTTTTAATTATGTCGTTATATAGCTTCAGATCGGTTTGCAACCCATTTATTGATACAGAACATGATTTAAATAAATAAAATCTCCCTCAATCACAGCCCTTTAATAGATGCTACGTAAAAGTAAAAAAGTCAAGCGAGGGCTGTGATTGAGGGAGATTTTATTTATTTAAATCATCTTGCGTATGTTAAAACGGGTTGCAACTGGATCTGAAACTATGTAACGACGTAATTAAAAGTAATAAATTTGCAAACTTTACCTTATTCGTTTTATACGAATGATATTTTAAATAAGCTGCAAGGATATCTCGTAATATTTAAATACATTATTTGAATGTTGTATAAACCTTGCACCATTTTCCAATTTTTTTTAGTCAAGCAGAACTTTATTATTTACAAAATAGGTAATTTCATTAAGATCTGGGCATTTGCGAGGTTTAAATTCAGATTATATCAGTTATTAATGTTATAAACATTCGCAAGACGATTTTAAGAGTTTCACAATTGTTTAGATCCACATTCATTGTTTAACCCATTAAAATCGTGGCCATGCCAGATTAAAAAAATGATGAAAACATCTTCCAGGGTAAAAAAAGGTTATGCAAAACTTACAGTTATGCGACATATTCTGCCGTATAAACAATATCTTCCATAACTTTCGCAATTTTTAATCGACAAACTATATCAAAGTAAAGTAAATAAACAAATATTTGCAATGTTTTGGTGATCGTAGTATTGGGCAAACTTGATAGAAGATGTCTAATAATAATTATTAAAATGTTCTCCAAGGTTTGTATAAACTTCGGAACTCGTTATTACAAATTTATGTTTTTGGTAATTTAACAATGTTCCGGGGGCGGAAAAGGGTGTAAAAACCGGATTTGTTATTTCTTACTTCCTCCAATGTTGTCTCGAAATTTAAAAACTTTGAAATTTTTGTCTAACTTTTCACTATCGAAGTCCGTTGTGACTGGCCTAACACTCATACAAGTAATTGGTGGAACGTGGATTTTCATCATTCCATTTGTGAAAATTATGTAAAAATTTGCACCTTCGCTTTTTAAAGCATTGTTAACACCCTGTATATTAATTCTGTGCTAGTTAAAAACAAAAGTAATTGCCAATTTAAAATCCGTTGTTAAAGTGGAGTGTTGATCTGACGCAAAATTTCCTATTCATGTTCCGCCGTTATTTTATGTTACAGAATCATGCCCTGAAGGATCATTTGCTTGCTCTGCTCTGGGAGACTGTGTTCCCAGGGCTCTAGTTTGTGACGGTAATATAGATTGCCCCAATAGTGCTGATGAGAATCCACTAGTATGTGGTAAGTAAATTTAAGATAAGATTTAATAGGAAGAGTGAAAATGTATATCGTAAGTCCCCGCCAATGTGTAACAAATAGCTGGAAGATACAGTGTGTCTCACTTTTCACCATTACACCTCAATATCTCGGCCATTTGTCGATTGATTTAGATCAAATTTGGCATACTTCTTGTGTTTCAGATTGTGATTAAAGATATTTAAATTAAATACGCCTACTATGATGAATGAATGAATAAAGACTTTTTTTTTTTTTTTTTTACAAAAAACCAGTCACCCTACTCTGTGGCTCCGACCCTCACAAAGGGGAGCTGGTAATACCAATAGCCACTCCCCACGCCCGTGGGGTGAGTGACTACCGGGTCCGCGAATCGTGTGCCCTGAGTAGACGTAATGAACCGAGGATAACAGCCTTCTGCATTCTGCCGGCTAAGATCTCTGCCGAATCTCGGCATGCCGGTATGATCTTTAGTTCTGAAAGCAGCGTCTGTCTCATTCCACCGAGGGCTCCTATAATCAGTACCACTATTTTAACAGAATGGCCTGGATAAAGCCTGCGGAGTTCGAAGAGCAAATCTCGATATTTTGTCCGTTTTTCCTCCTCTTTCAAGACAATGTTGCTCTCAGCGGGAGCTGAGAATTCCACGACATACATTGTCTTGAGTTGGTGGTCGAGGAGTACTATGTCAGGCTTGTTGGCTTGTATTTGCCTGACGGTGGGAAACGAGTAGTTCCAATAAATTAGGCACTTCTCATTCCCCACAACGGACTCAATATCCCCCGGAACGTAAGGCAGCACTGGTGTTTCGTCTATCCCATACGAGTGCCTTAGATGATAGTAAAGCACTCGTAATGCTGCGTTGTGTCTATGAATATAGGCCGAGACTGCGTATGTCGGGCAAGCCGACAGTAAGTGCATTACAGTCTCCGGCGCCCTGCGGCAGGCCCTGCAGCTGACATCAGGGACCTCCATACCCATGACACGACGTCGATAGACGAGAGTGTTAAATACACCATCCTGGCAAGCCATTATGAATCCCTCGGTCTCAGACTTCAGCCCAGCTGACCTTAAGAAGGCGAAGGTCAGCCTTTCGGATAAGCCGAGGTCTTCTATATTTGTATAGAAGATTCCGTGCAATGGCTTATCCTTATGGAGCTGCAGAAGGATGTTGTGTTCTGCAGCTCTAATGTGGGCTTTTAGTCGAACGGGTTCCAACTCGGTGACAGAGTCGGGGTTTACCCGCTCGACGTCGAAGATGAGACCAAGTTCATCGGCTGCTCTCCGTGCTGCCTTAAAGAGAAAAGCTCCTACCTCTGCATTTTCATGGTCTCGGACCATGCAGAGGAGGGGATCCGAACTCCTGATGACCTTACATGCTCCCTCCAGAACCATCCTGCTATGGAGACTCTCCAAGCTCAAGAGTCCACGGCCTCCCCGATGTCGTGGGAGATATAACCGTGGAACGGACGATTTAGGATGCAAGCTCCTATTGAGATGCATCTTCTTGCGGGTTACTACATCGAGTTGACGCAGCTCTTCTCTAGTCCACTTCACTACTCCGAAAGAGTAGAGAAGGGTCGGAACGGCAAGCATATTTGTAGCAGACACCTTGTTCTTCCCCGACAGTTCTGAAGACCAGATCTGTCGGAGTAGGTGCTGATACTTGCCGCGGAGAGCGTTTTTCACTACACTCACTTCTTGGGTGGAGCGTTGCTCGACACCCAAGTAAGTGTACGACTCTCCGGCATCTAGATGGTGTAAGATGCTTCCGTCCACGAGCTGCGCGTCCTCTCCATAGTCACCGCATCGTCCTCTCTTGAGATGGATCAGTGCGCATTTGTCCAACCCGAACTGCATACCGACAGCCTGCGTATACTCCTGTACCACCCTAAGGGACTGTTGGAGATCCCTCTCTCCAGAGGCATAAAGTTTAAGGTCATCCATATAAAATAGATGGGTGACCTTATGCCTCCTGTCGCCGGGGGTACCGCAGTTGTAGCCACGGGTTTTCCGGAGCGAGACGGATAATGGCAGTAGTGAGATGCAAAACAGAAGGGGGCTGAGGGAATCTCCCTGAAATACTCCTCTTCTGAATGTTACCGACTCTGTTTGGACTCTATCGTTACCCGTTATTATTATTATTATTATTATTATTATTATTATGATCAAAAGAAATTGGCAAAAATTAGGAATGTATATTAGCAATTGAGATAGGGTTTTGTTTTTACAGAATCTTCTGCGGCATGATCTAAAACCCTTGCATACCAAATTTCGTTAAAAACTATTCATTCCTTTACAAAAAAAAATCATATCTAAGATTTCAATAATAATCACCCTACTATTCGAGTTATTTATTGTCGGATATTTACACAACTTGGTAGTCGTGTAATAATGACGTTAATTAAGTATTAGGACATATTTTTTCCTTAAAGAAAATATCAAATAACTAAACTTTTATTTTTGTAAAGTCTAACTTAAGCAACACTTAAAATTATTACTCAAACAAAAATATAATTATTTAAAAAAGTAAATATTAAATATAATTTTTCTCCACTAATCCTCCATCAATTCTGATACATTTTTCAATTCTCTTCTTATTATTTTTAACAACTTTTCTTAATTCTTCAACTGTTACTTCATTACATGCTTCTCTAATTCTGTCACATAGTTCCACTATATTTCGTGAGTAATTTTTTTAAACATCATTTTTTATGGTACGCCAAAAATAAAAATCTATAGGGGTGACGTCTGGTGATCTAGGTGACCACGTAATTAAACGACTATTTCTTCCAATCCAACGCATAGGCAAGTTTTTATTCAGCTAATTTTTAACTATTACTGCATTATGAATGGAAGCCTCAGCTAGTTGGAAATAGAGGTTGTGTTGTACGGCTATAGGTACATTCTGAACAGCATCTCGAAATTCATGTGTTAAAAAATGTAGGAATCTCACACTATTTAAAATGTCACTAAAGAAAAATAGTCCAATTAAGGTCTTATTTAAAATTTCACACCAGACATTTACTTTATCGAAGTACTGCCGTTTACAATTTATAACCCCGCGTAGGTTGACCGTTGACCAATAACTTGAGTTTTGTGAAGATACCACGCCATTTGTTGTAAAAGTACCTCATCACTGAATTTTTTTTTTTTTTTAATTTGTGCCATTTAAAAACAAACGCTGTGCCCAGAAGCAATATTCCAATCTCCTCTCTGCGTCTTCGTCTTCCATAGTGTGTAAAAACTTGGGCTTATATGGTTTTAAATTATGACGTTAAAGATAAATCTGTGACTCTAACACGTGGTTAAGCATTAATAGCATCTAATATTCCTTGATCCAATGGACTATCGGCAACGTTGTATTTTCTGGCTCTAAGTTTATACAGGGTGGGGCAATAGTGAGTCGGACCTCGATATCTTGAGTTCTACGATAGCTAAAAATTAAAATAAAAATTGCAAGGAAACTATAAAGTCTATAACTGGAAATTATTTTCGAACATAGAAGGCGAACCAAGACGAAATTACAGGGCCAAGTGCTTTTCTTTAAATGGAATGCTATGTATATCGGTACATTTTTTGAAGCCTCTTTCTAGGCTCTATTCATTCCTATATTAGCGTTGAATATATCCCAACCACTTGGATGTAATGAATTTTGTTTTAAATAATGCAATCTGCAGATGGATATTAAAAAAATCACCACAGTCACAATTATGGGTTTTAAGAAAACTGTATGTGAACACCAATTACGAGACATCTTATTAATGTTTTTGAATCATTTTCATTTCCTAAAAATGTACAGGGTGGCCAAACATAATTTGTCAATTAAGAACATTTTAAATTGAATTTTGTCAATTTTTTCAAATGGAACACCCTCTATACTTTTCGACGATGTGATATAGAAATGAAAGATGAACATTTTTTGTAAGTACTTCCCTATGGCTAATTGCAACCATTTTCGTTTTATAAATAAATGTTTATTTTTTAATTAAGGGCTTTTTACATAAAATTTTCTCAATTGTTTCAAGTGGTACACCCTGTAAATTTTTCGACGATGTGATGTAGAAATGAAAAACGAACATTTTTGTAAGTATTTCCCTATGGCTAATTGCAACCATTTTCGATTTGTAAATAAATAAGTGTCAAATTCAAGAATAAACTTTCCTCAAATAATACATTAGAAAAATTTATAATAGGTGTTCGACGTGTTGCCCATTTTGATTGACATACGCCTTTATGCAATTTTGAAATGAGGCCATTTAGTGGGACCATTTCTTCCAATTCATTGAAATGAGTAAATAGTATTTAACTGGTCCTTTATTGTAATGTTTTTTGTACATTTTTTTTTGCTGTTTTCGTTATTCGACAAGCAAGAAAACCTCAGTTTGGTATAAATTGTCGTATACAAAGGAGCATTTATCACACTTATCGGTCATTACAATTTGTATTGAATTTAAAATATTTTCCTGATGTTAGCAGCTTCCAAAACCTTCTCGATAGATTTCTGGAAACTGGAAATGTCGAATATAAAAAAGTGAAAGAATAAAACGTGTTGTGAATGAAGAAAATGAGTTTTCTATGGTGCTAGCAACGATTGAGAATCACCATGTTAGTCAAGGACAATTGAGCTCATTAGTAGGAATAAGTAGACGGTATGTGGGTCGAATCTTAAAAACAAATAAGTTGCATGCATATCATATTCAAATGCACCAGGAATTATCTGATGACGATTTTCAGAAGCGCCTATAATTTTGTAATTGGGCCAAAGGTGAAATACAACATGATGTCAACTTCTTCAATACTGTTTTATTCAATGATGAGGCAACTTTTCATAAAAATGGATTTGTTAATAGGCACAATTTCCATCATTATGCTTCGGAAAATCCTCACTTTTTTATGCAAGTTCATAACCAACACAGATGGTCTATAAACGTTTAGGGAGGAATTATTGAAGAACATGTAATAGGGCCACATTTCTTTGATGGTACATTGACTGGAGCTATTTATCTTCATTTTTTGGAAAACTATCTGCCACAATTATTGGTAAATCTCCCTGAAAAAATTCGAAATAGGATGTGGTTTCAGTAAGATGGTGCTCCACCACATTATTTAAATGCAGTTAGAGACCACTTAAATAGTACGTACCCTAATCAATGGATTGGAAGAAATGGACCCACTAAATGGCCTGCTAGATCCCTAAGTCTTACAAAATGGATTTCTTTCTATGGAGATACGTGAAGGAAATTGTTTATAGGGACACACCAATAACAGTACAAAATATGAAGGAAAAAATAATAACTGCCTTTACATCTATCACACCGGCAGTTTTAGAAACAGTGGGAACCTCATTTCAAAAGCATATAGAGATGTGTGTCAATCAAAATGGGCAGGCAACATGTGGAACATTTATTATATTTCTTTCTACTGAATTATTTGAAGAAACCTCCTTTGTTAAGTTTATTTATGAATTTTGTAATTATTGCTCAAGAGAACGAAATTGGTTGCAATTAGCCCTAGGGAAGTACTTACAAAAAATGTTCGTTTTTCATATCTACATCACATGGTCGAAAAATATACAGGGTGTTCCATTTGAAAAAATTGAGAAAATTCAGTTTAAAATGTTCTTAATTGAAAAATAATTTCTTGCCACTCTATTCTTTTAAGAAATGAAGATGATTCAAAAACATTAATTAGATGTCTCGTAACTGGTATTCACATAAGTTTTTCTTAAAACCCATTGTGACTGTGGTGATTTTCTTAATATCCATCGGCAGATTGCAATATTTCAATAAAAAATTCATTACATCCAAGTGGTTGGGAGATATTCAATGTTAATAAAGGAATGAATAGAACCTAGAAAGAAGCTTAAAAAAATGTACTGATAGCATTCCATTAAAAAAAGGCACTTGGTCCTGTAATTTCGTCTTGGCTGGCCCTGTATGTTCGAAAATAATTTCGAGTTATAGACTTTTTTATCTAGTTTACTTGCAATTTTTTAACAAAATTTGTAGCTATCGTAGAACTCGAGGTCCGACGTGCTATTGCCCCACCCTGTATACTTCTCCAGTTCTATTAAATATTCTATTAATTGAACCAACCGCGATGTAGTGAATCTATGGTCGTTCTGGATGTCTCAAATTGAAGATACTGGCTACATCTCGATAAGAGTGCACACTGCCACCAACAATTCTTATTATTTCAATTTTATCAGCAATACTTAATTGTTGTGGACCCATGTTTAAGTTTGATTTGATATTCGATACAATTGTTAAATCCATTCCAAAGCACTTCATGTTAACAAAGATATTGGTATGCAGAGTTCTAAATATAAAAAAAATAGCTACCAATTTTTAAATATTCATTTCATAATAGTATTTGGTATATATAAAAAATATGCCTTAATGCTTAATTAGCGTCCTTATTACACGACTATCAAGTTAGGTAAATATGCGACAATAAATAACTCGAATAGTAGGGTGATTTTTATTGAAATCTTAGATATGATTTTTTTATAAAGCAATGAATATTTTTTAACCAAATTTGGTATACAGGGGTTTTAGGTCATGCCGAACAAGATTCTGAAAAAACAAAAACCCTATCTCAATCGCTAATATAAATTCCCAATTTTTGAAAATTTATTTTGATCATAGTAGGTGATTTAATTTCGAAAAAAATATAGTTAAATAACTTTTTAATCACAATCTGAAACACAAGGAGAACACCAAATTTGATCAAAATGGATCAACAATTGGCCGAAATATTGGGGGTGTCGTGGTGAAAAGTGAGACCCGCTGTATATTTTTTGTCAGACAAGTGGATGAATTTCATCCCGGTTCATTATTTTTAGCTAAGTCTTTCAAAATGAATTACTGGTACACTATTTCTAATGATTAGCTGTTAATCTTAAGAGATTTCAAAGGACTAATTTTATTATTTGCTCTGCAGTGGACTCTATCTATAGCAGTTTACGTGTTTAGTCACTAAAAAAAGATTAAGTTGCCCTCAAAGCACTAACTGATAGTTTCATGTCCAGTGTAGCGTTTTGGGGCAGTAAATCATGTTGAGTAATCAAGTATCACACTAAGCTTGCTTGCTATTTGATTTTATCTAATTGATTTTGATATTTTTTTTCAGCTGAACAAGGCGGGGATATGAGTATGACGCATGGATTGATTAATATTACATTGAATGTAACCTGGGATATTTTTAAGAGAGTAAATGAGTGTGGTAAGCAATAAAAATGTTTTGTAAAACACTGGATCCAATAAGTAGATTTGAAATTATCTTATGACTACATTTTCTTGTGTATTGAAAGAGGTTTCAACAAAACTAGCTTCCCTGCTGATGTTTTACAAGAAATTCATGCCAAAAATATGTTGTCTAAGATTTCACTCTATAATATCACGTCTTTTTCAGATTTATAGAAATTTATATTTTTTAAACTGAACAATTTTTGTAAAAAACAATTTTCTTAAGAAATATTGTTATTTTGTTCAGAATAAAATAAGAATTACTTTTTAATATCTATAAAGCAACTTAGGGAATGTGATTATGATAAATTTACAAATTATACTTTAACTTGTTTCAGAAATTGAGCAAATTCCACCAGGATGTAGATGCAAATACTCTCTTCGCTTATATTGCCCAGAATTTGAGCTGAATTTTGTTCCTGAAAATCCATCTCCTAATTTAACATATCTGTAAGTTCGTATCAATAAATTTAACGAATAACACTTGGCTGGAAATTAAAACAAAACGACAAACATTTCCGTTTTTTCTGTTTTGATAAAAATACTCAATTTAACTGATAAAGAGATCAACATAAATTTTTAACAAATTTTCATAATTTTATACCTTTTTTTTTTAAGGGGAAACTCATTATGAGCCCCTGAGCTTAGTGTCTAGCGCTACAGTTAGTGCCGGACTGCTTTCGCTTATCTTCAAACCAGCTGGTCATTTGAGTTCATTGTTATGAATTCCTCCATGGGGCCAGCCCCATCGCTCTTTCACCCTCTTCCTTCTTTTTGATAATGCGAGTTATCGCCTCCTCCGCCTTTCTCCAATTTTCCTCTGTCTCCAGAATTCTCTCTACCATGTCGTCCGGGGACAGTAACGGCGCTCCACCGTATCGCCTCTCTTCCCTCCACGTGTTGCATACGAACACGGTGTGTTCCGCGTTGTCGGCCTCCCCACAATATATACACTCTCAGCTATCAATCTTACTGATATCATTTAAGTATTCTATAAAACACCCATGTCCACTCAGGGCTTGGCTAAGATAATACTCCACTTCCCCATGTCTCCGTTACATCCACATCCTTACATTTGTGATAAGGCATCTGGTCCACCTTCCCTTGTGTGCGACCTCCCATCGCCCCTGCCACCTTTCAAACGGCCTGTCCCTGGCTTCTGCCTTCGCAACCCCCTTATAGACTTCCAGCCGCTCTTTGGCCATCAAATCCAAAGGGGGAATCCCCGCCACCACCAATACCGCCTCGTACGAGGTAGTTGTATATGTGTTGCACACCCTTATCGCAGCGCAACGCTGGATCCTGGTCATCCTGCTTCTCGTCCTGCGCACTTTCATTATACTTTCTGAGATCTGAGCCGCATACAAGAGGGTAGAGTGTACAACGCTGCACATCAAACTCCTCTTGCTAGCTCTCGGTCCGTGAGTGTTGGCTATAAGTCTTCCGATGGCTGTGGCTGTCTTTCCTGCTTCTTCGACCGCTTTTGTGGTGGGAACGCCAAAGTTCAACATAGAGTCCAGCCAAACGCCTAGGTACTTCAGATGGCCACCTAGGCGTATCTCCACTCGTCCCACCCTAAGTTTCATGGGCGGTAGGTTTCTCTTCCTGGTAATAACTAGGAACTCCGTTTTTTCAGCAGCTAGCTCGAGCTGCATCCTTGCTAGCCATCCCTCCATCTTTCTGATGGCCTCGTTGGCCACCTCCATTATGTGGACTATCCACCTTCCAGTCACTGTTATGGTCAGATCGTTCGCATAACCGATGACTTTCACACCATCTTGCCATCGCAATCGGAAGACATCATGAAGCATAATGTTCCACAAGGTCGGCCCGAGCACCGAGCCCTGCGGAACCCCACACGTAATATTTTTCCAAACAATCTCTCCCTCCGTCTCATACCTGATCATCCGATCCTGGAAGTAGCTCATAGTAACCTTTACGAGGTACGGGGCTATCCCATGCTCTGCATCTTTCTGACAATTATCGTCCATCCCGCCGAATTAAAGGCATTTTTGCATATGCTCTTCGCGGCTAGGGCTTACTCTGCCGTCTCCTGTAGTAGTCTAATGGCGCCGACCGTCGATCGTCCTTTCCGGAAACCGAATTGGCTTTCAGATAAGCCCCCCTTCTCAGCTATCTTGTTTTCTAGTCTCTCAAGTATCAAGTACTCGAGAAGTTTGCCCATTGAACTTAATAAACATAGCGGTCGGTAGGATGACGATTCCTCCGGCGGCTTACCTCCTTTCTGGATCAGGACGATCCTAGCTTTCCTCCATCTGCTCGGGAAATACCCCTCTCTAGAGCGCGGTTCTTTACCCTTAAGATCTGTCCTGGATACTCTTCCGTAACTAGCTTAACTATTTCAGGCGGAATCTCATCTAAGCCTGCCTCCTTCCCACTGCTGCCTCAAGTTCTTCCTCAAGCTCCGTAAACGGGGGGGACCGCAGTCAACTCTACCGCCCTCCACCTAACTATATCCCTTTCTGGGAACAGAGCGCTCACCACTTCAGCCACATCGCAGGCTCTAGTAACGGCATCGGTTATCGCATTCAAGGTTTCTCGGAAGGATAATTTTATACTAAAAAGTATTTTATTTTCTTACTTTTTCAAGTTGTACATTTTTTGTAGTTATATAGTTAATATAATTGTTATTAATTTTTTAATTCCATTTATTAACATTATGTGTTATGATACCCGAGGAGGCCTCGTGTTGTGTCTAGCAGTATTTAACGTTTTGTTCATACGTTAATATTCGTTGCATTTTTTAGGAATATTACGATTTATAGGTTTGTAGTTATAATGTAATATAAAGTGAAATAATTAAACAGAGGAAGACAAAGAGAATATACAATTAATTACATTTAAATTTATTATATTTTATTATCGGAAGTTAACGGTGGAAGGATTTGTTTTATTGTTAGGCCAATAGTTGGAGAAGTTTGGTATAATTGTCTTTTTTTTTATACATTTATTTAACGTCGGCCTATTTCCGCTACTGAGATCTAACACCGACGCCTGTAGACGAGCTACCCCCAACCAGGAATTTTGCCGAACCTCATCCCTTAAGAAGAGTAGGGATCTTTTACTTGCCTAACATTTAATAGACAAGGGACCGACGGCTTTACATCCCCTCCGAAGGATGGCATATCTCCTATACAACCCTCGCCTAAGGTTGTATAGCTTCCGCGCATACACTGATATACAAGCCGCTGGAAGATGTGTGAGGCGAGAACGCGGTTTCCGTTGGAATGGTCACCCATCCAAGTACTAACTATTATTTTTACCTTTTGAATTTCTTTTTATTATGGGCTCAAATATATTCAGGTAGTTGGTTGTATAATTTAATTCTATTGAAATTGAATTGTTTCTAACAGATTATTTTGTTGTATTTTGAAGTTTGATACGCGTTCTTAGATTTATTTCTTGTTTCACATTGACGATCCAAATGTATATTTCTTGTTATGAGTACAAACTATAGCCGCAGGTATACAGGGTGGACCATTGAAAACGAAACACGTCTGTTTTGGGACACTTAGTCTTGATTGTTGTGATTGGACAATTTTGTATGTCAAATTTGACATTGACACATCAACCCCCTAGCCCCAGCAACTCCTAACTCAATAATTTTAATAGGGAAAGGGGGTCGAGCGACCCCTCATTTGAAGCGTTTTTTAATTCTCTATGCGACAGCATGGTCGAAATTGGTTTTTCATTTTTTTTTGTCTCCATGAAAACCACTCTCTAGATTAACTAAGGTGGGGGTGTTGTTTGAGAAAAATTTTGAAATACGGCACCTTTTATCTTTTGAACGGCACATTTTGATGTCAAATTTGATATTGTCAGGTCAACCCCCTAGCCCCAACAACTCCCAACAAAAACAAAATTTACGGTAAGGTGGTCGAGTGACCCCTTATTTTAAAGGTGTTTTGATTATCTATGCGAGTGCACGATTATTTTTAGGTTTGCTCGTATCTTGTTTCAAACAACTGATAATATTAATTTAAATTTTAAAAAAGTATGCAATACATTTTTATTTACCTTAGGTGTTTATAAAGACCTCCCGAGCCTCAGATACATTGATTTGAAAGCCCTTTCTGCCCTGGATACTAAACGGTTAAAATGTTTCAAATTTATCGATTTGTGTTCGGGATTATTTAATTTCAAATTATGAACTTGTTCTTCGTTTGTCGTTAAAAAGAAATTGAATTGTTCATCTGCCCTTACAAAAATGGGGAAAGTGTAGAAAAAACATCAAAACATCAAAATTTAATGTCAGAAGAGATTTTTATTAGTTCAACAAATGCTCAAATTGCTTCTTTTTAAGAAGCCTGTAGTACACATGTTTTTCTTAAGAAGTAGGTTTCGTTCTGTTATAGGAATACGCAGATAATTTTTTATTCTACTTTTTATTAGCCTCCTATATCACCTAACATATCTCATTGTTTTCAATTGAAGCAGATTTGTGAATTGTCATTGTGATTCAAAATAAACATTGGATGTGCAAAAATGGTTCACTCTATTGCAGAGAGGGTCGAAATGATCGCTTTGTTTTTCAAAAATGGCGAGTGCGGCAAACGTGCGGCAGATTTATTTAAAATCAAGAGCATCAAGTTAAACACGTAGAAAGAAAAGACGTGTTGGAATTGTCACGAAGTTTAAAGAAACAGGTTCAATAGCCAATAAAAAACGAGACCCATAACGTGAACTTCCGGTGATAAATGAGACTACTGTTGTTGGGCTTTCGTGGCAAGTGGCTGTAGACCCAACTCTAAGTACGAGGAAATTGGCCACTGTAACCAACATCCCTAGAACTACTATTCGACGAATCCTTAAGCAGCATAAATTTCATCCGTACAAAATTCATTTAGTACATAAGCTGAATGAGGATGATTTCGATAGACGACAGCAGTTTTGCGAAGTTATGACAGAGAGAATCGCGGACGCGAATTTTCTTTTCAAGATTTGTTTTTTCTGACGAGTGTACATTTTTCTTAAATCTACTATAAATCCCGATAACTGTCGGTTTTGGTCGGATGTGAATCCAATAATTTTCCATAAAGAGCATACTCATGTTTGCATACTGCATGTTTGGGCCGGTATTTTTGGAGACCGCATGATTGGTCCCATTGAAAATGATGATCGCTCTCTAGAAGACCATTTGACTTTCCAACAAGATGGAGCCCCACCTCATTATGCGCTTGTTGTTCAGGAGTATCTGGACAGAGTATTCCCGGGACATTGGATGGGACGAAGAGGTGCTCTGGAATAGCCGGCGCGCTCACCAGATTTAAGTCCTCTTTACTTTTTCTTGTGGGGTCATCTGAAAAGTAAAATTTACGAAACGGAACCAGGGTCTCTGGAAGAGTTGCGTCGGCGCATTGTTGAAGAATGCCGCCAAATTACCCCACAGATCCTTCAAAATGTAAGAAAACGTTTCGAGGAGAATTTGTATTATTGTATGGAAATTGGTGGCGCACAATTTGAGCATTTGTTGAACTAATAAAAATTTCTTCTGACGTTGAATTTTGATGTTTTAATTTTTTTTCTACACTTTTCCCATTTTTATAAACCTAAAAACAATCATGCACTCGCATAGAGAATCAACAGACCTTTAAAGTGAGGGGTCACTCGACCACCTTACCGTAATTTTTGTTTTTGTTGGGAGTTGTTGGGCCTAGGGGGTTGACCTGACAAAGTCAAATTTGACATCAAAATGTGCCGTTCAAAAGATAAAAGGTGACGTATTTTAGGATTTTTCCCAAACAACACCTCCACCTTAGTTAATCTAGAGGATGTTTTTCATGGGGACAAAAAAAAATTGAAAAAACCTAATTTCGACCACGCTGTCGCATAGAGAATTGAAAGACATTTTAAATGAGGGGTCGCTTGACTCCTTTTCCCTATTTAAATTCTTGAGTTAGGAGTTGCTGAGGCTAGGTGGTTGATGTATCAATATCAAGTTTGACATCAAAAGTTGTCCCCCAGAAATCAATAATCAACCTGTCTAAGCGTCTTTTCAAGAAACTAGTCTAAGTGTCCCAAAACAGGCATGTTTCGTTTTCAATGGCCCATCCTATATACAACACCTTCACACTCAGTAATTCATTATCATTATATCTATTTCTACAGTTGTCTCGACTTTTCCTGTTAAAAATTATCCGTAGTATATAATTTTGTGTTATCTGGAGCGGCAGGAGACTTGCATTGTAGGCTGAGCCCCAGACGTTAATACCATACCTAATTAGGGATTCCGCTAGGCTGTTATATGTCACTAAGAGAGTCTTTCTATTTAGTATACTTTTTAGGTTATAGAATTTATATATTAGCTTTCTTAGCTTCCCGTTTAAATATTTAGTATGGTTATCCCATTTTAGGTGATTATAGAAAATAAGGCCGAGGTGTTTGATAGTAGAGGTGTTTAGAATGTAACTATTTGTTCCTCTATCTATAAGAATATGTTGCGTCTTTTAGAGTAGTCCTGCCTCCGTTGCAGAAAAGGCCATAACTTTAGTCTTTGCTATATTTAGTTTTAACAAATTTGTGATTTTGACTCTACTAATTATGTCAGCCGCCTTTTGTTGAGCTAAGTTCCAGTTCTCTCCCGAACATATCAGTACAGTGTCATCTGCATATGATATGATGTTGCATCCAAAATTTTTGTCCAGTAAATCGTTGATAAACAGCAGGAATAAAGTAGGACCTAAGTCTGTTCCCTGTGGGATTCCAGTTTTTATTATTTTCTTAGTGTCAACTTTTACTTGCTGGGGTTTATTTGACAGACATTGTTTTAATAAGTTGTAGGCAATACATCTAATTATCATCTTGTTTAGTTTATCTAGTAATTGGCAATGTGACACCGTAGGCTTTTTGTAGATCCAAAAAGATAGCTATGACTTTTTCGTTATTTTCAAAGTTTGTCGTAATTTTAGCTGCTTGTAACTGGAGAGGATTTTCTGTGCTTAAATTTCTTTGGAATCCATACTGATTTCTTGAGATTACTTTTTTTTTTTCAAGATATGAACGAAGCCTATGGTTCAGACATTTTTCTAAAATTTTTACTACATTATTTATCAACAATATTGGACGGAAGTTTGTCAAGTAATTTTTGTTTCCATTTTCATGAATTGGGACAACTATGCTTTCTTTGAATGGTTCAGGTACGTTTGCGTGTTTGAAGATAAGGTTGATAATATGTGCTAGAGATTTACAGATGTGAACCGATTACAGTTTTAGTGTTTTTACCGTTATTCCATCTTTTCCAGGAGAGGAGTAGTTTTTGAGGGTACATATTATATTTTTTAATTCAGTATCACCAACATCTTCCAGGAATATATTGTTTAGATTCTGGCTTGTGTTGTCGTTAACGCTTAGATTTATGTTTACATAGAATATATTAATTGCGCTTTTGGGGGTTCTTTCTGCGTATAGTTATCCCATTTTATTAGTGCTACAATTTTTAAAAGTTTATTGTTGTCTATTTTTTTTATGATATACTCCTTTGAAGGTTTGAGCTGTGACGTTTCATTAAATTCTATATTGAGAATTACTGGATCCGTATCAGTTCCTTATTTTCAATTAATAATTTTTATTTGTTTAGAATGTGGACTGATAGCGATATCTTGCGTTTAGCAGCTGATTCGTTTGATTCATATCCTTACCTTATAGCAATGTAAGTATTTCATTTATATAATTATGCATCTTAAAAAAAATAACATAATTTATTATTTCAGACATTTGGACGGAAACAAACTGACGTATATACCACAAGGTATATTTAAGAATCAAGTTTATTTGAAAAAACTGTAAGCTCGTTTTTGGAAAGATAATTCAATTTTTTATATTATTATTTTAGGTATTTGAGGCACAATAACTTAACATATTTATCAAAAGGAGTACTTTCCGGATTATCAGAATTACAATGGCTGTTCCTGGATTATAATCAACTGGAATACATTTATCTGGAAGATTTCCGGGATTTAGTATCTTTGGAATGGTTGTAAGTAGTTTTGTACCAATTTATTTGCTTCATAAAAAAAGCAAAGAAATTGCAGTTAAAATTAAAAATATTAAAACTGATTAATTTTTTTTACAGTTATTACATGTGAAAATAATTATAATATATGTTTTTTTGTTTTACAGAACATTATCTCACAATAAACTAACATTTGATGGACAGTCTTTTCCTCTGATGCCAAATTTATTTGAGTTGTGAGTATATTTCTTATATTGTATGGTGTAGTTGACAGTAGTGGGATTTTCTTGCTCCTTGTATTTAAATTAAAAGCAAAAGCATAACTTAAGCCTACAATTTAAAAATACTGGCAATCCTTTAGTGGATTTTTTAAAAACCATATGTCTATGAAATAATAAATTTATTCCATACATTTCCATCATACTGCATACAGGGTATCTACTTTTTCAGTAGGATTTGTATTTTCAACTTACAAGAAGTTCGTAAGTTGCAGAAAAAATGTGGATTTTAAAGCTCGCTAAAAAGCGGTTTTCAAATTTGGAAAATGTTCAATAGTTTCAGAAATAACTTGAAAACTCCTACTGCTTCTAACGTAGTTTGCACAGGCACCAAAACACTCTTTACTATTCCTCATCAATGGAAGTTTTTCTAATTTAGCTGACCTTTTACTGTTTAGAAATTATCACTTCAACCCCATTGAAAAGGTGGACAGGCAATACAGAAATAGTTTTCATTATGACTTAATTTTAAATATTACAAAAAGAACTATAGTTGTTCAATAATTAAATTAGACGATTTGTGTTTGGTGTAGATTTTTAAGAATAATCTGGCACCTATTTATTATACTTATAAATGTACTTTTTTCAGGTTTATTGATAGTAATGAAATGACAGCTGTCCAAGAAAATACATTTAATAATTTATATAGCTTATATTTATTGTAAGTATACTGCAGTATTACAAACATAGTATTTACGTGAATGTATTTATATTACTGAAATTTTTTAGAAGTCTCAAAAGTAATAAAATTGAAAGAATCGATGAAGGTGCATTTACTAATTTGAAGGAATTGAAAGAGCTGTAAGTATTTCATTATAAAATATTACTTTTTTATACGTACAGCACAGGGTGGCCCAACATATTAATTTGTATCATTTTTAGATGTCCGTATAGTCATTTGTACCTACTGTCGGAATTAATGTCGAAAACTTAGTACATGGTGTTCACTATATATTGACCCCCCCCCTTTATTTTAAGACCTTTTTCCCCTGATTTCAAATATTGTATATTGTAAATATTGTATAGGTCTATCTTAAATACTTCTTGACATATTTGACATTCAAAATGCAAATGAGCTGCTTTATTGCGTGCCAAAACACAAGTGAAACAAAAATAACAAGGTAGGCCATGAAAATAATTATTTTATTGTTTATTCAATTTTGACATTTCAAACCGACATAATTAACATTTATTTAATCAAAATGGGTTACAGTGAGGCTGAAAAGTAGAAACATTTTCCCTTTATGTAAAAAATGGTTTATTATAGAAATAGATCGATAGGTTATTTAATATTTATTTTAGAAAATTCGGTTAATCGTTCTTTAAATGATTGTCGTGAAATGGAAAAAAGTTATTCCAACATTCAAAAAACTTTGAGAAAGCATCAATATAGGTCTTACAAAATATTACCCGTCCAGGAACTGAATCACGTTTTCAACAACTTTTATACGAAACTTTTTTTTCTATTTTCAATAATAACAGAAATAAAGGAAGGGGCCAATATATAGTGAACAACCTAGTAAATTTTGAATATCTTCTTAACTGTTTTGTATGTACCTAGCCTGCGTGCCCATAAAAACTAATAGGACGTCACTCAGACATTTGTTTTCAATAAATGAAGGACAATGTTTGCAATATTTTAAGTTATTTCTTAGATCACTTGTTTCCCACTAATTTTATTTTAAATTTTTAGAGTTTTGCAAAGAAATAAGATTTACGATTTACCTTCACATTTATTTGGTTCGTTAAAAGATCTCAACAGAATGTAAGTACTTTGACAGTGCTCAGTATTGTTTAATTTTAATTTCTGTTTCAGGTATATCGGCCAAAATCCATTTGACTCTATTCCAAATGAAACGTTTAGAAATTTACATAACTTGGAATATTTGTAAGTATTATGATTTAGTGTTTTGACAATGCTATGTCTTAATCAACAGTTACTTGTAATTAATTAGGATTATGTTTTGAAACTACTGGGGCCCTTATGTGTTGCTTAAATTTCTGATAATGTAAATAATTCACAGTAGTAGATATTTCATCTTCTAGTTGCGTTTTTCATTTATTTTACAACATTAATTTAATTTTTCATTTCACTTAATTACTTGAGAATGTTCTAATTATTTCTTTCCTGAAATATTTTCTGAAAAGCAGGGGTGTTATTCACTGTGATCGAATAATGATTTATAATTTACAGGAATATAGAAGAAGTTGAAATTAAAAATATTGAGACGTCGATGTTTAGCGATTTGGAAAATCTTGAATCAATCTACTTTAAAAAGTACAGCTACTGTCTTTATGTCAGTACAGTACCAACCTGTAGGCCGCTGTCAGATGGTAATATTTTACAATATTTTCATATGAAATATTTATTACAGTACAGGTTATACTTCAGAGACCTAGAATTTTGTAATGAAATGCAAATTGCCAATACCAAAATTGTTTTATGTTTAAGGAATTTCTTCCAATAATCAATTACTATACAAGCCCATTTTTCGCTATACCAACTGGATAATATGTTTTGCTACTTGCACTGGAAACATCATGGTACTTTTCGGGAGATCTATTTTCCGAGATGAAAATAGAGTCCTTAGTTTAATTATAAAAAATTTAGCTGGTATGTATTGTAAAGGGCACTTTACACGTTCATTAATTATGTAATTCCAGCAGATCATTACAGGAACATTATTATCGAAAATTTTCCCGTCATTCCCTGTCATTACTTTTCGCACCTTACATGATTTTTTCGTCATGTTAACGTCGTTATTGGATGAAAGAATCGTTGAAAAATGCGAAAATTATTCAGATCTAATATTATTGAAGGAAATAAGTGATACAGAGGAAGTGAATGATTATAAACATTATTTTGAATGGACGAAGATACTTTTAATAAATTATTGTAAACGCTCGAACCTTAATAAATTATTGTGAATTGTGGAACCAATTTTAATACGGAAAAACACAGTTATGCGGACCAGTATACAAGTTAATGAAAGACTGGCTTTAACTCCGAGATACCACCTATTCACTAGAAGAAGCTTTGAAGATTTGAAATTTTCGGTTGCAATGTCAATAAGTACAGTTCTTCTTGAAATCTGCGAAGTACTTATATCGAAATGATGATTCTCTCACTTTACACGATCATTATTACTGACAGTATCCCCTCCGCCTACTAATAATGATGCTCGAATATCAAAATATCCGGATACGCTTCATTACTGCTTCATTACTTGTTATCATTCCACTTTTAAATGACATTATTACTGAACGTGTAAGGTGTCCTTTACTCAAGTTAGTACTCTTCATTATTTCATTTATGTTTTACTTTTCAGTGAGTGATTTTCTAATGGGCATTTATCTACTTTTGATTGGCATACAAGATATGAAATATAGGAATATCTACTACACGGAGGCCCAGAATTGGATTTCTTCTTGGAGTTGCACCGTTACAGGAATGATAGCGATGGTATCATCAGAGGTGTCGGTTCTACTTTTAATGTTTATGTCGGTTGATCGTTTTTTATTAATTGCTATACCATATGGCAGATATAGCCCGCTTACAATGAGAGAAGCCACATTTGCATTAATATTTATCTGGAGCTTCGGAATTATCCTCGCTATATTTCCAGGTAAATTATTTACCATTCTTTTTAGATGATTCTAAATGGGAAGTTTCTATTTTAGCAATCTCGTATTTATCCTCCACAAGATTTTATGGCGTTAATGGATTATGTTTCCCACTACACATCGATGATCCGTATTTAGTTGGCTGGGAATATTCGGCTGTTATTTTTTTTGGAATAAACGCCACTAGGTACGAATTTAGCTATCTATGAGGAATAAATAATTGTTTTTTTAATTTTAGCTTAATAATTATAATATTTGTATATGCAGGCATGTTCATAAGCATATGGAAGACCAGAAATGCAACAAATTTACCTGTAAATGATTACCAATTTGCAATAAGATTTTTCTTTATAGTACTAACAGACGTTACGTGCTGGTTACCTATAATCACTGTTAAAGCTGCAGCCTACCTTGGCGCAAGAATTTCAGGTAATATTTTACCATTGCTATGAACTGAATATCCTTAGGCTAGTCACTGGAGGAAAATTTGCGAAAATATTTAGTGGCATCTAAATTTTTTTATTATTGTTGTTGGGAGGTCCATATTTCTACTATGGTGCCTCACATATGAGAAAATAGTTAAATATGAAATGAGTGTCATGCAAAATTTTATCCTGTGTCGAATAGCGTCAAGTGCTCTTTGTTTCTTAACGTATTTAAAAAAAAAAAAAAATTAAACACGGAGTGACCCATTTAGAAGCGGAGCACGTCTTTAAAATTTTTATTTGTTGGCCGATTTAAACGATTTTCTTTTTAAGCGATAGTCCTTCAATAACTCTACCGTGGTGCAAAATTTCAGATCGATATTCAAACTTTCAGGGCATATTTCGATTTTTTGTCAAGGTCAAAAATAAAATAAAAAAGGGGGTTAGCAATTTTTTGTCTCCAATTTGACTACACCACTGGGTTTAGGATACCTTCAAATGAATGTGACCGAAATTTAACAAAATCTATTGGTTTTTAACAGAAAAATAGCATAATTAAATTTATATTACATTACCGAAATAATTTGAATATTTATCACGTAATTCACAATTGTTTAAATAATACTATTTATAATGCTGTTTAGATCGTTATCAGTTGAATTTTAAAAATTATTCGATTGTTATCAGTTATTCAATATTGGCAATATTTGTTTTCTTTAAATATACTCCATGTTAAGGATAATTATTTTTATTAGCAAGTCATTCAATTATTTTTATTGTCAAAATTGGCGTTGGAAGATTATGTAAATAATAATAAAACCCATAAACCAAAAACTGAGCTTAGGAAGAGGCGATATTGAGAAGACAATAAATTGGTAAATTACTTCCACGTCCAGTGAAAGTATAGTGATGCAAAAAAATAATTTTTTTGTTGCTGTTGAAATAGGCTTAAAATGTCATGAAACATGGAGATTTTAAATTTGAGAGAAAAAAAATTGTCTGTCGGTCTGTAACTTTTTTTTGTACCCACGTTTACTCTGGAATCGTTTATGATATTGGCTTGAAATTTGGTACATTTATGTATTATAACAAAATCTAGATCTAGATCATATTTTGATCTAATTCAGTTGAAAGGTTCGGGGGTAAATGGGGTAAATAAGGGTAAATAGGCAAAGCAAGCAGGTAAGGAGTCTGTAAAATTGAAATTTAGGGCATGTACGAAAAGTCAAGGTCTCAACATTTTTTTGGCATCAGCCACCCCCCACTATCACCCCCAATACCAGCCTCACATTATTATGAAAGGGAGAAAAAAATATTAAAGTGTGATTATTTAGTGTATATTCAAGAACGTAATGTCTCAAAAAAATTTTCTACCACCTCCATTGCCACCCCCACCCAATTATTAAAGGGAGTAAAATATTAGATTGAAATTCAGTATGTATAAGACTTGGATATAAAATCTGGATGTGGAAGTAGTGATTTCTTGGGCAGCGGTTTTTTAATTGTAATGTACGTGTTCACTGACCTTCATAAAAGATGTGTAGTTTATTTATTAAATACCAATTAATTCCACGTCCAGTGTAAGCATAGTAACGCAATAAAAATATATTTCTTTTGTTGAAATAGGCTTAAAATGTCGTAAAACGTCGAGATTTTAAATTTGAGCAAAACAAATTTTCTGTCTGTCGGTCTGTAACTTTTTTGTGCGCACATTTACTCTGGAACCGTGTATCATATTGACTTGAAATTTGCTACACTTGTGTATTATAATGAGATCTAGAACTAGATTGATGTTTTGATCTAATTTCGTTGAAGGGTTCGGGGGTAAATAGGGTAAATGTTGTAAATAATGATGAATAGGCAAAGCAAGCAGGTAAGAATCCATAAAATTTCAATTTAGGGCATGCACGAAATGTCAAGGTCTCAAAATTTTTTTGGCATCAGCCACCCCCCACTATTACCCCCAATACCACCCCCATTATCACCCCCACCCTATTATTAAAGGGAGTAAAAAGTTAAATTGGGATTAAGTGTGTATACAAGAACCAAGGAACTCTCTCAAAAATTTTTTGGCATTAGCCACCCCCTCTACCACCCCCATTGCCACCCCTACCCTATTATTAAAGGAAGTAAAATATTACATTGGGATACAAAATCTGGATGTGGAGTAGTGATTCCTTGGGGAGCGTCTTTTATTATTGTCTTCTCAATATCGCCTCTTTGTACGGTCTGACAATTTTTGGTTTATGGGCTTCATTGTTATTATTTACATAACTTCCAGCGCCAGCTTTGATAATCAAAATAATTGCAAGACTTGCTAATAAAAATAATTATCCTTAATATGGAGCATGTTTGAAGAAAACAAATATTGCCAATGTTGAATATGAGATGGTTATAATTTTTAAAGTTCAACTGATAACGCTCTAAATAAGCATTGTAAATAATTTTGTTTAAACAATTGTGTGCTACATGATTCGGTAACATGATATAAATTTTAAATATGCTATATTCTGTTAAAAACCAATATTATTTTATTAAATTTTGGTCACATCCATTTGAAATATGTGTGGTTTTGAGAGAGATAATCAAAAGAGAGCGTGAACTGTATATCTGCTCATGATTCAGACCTCGGCGGGGCACACAGCCCGGAGAGTAGCTGTTGGTTGCAGTCTGGTTACGTTCCTTATAGTAAATTAAGGATTTTATTTTTTATTATGTTTTAATGAACTTATTGTTACTTAGGTGTGCCTCGACAAAAAGAAACAGGAGCGACTAAATAATTTTCAATTTAATTTTTTTTCTCGGTCAGTGACTGGCTACTTACATCTCCAACGTAAATAATTGAATTTGCTTACAGATGATTTGTATGGATGGTTAGTTGTATTCATATTACCAATTAATTCAGCGTTAAATCCCATACTGTACACTTTCACAACGCCCAAGTATAGAACGCAGATAATAAAAAAAGTCCCTATTTTGATAAAAGAAGTAGCGAATGTAAATAAAAATAATGGAAATAAAATTTGCGATGCAGGTAAATAACTCTCATTTCAAAACATTACAAGATAGTTTTAAATGATTGCAAAAGGCTGCCAGTAGCATTTTGCCGTTGCCAAATAAATTAAAAATAGTCCTGTATTCCTTCTGAAATCCTGGAAGGAATTGGAACCTTTAGTGTGGATACTGCCTCTAATGTGGTGTTCCCAAATTAGTGGAGTAAAATCTTGTAGAACGTAATTTTGGCCATCCGAAGTGGAATATTACAACTTTTCCATGCCTGAGAAGTAATTTGAAAAATGTGTTTTGAAAAACAAACCTACATTGCGCTATTAAGTTAACGGTTTGAGCTACGATTATGAATTTTTGCAAACTTACTTAAAAAACTATAGCGCTTCTAACGCTATTCTCCAAATTTTCAAAGTTAAAGGCTTTTTCGAAAAAATAAGCCCCAAAGTCGTCACTAGCAAATACATGCATTGAAAACTTCACCACGCGAGCAAATATGGTAATTATTCAAAATTTAGGTATGTATATATGAAGTCAAATGTAGACAAAACTATAGAAAAGTTAAAAAAAAAAAAATCAGCTCGCTTGGTCTCATAGTTTTCGAGCAATCGATTTTTTAATACGCCTCATTTTGATAGCGTCATTTGCCAAGGACTCTGGGGCTCGAAGACGCACTGTACTAACAATCTGTCTATGGCGCGGCGGAGATAGTATTTTCGCAAGATTGCATGTATTTTATTATTATTACTTAATTACTTACCGCTATACTGTTAATAGGCCTTGTAAGTTGAAGTTTTCGTATTGTTCATTCGTTTCCATAGAAAACAAAATTTGTAGTACTTTTGTAATTATTATTCCTAAGCGATACATGTGCGGTTGTCAATCGAATGAAAATCACACATGATTGCTGATGTTAAAGTTATTTTTATATATTTTTAATCCAATGCATGCAAGATACTTCTATCATCCGAAAAATAGTATGTTTAACCTATAGAGTTACTGAAGTCTAGTTTCTAGACTGGAAAACACAATAATATACAATTCAAACCTTCTTTCATTTTTATAAAATATCTTTTTAAATCCACAATTGCAAAAACCAAGATGTCTCTTGTGCAATTATAAAAATACAAATATGAACAATTTGAATCACACGGTAATCATTATTTTTTATAAGAGTGAAAAAAGAATTGATTCGTATATTGTCGTGTTCCCTTCCAGTCTGGTGGCTGGACAATTGTTGCGGTTGTTAAGCGCATTCATTAGAACGGAATATTGGAAATTTAAAAAATTCTCTTCCTATTTAGAAAATAATGTATATGCATTGTCAATAGTAAACAATAAAAAATGTAAGCATTTGTTATATAAGAATTTTATAAAAATGATCAGAAATTTCAAATCAGTTTGTATATAATGAATAATAAAAAAATAAGTTATATTATTATAATTAATTGTATTACTTTTGCTTCTGACGTTAGATAGTAGATATAAACCAAAACATGTTTGTAAATTATTTTTAGAAAATTGTTTTAAGTAAAAGCTCATGATAATATTTGACATAGTTAAGCAATTCCTATTATCTCTATTCTCATCGGGTGCTCTTAAAAGCCATTTTGAAAATGTCAATAAAACATCAGGAACTTGACTTTCGAATTCTTCTTTTGTCATTTCGTTAAGAGAGAGAAAGGCTTTTCTTGTCGCCTTATGGCCAAATATAGCTTTTTGCAAAAGTTCCACAGTTCTATGAAGAATTTGATTGTCAGAGAAGTTTAAAGAGGAAATTCCTCATCTGAATACTGAATCTAAGATTATCAGCAACTTTATCTGAATTACATTTTATTCGACTTCTGTCTAATTTTTACAACTAAATTTTTATATTAAATGTATTTGCTGTAACATGATTTGTGGTATTTCGCGTCATAAGCAAAAAGATTGTTATAATTGGCAAGTCGGGAGATCATTTCTGAATCACCACATCTGTTAGCAACGTCTAAAATTTTTACCCGTGTCGATTGTCCTGTACCTAATTGATTGAATAATTTAATCTAATTAATATTAGCAACACAATATGATTAGAAAATCATATAATATAGAGGCTCTAACAGAAAAAATGTGGTGTTCCAGTAGACCTTCGAAAACATTCTTTTTTTTTTCGAATTTTGTTTTGCACTCCAAAGATAAAATTTTAAAGAATGTGTATATGTTGTATATGTTTTTAAAAATCACATTTCTTTGAAGAAAAAAATTATTATTTTTCTGCGATTTGGAGGGCGTCTTCAGCCCCTTCATCTCAGAAATGGAGCAAGAAAGTAAAAAAATGTATATTAAAATTTGCACTTATCGAGATCTACTGCTAATTTTTTTGGTCAGTTCAAAGCTGTTAATTTAAACTAGTACTCGGCGAAGTAGATGGGTCGGAAGGCATTAACTTGGTAATAATATTTCTTCGACTAATATACGAACTTCGACAAGATGTATGAAATTTTTAACTTTTCATACCAGACAATATTGTGACAATATTGTATTTTTATGAATAAGAACATTCTTGACAAATTCATTTTGTCGAGATTCAACTGCATTTATTAAGGATACGATAAAATGTCAATAGCAGGTAACCAACATAAAATTGTGTAAATCGCTCTAAAAAAATTGGTATAGTTAATAACTGAAAACGAAAACATTCAGCTTATTGTGAATACAATGCAAATTTACTAGAAAAAGTTACAAGTCAAACGTTCGTCCTTTTTCTTTTTATGTACGAAGTACAATTTTGGCGATTTTTGTTTACTATGCCTTTTACTAAAAATTGTACTTCGTACACAAAAACAAATTGTACGAACGTTTAACTTGCAACTTTTTTCTACTAAATCTGCATTTTATTTACAATAAGCTGACTGTTTTCGTTTTTAGTTATTAACTATACAGATTTTTTAGGGCCATTTATGTTTTATGTTGGTTACATGTTCGGCTACATTTCGATGGTAGCCTTAAATTTAGCAATCCTTTTTCTGTTGGTTTATTGACAATCATGTCCTTAGAAGAGTCACAAAGATTTCCACAAATTATATATAACCAATTTTGTTTCATTTTCAATAGAAATTAACTAAAATTATTTGTCCTCGCCTAGTTTTCATGTAAGAATTTACTTACGAAACTTTATTTGCCAAATTTTAAAACATAAATAATAAATACGAAAGATATTACTCTATAATATCCCATACACTTCCTCAATACATAAATACTGTACGACTGATCATCGAACGTTATTACCCGGGGGTCTGGCGTACTATATTAACTCTGAAAATGAAACGCATTAAAAAGTTTTCTATAGTTTTGTCTAAATTTGACTTCATATATACATAAATAAATTTTGAATAATTAACAAAGTTGCTCGCATGGTGAAGTCTTCAATACACGGATTTGCTAGTGGCGACTTTGGGGCTTATTTTCTCGAAAAGGCCAAACATTTTGAAATTTTGGAGAGTGTCGTTAGAAGTGCTTTTTGAGTAAATTTACAACAAATCATAATCGTAGCTCAAACCATTGATTTAATAGCGCGATGTATGTTTTAATAAACACGTTTTTCAAATTCCTTCTCAGATATGAGAAAAACGCTTTTGCAAAATTCTGCCCTACTAAATAAAGTTGTAGACATCCATTTGGGATGGCCAAAATTAAGCGCTACAAAATGGTATATGGTAATTTGGTTATACCTTAAAAAAAATACTACCAGAAATAAGCGAGATAGAGGAGCGATTTTACTCTACTAAATATCAAAACACTTGAATATATCCAGATGATGCCATCATTGCTAGCGAAACCCGCGTTTAATATAGTGCTGTTTGTCGAATCGGAAATAAACTGAATTGAATATGTTATCCTTGTATATTTGCGGAGATTTCGATTCACACTCATGTGAACGTTCTCTATCGAAAACACATTTTTATAGATTGTAAAATGAACAATTTTTCTGTTTCAGATTCTGACAATTTTAAACTAGCCTGTGGAAATGGTGGGAACTTAAATTCTAATGTCAAAATAGTAGTAAATAAGTTTTAAAGGATGGGGTCTTATATGCGGTTATTCATTTGGTCAAGATGTTTGCAGCTTCATCTTAAAATAGACTAATAAAAGTTGCATATTTGTTATACAAAATTATGTACTGACTGTATAGCTACAATAAACTACACCATCCGAGTAATTAATGTTTTCAATTTTATGTAAAGACTGTATTAAATGTAATAAATAAATACTGTATTATACATACTTCTCTTGCTACCTACCTTTTTAAATTTTCCTGATATCATAGTAAACTGGAGAACTAAGTGTGACAAGTTGAAAAGGACAAGAAGTTTCATGACATATTTACTACTTCATCCATACACGCAGGTCATAATCGATAATTTAAATAAAGCCTTATCATTAATAGTCAAATTAAATTTATTTTGTAATAACAAATATTTCCAGTGGTAAACATGCACTTGATGCGATGATATATCAATTTTAATAAACGATTTTTAAATTATTTTGAAAAAATTGTGCAAGTATGTTAATCCGTTTAGAAGTGAACCATTTAAAAGCGAGACACCTCTCTAAAATTTTTATTTGTGTTTTAATTGATACAGCGTCAATAAATCTGCCGTGGTGCAAAATTTCAGATCAAAATTAAGAATTTCAAGGCCTAATTCGATTTTCTTCAAGGCCAAAAATCCAGAAAAAGTGCATTTTTTTAAAACTGAAATTTGACTACGCCACTGAGTTTAGGATACCTTCAAATGCATGTGACCGAAATTTAACAAAAACATATTTGTTTACGATATCCAGCTTTTTCCAGACTTTTAAAACGGGACGCGAGACTCACGGGGCACGAAAAACGCAACCGTTTCGAAACGTATAAATACGCACAGCCAAACCAAGGCAGCCAAACCAAGGCAAGTTCAGATTTTGACAGTGACTCCTGTGTTAAGTATTCGCGAAGTGGTTTTTGAAAGTTTAGTTATTTAAAAGTGGTTTTAAGTGTAATAAGTTAATTTACTAGTGTATCCGGTCCGGTTTCTATTTAATTAAAATTGTAGTTACCCACTGTCTAGCTAGTTAGGCTTTCTTATTTTTCTGACCCTGCATACTTTTCGTGACCAGCTATTCAAATCTAGCTTCCCAGACCGAAAATTGGTTAAAAAGAGTTAGTTTTAAGTATTCGTCTTAAGTGGCCCTAATTAATTTTAAGAAAATCCTCTCGCCTTAAGTGGCCCCAACATTTTTCATTCGCCTTCGTGGCCCAACTTTTTAAGTGAATTTTTTCAGATTAAAATTTGAATAAACAGTTTATTAAAAATATTTTCGCAGAAGTTTTAAAGACTGAATTTCTGTTGTCGATTAGTTTCTATTTCAGTAGGAAACCTGTTAAATAAACTAATATCCATTTTAAACTCTGTTCAGTTAAGAATCTAAATAAATAATTTTTTACTTTTCGTTTAAAACAGAGTGTTTTAATTACACGAAAATTCATACACAGGGTGTAGTCGTTGACCCTGCCATAACTACAAAATACTAATCAATGCTAAATATAACAGACTTTAAAGACAAGTGTTAAAAAAACAGTGCAAAAGACAATATACAGGGTGTAGCAATTGACCTTAACCACCATTACAAGAAATTAACCCTGAGACTTTTCTAACCAAAATTAAGTGCACGAAAGGCTCCCGGAGTCTCTTTCAAGCCCTAAGGCCCCAAGCTCTGCCGACAATTTTCCTCGCCTCACACATCTTCCAGCTGCTTGTATATCAGTGTATGCGCGGAAGCTATACAGCCTTAAGGGGGGATGTAACGCCGTCGGTCCCTTGTCTATTAAATGTTAGGCGAGTAAAAGATCCCTACTTTTCTTAAGGGAAGAGGTTCGGCAAAAATTCCTGTTTGGGGGTAGCTCGTCTACAGGCGTCGGTGTTAGGCTTCAGTAGCGGAAATAGGCCGACGTTAAATAAATGTATAAAAAAAAATTATGCATTGACAATAATGGTGGACAAATCGAACATCTTTTATGAGTTATCATTTATTTATATTTAAATTTCCTAAATAAATCTTTTTTATCTATTTTGTATAAATATTTGGTTTCTTCTTCCATTTTTTTTTTAATACATTTATTTAACGTCGGCCTATTTCCACTACTGAGGCCTATCACCGACGCCTGTAGACGAGCTACCTCCAACCAGAAATTATGCCGAACCTTTAAGAAGAGTAGGGATCTTTTACTTGCCTAACATTTAATAGACAAGGGACCGACGGCTTTACATCCCCTCCGAAGGATGGTATATCCCCTCTACAACCCTCGCCTAAGGTTGTATAGCTTCCGCGCATACACTGATATACAAGCCGCTGGAAGATGTGTGAGGCGAGGGCGCGGTCTTCTTCTTCCTTACTGTAAACCATTGTTTCATTACAGAAATGCCACTTATCAAACATAATGGTTGTCATTTTCATAGCTCACTTTAATAACGTTAACTTTTCCATATTTTTCAACTAATAGTTGATAGATTGGACCTTTACTTGGTGAAAATCCATATTACAGGTACACAAAAAACAAGTATAATTGTTTGATTTTCACAAATTTATTTTAACATCATATAACTTAAAACAACAATTGTTTCGCAACACTGTGGCTTCTTCAGTATTGGTAGTATTATTACTCAACATATGAAGAAGCCACAGTGTGGCGAAACAATTGTTATGTTTTTAAGTTAAAATAAATTTGTGAAAATCAGACAATTAAACTTGTTTTTTGTGTACTTACAATACAGTTTATTTTCTTCTTTGGTAAACAATAAACAATGAAAAATAAACATATTTTAAATTTCCTATTTAACATTAACAAAAAGACACATAACATTACACAAATAAATTCTGGCCACTACTGACGTTATCAATTTGGCCAGTTTTGAAGTAGAGATAGTTGTACAATTTGCTGTTCTAAATGTTCAATTGCATTTCTCATTTCTTCAATTTCGCCACCCGGTGAAAATAAATCTTCTCTTAACTCATCTATCTTGATGGACACCTTCAACATCACCATTTGTAAATCTAAAAGCATTCTTGTCAACTGGTAAATAACATGTGTACCTTGATATTTTACATCTGCCTTAATTTCGCCGAATAAGGCTTTCATTTCGTCGTTTACCGCCTCTTTTGCTGCAGTTTGTTTATCCATTAGCATATCGTTATTAGTCGAAGCTGCTTGATCTAAGCCAGTAATTGGCGATATGGTACTGCATTCTGTTAAATCTTGACGCAAGAATTTTGGAGTCGAGCATTTTTGTTTAGAATCTACTAGACCGATTTTTTCAGAGAGAGTCTTAGTTGGATTGATGGCAGTAGTGGTACTTTTGCTTTCTTGCCACTTTGACGCTTCTTCATTTTTAATGCTATCATCTTCTTGGCGTAGTGAATCAACTGTAGTGTTCTTGTCCAAACCCAATGCAAGCATAAACGAATCACCTCCTTCCACTGAGTTGCCTGACGTTCTCATGCTATCAACCATTTCGTTAGAAGGAACTTGGACAAATATTCCAAATAACTCGCTGGTGCGCTTGCTTGCCTCCTCAGAAGACGGGATGAGAGTTGCGCTGTCAGCAGAAAAGCTACAAAAACTAGAGTCAGTTGCTGTCTCTGACAAATTTTGAAAAGCAAGGTGTTTTATAGCGCTATTATGAGCTTGAAATGAATGGACAGGTTCTTGGATTTTTCTTGAATCATAGATGTAAAGCTTGCCATTCTGCGATGCCGTAACAAAGTATGTTCCATCAGGAGAAAAGTCCACAGCTATTATATTATTCTCGACTGAAACACTGGCAATGCTTTTATTGTCCACAATGTCGTAGAAGCGGAACTCTCTGTCTGCACCAGTCGACAGGGCTAGATCGGAATTTATGGGAGAAAACGCTACCGATGTCACGGGTGCATTATGAGCCTTCTTGTAAAATTTTGCCTTATTAACGTTACTATCCCAAACAGCAACGATGCCCTCGTTGCTCCCGCCAATAATTAGATTCCTTTTTATCAAATTGGTACGCAAACAATTTACAGAACTAGATTGCGGCACTCTGAGTGTGCTAGATAGAGTATTTGTTACATTACTGTATAATAGAACGTCTCCATTAATACAACCTGCCACGCAATGCGTATCTTTAGCCGTAAAGTCAACATGCGTTATCATACCTGATGCTCGAGGAAATCTTTTTTTCGTATTCCTGTTCTTTATGTCGTAAACCGACACTAGCCCGCTTTTTGATCCTAATGCAATAAGGTTCTTCGCTGAGTTTTGAAAAGCAGCACAAGTTGGTTCGACTATGTCCTGGATAGAGTTTACTAATTTTAAGTGGTTTCCTACACGCACTATCTCGGTTAGTGCCGAATATGGAACCAGCGCCAGCAAATTTCCATCTCTGCTCCACGAAATACTTCGGATCGGTCCTTTCACTTTTGTTCCAGGTTGGTATATGTGTGCTAAATTGGCAGTTGAAAATTCATGGAATTTTACGGTTGTTGAAGCTGATGCAATAAACATTTTTCTGAAAATGAAAAAAAAAAAAGAATAGACTTTGGTAAGTATAATAAAGCTGATGAGATAAAAAAGGTTATTGTGCAGGGTTATTAACTATATATTGACCCCCTTATTTCTGTTATTATTGAAAATAGAAGAAAAAAGTATCACATAAAAGTTGTAGGACCTTACCTATATTTTATTGAAACGTGATAAAAATAAAATCATGTATAGGTCACGTGGTACGATATAAATATATGTTTTTTTAAATGGAACATCCTATATATTATTGCATTTTCGAGAAGCTCTTTTCCCCTAATTTCAAATATGTAATATTACATATTTGAAATCAGGGGAAAAAGAGCTTCTATAGGTCTAGGTAAAGGTCTATCTTAAACACTTCTTGACATATTTGACATTCAAAATGCAAATGAGCTGATGCTTTATTGCAAGAAGAGCCATGCGTGTCAAAACACAAGTGAAACAAAAATAACAAGGTAGGCCACAAAAATAATTATTTTATTGTTTATTCAACCTTGACATATCAAGCCGTCATTATTAACACTTATTTAATCAAAATGGGTCATAGTGAGGCTGAAAAGGTCGAAAAAACAATAAAAATAAGTGCGCCGCAAGAAGAGAATACATGTCGTTGTATCCGAATCGAGCGATTCCTAGTGTAAACACGTTTTTGAATGTTTATCGTCATGTAAATAGGACCCATAGTTTTTCAAGAAAACGACGTAACGTTACAGCAAACCAGGAAGAAGATCTAGATATATTGTTATATTTTGAAGGTAAAAAGTAATTTATTATAAAAACAGATTGATACCTTATTTTAATATTTGTTTTAGAAAATTCTGTTAACAGTTTATAAAATGTTTGTCGTAAAATGGAAAAAAGTTATTCCAACATTCAAAGAACTTTGAAAAAACATCAATATAGGCCTTACAGAATATTACCCGTCCAGGAACTGAATAAAGACAAAAAACGTAGCAGATTGGAGTTTGGAATTAGATGAAAATCCTTATTATTTAAAGAAGTTATGTGGACAAATAAATCAAGATTTCCCACGGCGGGAGTTTTTAATAGAAAAAACAGACGTTCCTGGGAGAATAAAACAAAGGTCCAGCAAATAAAAAAATCGGGTAGAAAATCAATCAACGTTTAGGTAGATCGTCTAATTCAAGAATTCCCTATGGACGTATCGTCTAGAATAATTTGTCATCAGGACGGGGTGACTCCACATTGCGTTTTAGAAGTTCGGGAACATTTAAATAATCCATTTCTTATTTGGATAGGCAATGCTGAGACCACTCGATGGCCACCAAATAGCCCTGATTTGACGCCATTAGATAGCTTTTTATGGGGGCTTTTAAAAGACAAAGTCAATTTTAATCATAACCACAATCTTCAGGCCATTAAAGCAAAAATTCAAGAAAAACAGAAACCATAATAACGCTATTTGCAATATTTTCCTAAAATTAAGAAGACGCTATGAGCTTTGCCAATGCAAATCAATAAAATAATGGTGGCCAGTTTGAAAAATTTCTTTAATTGATTACTTATGTAGTAGTGTAGTAAATCTGTTTTTAATTAATTAAATATGATGTTAATTCTAATATCATATTAATCATTTACACGTGATTATAGTTAGGTCATGTATAATTTACATGTTGACAATAGCACTTTTCATACGTGAAAGCATTTTCACATACTGTTAGCGTGCGTTAAAGATTTATCACATGCTATGTGAAACCAATAATTTTCAAGCGTAATTAGTAGAGCGTAGTTAGTAGCACTTATCAAAGTAGTCGTAGAAACAACTTTTTGTTTTACTAGTGAATAAACAACTTTTTACGGTGTTGTTGCTATGGAGTTAATAATGACGGTTTGAAATGTCATTGAATTGAATAAACAATAAAATAGTTATTTTCGTGGCCTACCTTGTTATTTTTGTTTCACTTGTGTTTTGATACGCATGGCTCACTCTTCTTGTAATAGGTAATGCTTTATTGTTGATTAATTTTCTACTCATACACATTCTTTAAATCAAATTGATAAATATTATTTTTATTAATGAAATAATATATTAAATACAAATAATAATATTAAAGAAGTGAAACTATTTAAAAATAATAAATAATAAATTTTTAAATTGTTTCACTTCTTTAATATTATTATTATTATTTGTATTTAATACATTATTCCAATGATAAAAATAATATTTATCAATTTTATTTAAAAAATGTGCACGTTTATTATTGCATAGAAGTTGTTAATGAATATTTAGATTATTCAATTATAGCAGCCTACAAAAACTATAAAAACGTTATCGGTGACGATTGAAATCCATGAAGGTAAATTTTATTTTCTATCACGAAAACGGTTGGTAACACGGCATTTTTAAACAGAAGAAAAAGTTTTAGAATGAACAAGGGAATCAAATAATATTTTATTCTGAAATGTAAAATAAGTGGATTTTAAAAATATTTTTCAAAATATATTAGGGGTGCCCATTACACCCCTTGGTGAAGCACTCAAGAGGATGAAAAAAATTCACAAGATGCCTTTCAATATGTGTAGTAGACATGATAAATATTTTGTTTTTTGGAATTTTATTTTTTGATTAAAAAAATTAAAATAGTTTTTAAGGTACCCCTCTAAAGGGGCTATAACTTGAAAACGAAGGGGTATTTTGAAAAATGTTATATGAAGAACCCCAATTAATTTGGGCTAAGGAATTAACAGTTAATTTTTTTCTACTTTGTTTCCGGACACCCTGTATTACGCCCCCAGAATTCAAAATTTTTACTTTTTAAATAGCAAAGTTACAGAGTGTCACATGTCCCCTGTATAAAACTATATTTTCTCAAGTAGCCGTTTTTTCGTAAATACTAAACAACAAAATACCAAAAAGCGGTTTATAATTAAATATTCGTAATTAATGCCTCGGCATTTCAGTGAAAAGAAATATTTTCTTATATCATATGACTGATGGTCGAGAGTTGAGCGCACTTGCCTCTCACTCAAAAGTTCCGGGTGTGATATCCGGTCATGGCAGTGGAAATACTGTGAGAGGGATTTTTCCACTATACACGGATATTGAGTCCCTTGTCTCTAAATGTGTAGCCCCCTCCCACACAAGGCTCTTCTAGAGCCTTCCGGGATAATGGGGGTCGTCATTACCTGTGGTGTATTTATTTATTATCATTTTATCTGTTAAAATTACAACTGTAATAAAACAATATTTAATAAATTATTTTAAAAAATTAAATGAAACTTTTTACTATTTGACACTTTATAATCTTTCTTTTTCCCACCCTGTATACTTTTTTCTACTAAAAGTATGTTAAATTTTCTATTTCCATGGTAATATAATGTTTCATTGTAAAATGAAGTAAGAATGAGTTATTAATTTTTTTAGAGTGGTTATTGTTCCCAGTCACATTTTATTCATAAATAATTTTTTAAGGTACATCAGCTTTAGAAAGATAGACAAAGGACACATCGACATACAAGTCGACCTTAATTTTCGTGTAATATTATATTTTTTGAAACATTCACGTTCATAGCCATAAATATCTAGTGAAAATTTAGTTAATTTATCTGCTAAATAGTACATCTGACAATAAGGGTACATACCTTAATTTGATATTATTATGTCTAATTTTAACTGGTAACGGCACTTGTCTTCGAACTAATAATAAATTTGCTTTGAAATCGCTCTTTTAAAAAACACTGGCAAAAAAAGTTTGTGGCTCCACGTATTATTAGTCTAGGAGCTAGCTCATGTCACGTGTGCACTCTTATGTCCTCTAAGTTTGATTGAGGGACCTAATTACATAATCGGTGTATTAAAAATAAATTACTAAATTTTGCTTTCATACCTCCGTAACGGGTGCGGCGATTTTAAATTTGTCCAGCCCATTTCACTCCTTATTGTTAAAAGACAAAGAAATTGTCTGCAACAGTTATTGAAATATTTTAAGATTTTAATTTTTCAGTTCACAAAGGAATGTGTGCCTATCCCATTTATAGGATAATAGTTGAGTAATTCAGAATTTTAATTTTTTTCCAGGTAATAGAGTCAAGGTAGAGTGAAACAGAATGACCCATCCAGTAGGGCTTGTTAATCGCAGGAAGTATAAAAATTACAGAAAATACATTGTGCGCCCTATGCATTTTCTGTCGAAAAGTGAAGCGATATATATATATATATATATATATATATATATATATATATATATTCACTTTTCACAAATTTAAAATCGGCGCACCCGTTACGGAGGTATGAAAGCAAAATTTAGTAATTTATTTTTAATACACCGATTATGTAATTAGGTCCCTCAATCAAACTTAGGGGACATAAGAGTGCACACGTGACATGAGCTAGCTCCTAGACTAATAATACGTGGAGCCACAAACTTTTTTTGCCAGTGTTTTTTAAAAGAGCGATTTCAAAGCAAATTTATTATTAGTTCGAAGACAAGTGCCGTTACCAGTTAAAATTAGACATAATAATATCAAATTAAGGTATGTACCCTTATTGTCAGATGTACCATTTAGCAGATAAATTAACTAAATTTTCACTAGATATTTATGGCTATGAACGTGAATGTTTCAAAAAATATAATATTACACGAAAATTAAGGTCGACTTGTATGTCGATGTGTCGTTTGTCTATCTTTCTAAAGCTGATGTACCTTAAAAAATTATTTATGAATAAAATGTGACTGGGAACAATAACCACTCTAAAAAAATTAATAACTCATTCTTACTTCATTTTACAATGAAACATTGTATTACCATGGAAATAGAAAATTTAACATACTTTTAGTAGAAAAAAGTATACAGGGTGGGAAAAAGAAAGATTATAAAGTGTCAAATAGTAAAAAGTTTCATGTAATTTTTTAAAATAATTTATTAAATATTGTTTTATTACAGTTGTAATTTTAACAGATAAAATGATAATAAATAAATACACCACAGGTAATGACGACCCCCATTATCCCGGAAGGCTCTAGAAGAGCCTTGTGTGGGAGGGGGCTACACATTTAGAGACAAGGGACTCAATATCCGTGTATAGTGGAAAAATCCCTCTCACAGTATTTCCACTGCCATGACCGGATATCACACCCGGGACTTTTGAGTGAGAGGCAAGTGCGCTCAACTCTCGACCATCAGTCATATGATATAAGAAAATATTTCTTTTCACTGAAATGCCGAGGCATTAATTACGAATATTTAATTATAAACCGCTTTTTGGTATTTTGTTGTTTAGTATTTACGAAAAAACGGCTACTTGAGAAAATATAGTTTTATACAGGGGACATGTGACACTCTGTAACTTTGCTATTTAAAAAGTAAAAATTTTGAATTCTGGGGGCGTAATACAGTTATTTAACGTCAGCCTATTTCCACTACTGAGGCCTAACACCGACGCCTGTAGAAGAGCTACCCCCAACCAGGAATTCTTGCCGAACCTCTTCCCTTAAGAAGAGTAGGGATATTTTACTTGCCTAACATTTAATAGACAAGGGACCGACGGCTTTACATCCCCTCCGAAGGGTGGTATATCACCTATACAACCCTCGCCTAAGGTTGTATAGTTTTCGCGCATACACTGATATACAAGCCGCTGGGAGATGTGTGAGGCGAGGACGCGGTCTTCGTTGGGACGGTCACCCATCCAACTACTAACCACGCCTAACGTTGCTTTACATCGCATATCGAAATATGTACATAGTAAAGACACGCTCGCCCCAAGCGATATTTAGATCTGTGTTTAGGTGAAAATGGAATAAAGAACATTAAAAGTGCGTCTGAACACATTGCAGAGGTGTTTTGCAAAGTATTGATGATGAAAATAGTATACAATATTATGACTTGCTACATGCTTTACATACTTAAAGGAAGAAGACCTGAAGAGAAACAAGAAAAAGATGAATCAAGCACCAAAGAGGAAAGTGGTGCCAGCCCCCTAGAACAACGTCCAAGAAGAATGGGTCCCCAATCTAGCGGACCGCAATTTAAAACATGTGTAACCTGTAACAAAATAAAAGTAAAGGGAGACTCCAAACTGTACCGGATTTGTGATGAGTTCAGAGCAGAACAACCACTTATTAAAACCTCTCGGTTTTACCTCGAATGCAGTTTTTCAGCGAATGAGTACATTGGAAGATATAAACCGCGTTCTCCTGCTGTCATCCATTGTCACAAAAACTGCATCATGAGAGGGATATGTATTATGAGAGGGATAGTGAAAAAGATGCAGCTGAAGAAGTTGCCGATTAGGAGAGTCTGAGAGAATCTTTTAAGCAATTTTTGATGAGAGTGGATCTTGAACGCAGAGGATATTCAATGTCTTACCTACTCAAGGAACTATTTGCCAAGTGAGAAGCACATACCAAATCGTAAAGAACCGCCGCCCAAGGAATCACTACTTCCACATCCAGATTTTGTATCCAATTCTTATACACACTAAATCCCAATGTAATATTTTATTCCCTTTAATAATAAAGTGGGGGTGGCTAATGCAAAAAAAAAAAAATTGGAAGTGCTTGGTTCTCGTATACACACTAAATTCCAATTTAATTTTTTATTCTCTTAAACAATAGGGTGGAGGTAGCAATGGGGGTGGTAGAGGGGTAGCTAATGCCAAAATAAATTTTAGAGGTTCTTGGTTCTCGTACATACACTAAATCCCAATTTAAATTTTTACTCCCTTAATAATAGGGTGGGGGTGGCAATGGGAGTGGTAGAGGAGGTGGCTAATGCCAAAAAAACTTTAGAGTCTCTTGGTTCTCGTATACACACTAAATCTCAATTTAATTTTTTACTCCCTTTAATAATAGGGTGGCGGTGGCAATGGAGGTGGTAGAGGGGGTAGCTAACGCAAAATATTTTTAAGACGTTTCGTTCTTGTATACACACTAAAGCACATTTTAATTTTTTTACTCCCTTTCATAGTAGTGTGGGGGTGGTATTGGGAATGATAGTGAGGGGGGGGGGGGTGGTTCTGATGCCAAAAATTTTTTTGAGACCTTGACTTTTCGTACATGCCTTAAATTGCAATTTTATGGACTTTTACCTGCTTGCTTTGCCTATTTGCCCTTATTTACCCCATTTACCTCCGAATCCTTCAACGGAATTATATCAAAATATAATCTAGTTTCAGATCTCGTTACAATATATAAGTGTACAAAATTTCAAGTCAATATCATAACCGATTCCATTGTAAACGTGCGCAAAAACAAAGTTACAGACAGACAGACCGACGCGACAGACAGGAAAATTTTTCGCTCAAATTTAAAATTTCGATGTTTCATGACATATTAAGCCTATTTCAACAAAAAAAAATATTTTTTTTGCTTAACTGTACTTCCACTGGATGTGGAAGTAATAAAAAATATACTTATAGAGCAACTTAGTGATGATATTTCTTTCACTTACTGAAGGGATCATTCTATATCACAAATGGTATTTTCCAGTAAAATAAGTGCAGGTAATCTAGCTGAAGACATTTGTGATTCTGATTCTGTTAAAAAAATATTCTGAAATATTGCGCAGTGATATTAAAAATTTTGATTTTGGCTTAGAAGATACAGACTGTAATGCAAATGATTTATATCAATCTTTGCCGGAGCTAAAAAACAAAAAACCAAAGTCCTGGCTAAAATTTTGCTGTGGTTTATTTCCGTCCTATCAGACTTCTAAACAAGTTCAGTAAAAATGTTATAAAATGGTGCAGATACTGTTTTATCCTTCCAAGACTACTTGACGAGAGTAAACCAGAAAACAGGATTTCTGTGGGCTGATGAAGGCATATACAGAACAGCTAGAGAAATAAAACTTATACAGCCAGTAAAGTTTTCGAACATATTTCTTGACTTAGGAGGTTTTCGTTTAGCAAAGGAAGTTATGGCATGTAATGGAAAATATTTAGCAGGAAGTGGAGTTGAAAACATTTTTATTGAAATGGAAACATTTGGTCCAAATAATGTTGAGAGAGAAAAGTATTATTCTCGTGCTATCAGAGGTTTTCCCATGCTAGCTGAAGCTTTGCATGCACATATAATGACAAAGTATTACCTTTTAACGAGGGATAGAACGAAAAAAACAACAAAATTTAGCAAAATTTTCAATATGGCGGTCAAACGGCCATGCTCTGTGCTATGTGACAATTTTTTTAACACGCTTTCAAGTATGTAATAAGGCCCCACAATCAAACTTAGGGGACATAAAGAGTGTACACGTGACATGAGCTAGCCGCTTTACTATTAGTATTTTATTTAACTTTATGTAGAATCGCTGTACATTCATTTCACTCTGACAGAGATAGATTTTTAAAATGTGTATTCTATTGCTGGGAGTTATATTATCTTGTCAATAGTTATTGAATACCTATACCTACTTCAGAAAATAATTAAATTTATACGAATTATTGCCGGGGATATTGAACATTGTATTAATTGAGCTTTCGTTTTTATTTTATTTTTCACAAAATAACAACTTGTTTGCTGTTTTTGAACTTGCACTATAAATTATTTATTAAGATGTCTCTTGTATGTGGTTGGTATATTACCAAAAAAAAAAGTTATTAATGGAAGATTACGCCTCAACATCGACTGCGATAACAGTTGTATCAGGTAATATCACATTTTGGTGGTTAAAATCATGTTTTTACTAAAGATATATATTATTTATCAATTACTAAAGCAAAACTTCCACACTGATAAGAAACTATCTATTTTTCATCTTCGTATCCAGGTTCTGTCATTTGAAGATGCCATATAAGGGTACTAAGTTTAAAAAATCATTATTAACAGACACAAACTAATATAATTACCCAGCTTTTGCATTTATATAAACATTCTTACTTCTGAATATATCAACACATTCACATATAGTAAAACAGATAAATTTCACCCAAATTCGAGGATAATTCGGTTAAAATTTCAAAGCAAAATTTTCATTGAAAGGACTAAAAAATGTAATTGTTGCTGAATTTTGGACACTTGTGAAATTTTGCCGTAATAATCTGCAATAGCTTGTATTTTAAAATAGCTTTGAAATAACCGACATTTAAAAAAAATTTTGAATATTTTTTGTTATTGAAAAAAAATATTATAAATATATGAAATTTTAACAAACAAAAAGGCTTAAAATTTGAAATTTTTTCACATTTAAAAGACTAACAAGGAAATTAACAGTTTTTTTTTAAAGAATTTTTTTCTACAATAATTCATATTTTTGATCCTGTCGAAAACCTTAGAATTTAAGCTTTTTTACATTGTTCTTAAAGACTATATAATTAGACCAAGCAAATGAGGAAAAGTGCTCAAAGTTGATGCTAACTAAGGTTTCTATACATCGATAGAAAGCTCTTTTCATCCTCTATCACATACTGAAGTTCCCACTTAATCCCGGCGCTTAAATAACGGCCTATATCTCGCGACCCACTTAACCATTTTAATATATATATTTTTTTTAATAGAAAGCTCATAAAGTGTTGAAAAAAGGCCCTTATAACTTATTCGTGAAAACTTTTAAAATTGTGTGTAAGGTGCCATAGTAGGCAACAAGGATACAAAAATAAAGTAGAACACCATAAATGTAAAATATTATAATTCTAAATTTGAATCATCTACAAAACTGGAAAATTTGCAGTCAAGGCCGTGACAATCCAGACAAAGTGCAGAGCACTTCCCAGTAGCGGCACATTTGCATTTTTTTTGACACCCATCCTGACACTTGCAATATATTAATTGTAGCAATTCTTGGGGAGCGGCATCTTGGATCATAGTGACCGGAAATAATTTAGTGCCAACCATTTTCCACCCATAATCTGTAGCAGGGAAATTGTTTCCCAGCCAAACTTGAACCTGATGATAAGTCCTAGAAATTGAAATAAAATAATGGGTATATATGCACTGCACACGTTAGGAAGTGTTTACCTCAAAATGTGTTGGTTAAAGGCGCCCTCGGTTGGTGGTAAACTGGCTAAATTGAAGTATCTCTCGAGTGTTTGTTTCGCTACAGCTTTGTTGTAGAGCAAATATCTTTGGTAATTGATTTGTGTTCCCATTTTCAGCCCATACAGACAATGACAAAAATATCGACCTGCTTCAAGCAACTCTTCATTGTTTGCATTGGGCTGATTGAAAATTGCCAATTTTTTTCTTAAAGATGGTTGTTTTTTGAGAACTGCCATACCGTTCGCTTTTCCTTTTCAGAAAATATACGAGGTTGTATCGCAGCCGCTCATAGCATGTAAGAACAGGAGATTTCATCACCATATATTTGGCAGAGGTTTCGGCAGAGGTTAAAAATATTGAAAAATTGTTCTCCAGTTTTACCGTGAGCTGGCTTTTCTAAACAAAAATTTTCCAATGTTGAATTAAGAGCAATTGCAATCACCAGTAAATCGGTATCCTCCCCTACTATCGCTATGGGCTGTGTTATGTCGCTTTGGGCCCCTTTTATAGCAAGGTTGACTATTGAGGCATCCGCGTCGGCGAGGGCTTCATGCGCTTCGATGTTGTGATCCAAAAAAACACTCAATCAATAGCTTAATGAGCTGGGTTTTGTTTTTACTATTAGCCAAAAAATCGGACTGACCAATAGGGATGATGCTTTGTCGTTGAAGCATTATTTCAAAACAGTTCTTTTTCTTTCCGGTTCTTCTCCTATGTTCTTCATCTTTAGTCGAAGCCTGTTGTTCGTAACCATCAAAGATTACAACGAAATTAGGCCCATAGTGATTCAAAATGTAATTAATATACATCTGAATTAGTTCATCGAAGGTAACTAATTTTGGCCAAACCACAATATGCAATAGCCAGCCACCATCTATGACATATCTTATTCTTCCTGATGGCTTTATAACGTTTTTCTGGGTTCAGAACTTTAAGGAGTGAGGCCTTATTACCTTTTCTCATAAGATCATTTACAAATAAAGAAGGTGGTAAAGGTGCCAGTTCGTAAGCGAAATAATTCTTGAGGTCATCTTCATGTTTTTTTTAAGCAAATTATTCTGTTGAAGAGTTGATGCGAATCAATAATTCGTCTCTAGCTTTTACAGATCTGGCCATTGCTGCTAATGGCTTGACAACGTTTTTCCGGTTAAAATGTACCTTATTTAATTTTTGCGGGGGCGAGCGTAGGTGCGTCTTTACTATGTACATACTTCGGTATGCGATGTAAAGCAACGACAGGCGCAGTTAGTACTTGGATGGGTGACCATTCCAACGGAAACCGCGTCCTCGCCTCACATATCTTCCAGCGGCTTGTATATCAGTGTATGCGCGGAAGCTATACAACCTTAGGCGAAGGTTGTATAGGAGATATACCATCCTTCGGAGGGGATGTAAAGCCGTCGGTCCCTTGTCTATTAAATGTTAGGCAAGTAAAAGATCCTTACTCTTCTTAAGGGAAGAGGTTCGGCAAAATTCCTGGTTGGGCGTAGCTCGTCTACAGGCGTCGGTGTTAGGTCTCAGTAGCGGAAATAGGCCGACGTTAAATAAATGTATCAAAAAAAAAAATAATTTTTGCCCACAAATTTTTTGAAGAGTTTCTACACCTTCTTCTCTGGCAATATGACAATTGATTTTGTCATCGGCGATTGTACCGGATGATAGACTCATCAACTCTTTTATGGCTTTCGATTTAAAAAAAAATTAAAATAGTCAAGCGGGTCGTGAGATATAGGCCTTTATCTAAGTGCCTGATTTCCACCATTTTTTCAAGATGGTGAGTTACGCGTACACGGGATTAAGTGGGAACTTCAGTATGTGATAGAGGATGAAAAGAGCTTTCCATCGATGTATAGAAACATAGTTAGCACAATCTTTGAGCACTCACCTATAAGCCCAGTATCCATTTTACAGGTCTAAATACATATAATGCTAAAACATTGCCATACATTTTATTGAATTTCTCGGCTGAAAAAATATTTAAGAACTTCCAGAGCCAATTGTGTCCATATCTTGCAGTGAGCCATGAAAAACAGATGAAAATTTTGTACACGACATCTGTCAAAACGTAATTGTTGAGTGAAATAGAAGCGTATTTATTCTTTGTAAATGTATAACTAGGCGCTTCATTCACGATGGTATATACACAACATGAAAAGGTAGATTTACTTTTAATTTACGGCGGATGTCAGAAAAATGTCCATGAGACCGCACGTCTATATTATGAAAGGATATCCCGATTGTCTTCAGCCATAACGGCAGCATTTTAAAATTCTAGAAGAGTGATTCCGAAATCCAGAAAATATTGAAGTGGTAGGGGACAGATTTATAGTAAGAGAAAAAATTGAGACAAATGTATTGGCTTACACACCGTGTACGTAAATGTTTCAACAAGACAGCTGGCAAAAGAGATAGATATTTTTCGTGAGACAGTAAGACGTATATTAAAGAACATGGTTTAAATGCTACAAATAAATACCAATTGCATCAAGAACTACATGAAAATGACGGAAACAGAAGATTGATCTTTTGTAATGGAGTAGCATCAGCTGACGTCACAATCAAGCTGCAACTTCAGTTAAGTGGACTCGAAAGTTTTTGTGATATTTACAGTCATTTAATTATACCAAGTTTTAAGGTATTTTAGAGCTTTTTGAAAAGCTTTTTTTGTGTAAAATTAATTATTAGTGTTCCCTTTTACTAATACGTTTGGTGATTTGTTGAACTGGCTTTAATTTTGTGTTTTATTTGCGTTTTTTAACGGACGTGTTTTTTCCGTACTGTCAAAAGGTTTTTATTTTCGTAATGGTGAGTTAATTCTAACAATTAGGAATGTTAAATTTGTTGACATTTGATCTATACACTTCATTTTAGGAGTCACCAAATTATATTTCTAAGTTAGAGTATATTAACGGTGTTGAAGTAGTATAAAGGTAGAAGATTTAACTGTATCGCCAAATGATATCCCAAAAATTTCTAAAACTGTGGTGATGGATTATATGTTATTTCGAACGAGCCCTACGACCATGATGATCAAGTTAGATGCCTTTGCTCAGCTTGCCTGTAAATGGATAGAATTTCTGGATACAAAAAAAATTAGCAAGCGATATCTCGTTGGTAAAGTAAGTGTAGATTCTATATGAATAATATGAAATTCAAAGTTCATTATCAAAGTATACTGCTTATGTCTGTAATGTGTCATCACAAATTACTGCTTTTAAACATTTGACCATTATTAAAACAGATTAAGGATGAATGTAATTTTTGTTTTAGGTTAGGCATTCTCAAAGATTACCAGAAGTACCGTTTAAGCCTTGGATTGTTGCATGAGGATACGTCTGTGACGGATGTATTGGCTTATTGAATATAACTCAGTAACAAGAACATTGATATGGCTGTAGTATTAAAAAACAAGGCCAGATGCTTAGAGTATGCAGTGCGTTTTGGCATTTCACAAAGATTTTTATGTAATCTATACATTTGTAAATTATGCAGTTATGATATTTAGGAAGTTAATGGCTTTATATAACGTATATACACATGTATGTTTCCTAAGTTTACATGTAGAATATGTTAATAAAAACAACAAACCCACTATGTATTGCTATAAAATAAAGTATTTTGCTCTATGCTGCTCTATCTACATTTAATATATTCATCGTTTTTTCTTCCTGAATTTAAAAATGTTCAGATACATTGAAAATTCAACGAAGTTTTTCGAAAAGTTAGGGTTTTATTTTTCATTCTTCCATGTGTTTTGCATTGTTTAGTACACTCAGTTTAAAATCTGATTTGATCTTAAAACCTACCTTCATTTATCAATCCAAAACTATGTCTATTCGCACGTTACTGGAGGAGGATGTAATTAATAACCATATAACTACATATTCAATCAGTTTTATTTGTGTTATTAACAATACTTTTTTACGCAAGTCAATATAATAGAATACATATTAAAATAATATGTAAAGCGTACTAAAAAAAAAACGTTACATATCACTTTAAGAACAATCTACACTAAGTGAAATTTTAAGAACATTTATGCATCCTATTTTGATCAAATAGGCAAATTCACTGTCAACATTGCAATATTATGTTGTAAATCATGTAAAAACCTAGGTACCCATAACAAAATGTTTGGAACATATTCTTGCATTTTTTATTTTTAATTCGAAAAAATCATCTCTACAGAACGCTACTGGGCCGAGTACGTATTTCTATTCTTGCAAGCTCTACTTATCGTCTGGTTTGAGCAGATGGAAATCCCAAAAATCTGACTGTTCTTTTTCGATTCCATCGATTGTGCACATAACAGCCGCCGTCGACATTCTGTTTCTAAAATGGTAACAAATTCAAACTCATTACAAACTTTTGAGCTTGAAGTACAACCCTGCCAAAAAAATGCTCATAGAAACAGATAAAAATAACGCTATAAGGTTCTATGAGACCGATATCAATTTTTGAACGAAATTAGTCGATTCCACATACAGTCATATCAATAACCATAAACATTCCAAGAGATATTCTTCCTCAATATGATGGGAAGTCGTTGTGCAATAGAATGGCATAGAAACTCATGCAAAACTGTTATCGTCATCTACATAGATCTTCGTCATGTTCATAGAAAAATATACATTTTGAACTACTTTGGACATGTTTCTATATGCCATTTTTGGCAGGGAATTAGTAATATTGTCGGAAAATATAAATTTCATAGCAATAGATATTAATCTTTTACAAAAACCACTAATATTAGTAAATAGAAATTACTACTACCTAACCTATTATATTCTGTCAATATTGGCTTATACCAAATCCATGAATACATATATTAAATGAGTATTTAAGCAAATAAGTTATACAATATACTACTTAACAAAAAAACCCGAAAAACTAAATTATTAGCGTTATTAATGCTTATAATTACAATTTATGATTTAACAGGGATATTAACATACCTGACAACAAATTTTTCTTTTCCAATAGTAGGTTAATAATGAGAAAAGGGGGTACATGCCTTTTCTCATTATTAACCTACTATTGGAAAAGAAAAATTTGTTGTCAGGTATGTTAACATCCCTGTATACCCCCCACTCCTCCTCCTGATTGGTCGATGGGAGGGGATAAGCTCCGCCCACCTAAGGGGATTGGTTGAGTGGAGGGGATAAACCACACCCCTCTTAATATGATTGGTCGATTGGTGGGAGGTGAATCTCAACCCACTTATTGTGATTGGTCGAGATAAACCCCACCCATGTATTGTAATTGGTCGATTGGTGAGGAAAGCTCCGCCTACATAATATGATTGCTCGATGGGTGGGAGGATCACCACGCATATTGGTCGAATGGTGGGGATTCCATAATTTGATTGGAAGATGAGCCGCTAGCTCACGCCCCCATTTGAGCGTGGGAAAAGTTTGATGACCGTGGGAACATTTTTATTTTTGGCAATTGGCCCACCCTCGAAGTATTTTTGGCAATTGGCCCACCCCTGAAATGTTTTTGGCAATCATAGAGTTCGTGGGAGAATTTTAATGATCGTGGGAACTTTTTTATTCTTGGCAATTGGCCCACCCTCGAAATATTTTTGGTAATTGGCCCACCCCCGAAATCTGTTTGGTAATCAGAGAGCACCGACAGAAATCTAAGTTGGCGGGAAGTTCAAACCGACTGGAAATTCAAATTTAGGCGGGAAATTCTACTACTGCACGTACATCAGATTATAATTTAGTGACATTACATTATTTTATAGTATTATGGCTTATATACTTATACTTATATACTTGCGCCACCTATCCACCAATCCTCAAACTTTGAATATATCATGACGTCATTTGATCACGTGACAATATTTTCTTATATAATCATTATTAAATGGGGGCCCTCGCGCTGTCTAAAATGCTCACGAAATATTTGACAATTGATCCACTTCGGAATATTTTGACAATAACGATACCACTTATTGACGACTTGACAAACTTTTAATATATATATTTTGCAATCATTAATCACCATTTGATCACGTGACAATATTTTTATATAACTATTAGAAATTAAAAAAATTACTTCTGGAGATGCATGTCGAGTTTCGGATTAAGGTTACACGTTATCAACTGAAATAATTACTTTGTGACAAGCTTACCGCTTGTATACATTAAAATGTATCCAAAAGGATCGACATTTATTAATGGCAACATTTCAAATTAAAAATTAAATCAAACATATTTCGTGATAATGTGTACTTATGAACCCAAAGGATAGCAGAACAAATTTGCTACATAACATGCTTTACTGGATTCCCCCTTCTCCTAGTGAATTACATAGGCCAATGAACAGCTGAATCTGCAAATTAAATAAACACCGGATGCATAAGTACAATGAACCGCGGATGTCGCATATCATGTTTCATGGGCCAATGAACTGCTGAGTCTGCAAATAAAATAAACACAAGATGTGTAAATACAATGAACTGCTGATGCTGCATATCATGTTACATAGGTCAATGAACTGCTGAGTCTGCAAATAAAATAAACACCGGATGTACAAGTACAATGAACCGCTGATGGTGCATATTGGTTACATAGGTCAATGAACTGCTGACTTTGCAAATAAAATAAATTGCTAACATTGCAAGTGCAGTCAGATATATGAATATGCTTAACAATTTTTTGTGTATTTGTAATAAATAATTCCTTCTGATCGTAAAAAGCTATGACCTCACAGTTTTTTTATACCAAAAACTTTAAAGTTGTTTTGATTCGGACTACCCCGTGGCAGTACTGTATCTAATACCCTACCGATCGTAAAATGTTTCTCTTCGGTAGGTAATTTTTATACTTAGTTAGATTTATTATAATTAATACATTAAAACTGAACCAGTAACCAGATGTGTGATATCATGCTGTAAAAGTCCACTGATTGAAATTGTTGTCATTGGCGTGCTGGTTAAGGGGGTATAATTAAGATTTTTAGTACATAAAGAGAAAAGAAGAAATATGTTTAAACTCTAGATTTTCAGTCTAACGCTCAATAGTTATTTCAACTAGATATAAGTTAAACGAAAATAGTGTTTCAATTGATTTTATTTTAATTATCACAATTTGAATTAAACAGTACAATATATTAATGTGATAAATATGGTACAATATACTTGAGTCCAGCAGCAATTATTTCACTGCAGAACCTCTGAAAGTCACAATGCTCATCTAAACAGGTTTTGCATGAGAATATCTAGGGAAGTGGGTTCGAGCCCCAGTTTCTGCGAAGTAATTTTCAAATATATATTATCCACAAGAAGTGGTTCGGATCCCACTATAAACTGTAGGGCCCTGTCTCCTTTACCCTAAATTTCTAGGCTTAACAGAGTTATTCAAGTGATCTGGAAGGCGGTTAAAACATTTCTTTCTAAACATTCATTAGACTTTCTGAATGATAATCATGTACTACCATAAGCACTACTTAGTTTTGGAATTTTACTTAAAATTTTCTATCAGTTTCAGTATATTCACATTTTACATTGAACATAAATCATTAACTGCTTTTCAAATCTATATTTTTCATCAGAATCTTTAAGTAATACTGAATAGTTTCTTTCTGAAGGTAACGGATACAAGTTTTAGAATAACAGATCTTACGTATTTTTGTTCACAACTTCTATGAATTCAAAATACATATTTTTTTATTTTTCCTGATAGATACTGTAATAGCATACCTTTATTATCAATGAATTCGTTCATAAAGGAGGAAGATGGAAACATGATATGATTATCTTAAATATAAGAGAAAAATAATGAACAGCTTTTCAGCTAACAGGTGTTTCAATTTTTAAACGTTTACAGAATTTCTTGTATAATTCTTTGCTATATACCAAAATAATATACTCCTTTCATATGATGCTAAAATATAAAAACAACTAATCTATTGTCTCCATCCTCTTTGAAATCCTTGCTATAAATCAGGGCTTTAACCATATGTGATAAGGTAAAATAAACTTTCTCATCCACAAAATTTCTTTAATCGTAAGAGAATAATATTCTTCCTATAATATTAGTTTATTCTCTGCTTTTGAATAAGTGTTTAAAAAAAAGACTTTCTGCGCACATCTAATTCCTAAGACTTTCGAAGAAGCTGTTTTAAATAAAAAATCTAAATATCATCTAATCAACTAGCGGATTTAATTGCTTTACATAAATATATACAGGGTCCTTAAAAATAGCGCCAAGTGTTTTATAGAATATATAGTGATTTTGTTTCCTACTAGAGATATTTTCCAGAATATCTTTTTTTTATATTTCGTTCACAAAGAGCCGTTGATTCTGTTAATTTATTATAAAAAAAATTCTCACTTTAAGTACTTTATACATACATACAAAAATTATCAATTTTAATACCTAATCATTTTTAAGTTTTTAATACACGGGTTTGAGGGGTATATTTGGTGAGTTATTGATAACACGTGTAATTGAAATTAGTTCTTTATTAATAATGTTGGTTTAATAATTATTATTTATTCTACAATGTGTAACATAAAAGCATTGCCTGAGAAAAAAGTGAATTGTAGGTTCTGTATTGATTGTTTTCATAAAGCACTGTAACATTTCCAAATCTTCCTGGTTCTTTAATTTTACTTAGTCCTCGAGTGATTACATTTGAAGTTTCTGGTAAAATAAAAAATTGCTTGATTTTATTTATTTCAACAAGTTTACAGTAATTTTATAAATTTCTGAAAAGTTTATATAGTAAATAATAGTTGTCTTTAATTACAATTTTTATTTAATACGTTAAAAAGGATGCAACTTTCTCGTGAACGATTTTTCTTATTCTCAACACCTGCTCTGGCGTCATTGAAAGAAGAATTCTGTAGATTTTGCCTCTTTTAACGCGTCGTATACCACTTCCATTAATTTATCCACGAAATTGTGATAATACAACCCTCTTCATGATAATCCACCATAGAAGACAGTAAATTTATTCAATAATTCCCATATCTCGTAAAGTATTTATGTGTGTATCATATCTCAAACCCAAACCGATATTAATGCGAATCATGTCGACAATGATGTTTGGATCCGTGTTTTCATTCCAATCCAATATACGCCCATCAGGGGACGTTTTTTGATATTTACAGACCGAATTTACATCATACGGCGGTTCTTCATCATCGCTGTTTCTGTTTTCATTCCGTCTCAGTCCGTGCTCATCTTCTTCTTCTTCCCCTGATGGCGGAAACAATTTTGATATAATGTTTCTATATTTCCAACTATAATCGAATCCTGTATCATTTACTTGTTGAGATAATTTTTCTTTCTCGAATGTCTTAGGCTGTTTCGAAGAAGAGGTGGATGCATGCTTTTTGGTGGCGTGCACACTCTCAACATGTCTTTTTAAGCAATCTTTTCTATTAAATGTTTTATTACACATAGTACAATGAAAGGGACGGTTTTTATGGATATTAGTATGGCGGCTTAGACCGCTAACATTTTTATTCTTGGGAATTGGCCCACCCCCGAAATGTGTTTGGCAATCAGAGAGCTCCGACAGGAAGTCTAAGCTGGCGGGAAATTCAAACCGACTGGAAATTCAAATTTAGGGGGGAAACTCTACTACTGCACGTACATTAGATTATAATTTAGTGACTTAACATTACTTTATAGTATTATGAGATGACTTATATAATTGCGTCACCTATCCACCAATCCTCAACTTTTAATATATTATGACGTCATTTAATCACGTGACAATATTTTTATATAATTATTAGAAATGAAGAAAAATGTGGTGTTTCGGATTAAGGTTACTCGTTATCAACTGAAATAATTACTTTGTGACAAACTTACCGCTTGTTTAAATTAAAATATGTCCAAAAGGATCGAAATTTATTAATGGCAACATTTCAAATTAAAAATTAAATCAAACATATTTCGTGATAATGTGTACTTATGAACCCAAAGGATAGCAGAGCAAATTTGCCACAATGCCGTACTGGATTCCCCCCCCTCCTAGTGAATTACGTAGGTCAATGAACTGCTGACTCTGCAAATTAAATAAACACCGGATGCACAAGTACAATGAACCGCGGATGTCGCATATCATGTTACATAGGTCAATGAACTGCTGAGTCTGCAAATAAAATAAACACAGGATGTGCAAGTACAATGAACTGCTGATGCTGCATATTGGTTACGTAGGTCAATGAACTGCTGACTCTGCAGATAAAATAAATTGCTAACATTGCAAATGTAGTCAGATATATATTCATGCTTAATAATTTTTTGTGTATTTGTAATAAATAATTCCTTCTCGTCGTAAAAAGCTATGACGTCACAGTTTTTTTTATATCAAAAATTTGAAAGCTGCTTTGATTCGGACTACCCCGTGACAGCACTGTACCTAATACCCTCCCGATCGTAAAATTTTTCTCTTCGGCAGACAATTTTTATGCTTAGTTAGATTTATTATAATTAATACAATAAAACTGAACCAGTAACCGGATGTGTGATATCATGCTGTAAAAGTCGACTGATTGAAATTTTTGTCATTGGCGTGCTGGTTAAGGGGGTATAATTCAGATTTTTAGTACACAAAGAGAAAAGAAAAAATATGTTGAAACCAGGAACTCTAGATTTTCAGTCTAACTCTCAATAGTTATTTCAACTAGATATAAATTAAACAAAAATAGTATTTCAATTGATTTTATTTTAATTCACAATCACAATTTGAATTAAACAGTACGATATATTCGTATGATAAATATGGTACAATATACTTGAGTCTCTCCATCAGTCCAGCAGCAATTATTTCACTGCAGAACCTCCGAAAGTCACAATGTTCATCTAAATACCTTCGCATGAGAATACCTAGGGAAGTGGGTTCGAGCCCCACCTTCTGCGAAGTAATTTTCATATATATTTTTTATCCACAAGAAGTGGTTCGGATCCCACTATAAACTGTAGGGCCCTGTCTCCTTTACTTGTACAAGTCTAGGCTTAACAGAGTCATTCAAGTGATCTGGAAGGCGGTTAAAACATTTCTTTCTAAACATTTATTAGACTTTTTGAATGATAACCATGCACTACCATAAGCACTACTTAGTTTTGAAATTTTACTTAAAATTTTCTATCAGTTTTGAACATAAATCATTAATTGCTTTTCAAATCTATATTTTTCATCAGAATCTTTAAGAAGTACTGAATAGTTTCTTTCTGAAGGTAACAAATACAAGTTTAAGAATAACAGATCTTACGTATTTTTGTTCACAACTTCTATGAATTCAAAATATATATTTTTTTATTTTTCCTGAAATTCAAAAAGATATTGGCTAGATACTGTAATAGTATACCTTTATTATCAATGGATTCGTTCATAATCATGGAAACATGATATGAATATCTTAAATATAAGAGAAAAATAATGAACGGCTTTTCAGCTAACAGGTGTTTAAATTTTTAAACGTTTACAGAATTTCTTATATAATTCTTTACTACATACTAAAATAATATACTCCTTTCATATGACGCTAAAATATAAAAACAACTAATCTATTGTCTTCATACTCTTTGAAATCTTTGCTATAAATCAGAGCTTTAACCATATGTGATAAGTTAAAATAATCTTTCTCACCCACAAAATTTCTTTAATCATAAGAAAATATTCTTTCTATAATATTAGTTTATTCTATGCTTTTGAATAAGTGTTTTTAAATAAAAAAATTTCTGCACACATCTAATTCCTAAGACTTTCGAAGAAGCTGCTTTAAATAAAAATCTAAATACCATCTAATCAACTAGCGGATTGAATTGTTTTACATAAATATATACAGGGTCCTTAAAAATAGCGTCAAGTGTTTTATAGAATATATAGTGATTTTTGTCTCCTACTAGAGATATTTTCCAGAATATCTTTCTTTTACATTTCGTTCACAAAGAGCCGTTGATTCTGTTAATTTATTATAAAAAAAAATCTCACTTTAAGTACTTGATGTATACATACAAAAATCATCAATTTTAATTCCTAATAATTTTTAAGTTCTCAATACACGGGTTTGAGGGGTATACAAGTGTAATTGAAATTAGTTTTTTATTAACAATGTTGGGTTAATAATTTTTATTTATTCTACAATGTGTAACATAAAAGCATTGCCTGGGAAAAAAGAAGAATTGTAGGTTCTGTATTTATTGTTTTCATAATGCACTGTAACATTTCCAAATCTTCTTGGTTTTTTAATTTTACTTGGTCCTCGAGTGATTACATTTGAAATTTTACACAAATTCTTCTGGTAAAATAAAAAATTACTTGATTTTATTTACTTCAACAAGTTTACAGTAATTTTATAAATTTCTGAAAAGTTTATATAGAGAGTGTTTGGTAGTAAAAAATACTTGCATTTAACTACAATTTTTATTTAATACGTTAAAAAGGATGCAACTTTATTGTGAACGATTTTTCTTATTCTCGACACCTGCTCTAGCGTAATTGAAAGAAGAATTCTGTAAATTTTGCCTCTTTTAACGCGTCGCATACCACTTCCATTAATTTATTCACGAAATTGTGATAATATAACCCCCTTCATGACAATCCACCATAGAAGACAGTAAATTTATTCAATAATTCCCATATCTCGTAAAGTATTTATATGTGTATCATATCTCAAACCCAGACTGATATTAATGCGAATCATGTCGACAATGATGTTTGGATCCGTGTTTTCATTCCAATCCAATCTACGCCCGTCAGGGGAAGTTTTTTTATATTTACAGACCGAATTTACATCATACGGCCGTTCTTCATCATCGCTGTTTCTGTTTTCATTCCGTCCCAGTTCGTGCTCATCTTCTTCTTCTTCCTCTGGCGGCGAAAACAATTTTGATATAATGTGTCTATATTTCCAACTATAATCGAATCCTGTATAATTTACTTGTGGAGATAATTTTTCTTTCTCGAATGACTTAGGCTGTTTCGAGGAAGAGGTGGATGGATGCTTTTTGGTGGCGTGCACACTCTGAACATGTCTTAAGCTATCTTATCTATTAAATGTTTTATTACACATAGTACAATGAAAGGGGCGGTTTTTATGGATATTAGTATGGCGACTTAAACCGCTAGACCAAGAGAATATTTTTCCACAATCCTTACAGGCATACATGTTTACTACTTCGTTATATAACATCAAATAACCAGTCACTAGTATGCACCCTCGTTTTACCCACATTTTTATCCACAATTAGCCACACTTATCCACACTTACCCACGTTTTTATCCACAATTTCCCACACAGAATTTACCAGTTGAGATCTTTGGGTCGAGATAGTATACCTATCTGTTCGGCTTCTGGTAGACGATGTAACTTGTGATAGACAGAACTTACACTAACTTAAAATTCCACCTGACGCTTAAAATTTTTAGGAGACTTCTAGATGTCGTTGTTGATAGGTTCTTGGTATTCATATACAAGGGCTAAGAATTCTAGGTTATGAATATTTATAATAATTCAGTTTCAAATAATTTTATGCTTAAAGTTATACTTGGTGAATTATTAGTAATACGTTTTAATTTGAAAAGTTCTTTATTTTTTTACAATCTTGGTTTAACAATTTTATTGACTTAATTATATTACTTCTAATACTTAAAACACACTCGAGGCCTTGGAAAAATAGTGAGCAGTAGATTCTGTTTCGATGGTTTTCATAAAACCCTGTATCATATCGAAGTACTCCTCGTTTTTCCAACTATACTTGACACTTTGACACTTCAAGTCAAGAAGTTTGAAATATCTATCTTAGGCGTTTAATGTTTAATTGCTTTCATTACAGGATTATGTACAATGTAATTGACTTATTTAACTTAAAACCGAACTAACACGAATAATATGAAATAAATATAAACTATAAAAAAACTTATGAAAAATTAACCAAAAGTATAAAATTACTGAATACAAACGATTGAATAGAAAACGATTGAAAAATAGTGGAAGCACGAAGGAGTTTCGCATTTTTTCATTTTTCCCACATGCTGCATGTTTTTTTATAGTTTATATTTATTTCATATTATTCGTGTTAGTTCGGTTTTAAGTTAAATAAGTCAATTACATTGTACATAATCCTGTAATGAAAGCAATTAAACATTAAACGCCTAAGATAGATATTTCAAACTTCTTGACTTGAAGTGTCAAAGTGTCAAGTATAGTTGGAAAAACGAGGAGTACTTCGATATGATACAGGGTTTTATGAAAACCATCGAAACAGAATCTACTGCTCACTATTTTTCCAAGGCCTCGAGTGTGTTTTAAGTATTAGAAGTAATATAATTAAGTCAATAAAATTGTTAAACCAAGATTGTAAAAAAATAAAGAACTTTTCAAATTAAAACGTATTACTAATAATTCACCAAGTATAACTTTAAGCATAAAATTATTTGAAACTGAATTATTATAAATATTCATAACCTAGAATTCTTAGCCCTTGTATATGAATACCAAGAACCTATCAACAACGACATCTAGAAGTCTCCTAAAAATTTTAAGCGTCAGGTGGAATTTTAAGTTAGTGTAAGTTCTGTCTATCACAAGTTACATCGTCTACCAGAAGCCGAACAGATAGGTATACTATCTCGACCCAAAGATCTCAACTGGTAAATTCTGTGTGGGAAATTGTGGATAAAAACGTGGGTAAGTGTGGATAAGTGTGGCTAATTGTGGATAAAAATGTGGGTAAAACGAGGGTGCATACTAGTGACTGGTTATTTGATGTTATATAACGAAGTAGTAAACATGTATGCCTGTAAGGATTGTGGAAAAATATTCTCTTGGTCTAGCGGTTTAAGTCGCCATACTAATATCCATAAAAACCGCCCCTTTCATTGTACTATGTGTAATAAAACATTTAATAGATAAGATAGCTTAAGACATGTTCAGAGTGTGCACGCCACCAAAAAGCATCCATCCACCTCTTCCTCGAAACAGCCTAAGTCATTCGAGAAAGAAAAATTATCTCCACAAGTAAATTATACAGGATTCGATTATAGTTGGAAATATAGACACATTATATCAAAATTGTTTTCGCCGCCAGAGGAAGAAGAAGAAGATGAGCACGAACTGGGACGGAATGAAAACAGAAACAGCGATGATGAAGAACGGCCGTATGATGTAAATTCGGTCTGTAAATATAAAAAAACTTCCCCTGACGGGCGTAGATTGGATTGGAATGAAAACACGGATCCAAACATCATTGTCGACATGATTCGCATTAATATCAGTCTGGGTTTGAGATATGATACACATATAAATACTTTACGAGATATGGGAATTATTGAATAAATTTACTGTCTTCTATGGTGGATTGTCATGAAGGGGGTTATATTATCACAATTTCGTGAATAAATTAATGGAAGTGGTATGCGACGCGTTAAAAGAGGCAAAATTTACAGAATTCTTCTTTCAATTACGCTAGAGCAGGTGTCGAGAATAAGAAAAATCGTTCACAATAAAGTTGCATCCTTTTTAACGTATTAAATAAAAATTGTAGTTAAATGCAAGTATTTTTTACTACCAAACACTCTCTATATAAACTTTTCAGAAATTTATAAAATTACTGTAAACTTGTTGAAGTAAATAAAATCAAGTAATTTTTTATTTTACCAGAAGAATTTGTGTAAAATTTCAAATGTAATCACTCGAGGACCAAGTAAAATTAAAAAACCAAGAAGATTTGGAAATATTACAGTGCATTATGAAAACAATAAATACAGAACCTACAATTCTTCTTTTTTCCCAGGCAATGCTTTTATGTTACACATTGTAGAATAAATAAAAATTATTAACCAAACATTGTTAATAAAAAACTAATTTCAATTACACTTGTATACCCCTCAAACCCGTGTATTGAGAACTTAAAAATTATTAGGAATTAAAATTGATGATTTTTGTATGTATACATCAAGTACTTAAAGTGAGATTTTTTTTTATAATAAATTAACAGAATCAACGGCTCTTTGTGAACGAAATGTAAAAGAAAGATATTCTGGAAAATATCTCTAGTAGGAGACAAAAATCACTATATATTCTATAAAACACTTGACGCTATTTTTAAGGACCCTGTATATATTTATGTAAAACAATTCAATCCGCTAGTTGATTAGATGGTATTTAGATTTTTATTTAAAGCAGCTTCTTCGAAAGTCTTAGGAATTAGATGTGTGCAGAAATTTTTTTATTTAAAAACACTTATTCAAAAGCATAGAATAAACTAATATTATAGAAAGAATATTTTCTTATGATTAAAGAAATTTTGTGGGTGAGAAAGATTATTTTAACTTATCACATATGGTTAAAGCTCTGATTTATAGCAAAGATTTCAAAGAGTATGAAGACAATAGATTAGTTGTTTTTATATTTTAGCGTCATATGAAAGGAGTATATTATTTTAGTATGTAGTAAAGAATTATATAAGAAATTCTGTAAACGTTTAAAAATTTAAACACCTGTTAGCTGAAAAGCCGTTCATTATTTTTCTCTTATATTTAAGATATTCATATCATGTTTCCATGATTATGAACGAATCCATTGATAATAAAGGTATACTATTACAGTATCTAGCCAATATCTTTTTGAATTTCAGGAAAAATAAAAAAATATATATTTTGAATTCATAGAAGTTGTGAACAAAAATACGTAAGATCTGTTATTCTTAAACTTGTATTCGTTACCTTCAGAAAGAAACTATTCAGTACTTCTTAAAGATTCTGATGAAAAATATAGATTTGAAAAGCAATTAATGATTTATGTTCAATGTAAAATGTGAATATACTGAAACTGATAGAAAATTTTAAGTAAAATTTCAAAACTAAGTAGTGCTTATGGTAGTGCATGGTTATCATTCAAAAAGTCTAATAAATGTTTAGAAAGAAATGTTTTAACCGCCTTCCAGATCACTTGAATGACTCTGTTAAGCCTAGACTTGTACAAGTAAAGGAGACAGGGCCCTACAGTTTATAGTGGGATCCGAACCACTTCTTGTGGATAAAAAATATATATGAAAATTACTTCGCAGAAGGTGGGGCTCGAACCCACTTCCCTAGGTATTCTCATGCGAAGCTATTTAGATGAACATTGTGACTTTCGGAGGTTCTGCAGTGAAATAATTGCTGCTGGACTGATGGAGAGACTCAAGTATATTGTACCATATTTATCATACGAATATATCGTACTGTTTAATTCAAATTGTGATTGTGAATTAAAATAAAATCAATTGAAATACTATTTTTGTTTAATTTATATCTAGTTGAAATAACTATTGAGAGTTAGACTGAAAATCTAGAGTTCCTGGTTTCAACATATTTTTTCTTTTCTCTTTGTGTACTAAAAATCTGAATTATACCCCCTTAACCAGCACGCCAATGACAAAAATTTCAATCAGTCGACTTTTACAGCATGATATCACACATCCGGTTACTGGTTCAGTTTTATTGTATTAATTATAATAAATCTAACTAAGCATAAAAATTGTCTGCCGAAGAGAAAAATTTTACGATCGGGAGGGTATTAGGTACAGTGCTGTCACGGGGTAGTCCGAATCAAAGCAGCTTTCAAATTTTTGATATAAAAAAAACTGTGACGTCATAGCTTTTTACGACGAGAAGGAATTATTTATTACAAATACATAAAAAATTATTAAGCATGAATATATATCTGACTACATTTGCAATGTTAGCAATTTATTTTATCTGCAGCATCAGCAGTTCATTGTACTTGCACATCCTGTGTTTATTTTATTTGCAGACTCAGCAGTTCATTGACCTATGTAACATGATATGCGACATCCGCGGTTCATTGTACTTGTGCATCCGGTGTTTATTTAATTTGCAGAGTCAGCAGTTCATTGACCTACGTAATTCACTAGGAGGGGGGGGAATCCAGTACGGCATTGTGGCAAATTTGCTCTGCTATCCTTTGGGTTCATAAGTACACATTATCACGAAATATGTTTGATTTAATTTTTAATTTGAAATGTTGCCATTAATAAATTTCGATCCTTTTGGACATATTTTAATTTAAACAAGCGGTAAGTTTGTCACAAAGTAATTATTTCAGTTGATAACGAGTAACCTTAATCCGAAACACCACATTTTTCTTCATTTCTAATAATTATATAAAAATATTGTCACGTGATTAAATGACGTCATAATATATTAAAAGTTGAGGATTGGTGGATAGGTGACGCAATTATATAAGCCATCTCATAATACTATAAAGTAATGTTAAGTCACTAAATTATAATCTAATGTACGTGCAGTAGTAGAGTTTCCCCCCCTAAATTTGAATTTCCAGTCGGTTTGAATTTCCCGCCAGCTTAGACTTCCTGTCGGAGCTCTCTGATTGCCAAACACATTTCGGGGGCGGGCCAATTCCCAAGAATAAAAATGTTAGCGGTCTAAGCCGCCATACTAATATCCATAAAAACCGTCCCTTTCATTGTACTATGTGTAATAAAACATTTAATAGAAAAGATTGCTTAAAAAGACATGTTCAGAGTGTGCACGCCACCAAAAAGCATGCATCCACCTCTTCTTCGAAACAGCCTAAGACATTCGAGAAAGAAAAATTATCTCAACAAGTAAATGATACAGAATTCGATTATAGTTGGAAATATAGAAACATTATATCAAAATTGTTTCCGCCATCAGGGGAAGAAGAAGAAGATGAGCACGGACTGAGACGGAATGAAAACAGAAACAGCGATGATGAAGAACCGCCGTATGATGTAAATTCGGTCTGTAAATATCAAAAAACGTCCCCTGATGGGCGTATATTGGATTGGAATGAAAACACGGATCCAAACATCATTGTCGACATGATTCGCATTAATATCGGTTTGGGTTTGAGATATGATACACACATAAATACTTTACGAGATATGGGAATTATTGAATAAATTTACTGTCTTCTATGGTGGATTATCATGAAGAGGGTTGTATTATCACAATTTCGTGGATAAATTAATGGAAGTGGTATACGATGCGTTAAAAGAGGCAAAATCTACAGAATTCTTCTTTCAATGACGCCAGAGCAGGTGTTGAGAATAAGAAAAATCGTTCACGAGAAAGTTGCATCCTTTTTAACGTATTAAATAAAAATTGTAATTAAAGACAACTATTATTTACTATATAAACTTTTCAGAAATTTATAAAATTACTGTAAACTTGTTGAAATAAATAAAATCAAGCAATTTTTTATTTTACCAGAAACTTCAAATGTAATCACTCGAGGACTAAGTAAAATTAAAGAACCAGGAAGATTTGGAAATGTTACAGTGCTTTGTGAAAACAATCAATACAGAACCTACAATTCACTTTTTTCTCAGGCAATGCTTTTATGTTACACATTGTAGAATAAATAATAATTATTAAACCAACATTATTAATAAAGAACTAATTTCAATTACACGTGTTATCAATAACTCACCAAATATACCCCTCAAACCCGTGTATTAAAAACTTAAAAATGATTAGGAATTAAAATTGATAATTTTTGTATGTATGTATGTATAAAGTACTTAAAGTGAGAATTTTTTTTATAATAAATTAACAGAATCAACGGCTCTTTGTGAACGAAATTTAAAAAAAATATTCTGGAAAATATCTCTAGTAGGAAACAAAATCACTATATATTCTATAAAACACTTGACGCTATTTTTAAGGACCCTGTATATATTTATGTAAAGCAATTAAATCCGCTAGTTGATTAGATGATATTTAGATTTTTTATTTAAAACAGCTTCTTCGAAAGTCTTAGGAATTAGATGTGCGCAGAAAGTCTTTTTTTTTAAACACTTATTCAAAAGCAGAGAATAAACTAATATTATAGGAAGAATATTATTCTCTTACGATTAAAGAAATTTTGTGGATGAGAAAGTTTATTTTACCTTATCACATATGGTTAAAGCTCTGATTTATAGCAAGGATTTCAAAGAGGATGAAGACAATAGATTAGTTGTTTTTATATTTTAGCATCATATGAAAGGAGTATATTATTTTGGTATATAGCAAAGAATTATACAAGAAATTCTGTAAACGTTTAAAAATTGAAACACCTGTTAGCTGAAAAGCTGTTCATTATTTTTCTCTTATATTTAAGATAATCATATCATGTTTCCATCTTCCTCCTTTATGAACGAATTCATTGATAATAAAGGTATGCTATTACAGTATCTATCAGGAAAAATAAAAAAATATGTATTTTGAATTCATAGAAGTTGTGAACAAAAATACGTAAGATCTGTTATTCTAAAACTTGTATCCGTTACCTTCAGAAAGAAACTATTCAGTATTACTTAAAGATTCTGATGAAAAATATAGATTTGAAAAGCAGTTAATGATTTATGTTCAATGTAAAATGTGAATATACTGAAACTGATAGAAAATTTTAAGTAAAATTCCAAAACTAAGTAGTGCTTATGGTAGTACATGATTATCATTCAGAAAGTCTAATGAATGTTTAGAAAGAAATGTTTTAACCGCCTTCCAGATCACTTGAATAACTCTGTTAAGCCTCGAAATTTAGGGTAAAGGAGACAGGGCCCTACAGTTTATAGTGGGATCCGAACCACTTCTTGTGGATAATATATATTTGAAAATTACTTCGCAGAAGCTAGGGCTCGAACCCACTTCCCTAGATATTCTCATGCAAAACCTATTTAGATGAGCATTGTGACTTTCAGAGGTTCTGCAGTGAAATAATTGCTGCTGGACTCAAGTATATTGTACCATATTTATCACATTAATATATTGTACTGTTTAATTCAAATTGTGATAATTAAAATAAAATCAATTGAAACACTATTTTCGTTTAACTTATATCTAGTTGAAATAACTATTGAGCGTTAGACTGAAAATCTAGAGTTTAAACATATTTCTTCTTTTCTCTTTATGTACTAAAAATCTTAATTATACCCCCTTAACCAGCACGCCAATGACAACAATTTCAATCAGTGGACTTTTACAGCATGATATCACACATCTGGTTACTGGTTCAGTTTTAATGTATTAATTATAATATATCTAACTAAGTATAAAAATTACCTACCGAAGAGAAACATTTTACGATCGGTAGGGTATTAGATACAGTACTGCCACGGGGTAGTCCGAATCAAAACAACTTTAAAGTTTTTGGTATAAAAAAACTGTGAGGTCATAGCCTTTTACGATCAGAAGGAATTATTTATTACAAATACACAAAAAATTGTTAAGCATATTCATATATCTGACTGCACTTGCAATGTTAGCAATTTATTTATTTGCAAAGTCAGCAATTCATTGACCTATGTAACCAATATGCACCATCAGCTGTTCATTGTACTTGTACATCCGGTGTTTATTTTATTTGCAGACTCAGCAGTTCATTGACCTATGAAACATGATATGCGACATCCGCGGTTCATTGTATGAATGTTATGTGGCAAATTTGTTCTGCTATCCTTTGGGTTCATAAGTACACATTATCACGAAATATGTTTGATTTAATTTTTAATTTGAAATGTTGCCATTAATAAATGTCGATCCTTTTGGATACATTTTAATTTATACAAGCGGTAAGCTTGTCACAAAGTAATTATTTCAGTTGATAACGTGTAACCTTAATCCGAAACTCGACATGCATCTCCAGAAGTAATTTTTTTAATTTCTAATAGTTATATAAAAATATTGTCACGTGATCAAATGGTGATTAATGATTGCAAAATATATATATTAAAAGTTTGTCAAGTCGTCAATAAGTGGTATCGTTATTGTCAAAATATTCCGAAGTGGATCAATTGTCAAATATTTCGTGAGCATTTTAGACAGCGCGAGGGCCCCCATTTAATAATGATTATATAAGAAAATATTGCCACGTGATCAAATGACGTCATGATATATTAAAAGTTTGAGGATTGGTGGATAGGTGGCGCAAGTATATAAGTATAAGTATATAAGCCATAATACTATAAAATAATGTAATGTCACTAAATTATAATCTGATGTACGTGCAGTAGTAGAATTTCCCGCCTAAATTTGAATTTCCAGTCGGTTTGAACTTCCCGCCAACTTAGATTTCTGTCGGTGCTCTCTGACTGCCAAACAGATTTCGGGGGTGGGCCAATTACCAAAAATATTTCGAGGGTGGGCCAATTGCCAAGAATAAAAAAGTTCCCACGATCATTAAAATTCTCCCACGTACTCTATGATTGCCAAAAACATTTCAGGGGTGAGCCAATTACCAAAAATAAAAATGTTCCCACGGTCATCAAACTTTTCCCACGCTCAAGTGGGGGCGTGAGCTAGCGGCTCATCTTCAAATCAAATTATGGAATACCCACCATTCGACCAATAAGCGTGGTGATCCTCCCACCCATCGAGCAATCATATTATGTAGGCGGAGCTTTCCTCACCAATCGACCAATTACAATACATGGGTGGGGTTTATCTCGACCAATCACAATAAGTGGGTTGAGATTCACCTCCCACCAATCGACCAATCATATTAAGAGGGGTGTGGTTTATCCCCTCCACTCAATCAATCCCCTTAGGTGGGCGGAGCTTATCCCCTCCCATCGACCAATCAGGAGGAGGAGTGGGGGGTATACATGGAGGTATGGAGGGGGGTACATGCCTTTTCTCATTATTAACCTACTTCCAATAATAGCACTAATACGATATGTATCGCAATTTCTTTCACACTAGGCTTTTAGAAAAACGTTAATAAGTGTCTCCACGCGAATCTGTTACTAAAATTATGCACCATTAATTTTGCAATCAATCACAAACTAAGACTTGCTCTATGTCAAATTTTTCAACAATCCACTTAACCGTTTTCAAGCTGTCAAATGATGACGTCACTGATACTACTCCATTGGTTTACTCAACACTTATAATTAAACAATACTGATGAATCTCGTTTTATCAATAATGGCATATACAATAGATATAATCTACATTATTGGTCTAAAGAAAATTTACATGAAATGTTTGAAGATAACCATCAGGTTAGATTTGGAGTGAATGTATGGGCTGGAATATTCGATACAAAAATTATTGGTCCCACACTATTTCAAGGACCACTAACCGGCGCGCGTTACTTAAGATTTTTGCAAAATGAAATATGAAACGAACTGGATGAACTTTCCTTGGAAGATTTTAGAAATATGTACTTTCAACAAGATAGAGCACCGCCGCATAATGTAGGTTTTGTGGGAAATTACCTTAGTGCAAAGTTTGACAACCGGGTAATACCTACTAATGGAACCATATGTGGCCTGCTTGGTCACCAGATCTAACTCCACTTGTATTTTCCTTGGGGTTATCTGAAGGACAAAGTATACTCAACGCCGTCTGCAACATTAGAAGAACACCAAAGTAAAATTTTAAATGCCTTTGAATCCATAACTCCAGTCATGTTATAAAGTGTTATGAGAAAAATTATTCGGGGGGCGAGCGTGGGTGCGTCTTTACTATGTACATACTTCGATATGCGATGTAAAGCAACGTTAGGCGTGGTTAGTAGTTGGATTGGTGACCGTTCCAACGAAGACGTCCTCGCCTCACCCATCTTCCAGCGGCTTGTATATCAGTGTATGCGCGGAAGCTATACAACCTTAGGCGAGGGTTGTATAGGAGATATACCATCCTTCGGAGGGGATGTAAAGCCGTCGGTCCCTTGTCTATTAAATGTTAGGCAAGTAAAAGATCCCTACTCTTCTTAAGGGAAGAGGTTCGGCAAAATTCCTGGTTGGGGGTAGCTCGTCTACAGGCGTCGGTGTTAGGCCTCAGTAGCGGAAATAGGCCGACGTTAAATAAATGTATATAAAAAAAAAATTATTCGAAGAGTGAACAAGTGTTCTGAAATGGGTGGGCGTTATTTTGAGCATCTATTATAGGTTTGGTATTTAGTTGTGTTGTATTGTTCTAATTATAATATTTATAAATTTAGTAAGTTGCTGTTATATCATAACTTATAAATTGGTTTTGATTGTGTGAATATTTGTTTTTTTGCTAATGATTCATCAAAGTTTTTGTTATATTTATCAAAATAAATTTTCTCTAATTATAAATAATTCATCTATTTTTCATGGCTTACTGCAAGATATGGACACATAATTCGAAACGATTCTACAAAAAGCTTAATATTTATTTTAATTAATATTTAATTTTTAATCGGGAAAAACCAGTCTAAAGCAAATTTACAACTCTATCTGATAAAAAAATACAAATAATAAAAATAAAAATAAACACAGAAATAATGTATTTTGCTGATGTTTCGGAAAGCAGTCTCTTTCCGTTTTCAAAGCAATTCTTATTTGTTGTGTATGTTAAATACACAGGTTTCAGATTCTGTTTATGTTACTTCCATAGATACTTACTACTGACACAGAACTGATGATATTTTCTTTTAGATAATATTGAGTTTGTTAAGTTCTTCTTTTAACATTGGCAGTCAGGTTGTACAAAAATCCACAGAACAATTCGATACGCATTTATCTTCATTTAATAAGATTTAGATTACATTTAATTTGTTGAGGAATACCCTTGTATTCAAATTCAAAGTATATTTCGAAATTTTTCAAATTTCCAAAGCCAACTAAAAGCAGCAAATAAATGTCATTCAAGGTTATTTTTCGTCCGATTTCAAATCTGAAGAAGGCGTAGGAAAGAGAAGTTACAGCTTTATGTGAAACGCGACTTAAATATACAGATTGCTATTTAAGGTAAGAAAGTTGCGACAATTTCCGGCCATACCGGAACTGATTTTTTTACCCCCGAATGGCCAAAATGTGGCCATTGATACATGATTTCCCAAATTTCAGAATTTTATTTTAAAATCTGTAGAAATAAGTCAGGGGTAGGTACTTTCTGGATCATCCGGTATAATTTCACATACTTTGTAAATGTAAATTAGTTACTGAAAGTTCTTGAATATTTTCTGTGAGGTAGAAATAAAATGAAATTCTAAGCTATGTTTTAACCCTCTTGATAATAGTCTTTATTAACTAGAGCATAAGAGTCAAGTTCGAGTGCATCCATTTCGCGCCGTTAGCATTATGACAGTGGTATGTTGGGTTGCCTAATACGTGATGTCACACTGATTGACTCTAGACGACGGTGGGTGGATGTTTCATCCATCACCAGTTGTTTATGTCGTCTGGGCCAGGAGCAGTAAAGTTCCTGGTGCCAACAGGTGCTTGTTGGACTTCCTCCATACTGATCGCCGGGTACACTTGTTCTTACTCTTTAAAAGTTTTTCTACACAAACCAACATCATCGGGAGACGACTATTTGTCAGTTTGATTTATCTGAGGAATATGATTGAATGATGGTAACCTGGCGAGAAGATGTGATTGTCGGAAAATTGTGAATTTAGAGGGAAAATGGAACGCTGGACTTGGAAGGTAAGGAAATAATGCGGAGGAAGATGAGAGAAGACCGTGGCAAGATGATGTGAAGGTAAAGGAAAATCATATTCCAATACGTCTCTCTAGTTGGAAATTCCGTCGACATAGTGACCTGTGTTGTAATATTTGTCTCATCGTGTTCCGTAGCCGTGAGAAACTTTTTTAAAAAAGTTAGCATAATTTTTACCGAAGGTCTTTGGATATTTATGAAAAAACCGAAAGTGCCCGGATGTACTCCCAAAACATCAGTTATGTAAAAAACGAGATAAACCGAATGGTGCAAACCACAATGCAATATCTCGATTTGTTAATTTGCTTGTGATTTTAGTAGGTTTTAAGTTTCTAGGTGAAGAAAATTGTTATATAGTACGAAAAAAATATATTTTATAGCATATTTTACAGAAATCTATAATAAAAATTAAATTAATCTAACAAAAGTGACAATAAATCGTTAATTTAATTAAATACTTATACTAATTTTATTGTTTCTATCCTAAAACGTAACGTAACCTAAAGTAATCGATCTATTACAGCTATATACATTAACACTTAAGATTAAACAAGATTTATTAAATTAGATATGTTCATGGTTTATTGAAAATTATTAAATTGCCAACAAATATTGAAAATTAATCTAAAACACACTGATTTAGAAATATGTGTTTCTTAATTTTTAGTATATATCTACTACACTTTTTCTAGCAACGACATTTGACGTAATGATACGCCCTTCAGATATGATTGTATTTAATTAAATTGGAAGGAACATCACGTCATATTGATTAAGTATATCTACAGTTAGGCTTTATACACGTTTAATAGAATAGTTTGGCTTTTCAAGACGTGAATATCTTACACATTTACATAAAGTTAAAACTAAAACAAACTACAGGTAATGGCAGATATACGTTAATTTTTTAAGAACATTTAATGTTTTAAAAATCTAAATAAATTTTGTTTTAAGCACTTATTGCAAGATTTATTAAATAACTATAAACAAATACAGTGAAATATCGCCTGTAGTTTGTATTAGTTTAGAAACAAGGTAATTACATCAAAGAAAGGCCAAAGTAACTAACGAAGGTAAATGTTAGTAAGCCATAAATGATTGGATTATAGCTTTAGGCCAAATTTGAAACTTCTTTGTTCGGAAAAATATGGCACTTACATTAATTATTAAAATAACATGTTAAACTTATCGTCAAAAATAATATATAAGACTAGATACAAACATTAAGATTAATTAATACTTCTATTCATTGTTGATGATAACATTTATGACAGAATAGACCAAAAAATATACAGATACAAGATTCTAGATTACAACACTCCATTCACGTTTCTATATTGACCTGCGGGTGCCTGTGGTTGTGTGTTAGTGGAGTGAAATCGGCCCGTAACTATTCCGTCTTTTTAAATTAAGGTATAACTAAATGGGACCTTTGCCATCTTGTAGAACATAATTTTGACCATCCGAACGGAATATTACAACTTTTTTAGTAGGGCCGAATTTCGCAAAATAAAATTTTTCATGCCTGATAAGCAATTTGAAAAATGTGTTTTTTAAAACATACATCGCGCTATTAAATCAACGGTTTGAGCAACGACTATGATTTTTTGTAAACTTACTCACAAAACTATACCACATCTAATCCTACTCTCCAAATTGTCAAAATGCAAGGCCTTTTCGAGAAAATAAGCCTGAAATTCGCCAGTAGCAAATCCGTGCATTGAAAACTTCGCCATGTTAATTATTCAAAATTTATTATATGAAGTCAAATGTAGACAAAACTATAGAAAAGTTTATTAAAAAAGATTTATCTCGCCTGGGTCTTATAGTCTTCGAGCAATCGAATTTTTAATATGCCTCATTTTCATAGAATCATTTGTGCTCGGACTCTCGGGCTCGGAGTAGCACTGTACGAAAAACCTTCCCGTGGCATGGCGGAGAATGCAATAATATTTTCGCAAGCTTACATATTGACAGGCCTTGTAAGTTGAATTTTCCACATTAGTCATTCGTTTCTATAGAAAATAAAATTCGTAGTGCTGTTATTCCGAACGCGATACATGTGCGATTGTCAATCGAATGAAAATCACACACGATTGATAATACTGGTATATATATAGTTTGCTTCATTTTCGTTAATTGGTTCATGTCTATATGGGATATAAATGTCTTTCTCAGTATTCAACCCGTGTTTATTTTTATTGCTTCTGACGTTATTATATAATTATAAACCTAAACCCATCTGTAAATTATTTTCGGAAAATTGTTCTGAATACAAGCTCATGATAATATTTAAGACAGTTAGACAATCTGTATTATCTCATCAGGTGTTTTTAAAAACCATTTTGAAAACGTCAATAAAACATCAGGAACTTGACTTTCAAATTCTACTTTTGTCATTTTGTTAAGAGAGGGGAAGAGTATTTTCTTGTCACCTTATGGCCAGATATAGCTTTTTGCAAAATTTCCACAGCTCTATGAAGAATTTGATTGTCAGAGATGTTTAAAGAAAAAGAATCCTATGAAAATTCCTCATCTGAACTACTAGATCTAACATTATCAGCAACTCTATTTGAAGTACGAGTTTTATTGGTCTAATTTTTGCAGCCATATTTTATATGAAATATATTTTGCTGTAACATGTTTTGTTGTTATAAAAAGGTAAAATTATAATTATCAAGCCATGAGATCATTTCTGAATCCCTACATCTTTTACCGGCGCCTAAAATTGTTGCCTGTGTTGATTGTCCTGTACCTAATTGATCGAATATATTAATTAGAAACACATGATTATAGAACCATATAATATAGAGGCACTAACAGAAAAAAAAGTGTTTATCATTATTTTTTTTAAATTCTGTTTTGCATTCCAGAGATAGAATTTTAAAGAAACTATATGTTGTATATTGTTCTAAAATTACATTTCTATAAAAGAAATGTTTTGCTTACATTAAATTCATTTTTCTCTACGATTTGGAGGGTGACTTCAATCCCTTTATCTCGGAAATGGAGCAAGAAATATTTATCGAGGTTTCCTGCCAATTTTTTTCATCAGTTCTGAAACACATTGCGCAATTAAGTAGGTACCCGTTTGTATGGAACTTATTTCTTGTTTCTTCTTTAACGCTCTCTTGCAAAATCAACACATTGCGCGTGTTTCAAAGCAATCAGTACTTCAAGTTCGAAGCTGTTCATTTAAAATCGGTAAAGTAGAAGGGTCGGAGAAGGCATTTACTTGGTAATAATATTTCTTTGATTAATATACGAACTTCGACAAGACGTATGAAATTTAAAACTTTACATACCAGACAATATTGCATTTTCATAAATGACAAATGCATGTTGCCGAGATTCAGCTGCTTTTATTAAGCTTAGTAAACCTTTTTTTGTTGGTTTGTTGACAAAGATTATCACAAATTATACATAACAAATTTTGCTCCATTTTCAAAAGAAACTGCAATTATATTTAACCAAAACTATTCATCCTTGCTTAGTCTTTATATAAGAACTTACTTACGAAACTTTATTTGCCAAATTTCGAAAGATTAGGAACAAACACGAAACAACAGAACAAGATACTTGTTCAATAAATACTGTATGACTGTCGACTGATCATAGAATGTTATTACAAAATACCGCGGATCCGGCACATTATTTTAACTGTGAAATGAAACGCATTAAAAATTCTATTTCTCGAAAACTCTGACACCAATTGAGTTGAATTCTTTTAAACAAACTTTTCTATAGTTTTGTCTACATTTGACTTCATCATCATCATCATCATCATAAATTTTGTATAATTAACATATTTGTTAAACTTGTTCACATGGTGAAGTTTTCAATGCACGGATTTACTACTGGCGACTTTGGGGATTATTTTCTCGAAAAGGCCTTACATTTTCAAAATTTGGAGCATGCCGTTAGAAGCGCTATAGTTTTTTGAGTATGTTTACAAAAGTTTTTAATCGCAGCTTAAACCAGTGATTTAATAGTGCGATGTATGTTTTAAAAAACACATTTTTCTAAATACTACTAAAAAAAAGTTGTAGAAATCCATTTCGGATAGATAAAATGTAGCCCTACAAAATGGTGAAGGTCCCATTTGGTTATACCTAAAAAAAACTACCAGAAATAAGCGAGATAGAAGGGCGATTTTACTCTACTATATCCATTGAAAAAATGTCAGGCCTCAAACTAGCGTTTACTATAAATAGTGTGCTCAACACTATCTAACGGGAACCACTGAGCTTTCTGACCCCTACATTTATATTAATTATATCGATATCCGCTAGTATCGATTTTTTTGATTTATTAACAACATCTAGTACTCTACCACTAAACTTGTCTATGTGGATGTATCTAGATCTAAGCGCTATGTTATTTATCACAATATATAATTTAACAAATGTAAAAATAATGCAAAATGCGGATAATCAGAACAAAAGAGAAATACATAGTTGAAACACCGATACCCTGTTTTATAAATATCATCTATTGTCTATTTAATAAAAGTATTAAGATTATTCTCTTATTTTTTGGTCTATTCGGGTAGCACTGAAAAATTATCTTTGAACAGCTTTACACAAGTTATGTGACGGTACATCTATGTACAACGACAAAATATAATCTAGCTAATCTTCAAAATGGAAAAGTCAGGAGTACAATATCAGTCTCACAGTTTAAAATCTTTAGTATGCAAATTTTGCAACAAATATATTTAAAACATTAAATTTCATTATCGTGGCAAAAGTTTATTTTGCTTATATCATTGTTACCTAACATATCTAGAGGTTTTGCATTTACAACAATTTTTTTAATACATCCCTCGAACCCCTTGTAGTAGGAGCTTGGGAGGCCTGGTGGTAAGGAAGAAGTACCACCTGAAACACGAAATCAATTTGTCAGTCGGATAGTACGATACTTACTCGTCTGAAATCATTTATAGGCCAAATAAGCAAGCACATACTGCTATGTTACTTACTTACATACAGTTTAAGAACAGAGAACGCATTAGATCTACAAACAATACGTGCTGAATAAGTATAATAACAAAAATGTTTGATCGGAACGTGATAACTGCTTGAATCTCTACAAGCCCTCTATGGTTTGGTATAAATTAAATTTCAGCTCCGGCTGTTGGCTTTCAATTTCTTTAGCCATCTAAAAAAGAAAATAAAAAAGCCTAGTTTTGTCATTATGCTGAAGGAATATAACCAAAAATCTGTTAAGCAGTTACTATCGTACAAAGTTAAGACCGGATAAAAAAGTTTTAAAAGCTATTTCTTTTTTCTGAAAAACAAGAGTTGCAACAAAAAAAAACTCCATTTAAGAAAAACAAAGTTAACCCCAAACTGAGCTCGACAATGTGGCCAAGATCAAAATCCAATATCATCACTTTGATTTCCCTTCGTCATCAAACAACTTTTGTTTGAAACATTTTTTTCTAAAATCCATTGGTCTTGAGACAAATCGCTGCCATAAGTTAAATGCCGCACCCAGTATACATGGCGCAATAGCCAATTGATAGAACGTGTAAGGCTTCAGTTTTGGATACAAATCGTTTTTTAATACGTTAAAATGTAGGTAGATGGCGCTATACTGCAACGAAATTTTTCGATGACATTCACTTTGAAATGGGGAGCATCTAAGAAGCTTTGATTTTCAGTAAACTTTTGTTATATAAAACATTTTAGAAAATTCAACAGTTTCTGAGATATTTAACTTTAAGTGTTACAATTTTTTGAGAACTAAAATTTGTGTAACTATTTTAAAATAAATTTTAGACGATAGGTCGCTGGACACCGTCTTCATGGAGAGTTAATGCAAATCATGCTACAATAAAACAAAATTTACTCCATGAAGAAAACTGCCAGTGACTTGTCATCTAAAATTTATTTTAAAATAGTTACAAAATAAATACCTACTTTGTGACTAAGAACTTTCAAAATATATTTTTATCTGAAATAAACATCTCTTGTTTAATTTATCCAATTATTTCCAGTTTTTAGTTTTGGTCTTAATAATTTCATTAAACAAAAACCCCCGTAACAAAGAACGGCCAAATTACGAGCACTTGTTGCGCATACAATTGACAGAATTTGCAGCGGTAAAGGCAAAGACAATGTTCAAGAGATTAATTTTTTATGGCCCAGGCAGGTAGAACTCTACCCAAGAACTGTCATTGTACTGGTATTTCCAATTAAATTTCTCTAAAAGTACAGATTATCGCTATAAAATACAACTTTACTTATAACCAGCCTGGGTATGTTTTTACATCTATAATAAGCTTCAATTACCCTCTTTCTTTTTCAAATAAAGTATAAATTGTTACCTTACAATTGAAGTAGGTTTCTTAAAAAAAAATTTGATTTTATTGCATTTTGAAAGTTACAGCACATTACACTTTTAATGAACATGCGATATGTATTTAAGAACTAGATATTCCACTTTATACTGGTACTAAGGGGTATCCCTTTGACAAGTTTGATCAAAAACATTAAAAGTTTACTTAATTTTTTAAACTTCACCCCAGCAGCCACCCTCCCTGCACTGTCTAAATGGATCGATATACAGTGCCGGACTGGCCTCATTTGGCCCCGTCGGCATCAAATGTAATTTAGCCCCTACGCCTTATCCACCCTCCCAAAACAGTTCAATAAGTTTAAAGATAAACCTAAATAAACAAAAAATAGAAATTAATAGCTCAGCGGTCAACTGTTTAACATATACAGAAATCGATCCCCAGCTTTTACATTGGCCTATCACGAGGCCTCTGTCGCAGAAATAGATCCTCTGCGACAGTCTTACTTTTAGACTTGAGGTTTGTCCGTTATATGTACTTAGTGTATTTATATTATTTATCACTTAAAGATAAAATTGAACATAAGTATTCCTTATTTTTTTTTCTGTCTCCTAAGAAACAATAAAGAAAGCAAAGGTTTTGACATTTTGTAGAGAAAAACGTTGCATCGAGCTACTTTTTGTATTTCTACAAACATTATCCATGCCGTACGAGCAATATTGTAGTAGAAAGTTCAAATTTAATTTAGGTGAAAGAATTCTTACTAGTATTCTGATAACAGACACAAGCTATTTTATATCGGAGAACAATGCTCGATTGCAGATGTATGTAGTGCCGGATATCTGAAAATTATGGTAAAACTTTATGGGCGGACATATTGTCGAAAATCAAATATTACAGAGAAAACGGCTTCATTTCAAATTTAATATTAGTGAAGTTAATTGCATCTTTCAAAATGTGAACCTAATTTTAAAAAAGTGATGTTCAATGATTCAAACAACGAGAATAAGAGAGGCTTTCATTTTAAAGAGATTTTTTCAGTAATTTTGTAATAGTAAATTTTTCTTTTAGTTAAAAATTGATGTTATTTTAAGTTATAACTTAAAATATGTATATGTATATGTGTTTTCTATAGAAAATACGGGGTATTATTATCCAAAATTTCTTATGTATTGTTCTATAAATATATGGTCAGTCTGTTAAAATTTTACTACTTAAGTATTTCTTCCGTAGCCTCTCTGTTTACAAAAAAATTGACTGAATCTAAAGGCCAAAAAGGGACTGTAAAAAAAGAATTCATTCTGGAGTCTTGAAAAAGCTACACTTCCCTTTCAAAAAACAAAATTACTTGAAATGGATCAACCGGAAGTAGAAGAAAACTGTTTAGTATGATAAAAGTAGCGGATTTATTTCTTAATAAACATATCCAAATCTAAAAATTGTATTTTTAAAAATAGTATATGTAATACCTTAAGATATAGTGTTATGAGCTCAAATATGCATTTTCAGATATACTTATGCATGGTTATGATATCTTCCTTGAGAAGAAATAATTAAGCATAATCTAACAGTTCATTTTTTACTTGTAGAAGGTTAATTCCAGCTTTCTATAAAGAATATGTAAAGAAGCATTATTTACATTGTTTTCGTTTGCGGTTTGGCTCCGTCGCGCGTCGGCAGTGCCGACTTGCCGGCCGGGCCAGTCCGACCCTGATACATATTGTACCTCAATACCAGTGTGAGATGGCGTAGCTATCCCTTTTGAAAAATATTTCTAAATTACTATGTTAACCAACATACTTTATATATTAAACTATATTACTGTTACTCCAATATGTTGAATTTATTACTTAGTTCCCTCTTCCTTATTATAGCAATGTTTTCGTGTACAATAATCAGGGTATTGTCAACAAAACAAATCTACACCGAAACTGTATGTTAGCATTACAGTGCTTGTTCCAAAAGCCGATATCAGTTAAATGAAATAGAAGACATAAATTTATGTGATAAATACCTATCCATAATTTAGAATTCGTACGAAGAGATATAGCACCATTTCTTGCAATTCCTTTTGTCGCAAGTTTCCCATCTATTGAAATAAAGCCTACTCTTTTTCTCCGCCTCGCTTGAATTGTATGCCACTGTCCGTCATCCACACGAGTTTTAGATCTTAAAAAAATGCAAATAAATTATGTCATTCATTTTTGCATTGGCGGGAATTACTTAGACGTTATCAGAATTTTAATCCCTGCTTACCTGATTGCCCAAAACGTATGCTGTTGACCTAAATTGTAACTTAGTTCAGGATACCCATCAACGATAGCTATAGAAAAGTAATCTTCTGCCAAATTTCTGTTCTTGCTCCTCCATAACAGAAGTCCATCAGATACGAATGTGCGTATTTTCAGCTCATACCTGTTTCCTCTTTCTGGCTTCCTTCTAAAATAAGTAAAGTAATAATTAACAGCTGTTTAGGAATTTATTATCTGTCTTTTCCAAAGACACTGCAACACTCAATATTTCTTGGCATTTTTGCTTTATCATTTTACTCAAATATCATTTGAGTTCTTGGTGAATTTACACGTTCTTAAGTCCCCTGAACGCAAAAAACGAAATTTAAAAGTGTCTCTCTGACATCTGTGGTCACATTTATGACCACATCTTAATGCAAAACTGGTACCAGATCAAATGCAGGGGGAGTTAAATAAAGTGGAAAATATTTTTCTCTCTAAAACGGTTCCAACGATTTTGATCAAGTTTGACATATGTATACTTTTTTAGTTGTAGTATAAGATGGCATGACTAATTACTTATAGAAAATTATAAATAATGTTTTCCCCTAACGACTTTAACGATTTTGGTCAAATTTAACAGCAGCAGCAGCACTTATTTTTAAAAAAATCTAGGAACGGAAACTGTAGGGGTATAGGGTTGAAAGAATTAATTATTTTTTAAACAACAATTTTGATAAAATTTGCTACATGGATACTACCTTACTATTAGATAAATCGCATTCCAGACCATTTGAATGATCCTCTTAAGTCTAGACTTGTGCGAGTGAAGGAAACGGGCCCTACAGTTTATAGTGGGATCCGAACCACTTCTTGGAAGGTAATTTACAATTGAAAATTATTCTGTAGTAAGTGGGGCTTGAACCCATTTCACTAGGTATGCTCAGAGATAAAGATAGACGCGCTAATCAGTGTGCTACCGATGGCATAACTATTTGCTTCTAGAAAATTCCAAGAGAGATGTTGCAGAGGGTGTGGCTTAAACATTTTAATAAATTTGAACATATATATAGTTCAAATGTGCTTCTAGAGGGCAGAAAGTTAAAACATAATTTTTCCGTCGCAAGCTCCTCTATAAAATCCTTATCTTACTATAAGGAACGTAACCAGACTGCAACCAACAGCTACTCTCCGGGCTATGTGCCCCGCCGAGCGCTGAATTACAAGTTACAAGCCTGGCGCGTTAAGTGTAATAATCGCATATTACCAACAGAACGCTAATGCTTCGATTGCAACAAACACCAGCCGAAAGACTGATCCTACTTAAAGGATCCTACATGCCTACCTTGTACTGACGAGAGCCAACAGCTCGAAACTGCAGTCTGCAAGTGGTGTGGGGTGACTGGCACGAGAGTTCATGCCTATATATATACTTTCTTAATATGAGAGAACATGACCATTTACCCATAAAAGCTGCAGGGGAGGGGCCTACGGGGGGAGATAAGCTTATAATAATAATAACAAACACTACAGATATTAGACAACCCCCAATTCCAGAAGCCAGAGGCTAGTGCGGAAGGGGGTTACACATTGAAAAAACGCGGATATACAACCATTTCCTCCGACAGTGCCGCAGCCGGGATTCGAACGCGGTGGCGCAATACCAGTGTGTGATTAATCGCGATTGCCATCTCGCCAACGTGGCTATCGACCAGACTAAAAACCATTAATTCATTTATTTCTCCAAAACGATTTTAATTTTAACCAAATCTGGTACATATATACTTCTTTAGTACCAGTAGAAGATAGCGGCAAGACTAGTTGCTCCTATAAACTCCTATAAGGCTGCTTAGAAATTTAAATGTACAGAGGGAAGAGTTTAGGAAGAGAGTTTAAAAAAACTGACAATTGAATGAGAGATCCTTCTTGGCATGGATGTCTGCCAGTTTGAGACAAAAAATCAATTGAACTGTTTTGGGTGGGCAACTTGTGGTGTGCTTGATTTATTCAAATTTGTAATAGGCTCAAGAAATACCAGGTGTTGCATTTTAGTCGAGTATTTTGGATTAGTGAACCTATTGCACTTACTCTGACTCTAAGTCGTCAAAATTGAAATCATAATTATTTTCATCGTAAGATTCATTATTGTTAGTATCATTAATATCTTCTTCAGAAGTTCTGTTATAACTCTCTTCAATGTCATCAACGTCATCGAATATTACAGAGTCACTGTTAGTAAAAATTAGCAGGATTAGTATTGTTAGTATTTTAATCATAGAAATGTAATTTAGTTACCTTCTGTAGCCTCTATTTCTGTATTGGAGGAATGTGTTTCCAGTAAACTTGACGGCTAGACTCTCTTCATTTACTGAAAAAAAGAACTTTTGTTTATCTAGGTATTTTATAGAAATATGGTAACGACTTAAATTAGGTAATGTCATAATCTTCGGGACTAGGTTACTTGATTCTCTCTGAATAGTGTGCATTTTTAATGCAATCTCCTCTACCTCGCCTCTTATTTTCCTCGAAAACTAACAAGCGAATTTTAATAAGTAACTTTATTTTTATTGGAAAACAAATACATACAACACCAATCATCTGTCACATCTCGAGAGAAGTTAGTTTTTAGAGGTCTTTGTACTATCAACTTTAACAGGTCCACTCTATATCCGACTGTTTATTTGATTGGATGCCGGGAAACTGGGACAACTAGAAGCAATTAACATTCTTCTAGACGCTCAGTACAATATTGTTGTATGTCGGATATGTTAGATATTATGAATTCACATAGTTATCTCGGAAATATTAATCCTCTTACAAGCACATGGTAAGAGTTCTGTAATAATAAGACTGAAATTTCTCCATGTATGTAATACTCCTCTAATAAAAATAAATATAGGCTTAGGCTCACTTGTGAAATTTAACCAATCTAGAAAGGACCCCGCAGTTTTTTCATGGTAATTGGGTTTCAATAAAATGGGCTCAACAATTACACACATATAGTTTATGTCATGCTGATCAAAAGTCTCCATGGGCACAAAAAATTTTACCGACAGGACTTTGAGAATGTCCCAATATTACGCAACCTCCTTATCATGGTGGTGCTTGGAAATATATCTTTCTGCTTGCTTTTATGCGTATACGAGAGTGTACATGGGCCTGTACAATATACACAAACACACAACCGCGCATATAAATATATATAATACAGAGTGATTCTTTTAAGGCGACCATTAGAATATTTCCCACTTGTAGATGAGATAGACATTTGAGATTTGGTACCCTACAATAGTCGACCATTGCGAGTCCGACAATAATAATTTCAAAATGGCGGTACTTCCGGAAATAGCGGAAGTCGATACCAACTTGCTTATTTTAAATAGAATACTCTACATATTTTCGGCTTTTCGAAATGACCATAAAATTCTGAATCGAGACGTGTAGCACAATCAATACCTAAAACGAGCAGTTTCTGAGATATTTGACATTTTATAGAAAATTTGATAGGTACAACGGTTTGCAAGAAGCGTTATAACTTTCTTCGTGTAGGACATTCTCATTTGCTCTGTGGAACGTAGAAAGGACACAAGATGAGCTACTCTCTACAATAAAAATAAATTCCATAATAGTATACCAAGTGTTTTATTTTTCACGTTACATTTTATCAAATTCAAACCTCGAAAACTTTTTTATTTCAAATGGAACACCCTATATTTTGGGGGTTAAAGTTACAACTTTTTTAAATATTGGAGATTTTCTTAAATGTCCAAGAATTTTTGATAAAAATTGCCATCAACTTACCCATGATTAAAAACAATCATTAATGTCAGCTATTCTCTTATGTTAAAAAATACCAGCACGTTTAAATTACACCCACAAAGACATTTAGGTATATATATTTTTCCTACATTACATTGCACGTAACTAAATATTACATTCTGAACGCACATAAACACAGAAATATTAAAAGAAAAATGCTATATAGCATATGCGTAAGCTTTCACATATACTAATAACTTTTTCAACTATTGATTCCTACTTTGCGTATAAATAGGAAAAGTGTAATATTATACTTATTTATACAAGTACGCAGTATTTCACATATAACTACTTCATATAAACCAATACATAAGTTCGTTTTGGTAAAAAATACGTATTAAAATTGCGATTTTAAAATTTCGAATTTGGGAGCAACGACCTACTGTATTTTTGAAATAACGGAATTTGGTGATTTTATGTACATGACAACTTTTACTCAGAATGACCTAAAGATTCTGCTCCTAGTTTTTGGAACGACTCCGTCGAAAACAAATTACTTATTCATTTGGTGCGGGGTCCTTTCAAAAAAAAGTTACAGACCGACAGACAGAAAATTTTTTTCGCTCAAATCAAAAAAATCAAAAAATCTCGACACTTCATGACACTTACTTCCACGTCCAGTGGAAGTATAGTAACGCAAAAAATTACTATTTTTTTGTTGAAATAGGCTTAAAATTTCATGAAACGTCGAGATTTTAAATTTGAACGAACTGTCTGTCTGTTGGCCTGTCTGTAACTTTTTTGTGCACATGTTTACTCTGGAACCGTTTATGATATTAACTTCAAATTTGGTACACGTATGTATTATAACAGATCTGGAACTAGATTACATTTTGATCTAATTCCGTTGAAGGGTTCGGAGGTAAATGGAGTAAATAAGAGTAAATAGGCAAAGCAAGCAGGTAAAAGTCCTTAAAATTACAATTTAGGGCATGTACAAAAAGTAAAGGTTTCGAAAATTTTTTTTTCATCCCCCCCTGCAATACCACCCCCTCTCTATTATGAAAGGGAGTAAAGAAAATGTGATTTAGTGTGTATACGAGAACGAAATGTCTCAAAAAAATTTTTTGGCATTAGCTACCTCCTCTACCACCCTCATTGCCACCCCTCACACTATTATTAAAGGGGGTAAAAAATTAAATTAGGATTTGGTGTGTATACGAAAACCAAGGGATTCTAAAATTTTTTTGGCATTAGTCACCTCCTCTACCACCCCCATTGCCACCCCTACCCTATTCTTAACGAGAGTAAAAAATTTAATTGGAATTTAATGTGTGTACGAAAACCAAGGACCTCTATTTTTTAAGGGAATAAAAATTAGGATTTAGTGTGTATACGAGTACCAAGGGCTTTTAAATTTTTTTTTAAATTAGTGTGTGTACAAGAACCTAGGGTCTCTAAAATGTATTTTGGCATTAGTTACCCCCTCTACCACCCCCACCCTATTGTTTAAGGGAATAAAATTAAATTGGGATTTAGTGTGTATACGAGAACCAAGGGCTTCTAAAAATATTTTTACATTAGCCACACCCTCTACCACCCCCATTGCCACACCCACCCTATTATTAAAGATAGTAAATATTATATTGGGATTTAGTGTATATAAGACTTGTATACAAAATGTTGATGTGGAAGTAGTGATTCCTTGGGCAGCGGTTTTTTTTTTTATACATTTATTTAACGTCGGCCTATTTCCGCTACTGAGGCCTAACACCGACGCCTGTAGACGAGCTACCCCCAACCAGGAATTTTGCCGAACCTCTTCCCTTAAGAAGAGTAGGGATCTTTTACTTGCCTAACATTTAATAGACAAGGGACCGACGGCTTTACATCCCCTCCGAAGGATGGTATATCTCCTATAAAACCCTCGCCTAAGGTTGTATAGCTTCCGCGCATACACTGATATACAAGCCGCTGTTGGGCAGCGGTTGTTAAGCTTAAGATTTCAACAAAAAAAATATTTTTTTACGATATTATACTTCCACTGGACGTGGAAGTAATATATAAGTAGACTAGATAAGCCTATAACCGGAATTATTTTCGAATATACAGGGTGAGCCAAGACGAAATTACAGGATCTGGTGGTTTTTTAGAATGTAATGCTATGTATATCATCAGAACATTTTTTGAGCCCCTTTCTAGATTCTATTCATTCCTCTATTAATATTAATTATCTCCCAACCACTTAGATGTAACGAATTTGTTTGTTAAAATAATGCCATCTACAGATGCATATTGAAAAAATCACAATTATGGGTTTTAAGAAAAACTTATGTGAATACTAGTTACGAGACATCTAATTAATGTTTTCGAAATATTTTTACCTCCTAAAAATGTACAGGATGGCTAAACATTATTTTTCAATAAAGAATTGTTGAAATTGAATTTTCTCAATTTTTTTATATGGAAGACTGTATATTTTTCGACGATGTGATGTAGAAATGAAAACGAACATTTTTTACTTTCATTGAAACCTAATTTCCATAAGAAAACTGCAGGGTCCTTTGTGTCTGGGAGATAAAGAAACTTGATTATTTGTTTGCAATTATCAGTCTCGAAAGCCGAAACTTAAATTTATGTTTTTGTCTGGTAAAGATTATTTCGGTCAGTCTTCAATAAAATGGAGGATTATTGAGATGCTAGACTATTCGACTACTTTGCACCAAATAATTTGACTTTTTCTCGACAAAGCAACGACATTGCGATTCGATTAAGAAAATCTAAAACCGTGAATGTCGGATTGTATATGGGATTCCAGCGCAATTATGACAAAACTCCCAATTAACTAGGGGATGGCGATTGGGCCATTCCAATAAAAATGAACATCATATGGACGGCGATAATTTTTTTTCGGATTTCAGAAAATAGTTTTAAATATTAGGGAGAACAATTTCAGTTGCATCTAGAAAGTCCTACGGCTCTTGATAGTACCTCAAATAGAGTTCTTCTGAAATACATAAACAGACTGAAATTTTCAGTGCATACGCAGATGTTCAACGCCAAATGCCCTCGTCAGTTTCATTTATTTTTAAAATACATTCGCATACACCATTTTCTACACTTGCTTTTTTAAATTTCATATATTAGATGGACAGCCAGATTATCATCTCCTTAACTAAAAATTTCATAAAAAAAAATGCTGAAAAATACCTTGTTAGACATTGAAATAGTACTTGCTTTCCGATGAATTATAGTCGATTTTTTTTAATTGATCGACTCGCAGTCACGTTGCCTTTGCAGGAAAATAAACGAAGGCTTATAAGCCGAATACAGACAACCATATGCTGCTTGCATACTACATAAACCATATATCACTCACAAATTAATAAAATGAGAGAAAGAACATTGCGTCACCACAGAAACAAGATCATGGAAAATGCCATTTTGTGATTAAATGTACCTATTGTCAGTAATATTATTTACATTTGTACAGCGGTTAAAATTATTTTCTTCAATAAGTAAAGGATGATAAAGCTAAAATGGAAGTTAAAATAAAATCAAATTTTAGAAGGATGGAACAATCAAGACTTTTACCAATCAAAGGGTAAGGAAAATTATTATTCAGCCCAAACGTCGTCGAAATCTCCGCTTTCACACAAGCCGTTTATGAAAATTAAGTTATTTGGTATGAAGATAAGCAAAACAGGGTGGAGCGTGGCCGACTTCGATGGCTCGAGTTTTACAAAATTTTAAAAAAATGCAGGTAAACTATATAAAAAAAATTATATTTCCGAATATACAGGGTGGAGCAATAGGGTGAACGACTTCGATGGCTCGAGTTTTACAAAATTTTAAAAAATACAGGTAAACTATATAAAAAAAATTATATTTTCGAATATACAAGATGACCAAGATGATTGTACAATACCAAGTGTCAATTTTTAAATGGAATGCTATAAATATTGGTACATCTTTTGAAGCCTCCTTCTATACTCTTTTCAATCCAATATTATTATTGATTTTCTCCCAACCATTTGGATATAGTGATATTTTTTTGCTGAAATAATTACATCTACAGATACACTTTGAAACTCACTACAGTCATCATTATGGATTTTAACAAAAAAAAATTTTAAATACCGGTTACATTTTCAATCATTTTCTACTCCTAGAAATATAGACGCTGGCCAAAAATGATTTTTTAATTTAGAAATTTTTGAATTGAATTTTCTCAATTTTTACAGATAGAACATACTGTATATTTTTCGACCATATGATGCAGGAATGAATAATCAATATTTTTGTATACATATCTCTATGGTTATTTGTAATCATTTTCGATTTATTGAGCAATAAGTACAAGATTCAAGAATAAACTTAAAAAATTAGAGATTTTTTCAAATAATTGAATAGAAAAAGTGCTCCACATGTTGTCCATAAAAACAACATAAATTTTGTTAGTGAGTTTATTTTATGTTCACGTCTTGATTTCGCTTAGCACATCAATTTCTTATGACTTTCTTGCTTGTTCCTGTTTCTTTTTTAATTTCTAGCTATCGCAGGACTCGAGCTATTCAAGTGGGACGCACTATTGTCCCACTCTGTGGCTCACCCCTATATTTCTTTTATTTTTAAACTTATCCATTTCAAATTTGGAGTAAAAAATAAAACACGGTATGGGATTATTTCCGGTTTATCAGGAAATGACCGCAACTTTCGATTTTTAAATGGAACACCCTGTGTTTTTTTACATATTTGGATTCATGACAACATTCTGAGTATACCGACTTTCGAGAATTTTTAAGTAGATGTTCAGTTTTTCTAAGCATTTTAAGACATTCGTCTAGATTACTTTGGTATACCAAAATTTGGTCTACGGAAGGTAAAGTCCATGGGAAAAATATAATTTTTCATTTAATTCCATTAATGACTATTTACGAAGCTTCCAAGTTGAACAAACCTTTTTTATCGAATTTTTTTTTTCAAATATCAATAAAATATAGATTTTTTCTGAATTCATTGATATCTATTTTTAATCTACGCTATTTGATATTTTATTTTATTTAATTTATTTGAAAATAAAAATCACTTTCAAAATAATTTTTATGGAAATTTAACATAGTTGCATTTGCACTACGATTTGATACAATATTATGAAACAAAAGAAAGGTAATTTATGGCGGATGTCGAAAAATGTATGTGCTTGCAGGTCAAATGCATGTTTAGAGATTTCCTAAAAGAAGACATCCGTCTCGTCATTATTTCAAGACATCAGAGAGAAAAATGCGGCGAGACAAAGGATCACTTGCTATCCTAAGGATACCGAAATGTGTCAAATATTCGAGGGATCCTCGTGTCGGTCGTCACATGCCTACCTTGCACTGACGAGAGCCAACAGCTCGAAACTGCAGTCTGTAAGTGGTGTAAGATGACAGGCACGAGAACTTCTTTAAGTAGGATCAGTATTTTGGCTGGTGTTTGTTGCAATCGAAGCATTAGTGTTTTGTTGGTAATATGCAATTATTACACTTAACGCGCCAGGCTTGTAATTTGTAATTCAGTGCTCAGCGGGGCACATAGCCCGGAGAGTAGCTGTTAGCTACAGTCTGGTTACGTTCCTTATAGTAAAATAAGGATTTTATAGAGGAGTTTGGGACTGAAATATTATGTTTTAACATTCTGCCCTCTAGAAGCACATTCGCTTGGAAAATTCTCGAAAGTCTCGTGGTATACTCAGAACGTTGTCTTGAAAGGATGTTCCATTTAAAAATCGAAAGTTGCGGTCTTTTCCGGGTAAACCGGAAATGGTCTCATGCCGTTTTTTTATGTCCAAAATCAATTTTTACAGGTAGTTTATGCACCCCAAATTTCAAATAGATAAGTTAAAAAATATATTAAATATAGGGATGAGCCACTAGCCTGTGTCACCCGGTATATTCCAAATTTTAAAATAATAGGTTCATAAACTAAAGGTATAAGCCCGAGCTGGGTCACGTGGCACACTATTTCCAGAACTTTTAAGTATTTGTTGTGTAGTTTATTTTATAATATAAGTATATTGCATTACCTGTCTCGCAGTATTTTCCTTTGTAGTTGAACGGACACTTGCAACTGAAGTCCTCAAGATCGGGAATACAAAGCCCATTATTTAGACATGGGTTTTTAGATACCGAGCAGGGTAATCCGTCATAGTATCCGATATTAAAACTGCATCCAGACTTGTTATGTGAAATCGTAGTGCTACAGTATGGCAATACGTTTGCTATCGGCAAAGGATTACCGTTAACAATAATCCTTTGTATAGCTCCTTTAAATCCTTTGGATGATCCGGACAAGCGATGGAGCTCTTTCCAATTTCTACAATTTCAAAATTAGATATCATGCTCTAGTTGATGAACAATACCATTGAAGCATATGTCTATATTTAAAATTATAACCGAGTAACTTCCACGATTCAAGTGAATACCAGCACAATATTTATTTTGTTTGATGCTTATTTTCGCATATTTAGGAAGCAGGCTGCGAAATTTCGTAACACCTCAATTATTTACCGTGTAATAAGTTAATTATTTTTCGCCGCAATTCAGAAACTTCATGTATTCACAGCAATTTATATTAAATAACCCACCCATTATCATCGTTATTATTGCCTACAAAAAAAAGTTTTAAATAAAAGTTATTAGCCTAGTTGCCAGAAACTAATTTTGATAAAAATTTAGAATTAATTGTTACCTCGCTAATTTTTTCATGAAAGGCTAGTTTTTGCTAGTAGAAAGTGGCTCAAAAAATTTTACCGAAATCTACCCCCCAAAACCCTTATAAACAACCCTCTGAAACGGAAAAATTCTGTTTTTGCTAATATCTCGAAAAATGATAATAATAAAAAAAACGGAGAGCACCACGTGAAAGAGCCGGACATTTTACATAAAAATAATATACAAGTTTTTTAAAATAAATGTTTCCCTTAGCATGAGAAATTATTAAAGTTCGCTAGTTCGGCTCAATATTTTAAGCGCATCGCATAGGGAAATGAAGCATTTCTCGACAATTTGTTCCTATTAGAAACGAAAAAAAAAAAGCAAACAAAGGTAGCATCTTAAAGAGGAAGAATTCAGCTTTCCAATGGTATACTTACTTTTAATTTTTATAATTTTTATTTCTTATAAATTGCACGTGAAAGTTAAGCTTTTTCCACTCTATATTAAAACATAAATATTAAATAAAATACTAACTAAAAAAAAAATTCTTGTAGATATATATAGCTTGTTCATACCTTAAACTTCAATCTAAGATTAATTTTTATGCTCTAAATTATCCAGGGTAAAAAAAATAAGTTTTGAATCAGTGGTTTTTCTTCCATTTTTTAGGGTTAGGAAATTTTCACTTGAAAACTTGTCTAAAACGGTAAAAAAAGGCTTATAGGTAAAAAAAGGTAGTTTTTTATATCAACAATGATTTAAAAGTAATTTACTTTAGAGCATAAAAATTAATCTCAGATTGAAGTTTAAGGTATAAACAAAGGATTTTTAAAAATTTAGTATTTTATTTATTTAATATTTATGTTTTAATATAGAGTGGAAAAAAATGAAAAAGCTTAACTTTCACGTGCAATTTATAAGAAATAATAATTATAAAAATTAAAAGCAAGTAAACCATTGGAAAGCTGAATTCTTCCTCTTTTTTTTTTTAGCGGCCTTCCAGAAATGCTTCATTTCCCTGTGCTAAGGGAAACATTTATTTAAAAATCTTTTATACTATTTTTATGTCAAATTTCCCGCTCTTTCACATGGTTTTTTAAAATTATTATTATGTTTCGAGATATTAGCAAAAACTGAATTTTTCCGTTTCAGAGGGTTGTTTATAAGGGTTCGCGGGGGTAGATTTTGGTAAACTTTTTTGAACCACTTTCTACTAGCAAAAAACTAGCCTTTCATGGAAAAATTAGTGAAGTAACAATTAATTCCGACTTAAAACCCCTGGCAACTGGGCTATGTGTGGTTATGACAGAATTTTGTTAAAATGCTCTCAAAAGTACAATGGCGTGCAAATTTCAAGGGATACAAAAATATAATATATTATTATTATTATTATTAAATTTTTGGAATGATACTTTTTCCCTGATTTCAAAAATATACCATACGTTATCCCTACTATATACCATTTTTGAGTTATTAAACGTCGAATATCTTAATTAAACTAGTTACTGTAAATGTGGAAAAGTTAACATTGTTAAAGTGAGCTATGAAAATGACAACTATTATGTTTGATAGGTGACACTTCTTTAATGAAATAATCAAAATGGTTTACAGTGAGGAAGAAAGCAAACAAATATTTATACAAAATACATACAAAATTTATTTAGAAAATTTAAATATAAATAAATGATAACTCATAAAAGATATTCGATGTGTCCACCATTATTGTCAATGTATAACAATGCATAATTGATAAGCACCGGAAATTGCTTCATTAATTACATTCAGATTGCTTACTTCAAGTTGAATCCTGTCTTTAATGATTTGAATACTATATTATTATTATTATTTACAATGTCTTTTAGAAGCTCCCAAAAAAATGAATCCATAGGGGTCAAATTCGGATTGTTAGGTGGCCATTTAATTGTTCCATTATTCCCTAACAATATTGGGAATATATTATTCAAATGATCTCGAACGGGTAGAACACTATGCGGAGTTATCCCATCCTGCATCCAAATCATATCAAGTTCGGCTTCCGGAAAATTCTGCAAAAGAATATTTTCTAATTCTGAGATAATTATTTCCAGATAGGTAACTCCAGTTAATGTATAATCATAAAATACAGGCCCAACAATTTTATTTTTAAAAATTCCACACCAAACGCCGACAGTTTTTCTTCCTGATTTTTTTATTTTTTTTACCAATCTTTTTCTGTTGTGCTTGTTTTCCCACGACCTTCGATTTTTCCTATTAAAAACTTCTGCCGTAGTAAAGGATGATTCATCAGTTCATAATATTTTAGTAAAAAAATCGGAATCTTCATCTAACTTTTGAATCATCTAGCGGCCAAAGTCCAGCATTTTCCTTTTATGAGCCTCTGTTAAAACTTGTACGGGTAAAATTGTATTGGGTGTGTAGTTATTATTTTTTAACATATTTTGGATTTTGGAATAACTTTTACCTAATTGATCGACTGCATTATTTATTCTACATTCAAAATTTTCTAAAAATTAATACAATGTTTCAAAGAAGTCTGTTCGCGAATAAATATGGATGGGATTACCTTCGAAATGAAGTAGTATATCTAGCTGTTCTTCCTGGTTTTCTTGAACTACACGTTTTTTTCTACTAAAACCTTTCGGTACATATTTTTAAACGTATTTTCTGATGGTGTTGAACGATTTCGATACAACACAATATGTGCTCCTTTTGCTGCACGTTTATTTTTGTTATTTTGTATATAACAAGTAAATATTTAGACTTTTTCTTCCTCACTGTAAACCATTAAAGAAATGTCACTCGTCAAACATGTAGCGCAGTAAAATGTCAAGAAAAAGACGCTGCTTTCTTGAAATTTTTTTTATGAGGTATAACTAGATGAACCTTCGTGACATCATTAGATGTGTCACTGACCATTCGAAAAGACCGTTTACGACTTTTTTTAAAGGTACCGACTTTTTTCAAATAAAAAAATGTGTAAAATTTGTGTAAATTAAAAAAACGTACTTATATCTTCGAAACCATATGACATATTTTAATGATTTTTTTTAGTTTGAAAGCAGACACATAAGGGCAGATGACAGCCTAAAAATTGTGTAAACACTTTTTTTATTCGAAAAAAATAAAAGACAATCTGATAGTTTCGTTTTCCTAGTAATGATTTTATCATGAATCGAAAAACTTTTTTTTTTAAAGGAATTTTGCCATGGTATCTATATATAAATTAAAAAATATGTATTGGAACAGTTTTTAAAACATAATCAAACTTCTGTGGCAAATAGTTTTGTACTTATCGTCATTTAAAATTATTAGTATTCGCGCGCGCAATGTGCTTGTCGAAGTCGTCATCAAATTTCGCACAATGCTGCACTCTAAATGTGTTTGGAAGGCATTCTTGGGTTTGCTAAGTTTAGGTCCACTAAGAATTAAAAAATGACTAGAGAATTTTGCATGTTTTTAAAGATAGGTAATTTCATATTTTAGTAGAATGCGTAGCGAAATAAGACGAAAAATAATTTAAAATTCTTTTTGAGGTATAACTGGATGAAACCTTCATAACGTCATTATATATAGGGTGAACCATTAATAACAGTTCAGGGGTAGATTCTTAGGGCCAAAATATGAGGATATAGTCAAATATCCTTTAGTAAAATGTTGCTGTGGAAAAAGACACAGGGTGTCAAAGTTCAAATTATTTTTTCGTCCTTTTGCAATAACTCAACAGCCTCTTGACCGATATTCGCCAAATTTGCTAGTGGAACTTTTTTTATTCTAAGAAACAATAATTTATGTATTCCATCACGTTAGATCATAGTGGGCGCCGCAGAACCTGTATCTGATGGTGCATATTTTTCATACTTTTTTTGACGAAACGTTGTAGTACTTCTGACCAGAAAATCTGATGAGGGCGTCATTTCCACATATAAAAGATACACATGGTAGAATTTGATAACTCCAACCATTTTCGAGGCAAGTGCCGTTAAACAATTCAATAATTTTTTGAAAGACAAATTCAAATTTAGTGAAACAAAGTATATTTATTGAAAAGTGTGCTTTGGTTACGTTTTAGTTCTGTCATTTACGTCATTTAATCATTTTATTTTGTGTTCCTCAAGATAATTAGCTTAAAGCTTAAAGAAATTTCATTAACTGCTTTATTTACAATGCCTAGACATAATAATTTTTCAAATAGGGAAATGAGGGATATGATATGTGTTTACGCACAAAATAATTTAATAAATGACAGAACTAAAACGTAACCAAAGCACACTTTTCAATAAATATACTCACTATTTCACTAAATTTGAATTTGTCTTTCAAGAAATTATTGTAATGTTTAACGGCACTTTCCTCGAAAATGGTTGGAGTTATCAAGTTCTACCATGTGTACCTTTTATATGTGGAAATGACGCCCTCATCAGATTTTCTGGTCAGAAGTACTGCAACGTTCTGTCAAGAAAAATATGAAAAAAATTCATCATCAGATACAGGTCCTGCGGTGCCCTCTATAATCTAACGTGATGTAATACATAAATTATTGCTTCTTAAAATAAAAAAGTTCCTCTAACGAATTTGGCGAAGATCAGTCAAGAAGCTGTTGAATTATTGCAAAAAAAAACGAAAAAATAATTTGAACTTTGACACCCTGTATCTTTTTCCACAGCAACATGTTACTAAAGCATATTTGGTAATATCCTCATATTTTATCCCAAAGAGTCTACCCCTGTATTATGGCCTATTATTAATGGTCCACCCTGTATAGTTATATAATTTTTAAGCTGTCACCTGGCTTATTTGTCTGCTTTCAAACTAAAAAAAGTTCATTAAAATATGTCATACGGTTTCGAAGATATGGTGAAGTGAGTAATAAAAAGTACGTTTTTTTTAATTTTTACAAATTTTACACATTTTTCGATTTAAAAAAAATCAGTTAAAAAGGCGTAAATGGCCTTTTCGGATGTCCAATGACCTATCTAATGATTTCATGAAGGTTTCATCTGGTTATACTTCAAAAAGAAATTTTGACACAATTTTATATCGTTTTTACTCCGCTAATAATAGTTGTCATTTTCATAGCTCACTTTAATAATGTTAACTTATCCATATTTACAGTGACTAGTTTAACCAAGATATTCTATGTTTAATAACTCAAAAACGGCATATGGTAGGGGTAACATATGATATATTTTTGAAATCAGGAAAAAGGACCGTTCCAAAAATTTAATAGCATGATTATATTATTTTTTTGATAGCATTTTAACAAAATTCAGTCATAACCACACAATTTTTATTTACAACTTTTTTTTCTATAGGCAATAATAACAATGATAAGGGGTTGGTAATTTATAATGAACAATCCTGTACAGACACAGAAACTTATTTTATTTATTAAGTAATATTTTTGTTCTGGTTAGTTTTGCAGGAATATCGACGTTCTTAAATTATATGCACTACACACAAAGCGACCTTAGATAAATGTATTAACTGTTTAATATATAACTTTATATAACTTACGATAAAGATCCAATGAAGAAGGGAGTTCCTAGATTTAACTCAGTTAGTGGAGTACCAGAGTAACCGCGAACTATGCTGGAGTTATCCAATTGCAAAATGCCTTCTCGCCCCTCTCGAGATATACGAGCCCAGTGCCACTTAGCCAAGGTCACAGGCTCACGACTCCTAAAATAAACAATCGTAAAGTTCGAATCAAGCGTAACGAGGCAAAGTTTGAACTAACACTTTCCCTTAAATAAATACGATTGCGAATTGTCACCTTAGACATCAGAAAAATGTCAGTATACAGGGTGAACCATAAAGAATGGGAGGTGAGAGACAGAGAGTCGCTCAATTTAGAAAAACGTGGTGCATTTTAAAACCATTCTCAAATTTGAACGTGTTTCATTGAGTACATTCTGAAAATGGTCATTTTTAATGTTTCAATGAAAATGACATATTAAACTTGCTTTAGAATGCACAATATTGCTCTAATAATTGTTATTACTTGTAATAATTTTTGCTTTTAGATGATTCCAAATAATATATTTAGACATACTCAATATACCGTGTGACCAGCTGGAAGCTTACACGATTCATATGTCGGAAAACTACGGAACGAATTTTTGTAAAATTACGTATGTATAGCAAATAGAGTATAATCTATCCAACTAAAATCTTTTGACAGTTCTGTCACTTAAGCTTTTACTGGAAGTAGATGTCAACTTTGTTATTTTAAATGGAATACCCACATTTTATTTCCGGAATTGATAGATTACAAAATTTTAAGACCACTTTACATAACTTATATCTAAAATTTATAGCTTTGGAGATATTCAAATATTTATCGAAAAATTGACAGCTGCAGACCCGTAAAGAAATTATTAATGTAAATAACCCATCGAAGAAATTAAATATCTTTTACTGTGGAAGTAATGACTAAAGTTATTTCAAAATAATTAAAAACATTTAAATATTACGCAGGGTGACTACAAAAGTGTTCACAACTTTAAATTCAGAAACATCAAATATCTTCAATTTTTTAAATGGAAACCTCCATTTTTTAAAATAAAATCCTATGACTAAAAATATGGACAGTTTACATTTACTTCCCTATAACTAACTACAATGGTTTTTATGATATTTACGCAGTTTCAGAGAATTCTATTATTTTGCAAGAATTGGGTATGGTGTGGCTTATCAGCATACCTTAAAGCAAACATATCACACGTTCGTTGTTAATACTTTGTCGCATTCTCCATAAATAATTAATAAATTTAAATAATCTTCATTGGAATAACCCGGACGAGCCATAATGCAAAATTTATAAGAACAACTACCAGTACACTATAAAATATTAAAGAACTAATTTGACAGCTCTGCTATTACTTCTTCTAAAAAAAATTGTTTGCGTGGCCAACTTAGTCAGAGTTAGATAAAGAATTCTTACACTACTTCTCAACTTTACTATTCGTCTTGCAATGCTCTTGATAACGCCCTAAGACATATGTAGAGTATTTATAAATATATTTTGAAACATCTAAAAGCAGTGTCTTCTTGAAATAATAATAACAATTTTCAAGATGCTTCACAAAAAACCAATCAATTCGTGCAGTATACAGTATGGTGGAAATATATGAAACAAATCTATACATGCTATGCAAATGCTATCTCATAGACATATGTTTTAAAAAATCCACAGACATGTCGATTTTTATTTTTAAATGCGCATCTCTTGATGTATATACCGGGTGACCTAGAAAGTACCTACCCCCTCCACTTTTTTCTACAGTATTAAAAATGAAATTCTGAAACTCAGGAAATTAACTATAGGTATCAATGGCCACATTTTGACCATTCGGTGATACAAAACTTTCTTATTTTAAATATCACCATGTACATGTAAGCCACTTTTCTTATAAAGCTGTAATTTATCTTTCCAACGCTTTTCTTAGATTTAAAATCGGATGAAGAATAGTTGGCTTTGGAATTCAGGAAGAAATTTAAAAAAATTCTAAGTAGACTTTGAATTTGAATAAAAGGGTATTCTCAACAAATTAAATGTAAAATTGGCCTATTTTGTTCATTTGCTTGGATTTAGAAATGTTATTCCCATTTTTCCATTTCATGGAAATTCAATTTGTCATTTTTCAAGTAGTACCCTATATGTTTTATTTTATCAGCTAAAATGGTAAGTTTGTTTTAGACTGATTTTTCCCGATTAGAAATTGATTATAAATTAAAATAAATATTAAGCTTTTTGCAGAAGCGTTTCGAATTATGTCTCCATATCTTGCAACAGATGAGTTATTTGAGTTATTCACACAATCAAAACCAATTTATAAGTTATGATACCTATCTGGACAGCAACTTACTAAATTTATAAATATTATAATTAAAACAATACACTAAGTACCAAACCTATAACAGGTGCTCAAAATAACGCCCATCCATTTCACAAACACTTGTTCACTCTTCGAATATTTTCTCTCATAATACTTTGTAACATGACATGTATTCAAAGGCATTTAAAATTTTGTTTTGGAGTTCTTCTATAATGTTGCAGACGGGGTTGAGTATACTTTGTCCTTCCCCAAACCCCAAAAAAAAAGTCAAGCAGAGTTAGGTCTGGTGACCTAGTAGGCCACCGAATAGTTCCATTAGTAGATATTAACCGGTTGTCAAACTTTGCACTAAGGTAATTTCCCACAAAACCAGCATTATGTGGCGGTGCTCCCTCTTGTTGGAAGTACATATTTCTCTAATCTTCCAAAGAAAATTCACCCAGTTCGTTTTCTATTTCATTTTGCAAAAAATTTAAGTAACGCGCGCCGGTTAGTGGTCCTTGAAATAGTATGGGAATAATATTTTTTGTACCGAATATTCCAGCCCACACATTTACTCCAAATCTTAAAAATGTTTCCTTAACCGCCTCTCAAGTTACTGAAGTAACCCCCTGGAAGATCTCAAGGATGTTTGTGCTAGGTAAAGAGAGACGAGACGCTACAGTTTAATGTGGACTCCGAACCACTCTTGGGGCAATTTTTTTAATGAAAAATTGTTTCGCCTTACGGGAATCGAATCCACTTCGCTAGGCAACTCAGTTTGCTAGCCAGACGCTTTAACACACTGAGCTACCATTCCCCGTTCTATCCTGGTAGTTACCCTCAAACATTTCGTGTAAATTTTCTTTAGACCAATAACGTAGATTATGTCTATTGTAATGCCATTATTCGTAAAACGAGATCCATCACTAAATAAAATTCTATTGTTTAAGTATACGTGTGAGTAAACAATTACAAAAGATCAATCCACTGTTTCCGTAGTTTTCATATAATTCTTGATGCAATTGGTATTTGTAGCATTTAAAACCATGTTTTTTAATATAAGTCTTACCGTCTCAAGACAAATATCTATATCTCTTGCCAGCTCTGTTGTAGAAACATTTGGGTACACAGTGTGTAATACATTTGTCTTAATTTTTTCGCTTACTCTAAATCTGCCCTTTGCCACCTCAATATTTTCTGCATTTTGGAATGACTTTTCTAGAATTTTAAAATACTGCCGGTATGGCTGACGACGATCGGGATATCTTTCATAATATAGACGTGCGGTCGCATGGGCATTTTTCTGACATTCGCCGTAAATTGAAAGTAAATCTACCTTTTCATTTTGTGTATATTGGACCGTAAATTGTATCTTATTTAGAATAAAGCACCTAACTATAAATTTACTATAAATACGACTCTATTTCCCTCAAAAATAACGTTCTGACAGATGCTGTGTGCAATTTTTCATCTGTTTTTCATGGCTTACTGCAAGATATGGGACACAATTCGAAACGCTATTTATTTTAATTTATATTTAATTTTTAGTCGAGAAAAAACAATCTAAAACAAATTTACCACTCTATCTGATAAAAAATCAAGCATACCGGGTACTATTTGAAAAATTGGAGTTATGACAAATTGAATTTCCATGAAATAGAAAAGTGGGAAAAACATTTCTAAATCCAAGCAAATGAATAAAATACGCCAATTTTACATTTAATTTGTTGAGAAATACTCTTTTATTCAAGTTCAAAGTCCACTTCAAAATTTTTTAAATTTGTTCCTGAATTCCAAAACCAACTAGAAATAACAAGTAAATGCTATTTTATTATAAAGTTTATTTTTCATTCCATTTTAAATCTGAAATAAGCGTTGGAAAGAGAAATTACAGCTTTATGAGTAAAGCGTCTTAAATATACAGGGTGCTATTTAAAATAAGAAAGTTGTGGCAATTTTCGGCCATACCGGAAGTGATTTTTTTGACTTCTCAAATTTCAAAATTTTATTTTTAATACTGTAGAAAAAAGTGGGGGGTAGGTACTTTCCGGATCACCCCGTATATACCTACACAATTTGTGACTGCATCAACGATATATATTAATTGTCTGTCTAACCTTTACTATTATTGTCCTTACATTCTCTCTTAGGTTTTAAATTTCTCAAATACAATGCCACTGAGAAGGTGAACACCCTACATATAATTGAAGGATAGTTTTGACTGACTAGTTCAGATTAAAACTATAGAATTTTTCAGTCTGCAGTTACTAATAGGTTTTAGATAATGATGAAAAATAATATATATTATTAAACAAAATCGAAAAGATGGAAGTTTTTATTAATAAACACATTGGTATGTTGTCTCGAAATTGCGTTAGACTACTTTACAGACCTTGTCACAACATACAAATTTTATAGGAATAAAATTCCGCCCCTTTCAACCCTCGTTTATCCGTGCGGGTAAGAAAACTAGGAAAAAAAATTCATTTTTTTATAATTCATTATAACACCAGATCTATAAAGTAAACTGTTATAATTTTGGATCAAAATATCAATTTGTTTATTTATAAAAAATTAAAATTTGCGTCTCAAAGTAATATTAAGATAAAAAATCTGCAATTTGTTTGCAACTTGCCAAATCAACAGAAACTACTTTTACTGCCCTAGTTTGAGAAATTTTATTGCTAGTATGCCTGCATTTTCCATACGTTTCCATATATGACAAACATTTGGATAGATTAACATTTAAAGACTATGAAACAAGATTTCGCTATCTTACAAGTGTATACGTACATATTAACTGAAAGTAACAAATAAATTACCTTATTATGTAATACCAGTTTGAAGTCGATGTAATGCACTCGAATATAAAATTAGTAAGGTATCGAACAATTTCTCGATATATCCCAGAAGTTAAGGTGTCTAGTAAATCAGAAGAAAGCTCTCAACTATAAAGTGTCTAAAAAGACAACTTTTAACTGTTAAAGTTTCTTGAGAGAATAAAACAAAGTTAGAGTTGAAAACTAAAATGCGTTAATGTGTCACATACAGACAAGATATGGCAGAAACCAGCTTTGAATTTCCATGCTGCTTTGAAACGTGATATTAAAATAAATTAATAGAAAACGCCATCGTTCACTACTATGAAAGGCGGTGAAAGGCGGTCTTCTTATTAAAAATAAACTAGTGCTAATACCAATTAGCACTCAAGAAATCAGTTGTATTTTGTTTCAAATTCTTTAAGAAAAAGGAAGCAATCATGAGCGTTGTTCATTTGTTCGATTAAACTTAGACTATTAAATTGCTAGCGATGAAACAAAGATAAATTAAAATGGTTAGAAAAAACTTACGTTAAATTGGCGATTCCACTTCCCAAGTTGAAACGAAATTGAAGGTGTCCACCGGCGAGATTCAAGGAAATGAAATCACCTCGACCATTTTTCATTTGACCGTTGTACAATATTAAGCCATTAGGTGCTTTCGGCATGAAGGAAACTTCAATTGAAAATGCCTTCTTAACGCCTTCCAATCGTGGAAACTGAATAAAACTACTTCCATTGAACTCCGGAGTGACTATCTGAGCATCTCTATATTCTGTTAAATAAGACATAAATACACTTAACAGCATTATTTCGTGAGATTTACTTTATTAGATTATCTCCGGATCGTCCAATCTTCGATAAAGTTTCTATTAATATATGTGCAAATGCGGAGAATATGCAGTTAATCTCAAAGGTTCATGCAGTTATTTGCACGTAATTAGAGGGATATTCAGATGTAACACTGCAATACCGATATTGAATATTCCTAGTTTCAATAAACTTTGAGTAAAGTTACTAGATATAGAGATGACTATGAGCATTACGGTAGTATAATATGGCAATATATCTTTCATTAACGGGTGTTTAAAATATGATAAAATTTAGAAAATCAAGAAAATGATGATGTTGAGTGGAAGAACAGCGTTCTCTGAACTCTGCCGTTTTTTTTAAATGTACAATTTAAAAAATAAAAACAATTTATTACTATTATTATTGACATTAAATAAATTATGAGCTAAATAAGATTTTTTTATTTAACGTCGGACTATTTCCGCTACTGAGGCTTAACACCGACGCCTGTAGACGAGCTACCCCCAACCAAAAATGTCGCTGAACCTCTTTTCTAGTAGTGGAGTAGGGATCTTTTACTTGCCTAACATTTAATAGACAAGGGATCGATAACTTTACATCCTCTCTTTCTAAACAAGATCAACGTATATTATATAGTTTTTTAATTATATTCCACCGTAGAAGAAGTATATGCAAACTTTTCACAGCTAATTAGTATTTTATACCATTACTCGAAGTTATTTGAAGTGAGTGTACCAACGAAACTCTACTTTGGAAGATTGACTTTATTGATTAAAAAGAAAGGTAAAACAGCTCATTAAAACTTTTTAGACGTACCTATTTCACAATGCTGACCTAAACGTCCGGGTGGACATTCACAAATAAAGGAATCAGAATTCGTTGCTCTGCATTTGGAACCATATTGACAGGGACTGGACCTACAGGGATCGTCCGGTTTTTCACAGAAATCTCCTCTGTACTGGGGCTGGCATTCACAGCGGTATAAGTCATCAATTGCCAGACATTTTCCATTATTTAGACAAGGGGAATGCGTACAGGCATGCTCGCTACAATCGTGTATCCCTTTAGTTTTCAAAACCCAGTCATGTTGGTTCATATGTAGTTCAATTTCCTGCCTGCCAATCTTTAACTTTTTTATACAACCCTGGAAGCCTTTCTCTGTACCGATGTTTTCATATACTCTGAAAATTGAATTTTCCTATTATAATGAATGTGTTTATAAAGGGATATACACGCTTTGGCAATTTGTTTCCTGGAGATACAAGTGACAGGGAGGAAAAGCCATTATACTGAGAAAATTACGTTTTTTGTACTTAACAAATATTCATATATTAAAAATAATTAATCCTGCAAAAAGTTAAACGACTCATGCTGCTTCAGTGCAGTCCCGTCGAACTCTCAGCAGGATTGGTTTAATTTAAATGATACCAAAATCTCTCCAAATCGTTAATCACAATGATTGAATAAAGTGATTTTAAATTATTTGAATTTTTCTTTTAGTAATAGAAGTAAAAAATCCAAAATTCGATAAATAGTAGAGGAAATTGCATTTCGGTCTTGATCGTTACTTCAGTGTAAAGACTTGAAACCTTTTGCATTACGTTCAGTTTCGGCAATATATGAAATGTATTATTGAAAATTAGTGACTCACCCCCAGGGGGGGGGGGGTGTGCAGACCCCACATTACACTCCCAATTCAATAAGTTTTTAACGAAATCGGCTAAAATTGATATCATGGAGATTTTTGGGGACCCCGAGTACGAATCTGAAGTGAAAATTGGAAAGTTCAAAATGGCGAACTTTAAGAATTAATTCCTGATTTACGCCGTTTCTATTGATTTTACTGAAAAATATGTAGAGTAAAGAAGTGTTTAGAATAACATTTTGCATAAGAATACACCATTTTGGCTACCACATCATTTAACCCTTACGTTTCTCCCCCGTGGAGAGCCTCATACGCCTGATCCCTTCGTTTGTAAAAATTGCGATAAAAACTTTTTCAAATTTTTCAATTATATTTTGATAATATTGGACAAATAAAGTTGAAATAGCAAAAAAAATTAACCCTAATCTGTTCAACCCTTCACTGGGGGTGAACAGGTGAACATAGAGTGACTTCCCAAAAAATACGATTTTTCCTAAATTTTTACTACAAACTGATGGGGAAAAATCTTTTTTCTTATGCAAAAACACATTCTAAACACTTTTTTAACCTAGGCATTTTTCATTAAAATTAATAAAAACGGCGCAAATTCAGTTTTTATATGAATCTTTAAAAACGAAAAAAGCGATACAAAAAGTGATACAACGGAAGCAGAACTCCAGGAGTATATAAGTTGCATGATAGTATAGAAGGATACAAGGATATTTATATAAGGAGGAGATTTTAATGCGAAGGCAAGGGCATGGGGATCAAATTTTTAGGATCGAAGAGAGGAGAAAATGACTGAATGGATGGCAGAAAAAGGGCTGTTAGTTTTAAATGAAGGAGGGAAGACTACCTTCGACAATCGATTGTCGATATTACTATTAGCACACCAAATATTACACAAAGAGTTGAAAACTAGAGAAGGTAAATAGGAAAACACGAGGGAATGTACGATAAAATTTCAAGAGCAGTTGGAGGTGTGGGGAGAGATAACAATGATGTAAGGGCAAATGGAAAGGCGGGTGTCCCTGAAGATACAAAAAGAAGGCTCCATCAGAAATACGCACAGCAGAGGGCTGTATTGAAAAAAGCTATTAAAGTGGCAAAAGAGCATATTGATGAAGATATCTGGGGGCAGGGGTACAAAATAGTCATGAAAATATGAAGATGTATCCGCCAATAAAGAGTCCGTGTGATGCAATGCAGTTGGCAAGAGAACTTTTTGCGGCAAAACCGCCGACTAGATGGGAGGCAATAAACGTAAGAATGGACGAAATACCAGTATTTACAGAAGAGGAGGTGTTTAGAGCAGCGGGGAAGATTAAAGAGTTAGCGCCAGGACCGGATGGTTTTGCTCCAGAAGTTGTAAAGGCTCTAGTGAAGCAACGTACTGGGGAGTGTCTTCGAATGTTGAATAAAGTTTTAAAGAAAGCGGAGTCCCCAACAGAGTGGAAGATAGCGCGACTGGTACTCATAGAGAAACCAAAAAAGGATGGGCAAACAGACATAAAATATAGGCCACTGTGCCTACTTAACTCCTTAGGGAAGTTTTTGGAATACCTCTCCTAGAAAGGCTTAAAGAAGGGATTGAAGCTAGGGGAGGACTTGCAGAGCACCAGTATGGTTTCAGGACGGGGAGATTGACTATCGATGCCATGAAAGCGGTACAAGGGCAACGCTTAAAGTCAGAGTCCCGGCGAGTAAGAAAGAGCTAGCGATAATAATCACGCTAAATGTGGCGAATGCCTTCAACACGGCTCCATGGGAAGGGATAGTAAGGAAATGGGAGAGGAGGAATATAGTGCCGCATTTAAGAAAGATCAGTCGTATTTAACGGGGAGGAGTCTAGAAGTATCCGATGGAGAGTATATTGAAGTGATGTATGGAATCCCACAGGGCTCGGTTCTAGGACCGTACCTTTGGAATGAGTACTATGACGGAGTGCCGAGAATACCAACTCCGAGAGGAGTAACACTTGTAGGTTATGCAGACGATCTGGCGGTGGTTGAACAAGCAAAAAATATTTTTAGTCGCAAACTCCTCTATATAGATGGCGCCTGCTGGCTGTTTTACATGTCGCTATTGTGAAAATACCGGGATGTACTATAGTCAAAGGATTCTCATGTCGGTCGTCGCATACCTACCTTGCACTGACGAGAGCCAACAGCTCGAAACTGCAGTCTGCAAGTGGTGTGTGACGACTGGCAAGGGAGCTCCTTTAAGTAGGATCAGTCTTTCGGCTGGTGTTTGTTGCAATCGAAGCATTAGCGTTTTGATGGTAATATGCAATTATTACACTTAACGCGCCAGATTTGTAACTTTGGTTGCAGTCTGGTTACTTTCCTTATAGTAAAATAAGGATTTATAGAGGAGTTTGCGACTAAAAATATTATGTTTAATATTCCGCCCTCTAAAAGCACATTTGAACTAAGCAAAAAATAGATGGAAGATCGAGGTAAAAGCGAATAACACTTTATAGAAGGTATAGAAGTGGATCGAAAGCAGAGAGCTGAAACTGGCCCGTCACAAAATAGAAGTAGTTATACTAGAGGGAAGAATATGACACCCCGAATGCAAGGGATAGAGGTGGCAACACAGAAATGAAATATTTAGGCGTAATTTTTTATAGAAATATGAGAATGACAGGACATATAAAAAGTGGCAAAAAAGGCGGAAATGATGGCTATGTGACTAGAGCGAGTGATGCCGAATACTGGGGGACCAACAGTAGGTAGCAGGAAGATATTGGTCAGTGGTGCACTCTATTATATTATATGGAGCGCCAATATGGGGAAAGGCTCTAAAAATGAAGAAATATAGAAGCATCCTGACCAAAATGCAAAGGAAAATATTAATAAGAATATGTAGGGCCCATCGAACAGCGGCTACAAGTGTTTTACAAGTTATCGCTGGAATACCACCTATAGATTTAATGGTTGAAGAACGGAAAAGGATATACGAAGGAGGAAGGGAAGAAAAAGGGGTTGCCAGAAGAGAGCTGGTAGGTAAGTGGAAGAGGAGATGGGATGAGCGCACGGAAATGGTTCGAGGATTCCGAGGATTAAGGTATGGAGTAATTAGGAGGCATGGGGATGTCAAGTACCTCATGACTCAGGCTCTCACGGGGCATGAATGCTTTCGAACATATTTGCACAAGATAAAAAATGTAGATAACGAACTCTGCGAGTATTGCGAAGACCATACACCAGACACACCGGAATACACGCTTTTTCAGTGTGCAGGATGGCAGAGACAAAGGGAAATTATGAATGTGGCAGTCAGTTGGAGAGGAAATAACGGTAGACAGAATGAGTCAAATAATGCTGAAGTCACAGGAAAAGTGGATAGCAGTAGAGACTTTTACATGTGGGGTGATGGGAATGATGGAGACAGAAGAAAGGGAGAGGCAACAAGGGGAAGGAAGAAATGAATGATGTGCTCATATATAGGTAGTATGTTGAAGTAATGCTACACGGCGGTTCCGGCATACTGGTGGCAAGACAGAAGAGGGGGAGGTTTTTAGTCAGTGAAAATCTGACACTACCCCGGTAAAAAGTAATAGAAGCAGCGTAAATATCTTTTGTTATAAATAAACCTTTATGAGGACATATTTAGCTCTTCCACAAAATTTACCAAAAATGATATAAAATGTTGAAAATTCCCTGTCATATTCAACAACAATACATAAATTACATATATACTCTACGGACCTAAAAAATGATTGTCACCCCTTAGATAACCAAAGAACATTTTTTTCAGAAAGAAATTTTTAACTTTGCATATCCATTGTTACTGATAATTTGATAAAAATAGACACTATTAGTAATATTTCCATATTGTCCCCAATCAGTTTGTAGTAAAAATTTAGGAAAAATCGTATTTTTTGGGAGGTCACCCTAAGTTCAACCCCAGTAAAGGGTTGAAACAGTTAGGGTTATTTTTGGTTATTTCAACTTTATTAGTCCAATATTATCAAACTATAATAAGAATTAAAAAAAAAGCAATTTATGCAAAAGAAAGTGTCAGACATAGGTTTTTATACATTTTTTGCATTCATTTTCCCTACTAAAAGAAAAATAAATAGAATGCCGCAATTATCACATAATAATGAATAAGTCAATAAAAATAATAACACATATTTAGTGTTTGTCTTAATTTTTACATTAAAGTTTACTTTTACGTGAAAATATTTCTAAATTGTTGGCTGCAATTTTACAAATTTTTCTTAATTTAATCGTATATTTGACCAATTCAGCGTTAAATATTTTGTTACATTAAGTACATACCGTGAGTGGTTGGTGGGAACATATCCCACAAAAGTATCTTCAAGTAAATCGAGGGCTTTAAGAGAACCCATCGCCTGGCCGGCAACATCCTCGGAATCGTCTAATTTGAGAATTCCATCTCTATGATATCGTTTCAAGACAACTCTATGAAACTTTCCGAGTTGAATTTTATCCAAAGATCGAATCAGAACAGCGCCATTCCCCAAATTATATTTAAACTCAACAAAACCATTAACGATTGCAAGTGAAACGAAATCTCCCAAACCGTCAACTTTCTGTTGATTGTACAGTAATATTCCATCCTCAGAATGAGATTTAAATTCAACTTCGATGCTTAGTTTATGATATGCTTTCAGTGGTTTAAGTCTCGCATACGACCGACCATGGAATGCGGCGGTATCGTATTGTTTTCGAAAGATTTCAGTTTCGCAAAGTAGTCCTGTAAAGTTCGAGTTGCAAACACATGTAAACGTGGCGGCGGGGAGATCGACACAGGTACTAGCGTGGTAGCAAGGGGAGCTACTACATGCCCGGTATTCGTCGGTAGGTTCAGAATCAGCTGTAAGCAATATCACCAATGCTCTATACAGGGTATCTCAAAAGTGCTAAAGAAAATATGTGATTCCTTGTGTTGTCTGATCTTATAAACGTATGGCACGGTTTGCAGCCACTTTCAAGAGAATAGAAGACTTAAGAGAAAAAATGTCTATTCTCTTGAAAATGGTCCCAAAACGGCAGCCAATTCGTAAACAAAATATATTACTTTAATTTTAGATCTGGATTTTATAAAGTGGAAAAATTATATTTCTTTTGCGTCACTAAATTTTCTGCATCAATCGTCTCAAGGAATCACTCCCTAGTGAACTAAGCAACTTTGGAACATCCTGTATATAAATATAACAAGCTCTACTTTATTCAAAGGTTTTTAAGTGGCTTAACAGGAAAATATACTTGTGATAATGTGAACATGAATTAGAAATTAAAACTGAAACATGTAATATCTACAGTATTTTGAAGAGCTCAGAGTACTTTCCAATGATTCATTGCATGTTGTGAATGTTATACTGTACACACCACACTCTTACGAAATATAGTTTAAAGATATCAAAATCTAAAGTTAATGCTTTATTTCGTAAAGTAATATACAGGGCGGGGCAATAGTGCGTCCGACTTCGATAGCTCGGATTCTACGGTAGCTTGAAATTAAAAAAAAATACAGGGTGAATCAATACAGTTGTACAGGGCCAAGTGACATTTTTGTAAGCGGAATTCTATAAATATAGTCTAGTATACTTTAACTTGGAGTGTGTATGTATGAGTTAATATTTTTGTACGATTTCATTTTCTCCCATATTGTACACAAAGTTAAAGCAATAGTCCAGGAACATTGTCTACGTGGACAATATTTCTGGATCTTTGTGTACAAGAGAAAATGAAATCGTACGGAAATATTAACTCATACATACACACGCCAAGTTAAAGTATACTAGACTATATCAGTATATTTTTAGAAGCCTCTTTCTGTACTCCTTTCACTCCTATTTTATTATTGATTATCTCCCAATCATTTGGTTGCAGTGATTTTTTTTGTTGAAATAGTGCCATTGATTTAAAAGACGCATAAATATATGTGTCAATTTGTATGACTGGTAGTCGAGAGGTGAGCGCACTTGCCTCTCACCCGTGAGAGGGATTTTTCCACTATACACGGATATTGGGTGTATGTCCCTTGTTTCTAAATGTGTAGCCCTCTCCCACACAAGGCTCTTCTAGAGCCTTCCGGATAAAGGGGGTTGTAAGCACCTGTGGTGTTATTTATTCATTATTTAATTAAAATGGGCAACATGTGGAGCACTTATTATAATTTTTTTCTGTTTAATTACTTCAAAAAAACCTATAATTTTTAAAAATTTATTCTTGAATTTCGTACTTATTGCTCAATAAATCGAAAATGATTACAAATAGCCATAGAGATGTACATACAAAAAAATATATATTTTTTTATTCTATATCTTATGGCTGAAAAATATAAAAACGAAAATCCATCAAATTCCATTCGAAAAAACCGCTGCCCAAGAAATCACTGCTTCCACATCCAGATTTTGTATCTAAGTCTTATACACACTAAATCCCAATGTAATATTTAATAATAGGGTGGGGGTGGCAATACTAAAATGAACTTTAAAAGCCCTTGGTTCTCGTACACACACTAAACCCAATTTTTTTTTACTCCCTTTAATAATAGGGTGGGGTGACAATGGGGGTGGTAGAGGAGTGGCTAGTGCCAAAAAAAATTTAGAGGTCCTTGGTTCTCTTATACACACCAAATCCCATTAATTTTTCACTCCCTTTAATAATAGGATGGGGGTGGCTAATGCCAAAAAAATTTTAGAGTCCCTTTGTTCTCGTATACACACTAAATCCTAATTTAATTTTTTACACCCTTTAATAATAGGGTGGGGGTGGCAATGGGGATGGTAGAGGGGGTAGCTAACGCTAAAAAAAATTTCTGAGACGTTTGGTTCTTGTATCACACTAAATCATATTTTAATTTTTTTTTACTTCCTTTCATAATAGCGTGGAGGTGGTATTGGGGGTGATAGTGGGGGGTGGCTGATGCAAAAAAAATTTTTAGACCTTGGCTTTTCATACATGGCCTAAATTGCAATTTTATATACTCTTACCTGATTGCTTTGCCTATTTATCCTTATTTACCCCATTTACCCCCAAACCATTCAACGGAATTAGATCAAAATATAATCTAATTCAAGATCTCATTAAAATACATAAGTGTACCAAATTGCAAGTCAATATCATAAACGTACGTTTAGTGCGCACAAAAAAAAAATTTTTTTCGCTTGAATTTAAAATCTCGACGTTTCATGACATTTTAAGCCTATTTCAACAAAAAAAATCGTTTTGTTCTTATACCATACTATACGACGTGGAAGTACAATTAAAGTACAATTAAAAAAAGTAAATTCAAAATCATTTTTGGCTTCCTTGTACATTTTTAAGAAGTGAAAATGATTCAATAACATCACACAGATGTCTCCTAACTGGTATTTACAAAAAAAAAATTATCCATAATGGTGACTATAGTGATTTCATCTGCGGATGGCATTATTTCAACAAAAAAAATCACTACATCCTGTATATTCGAAAATAGTTTCCAGTTTTAGACTTTATTATGTATTTACCTGTATTTTTTAAATTTCTAGCTATCGTAAAACTCGAGCTATCGAAGTCGGACGCTTTATTGCCCCACCCTGTACACTTAAAATTATTTTCAATGCGTACCGTCTGAAAAATTTCAACAAATTAATATATCAAATGTGTACCATAATTATACAGAGTGCAGTAGAGTTGCATATATAATTTCAACCATAAGGCAGGAAATGAGCTAAAAGTTTTAACCTATGAGATTCTTGAGATTAGAGAATTTTATTTAAAACAAAAGTAGGGTAATGGATCAATTTTCTAGGGAACCGCTTTTATATTAAAACAGAAATCCCCACTAGTGTTTGTAAAGTATGAGGGGAAACTAATGATCTAAAAAATATTAGGTGTTCCATTTTAATAAATTGCAGGGGTGGCTCTGGGAGCGAGGAGGTGGAGCTAATCTTAGCTTTATTCATAAGAAAATGTGTCCCGTCCCTGCAAGGAGTTCCAACAAACAGGTGAGATGATACTAATGAATATTAAAAGTCGTAATGCTCTCACTTATTTATTAAATGTAGTGAGAGAATTATGACTCTTCGTGTTTATTAGAGCATTAAACTACGTCTTCTGAAGTTTTAGTATTCAATGTTAATTATGACTAGCAAAAGCTGAAAAAGTTCATGTTTAATATACGAAATGTGGGCAAGGTAGCATTTTTTAAAACTTTTGTTCTGGCTCTGACAATCGAAACCGTTAAGGATACAACAATTATCCTTCATATTTATAAATCTGATCCATCCTCAAAGAATAAGCTGTGAAATAGGTCGAGATTAGTGCGCTTGAACAGAGAGGCGGGTAGGCCCTAATATATTGGTTTTCTTAAATTTGAACGTAACATTTTGATAAAAATTAAGTATTCCTCTCATCTAACGATCGATATTAATGAATTGTTGCTCAATACTTAAAAAAAAATTCGACAAAGTAAATAGACATTCCTACAGTCAAAATTATAATCAAGTTATTTTAAGTCTTTTTTGCTCTCGCCCTTTACACGCAGTTATAAACCCTAAAACTATCTGTTTTATTGTACTGCTTCCTTTAATCAGCTTTAACTACTACATGTTCAAGTATAAATAAACTGACACATAAAAAACCAAACAAAAACTTTACGACCTCATTAAAATACCGGTTTTTTGTGCTGTTCGCAAATTGACTCGCTTACCTTTATAGGTTTTTAATGTGCGTCGGAAATGTTTCATGTCAGGCTTGGCGCCATGGCCCGCAGCGATATAATTATGTTGTAAAGTTTTTGTTTGCATTTTTTATTTACTGGGATCTATTTACTTCAACTTAGCGCCATGGCCCGCGGCGATAATAATTATGCCGTAAAGTTTTTGCTTAGTTTTTTTTGTCTCAGGAAGTCCTTACTTGGACTATACGTACATAATATATTATTCTTTTGCTACAACGAGATGATGATGCGATGTTATTTTTTAGGAGTTGGTGGTATAAAATTGAATTGCTTGAGTCAATAATATTCTATTTGATGGAATTTTTTGCGAAAATTAAGTGATAAAATAATAAAACCGATACAATCTGAGAAATGTTTCTTCAAAATAATGTTCCTATTTTGTTGGCTTTAAGTAAAAAAAGTTTGTTCAATTTAAAATTAATACCTCGCTGATAGCGAGACGAGTCTGTATTGGAAGAATTCAAACTTAGATATTACCGAAGTAATGATAGCTTCCCAACTCCGTTATTTTTAATTTAAATTAAATTTTAATGTAAACGTTGGCGGTTTAGATGAAGTGTGGGTATTCTCAGAAAAGTACCTACTACTTTTCTGTTTTAAGGACTACTTATTTTAATTTAAAGCTTAAAAGCGTATAACTGCTATAGTAAATAATAAACTCTTTTCATTTAAGTCAGAGGCAAGTTCAAAGGAAAACTGCGTGGGAGGTAAACAGTCAAATGCATAGCAATTTTAATTTTCAAACTATATTTTAGTTTTATTCTTGCAAGCGACAGCCACGTCTAGGTGGAAAACATAAAATGAGACCTCGCGTGTCGTTATAAAATAATGGCTCAGTTTATCTATTATACGGGCCCTAATAACTTGCAATGTGGCTCGTAATTTAATGTATTGAATATTTCAGACGATGTAATCCACTCTGTTTGAAAGTAGACTTTGTAGACATTTGGTTCCCCTTGTTATTGTAGGAGAGGAGGGGATTCCACTGATACGTAAGTCACAGTTATTACCTAGCATCTCGAAAGGGTCCAGACATTGTCGAGATCTAGCACATCCACTCTCGGCTGTTTATAGAAACTAAGAAAAGTTATTTGGGTACGAAAATAATAGCCTAGGTTTCTATGGATTTTTTTTTAATTTATCGTGTAAGTCATTAACATTGAAATTCAAAATGAAAAAATTAGTATTGAGTTTTATTAAAAAATATTTTCAGCGTGAATTTCATGAACCGCTATAAGTTCGGGAAATTCGACAGAGTGTAAGTAGAAGAACGCCCAGAGCCACCTCTTCATTTTTTAAAATTTAACTCCCCACCCAAATAGCATTTGGACGTCGAGCCAACGTTGTTGTAAACGACCCGACGTTGGCAATCAACGTCCACGCGACCACTTTCCGACCCGTTTTTACACCAAAATTGAGAATAAAAATTTGAGTTAATCAGATGTTGGTCACCGACTTCCTAGTTATAAACATTTGTGTACTTAGCGGGACGACGGACGCGACGCGACGTCTGCATTGCATAGTACTGGCTTTTATGCGACGAGGTCGGATATAGTATATAATATTGTATAAATACTGGCTCCCTCTTTAAGAATTATGGCCAAACCTAAAACTTTAGTTTCCTTATGGCAATGAAAACAATGAAATGATGCATAGCGTTTTATTTTGCTGTGTTTCATAAAGGCGAAATAAATTCACGTAGCTAGCGAAAGATGCTCATAAACAGCAAACGCATTACACTTTACTGATAAATATGACTGAGGTAGGTCGAAAAATATTCGATCCCCACAAAATTTCATGTTTATATTTTGTTTACAACTTCAAAAGTGTACAATTCTCTGGGAAGTATAAATTTTAATAGAAAAACATGTTATAAAGTCGACATTTAAATAAAATCTCGAACAAACGTTGATTTTGGTCGGGAAGTTACCGACGTCGGACCAACGTTGCACTACAATAACTACGCATATTATAACGTACTACAAACGTCGGTTGTGGTGTGGTATTCACACTACGACAAATGGAAAAATTTCTGACGTCATGTTACCATCGCTTAGACGTCTTGTTATAACTTTGGGGTAAAAGTTAGTGGTCGACCTTGATTTGAACTTAATCGGACGTCGCAATTAGTACACATTTGGTTTGAAGACGGAAAAATGCTATTTGGGCATACCCTTAATGACACAGTCTTTGGTCACTGTATAGGTAGATGAGGTCCGATGATGAAGTGGCCACTTCGGTCACCAGATTTGACTCCTGCATACTTTTTATGTAGGGGTATTTGAATACCCATACACTGAAAATGCACTGCAATGCACTTGATACGCACTGTAAATTAGTACATTTTGGAAATTCGCTTCTAGGCAATTACATGTCTACGAGAATCAACATCTGCAAACAACTTTTGTGTAATTGACTTTTTAAATGACATTAACTCGAGCGATTCTTTAAATGTTTAAATCTCATGGGTTAATTAAAAACTACGTTAATACGTTTTTTGCAACCCTGATACACAGCGCCTACAAACATCAATATACTTGAAAACTACATTTCAATATACTACAGAGATGTGTATCGTAGGTTTAAGATTAATGATTTCAAGATTCTGATAAATAATATATTATAATTTTAAAAAAGTATTACCCACTTTTAAACCACTTAAAATCTTCCAAATAGAATTGTAAAAGGTTAACGATGTCAACTTCTGATTACACAGTAAATACACAGTAACCCATATAAAAGTGGGGCACCTCTATAAATTTTTATTTGTTGGCCGATTAAAACGATAGGGTTTCAAGAACTCTACTGTGGTGTAAAATTTCAGAGCAAAATTCAAAATTTCAAGGCCTACTTCGATTTTTTTTTTCAAGGCCAAAAATCCAAAAAATTGTTAGCAAATTTTTTTTCTCAAATTTGACTACGCCACTTGGTTTGGGATACCTTCAAATAGATTTTACCGAAATTTAACAAAAAAATATTTGTTCTATCAGAAATATAACACAATTAATATTTGTATTATGTTACTATCAAAACGGGCATTGTAAACAATATTGTGATTGTGTGTGTGATGAATATTCGAATTATTTCAGTAACATAATATAAATTTTAATTATGCTATATTTCTGTTAAAAACCATTATCTTTTTGTTAAATTTCGGTCACATTCATTTGAAGGTATCGTAAACCCAGTGGCGTAGTCAAATTTGAAATGAAAAAATTGCTAACACTTTTTTTGCATTTTTGGCCTTCAAATCTTGAATTTCGATCTGAAATTTTTCACCACGGTAGAGTTATTGAAGCTCTATCATGAAAAAAAAATCGTTAATTCGGCCAGCAAATAACAATTTAGTGAGGTGCCCCGCTTTTAAATTGGTCACTTTGTATATACAGGGTGAATCATCTAACTCTACAGACCGATAGATACTCCCTAAAAACTATACCTTGAAATTTTAATGACGTTGCTGATACTTAAGATATTAACGTCGTGACAAAATATTTTCTAGGCGTCATCGTGACGCTGAGTTTCCCGGTAATCGGTCTGGGGAGTATTAGCAGAATCACCCCGTAGATACCTAACAATAACGGTTATATTCGGGGTGCTTAATTATTTTCCTAATTACTATCTGATCTTCTAAAAGCGACTTCAGTGACCCTAACTGTAAATTTTGTACAGTGGTGGACTAACTAATTAACTAATAGGTAGTTTAATATTGAGAGTTCAATATTTTTTAATAGATCTGAGTGGACATATTTTATAGACTACTTGCTTTATGTGATTTCTTTAACGAAAATGTGAATATTTTTATCAGCAAAATCAAATGAAAAATATATTTTATAAATCAGGCTAGCAATCAGGAAGATGACGGCCCGGATCGTGTAAGACAAAAAAAGTCGGAAACAATTACCGGAAAATTATTTTTGTTATAATTTTTAACTCCCACAAAAGCCCATGTAAAAATAAATCTTTTATTAATTAAAAATAGCAGTTCTGCAGAATATTATAATATGCTTCCTAATTAGCTCTATTACGTGAAAATTTTGATTTGCATTCTTTTGAACTCAACTATTGTCTCAAATGAATTCGCCCTCCACTGTACAAAATCACAAAAAGTAACTTTAAGAGATAAAAGCGGCAAATATCAATATTTTGCTAATATTTTGTCTTGATACTTACCTATGCATTCTTGGCGGTCAGATGATTCGGAGTGATCGGGCAGACAAGTACAAGCGCCTTTTACACAATGACTATACAAAATCATGCAATCTGTGTTATCTGAACATAGATCGCCTAATAAGGCCGTAACTACACGTACTGTGGCTGGGGTAGGACGGTATGCTGGAGCAAAATCACCACCTAGATAGATAGATAATGCTATAGCTTCGGCGTTGAATAGTTGGGGAAATTTAATCAAAATTAATTTATATAATGGATTTATCCTTCGCAATATATTCGTTTTTTATTCAGAACCAGAAAATAAGATGCTTGGAATACTTCCTTGTCCCTGCACTATTATTTGCATATCGTGTAGTTAGCGCGCTTAGACTTGATAAATAAAAATGTTGTTCTCCTTTATTATTTAACTTGTTTATGATACTTCCAACACAGTGAGATGTATGTTTTCTCGATTTAATGTCTAAATTACATAGGAAGATTTCAAACACTTCCAAGAGTTTTAATAGTATTAATACCGTGAGAAGCGGCTCACTTATTTACCGACATATTGAAATTAACCATAGAATTATACTTGAAATTACTGACATGGTCCAAATTTTCACGATGAATAAAACATTATTTCTGCTTTGTTTACACTTATTAAGTAGAAGGTGCTCTTATAAGTAGTTTTACTTATTTTGCATACAATATACAGGACACTTGAAAAAATATTCACTACTGCTGGAAAGTCAAGTATTAATAATGCTATGAAAATTTTTTATGAACATGGGTCCAGCGATTTGTACTCGTGTTTATAAAGAACATTAGTAGAACAATCCCATATTGTAGGATTACTAAGTAGGTTGAAATAGCCGTTAGAAAAAAGGAAAGAATGTTAACTGTTTTACAAATTTGATTTTGATGTTCACGTTGGACGTTATGGCCAGTCATCACGAACTGCGATAGTGAAACGTTAGATAATAATTGCAAAAGTTTTTAAATTTAGAGACATCATTCGAGGAGGTACAAAAATAACAAATCCGGTTTTTGTGCCTTGCAACATCGTAAATGTCAATTAACTTGATGAAATAACCTATTATTTAAATAATAAAGTTACGCTTGACTAAGAAAAATTGGAAAAAGGTGCAAATTTCATACAAATTCAAATAATGTATTGAAATACTCCTGTGAATTTGCAACCTCACGAAACATCCGGGATATATTTTTTCTGTTTTCGCTATCCTTCTGAGATATTTTGCAGTTCATCGAAAATAACATTCGTATAAAAAGAATCCAGTAAAAGTTGCAAATTTATTATTGTTTCATTAAATAGTTATATAGCTTCAGATCGATTTGCAACCCATTTATAGTAGTATTAGTAATACGGAACATGATTTAAATAAATAAAATCATCCTCATTCACAGACCTCGCTTGGCTATTTTTCTTTTGCTTATCATGTGACTCATTTCGAAGCTTTGTTGTAATTCAATTTTCAAGAAAAAAAACTATTTTTTATGGTCTCTTTGTCATATTCCTTCCTATTCCATACTTTTTTTTACTCATTTTACATCAGCTACTGCGCATCACGAATTTTTCAATCGGAAAAATGACGCAGAAATGATTTACAAATTTAAATTATTTATATCAAAAAAGTAATATATTTTAGATTCACCGCCTTGAAGAATGTAGAGGATAGAATTTACGATAAATGACGTAAATATCATATAATTTTATCAATTGCGCATCTGTAAATATTTCATTTGAAAAGTGACGATATTCAAAATTCGAAATATGAAGAATAGTTGCAATTTATAATAAAAAATTATTGTATATAACATGTCATCTTTTTTTTTTGCGGAATTCGAGAAATTTTTTTAAAGGAAAAGAGCGTATAGTCAAAAAAATTCGATCATATAGAATATAGATCAATCAACTTAGTGGATTTAGCTATCTTCTGTAGAGGCAAATTTTTATAGCAAAAACCGGGTTTGATATTTCCAGTGTTGTCTCAAAATTAATTTTGATATTTATCATACCTTTTTTACTCTGATGACTGGCGTATTATATCAGCCACAAGTGAATTTTGTGAAAATAAAAAAATCTAATTCTATTCCATAACATTTAATTCGTCAAATAATTAAGAGTGTTTAATTTAAGGAAGAACATCACAGTTTCAAATCAATTCTCGTTGCATTAATACGTCTATTATTTTCAATAAAAATTAGTAGACAATAACTCGATAATAGCTTAAAACAGATTTGAATTATTAATATATGTTTTCAATTTTTGTCAGTCCAATATTATGCGCAGATTGAATGTGTTTGTTTACTAATTAATATCTATTCTTTCAAATCAAAGCGTTAAAAGTAGTAGAGTTAACTATTTGTTCGTATTATTTAAAACTATGTATTGTATGTATGCTGGTAATGTATTTAGAGCAAAATCCTAACATTCCCTCTGTTCCAAAGGAAAGAAATTACCGTTTATTCTTGTCATTTTAATTTTATTGATTTTCATTACCTAGACTATTGATGTTAAGAAAGTTACTCCTTTAACTTTTTTGCATACTTTGTAAAAATTCCTGTGTAAGTAATTAATTTTATAATAAGGTTATAAATATTTATTAAATTTATTCGCATAATTTAACGTACCAAGGGTACAGCGAAAAATCCAGCAGGGCGAGTCTAATATGAGGACAGTGCTCAAAGCTTTCATTTTTGGTTTTTGCGATTACGCTTCTCGTGAACTTTTCTAGTAGAATTAATATGTACTGCTTCCACTGCTTCCATATATTCATTTTCCGGCACATTATCATACAATGTAAATGGTATAATATTAGTTGGTCTTTACTTCGCATGGAACAGTGTTTTGTAAATGCTTTCTTAATACTTAAGTTTAAAAAAGATTTTTATTTTCTATGATAAAGAAAGTCGGGCGCGGAATAGAGGCATTTAAATTAATATCCGCCTCTTATAATTTTTTGTGGAGAATTTCCTCGCTTACAACTTTGCGTATTTTTGTTTCGTGGGAGAGGCCGCAGTTCAATTTTTCTACTGTATTATCTTTTTACATAAACGTAAATTCGGATATATATGCATTTCAATTTTGATGCCACAAATCATGGATTGAACGACAATTTTCTAAAAGTATATTTTGGTCTGAAAATGGGAAATATTTATCGTAAATAAACTTATGCGTAAATTTCTAGGCTATTTATATATATCAATACCCTTGAAGGGCATATTTATCATTAATTACTATTCGGAATTATAATTATAATGTCATAATTAACCATGATATAGCACTAAAATAGTCATTTTAAATATCATATTAAATGCAAATTCCGATATGAATGAAAATCCAATTATATGTTAACTAATTAAAATTTAAATTTCATCTCAAATTAATTTAAAATTAAGCGAAATAATTTCATTTATTGTTACAGTGTGACCTTTACGTTATCGCAACAAATTATGTCGATATTGAAGAACGTGCCAACTTTGGAGCCAAACGAATCTTTTTCACGTCTGATAACCCTAATTCAAGTACTTCCTCTCCAATTTATAACGTCCAGGGGTTTTATTTATTTTTAAAGTCTAAATAAAACACACTAAGACAAAGCTAAAAGTGTACATCCTGGGATCACAATTAAAAAGTAGTTATTTTGCGATAAGCGAGATAAAATTACACCATCAGAGAACCACCAATATAATTGGCAATTATTTGTTCCGAAGATTTATTTAACATTGACTTTATCAGATGCAGAAGGACAAAACTTTGTACTTTATTTTATTTTATTTTTTGTCACAATCTCTAACAGTATAAGTTTAATGTTAAAGTAGGTATTACATAAAATATTAGTGTTCAGTCTCACCGCGAGTATGGTAAATAATATTCGATCCAGGTCCAGATTCATTAAAATCGGGATCCTTATTATCGGATGCGGGATAAGAAACAGGACGCATATTTCCGCTTCTTTCGTAATAATAGCGAGGATCCGGAACCAGTAAATGTCTCGTCGATTTGGAAAGAGGTGAATTTGAATCGTCGGGTTGTGTAAACTGTAGCGGAGTATAACGACGCACTGGCCAATCTGTACTCGGGAACATGTCTTCTATAAAATATCCCATGTTTATATTTGCAAATTTATCTACAGGCTTTATGTACTTACCTTTACACGTTCCGAAAGCTTGCACTACTATGTCCTTCTGCGACCGGCATGCTAACTGCCGTAATTCGCATGCAGAGTTATAGGTTTGTCCGTCGCTCCCACAAACAACCTGGGAAAACAGAATTATCACATTTTAATGTTACTACTCCTAAGAATTATCTTTAAAATTCCTACTTGAGCATCGCTTTCATCGGGACATTTTGTATGACACTCGCACTTAGCATAGCCTCCTCGCTCTGCACAAGTCGCCCCAAAGTAGCAAGTCAAATCCTTGCACGATGTCGCAGGCGATGTAGTTAGGTCTGCTGCAGACAAATATTTGTTTGTATTCGTGATTTTTATCAATACTGAACCTCATACCTGATACGCAGCCATTAGGACCCAAGATTTTATTGTGACTGGTGCATACTGTGCATTTTTGACCTTGAACTCCAGGCCTGCAAACGCATCTGCCAGTCATTTGTTCGCAGTCATCTCTGACAGATCCAAAGGTGGAGCAACCGCAAGCTTCATGAAAAACATTTTAAATTGGTAATTATATAGGTTTACGGATGTCAGAATTTTCCGGAAATATATGCAATACGTAGATTATTGGGTCACAGAACATAATTGAAGTTAGCTTTGGATGCATGAGTCTGGGTTTCTAAACGAAAGGATTTAATTCTCATGGCGGCTTTATCAATTGTACCACTAAAAATGTTTTAATTTCGCTTTTTTATATAGAGAGTGACCCATTTAAAAGCGGGGAATCTTTCTAAAATTTTTATTTTATGACCGATTTAAACGATTTTTTAAAAAAGTGATAGCCTCAAGAACTCTACCGTGTACAAAATTTCAGATCGAAATTAAAAATTTTATTTTATTATTATTGTTTCCTCAATATCGTCTCTTTCTAAGGTCCGGACAATTTTTGACTTTATTATTATTTACATAATCTTCCAACGCCAACTTTGATAATAAAAATAATTGCAAGACTTGCTAATAAAGATAATTATCCTTAATATGGAGCAGGTTTATAAAAAACAAACATTGCCAATATTGAATCATTAATGGCTATAATTTTTAAAATTCAACTGATAACGATCTAAACGAGCATTGTAAACAATATTATTTAAATCATTGTGAATTATATGATAAATATTCGAATTATTTCAATAACACAATATACATTTTAATTATGTTATATTTCTGTTAAAAACTAATATTTTTTGTTAAATTTCGGTCACATCCATTTGAAGGTATCCTAAACCCAGTAGCGTAGTCAAATTTGAGATAAAAAAATTGCTAAACTTTTTTTTGGATTTTTGGTCTTGAAATCTTGAATTTTGATCTGAAATTTGGACCACGTAGAGTTATTGGAGCTCTATCATTTTAAAAAAATCGTTTAAATCTGTCAAAAAATAAAAAATTTAGAGAGGTGTCCCGCTTTTAAATGGGTTACTCTGTATATAAAAAGACAAGTATTTAAGAATACATTAATATGCATCATTCCCCTTATAGATCGATATTCGCAAAGCTGGAAGACGAAATTAATATTTTTTTGCATATACTCCTAAAACTAATTTCAGGTTCGTCTTCTATGACCAAAGAATATGATGCCTAGGAAAAATTTAGAAAAAATCGCTTAGCGCCTTAGACCATTCAATGTGCCGCTCACGCTATAACGGACTACTTATTACATTCCAATGTGCTGAAAATATTATGACATTAGACAAAGTAAACGATATTGTCTGTTCCTTCTTCTTACGGAAATGCATACTGAATTGCGCCTGAAATTTAGAAGGATTTTTGGATTTTTTAGTTTTCTCATTGTATTGCGATTTTTTGAACAGCAGAACAAAGCTTGTTAAGTAATTATTAAATTATTATTAAGACTAATGTTATCGTTATCGTTATCAATAAATCACCATTTTATTAACTAATACCTTAAATAATCTTCAACAGTCTTCAATTCAATTAATCTATTTTTTCCGGCTTCTACATTTAATTCTAAGGATAGAAATATCTTTATTTTCATAACATTCGCATTAACAAATTTTAATACAGAAAAAAAATGCACCAACATGTTGACAATATCATATGACCACTTCTTGACTTCATTCATGGCAAACCGTAAATTGAGGTTACAATAACATTATTGCCAAGAGCCATAATATTTCATTTCTTTTAGAGACATTTTAAAACATGTCATTTGGATATTATTAAAATGATTATCGAAACTCTATCTTATCTTTCCAATACTTTTTTATTTCCAATCTATAAATCTGTAAAATAGTAGAAGCTGCAGACTGATTAAAGTTTATGACGTCATACTATTTCCGCATGAACAGAGATAGTTGCCATTTTCTATCTCTTATATATATAAGGATATTTTTCGCTAATGTAATGCCAGTCCATTAGAGCGTAACGGTACATTGAATGGTCTAAGCGTACCCTTAAATAGTCGCCTTTAAATTGGCCAATAAAAATCTGTTCTTCTAAAGTATCTCTTATTTTAGATTTTCTAGAGCCACCCTACATACTTACGTATGCAACCACGGTATCCCGAAGATATTTTAGGTAACCCCCAAAATCCAGATTCACAACGATCGCACTTGGCTCCTCCAACGCCTGGTCGGCACCTACACTGTTGGGTGTCTGGATCGCAGACCTCTGAATACGATCCAAGTTTATTGCAACCACATAATGAAGGGCATCCAGCAAAATTTGCTCCTTGAGCTGCGTTCTTTCCGTCAGGACAGCAGCCATACCAGCTCTCCTCGCAACTTTTCTTTTCGATAAAATTTTTGTCTAAAAATAGTTAATCGAATTTATTCGTATCACTAAAATGAAAAAGTACCTTTCTTGCAACATCGCGAAAATCGAGCCGACTGGTGACAGTAACTACCGGAAGGGCAGTCTTGGCGAAAAGGACCGTTGCCGCAGTCTAATTCTCTCCCTGTTGTAGGATCCGTCAAAGGTTTTTCGCCTTTGCACGGCTTAACCTCCATTCCTGATAAAATAAAGAATTAAGGCTAATTGTAACGCAGACCCTCAAAGAAAACTCCATGTATAATCGTCTCTAATTCTTTGCCCTCTTCCGGTAATAATTAAACTTTCTAAGAGGAAGTATAGTTCAGTTGAAATATTTTAATATTGGATCGTCTCGCATCAAATATGTTTAAAGATTAACAACTTAAAGTGTATCCTAAAAAGTCGGAAGTAAACAGCTCTGAATAAAGTAACATATAACTATCATGAAGTAATTAATTTGGGAAAGACGATGCCTTAACTGTTTTGATGAAATCGAGCTCATATAAAAGGATCTTTATAAAGTTTCAAAGGATGGTAAACCGAGCCATTAAAAATTAGCGTTCCTTGAGAAGATTGTACATGGTTAGGTCCTATTAAAGGGTCACATTGCAAATTTTCACACATCCCTCTTAACGCTTAGAGAGAAATTAATAAAATTAGTGAAGCTGTTAAGTTAATCAAACCTTGGCAAAGATCAAGTGGCCGTAGCCGCAACTCTTCCTGTCTTTGACAAGCTTCCATCTTCATGGCACATAATGAGGGGTAAATTCGAAGATCAGAGGCGCAGACTGGCTTCGAAGCCGATAAAAGAGCACTAGCGCAATCAAACTGGCAGGTACAGCGTGGAAAATTGTCTGGACCTAGTTCGCATGTAGCTTCGAAGTCGCAATGAATATCCCTACAAGCCTCTTTTTCTGAATTACTTCCGTCGGGAATAATATTGTCAGGAGCGGCCGTCTCTGAGTCTGTACCCGTTGCAGTGTTAGTCTGAGCCGTAATGGGAGCAAGAGTGGCTAAAGGATTAAGATGTTAGTATGCTATTCAGCTACTTCGGAATAAAAATGCAAAAAGGAAGTTTTAATACTCTAGCATGCTAAAAATATCTTGCCTATTTTATATTATTAGCTCGAAGCATACTCGTGGAGAATACAGTTTATGTCAACATGTATGTAATTGCGATATTTTTTAGTGCAACATGTAAAGTTAAAAATGTGTACACAGCGTTCTATCGACCTGCTCGAAATTTATATAAATATAAACCATTTGAACACAAACACACACAAATTCGTCACACAATAGAGAGAGTTAACGAATAATGAGTCGGAAAATTGTTAAACATTAATGATACGCTTTGTTTTTTAACACATATTTAATTTACTTTATTGTTTTTCAAGTACATATCTCATCAATTAGTTTTTTTATACCAGACCGTTAGCAATAGAGTCAACTGTTACTTTACACAAATTTAATCAACAGCGGCATTATATAGACACACATATATATTCATGCAAAGAAACTAACCTACCACGGCACAGAAATGCAACACATTAGTTCAATACAATACTTTTCTAGTATCCGTGTGAGGCTAACCGTACCTGCCGGGTATACTGCTTAGGGGGCCACATATGAAGTTTAGTTTAGAACTTATTTCGGTTCCTTAAAGAAACCAGCAAACCTGACTTCTTGCTCTTTTTGATTCAAATGAACTTAATGAAATGCATTTTAAGCAGTGCACAGATATATTTTTTTTACACGTAGCAAATGAACAGTAAATAATAACAAATTAACTAATCAAATGTTCAAAGTGAAAACCTTCTTCTTGTACCAGACAATATCCTAAATGATTACTGAATTTTATTTATAATTTGTTGAGAAATATTCTTCCACTCTAATCTAATTTTTTTCCTTAATTCTTTAATATTGTCGGGTTAACATTTGTACACTACGTACACCCCAAACGAATCTAGCCGGGAAAGATCCGGTAACTTTGGTGGCCATTATTGTAATATGTCACAATAAATCAAGAATTAGATAATTTCAAAAAATAATATTTTCAAAGTCCAAACTGATGAACTCTAGATCTTAAGTAGTATAGGTCCTTGAAATCAGCTTTCCATAGAGATTCTAAAAATGTCTTAGTAGTTTCACAAACAGTAAAATCATCTATAATTTTATTAATTTTAGTACTCGACTATTTTAACGTTTGCTAAAATTAGTTCATAGGCAATGTCTCAGGTTTCAACCCTCTTTAAGACTTGATAGAATGATGCATAGCAATAACATATATTTTTTAAAGTATGTGGATATGATCAGCGATCAATATTCTTAAAATTCGGAACAAAGATTATCAAAAAAGTCGGAGATATACGTATAATAGGATGTAATGTAACATAACTCAACGTAACGTATCATAATATAATATAAACCGGCTCAGTGGCTCAATGCTTACGTGCTAGTCTTGTACCACGGAGTTCCGGGTTCGAATCCTTGCTGGAATATCGTTGTCTTGTGTATGTGTATTCTGCAATTGGGAACATTGTTCCTGTAGAGTGGTAATAAATAAATAAATAATGATATTATCTTCGCAAAATCATTTACGTACGTTTGTGTTCAGTTAATATGACAGCTTTAGTTAAACTAATTTACTCCACAAACAAGTGCTCCTTTAAAATATCATTCAAAATATAAATGACTATTGAGAACTCGGGTAAGAAACTATGCCATACATTTTAAATAACTAGTAATATTTATAAATTGATTTATTTTAACACGCGTGGTGCAACATATTGAATCTACTTTTTATTGATAAATGATTCGCAAGATGGCATCACATTTTACGGCAATTACAACACATACACACACATGTCAACAAATTAATGAAAATAATTACGGCAGATGGGTTTACTCTTGCTAATATGCATTTAAGCTCCCTATGATATTTGCGTAAGCTTCATTTTCTTTGAAAGGACGGATGGCTTTTAACAAAATCTAAATAAATACTACTGATGTCTTGATCACCACTTACGTTTAAAAAATCATTACATTAGTACAATGAAAATTTTAACACAAGACCAATAGATAAAATAAAATTTACTTCACAAATTGCGACGTCATTATTAAATTTGACGCGGAACGTTATATTTGACGCGATTAAAAAATTAGTCCCCGTCGCCTAAAATATCATGAAGAACGCAGGATTACGAAAATACTATATTTATTTCTACGAGATATGACAGGGGCTTGTTATCAATAATTTAGAGTTTATAGTCACTTATATATTGACAGTGGTGTCGATAAATAAGATGTGGCTGCAAAAACTGAGATTTCCCTTTGGCATTTTAAAGTACCGAAGCCTCTGATTGTTAATGAGATTCATTAGTCGGTTGTTCAGCGAAGGGGTAACAAAACAAGAACATGACAAGTTGAAACTTACTACTAAGAGATCCAGCTACTGGAAACCTCTCGCGACAGTCCCCATAGAACACAACACTCAAAGGAAGGGAGTTCGTCGGTTGTAAACACATTGCTTTCTGTAACTCACACTCGTTTGGATACGTCATCATGTTTGATGCACACACGGGCTCATCTCCAGACCCCTCGCAGTTCGTAGGGCATACACACTCTCCTGCTTCACATCGAGCGCCATATTTACACTCAACTCCTTGACATAAATCTAAAATTGTTTGCCATGTCAATACACTTATCTAAAATTCACCCTTCTTTGCATCTATATTCCCAATAACATCTCCTTTCACACAAAGATACAACTATAGTCCTAAGACACAGTTGTTTTGTTAACTTTCGTATAGTGTTTACGGTCCCCGCGAAACGTCTGAACAACTGCGAATAACCCTTTAACCTCTAACAATTACAAGAGAATGCTATTAATGTGTCCAACTATACGAGGGATGCTAAAATAATACTAGCTAACCAAAATATACTATATTTGGCAAAAAATAGCAGCAGGAAATAGCTGATACTGTTGTTTTTCTTGGCGGATTTCTATTGCATTTTATACAGGGTGTCAGAAAAATTATAACTAAAATAAACAATACAAATTGGTTTCAGTTTGTATAAATTAAATCTACGTAATTTAAAAAATAATATTTCTGAAAGATAGATAAGATAAGATTCTGATTTTTCCGTGGTAGTCTTTCTTATTGCTCTAGTTTCCTTCGTAATTGGGACACGTCTTTGGTTTATTTGGATGAACGTAATTAACAATTCTGTTTGTGATTCTGTAATCCACGACATAATTGATTTCAGTGATGCGAAGGGAGTATTTTAGGATCAAATTAGGATTATTTTAATTACCCTAAAGTCTTATTGATATATGTATGATAATAAATTTAGTATAATCATTTAGGTATTAGTAGAAAAGGTCTTACCGCAGTTCCCTTTGTAGGCTAAAAGGATATATTGTTTCGTTTTGCAAGAGGCCGTACGAAGTTCGCATTCGTTTGCGTAAGTCACTCCATCTGTGCCGCAAACTGTGCCATTGTTGAGCTAAAGGGAACAAATGTGTTTAACTATCATCTATGCACTAACCGGTAATATCTGTACCAACATGGAATATAAATACAGGATTTCAATAAATCCGTACGTGATCCACATGCATATAGGTCAATTCAAATAAAATACTTTTTCATTAATGCTATTCAGTGGGGTTGACCAAACGCTTAAATCCTTACCATAAACTATTAAATAACACTTAAAACCGGGCTTTTGCCGCTTATAGGGGTATTAAATATGTCTGCATTAATTGAAAATCTAAATATATTACTGTTTATTCTTACCTTTGGATCTGAACACGATTGAGGACAAACACATCGCCCCTCAGTTGCTCCGTCGCTCTCGCAGACTGAATAGAAGTCGCATTTTTTATTTTCGCAACCATCTGCAAGGAAAAAACACTATACATATACAGGGTGTCCCACGACGAACTGCGACGATTGATATCTCGAAAAGTAGACATTGGAAAATTTTGAAAATGCGTAAACTAATATCGATGGGAGCAACTCGGCTAAAATATTTTCAAGATGGGGGCACTTCCGGTTATACCGGAAGTAGATATCAACTTGCTTACTTTAAATAAGATACCCTAAATATTATTACATTTCTGGATTGTACGCAAAATTCTAGGCGGATTTTGTGTATCATGTCTTACACCTAAGTTTCTCCATTATTGACATATTTAAATTTTTATGTCAAAAATGATTTTTGCAGGCCCTAAAATACTTATCAATTCCTCATTTATTATCTAATTTGGGGGGCTGGATTGTTTGTTGAGAAAGACCTACTTTAATAGAGTATTGAAAATATTTTGATAAATATTAATACAGAGTGTTCAAAAAATGAGAATAAAATTGAAATTGAGAAAACTCTCAAAAATCTTTTTCAAATGGAAACCCCCAATTTTTATAATCTTATCTTATTGACCATTAGAAATAAGGGTCAGTTTGTGTATGGATGTCTATTCGAAAAATTTTTAGTTTTCGAAATATCGCCAATTCAATATTTTTATATTAGGGATTTTGCTATGGATTTTAAGTTCAATTACTTTTAGTTGACTTCGACGGCGTTGAGTGCTAAACAGATGTATGTAGCTGTCACTTACCATTTGACAAGTATTAATTATTATGCTGGGGCGCTTAAATTATACGCACGAGGATTATTTAAATTTTTCAAAAGTTTCATAAATTTTGGCACCGTTAAGGCAACAATTCATAAAATAAAGCCAATTGCCAATGATGAAAATATCGAAATTTGGGATACTTTGCGGCATATCCTATGACATCTCTAAGACAAGTGGTCTGACAAACATGTATCTCCTAGAACTCTATTCACAGAATTCTTTTGAAACAAATTCCATTCCTATTCTATTTATATGGTTCAACACCTAAAGGACACCGATTTGGCCGGAGGAGTTCACTTTTCTGAATTTATTTTAACAATGTTACAATACATTCGAATTTTTTATAACATAATATGGACTGACGAAGCAAAATTTACGAAACAGACAGACAGTCAAGAGACATATTTACCACCTTTGGTGTGATTCAAATCCTCATCCCGTGAGATTGCAAAACTATCAAGAAACCTGGCAATTTACTGTGTACTTTTATGAAGAAAACTTACGTGGTAATGAATTAATCCTTACATAATTTCTTTTTTTTCTAATAACGTATAAACTTTCTTTTTAGGAGAAGGATATTTAAATATATTACAAGATTTAGATTTACAATTTACCGCTAGCTGAACATATTTTGCCAACACGATGGTGCCCCACCACACAACAGCTTCCTAATTAACAACTTCTTGCAAGATACTTTTTACTATACGTGGGTTGCAGACAATGGACCTTTTCTGTGACCTCCTCGTTCTCCTGATCTGTCTATCCTAGACTATTTTATATGGGGAAAAATAAAAGATATGGTTTATTTTAATCCAGTCACAACAATGGAAAAATGTCACTCAAGAGTAAGGAATGCTTTCGGAAGGTTATCTCCAGGTTCTATTAGAGCGGCCACCCATGAGGAACTAATTTGGAGGTGCTAAAAATATTTGGAAGTTCAGGGTGGGCACTTTGAATACTTATTAAAATAAAATGTTTTTGTTTCTTTGGATACCTACTAGCAAATATTCCACATGTTCTTGATAAAACTTTGTTACATTCTCCATAGATTATAAACAAATTTAAATAATCCTCGTGTGTATAATTTAAGCGGCGTCAGCTTGGTGGTGTGATGGACAGTGGCGCGACCTAGCACGCAGACGGCCGGGTTCAAAACCGGGTCACAGCAAGTCGATGAGATATAGTGGATGAGCCGATCTGCTCGCGTCACCATCTTTCGAAAGAGATGTAAAACTATGGATTCCGTGTATCTAAGATGTGGGCATAATTTAAGCGCTCCAGCATGATAATTAATACTTGTCAAATGGTAAGTGACAGCTAAATACATTTGTTTAGCATTCAACGTCGTCATAGCTTCAACTAAGAGCAATTGAACTTAAAATCCATAGCAAAATCCCCATATAAAAATATTGAGTTGGCAATATTTCGAAAACTAAAAATTTTCGGAATAGACATTCATACACAAACTGACCCTTATTTTTAATGGTAACAAGATAAGATTATAAAAATTGGTGGTTTCCATTTGAAAAAATTGATTTTTGGCAATTGTCTCAATTTCATATTTATTCTTATTTTTTTTAACACTTTGTATTAATATTTATCAACATATTATAAAAACTCTATTAAAATAGGTCTTTTTCAACAAAGAATCCAACCCAAATTAAGTAATAAAGGCTTCCTTATAAGAATAATTGTTAATCCTTTTAGGGCCTGCAAACGTAATTTTGAAAATTGAAATATGTCAAAAACAGAGAAATTGTAATGTAATAATATATGGGTGTTAGATTTAAAATAAGAAAGTTGGCATCTACTTCCGGTATAACCGGAAGTGCCATCATCTTAAAAATATTTTAGCCGACTTGCCCCCATCGACATTAGTTTACTACCAAATTTTAAAAATTTTCTAATGTCTACTTTTCGCAGTTTGTCGTGGGACACCCTGTATATACAACAACATTTAACATATACCATATGTTCAATAACTAACTAAAAATTAAAAATACGAAATGTCAGTCAATTTTATACGAGAGGAAAATTAGTGACTCTTATTCCTGGTTACAATTGTGAACTGAATAGTTTTTAGCCACTTCCAGATGATTCCAACTTAGTTAGCAAGCAGTAGTAAGTAGCAAGTAAAATCTAATTAAAACACGTCTTTGAGTATACCTAGCGAACTGGGTTCGAGCCCCACCTACTGCAAACGATAAATCAACCTCAAGAAGTGGTTCGGGTCCCACTATAAATTGTAAGATCAGGTCACATAGACTCACACAAATCTAAAGCTCCTAATCTTAACAGGATCATTTAGGTGATCTGGAGAAGGCGTTAAAAAACCATTCTCAAAACATTTTCAGTTCATCATATATACAGACGAATCTATTTACACCTTTCTGAAAAGCAACTTTTTAATACGGGTCATTTTTGCGTTTATGTAGGGAATTACATAAAAGCATTAATACCCGCTTTTATTAAGGCCAATAATAGTCTTTTTTATTTCTATTGACGTATCTTGACACAGCGGTATTAAAGTTTTATTAAAACTAGTCTTCAAAGAAAAGACATCTGATTACATTTTGTGCTGCGAGCGACTACATTTTTGTCAAAGTAATTTTACTGTATTGATTATTTGTTTGAAAGTATATTATTGAAGTTAGGCACTGGAGACATTATAATATAAAAAACTAGGTTAGAAGGAAATTAAAGTAGCCATTTTACTTTGAGTAAAGGGTAAACTTTGGTGTGCCTTAATGAAAACTGCGAGAAGTAAACTAAATACTGACAGTGGGGCTTTGATTGCGAACTGAATTTTTATACTTTCATGTACATCTTAGGGTGTTACCCAGAGAAGTAAAATAGTATCAGTTAACATATATGCCAATAATGCCAATTGGTACCGCGCAAGTATTTAGTTAAATAAATTCTTCTCATAGAAAAAAGTAATTAATTGAGTAATGAACTGTATCAATTTAAAATATACAGAGTGTTCCATTTGAAAACGTAAAAATTTGAACCAAACTGACAGGGTGCAGGTTTTGCCTTAACATACCGTCTGTCTATTTTACGAGTACCACACCAAACATCTCGCTTAATATCTATTGTAGAAAAATAAAGTTTTAGAAACATTTATCCCATTTTTTGTGAGCTATATTTCAGTAAAAAGAAATTTGAAATCCATAGCCTACTTTGTGAGATATATTACAAAAACTTGAAAAATAGGAAGACCACAAACGGTTATAGCTTCCTTATTTGAGGAGATACGAAAAAAGTTAAAGGGATGAAAGTTGACGGCAAAGACAATAAGAATAATAATGGGAAAACTATTTCTACAACTTTATTCTTCTACAATAGATATTAAGCGACATATTTGGTATGGCACACGTAAAATAGACAGACGGTATATGAACAAGAATTTGATACCACGATAGTACGGCGCCCCAACGTCGGAATCACCTTATCCCAGTCTAAGAATGCACCGTTGGCAAACGTTGGACTAACTATACTACCTTTCTTCTTTCATATGGTTTTGACCTTACCTAACTTAACATTCCTAACTAGACACCTGTCTTTTTGGAATGGCAAGGAATTTGTCCCCTTTTTCTATAAAATATACTGTTACTGTACTTAAATGTGTTCCGCTTTTTAGACATTTTTAATCAAAATTGTATAAAAATAAAAAGTAAACAATTGGCAGTACGCTATAACCTCAATTTATTTGACGTATAGGTAGTAGAATTTCTTGTAGCTAATCTGTGGTTACTAGTGGCATCATCCAACATTCCGCACAAGCCCCTGGCTTCTGGAATTGGGGGTTGTCTAATTTATGTGGTGTTTATTTATTATTATTTATCATTATAAATTCAAGATGTTTCACATAAAACCAATCACAAATTCAGTGCAGTGTATTAAAAATGAAAAGTATTGATGAAAGATAAAAATTAAACTTACTACATGGACCATCGTACAGCACGGTAATATCTCGTCGGTGCCTGCACGCCTCCAGCCTCAATTTGCACTCATTGCCATATGAAATACCATCAGATCCACAGACAGGCTCAAATTCAGCGGGACAGATGGGACATTCACAGTGGGCTGTTCCAGATCTTTCAACACAGGTAGCGCCATATTGGCATTCATGATCGCTGCAAGGACCCTTCTCACCACATACTCCTGTATAGGCGATTTCAATTGTTGTGCGAGCTAGACACCCCGATCTTTTCAATTCACATTCGGAAGGGAATGTACGACCATCTTTGGAGCAAACTGGTCTCATGATCGGCTCGCAGCTGGGTGGGCATTGGCAATGAGCTATTCCGAATTTATTTATTGCACATTCTTCCCCTAGTGTACATCGCACGCTTATACATGGGTTTATACCTGTAAGACGATTTTATTCAAGAATAAAGAAGGGTGATATTGGTTTAAGAAGTTAGATTCTAAATGTTGTCATGTTTTCTGTTAGCAGATTTTATTTTAACGCGTTTTAATTAAAAGAGACTAGTAACAATGTTTTTGAAAAGATAAATTTTAAAGCCTCATAAACAAATTATCGCGGATTGTTTTTTGATCATTCATATACAGTTGTAATTCGTCAATATATGCGAATATTGCTATGTGCTTTGTTTTCATTTTAATTCAAAGCCAACGTAAAAGCATAGATTGTAAATCACGAACATTATTAGAGGTCACAATCTATAAAATCCTACTATAAACCAATCTGTTATTGGATCGAGCCAATATACCTATTGTGCTAGCCCTTGTTGAACTGGACATTAATTAATAATTATTATTTAATATTATACTATTAATACAATGTAAACAAAGATAGTTCAAATTATAATTCTGACAGCGTACTAGTGCTAAATAACTGATATTTATCTGAATAGTCAAAACAACACCTACACTGGTTGATAAAATAATAATCCCTCGGCCCATGGCTAATAAAATATTAGATAATGAAGAAGATGCATGAATTTTAAAAATGCTTAAATTTATTACTTTTCCATAATATGTACTATATAAGTCGAGAATATAATAAAAAAAAAACTTATAAAAAAGTTTTACTTGACAAATATTCGGCTTTAAAATTCGAATTTTTATGTAAGCAAAACCACGTGACCGAAAACAGGTTTCTTATTGGTGTGACGTCGCAAGTCACAAAATACGGGCATGTCAATAGAAGCGGTATTAGAAAAGCACAGTTTACTATGATAAAAGTGCGTAAAAGTGTGTTTTTACTTATCCAAGAAGGATTAATTGTCGTGTTTTGACTATTTTGTGGAATTTTAAGACTGTTTTAGTTGAGCGACGACGAACACAGGATTTTTACAAGCCCAGTCGGACAATTTACCCAGAGTAGATGCAGTCATATTTTGCCAACAACGTGGTTTCATAAGTGAAAAAATTAAAGGGGCAAAGACTAGGTTTGTATGCTCGCTTATTTTTAATAGATATTGTTTTAATTATTATACAATCAAAAAGTTTTCATATTAAAGTGTCCTAAGCATAAATTGACGTTTGTCAACGAACTAATATTGGAGAATCTTAGCCGCTATTCTGTTGTATATGTTAAATTTTAAAGCCTGTTACTTAGCAAAAATATTATGGACAAGTCTCAACTGCCACCAATTTAAGTTTTCGTTGTACGTGAATCCAACGTGTATCCAAGATAAATTCTTGCCAGGTTCATTTGTTGTATTTTCGAGTATTGTAAGGAACATAATAATATGTAAAATTTTACAGGAAACAAAATTGTTATTTATTAAAAATCAACGTTTTTTTAGTTTGTATGATTTCTGCGAAATAATCACTTGGATGTTTGTTACTGCATATTCTCACTTAACATCAAAGTTAGTATTACCAATGATTTTTATATTGACATGAAAGACAATATCTTGCAAAATGTATTTTAAACAATCCAATTTATAACATTATCTTATTGGTACTAACAGACAAGTTATGTAATGACATGTAGGGACGGTGCTTTTTATACTGTGTTGTAGGTATGTACATTGTTGTAATGAATGTTTAGGGAGTAATATGTCACCATAATATATCTATTGATTATGCATTATATTCACAATAACATTAAAGTCATCCTCACAATACCATAAAGATGTTTTCTCTGATAATTTGGCGTTTTTCTTAGTGTCACGTTTCATAGCAGTACACCACTTTTGTCTAACTTTGGAATATCTTGGAACATTAAAGAATACTTTATTGGCAGTTTTTATCGAGGTAATTTTACATTTAGCACAAGAAAATATTTGTAACTCATAACTATGTTACTCACTAGCTCATTAACCAAATAATAACAACACAAACGAGAAATTGAAGTAAATTGCACAGATGATGACGCGTGACGTCACAGTTATTGGCGCCCAATAACCGCCGAGTCGCAAAATTGAAATTCGTCACCGAAGAAAAAAAATGTTTTTTTGCTTTATTAAAATTTGAAAATTCCTGAATTTAACATTTCTATAAATGTTTTTTGATGCGGTTAGTGGAGTAAATATAAATTTGTAGAGAGAATTTTACATGGAGCAACGCGACAAATAAGTTTCTTTTGGGAAATTAAGGATATCCTGAGTTTTCTACTTCGAGTAGATGGGGGAACCATTTTTCTTTTAATGAAAAGAGGTAAATTGGTCATTTTTAAGGATGGTTTTTCAGTTTTAATTTGCTTTGGACCCTTTAAAATGTTAGTTAAGAAACGAGAACAGTGCCCTTTTATTATAGATGTTTAAGGAATCTTCAGTTCAAATTTCGTGAACATCGGTTCACGGCCTCCTACGTTATGTAACATAAAAAATTGAATTGCGGCTAAATTGGTCAAAATTAAACCTATATAACCAAGAAATAGTCTGACAAATTTTAACAAAAAATATCCAACAATTTGGTCGCAAATTTTTTTTTTTTTTAATTTAGCCGATTTATTGTCATTTTTGTTATACCGGGTGTAACAGGATCATGGTATACCCCCTTTTCTCCTTTAGTTTTGAAGATAATTGATTGAAATTTAAGATACACTACATGCATAATAAGCGACACTTTTTGACATGCAATTGATTTTTTTTTCAAGTCCGGTTTCGCCGGAAGTGACACTAACTTTCGATTTTTAAATCGAACACCCTGTATATTATTGCATTTTTGAATTCAAAAATGCAATTGTATGTCAAAAAGTGCCACTTATTATATATGTAGTATATCCTAAATTTCAATCAATTATCTTCAAAACTAAAGGAGAAAAGGGGGTATACCATGATCCTGTTACACCCGGTATACATGCGCGCGGCAATTTTCCATCATTTTCGGTATTATACGTATCTGCGCACAAGTGCACGTGTAATTATTCATTATAAAAATTACAATATTAATAATAAAGGTAATTTTTGAGCAGGGTTTAAATTTGATAAGAAAACTCTCGAAGGTAAGATATAATTGTTTTTTCCGTAAATCCACTTGATTTTTATTAAATTTTCTACATATATCGATTATTATTTTATTTTACTCATGTTTTATTTTTCTAGTAGTTGTATTAGATGTGTGCGACTGCAAGAAGTGTCTACGTCTGAATTGGTAACTGGAGTTTGTAATATTTCTTCACCCTCGTCATGGCTAAAGTCGTATATATCTGAAATATTCTCTGAAGTACCAAAATTGACAGGATTTGGATGGGAGCAAATAACAGATAATAAACTGATGCCGATAAGGTCTGATGAAGCTCCTCTTCCTAATGAATTACTCAATATCATTGCTTGTGATTGTAAGGTCGGCTGCAAAACTAAAAGTTGCTCATGCAAAGTCATTGGCGTCACATGCAGCAATTTATGCCACAACGGAAGGAATATTTTGTGGCACAATGCAAATAATATTCTTGATGAATCTGTGTTGATGAAGAGCCTGAACAATTAGAAATTGGTCCTGATATTTATGACATTATGAAAAAGATGTTTGTACTTCAGAGAATACCTCAGATGTATACGATTTATCGAATGATGGGAGTGAAGAAATATTTCAAACTCCAGTTACCGATTCGGAAGTAGACACTTCTTGTAGTGGCACATCTAGTACAAATACTAGAAAAAGAAAATATGAATAAAATAAAATAATAATCAATATATGTAAAAAGTTTAATAAAAATTAAGTGAATTTTGTGTATTTTTTTGCTATATAGGTTACTTTCCTCTAAAATTTCATCAAATTCGGTTTAATTTTGGCCAAGTTAGCCTTAATTCAATTTTTTAGGTTTTTTTCAGTATATTTTATACTTACCGTGGGAGGCAGTGAACCGATTTTCACGAAATTTGAACTAAAGGTTCCTTGAACATTTATAATAAAAGGGTACTGTTCTCGTTTTGAACTAGCATTTTAAAGGGTCCAAAATAAATTAGAACTGAAAAACTACCCTTAAAGATGACCGCGAAAAAAAGGGTGCCCCCACCTACTCGAAGTAGAAAACTCAGGGTATTTTTAGTTTCACCAAAACAAACCTATTTTTCTATGTCGCGTTGTTCCGTGTAAAATTTTCTTTATTGCCTTATTTTGGTCTATTTTTACTCCATTGTTTATCGATTTTCATTAGAAAAAAAATCATGCAACTTTCTCATTAACGCAATTGAATTTTTTATAAAATATAATGGAAATAGGGATCGATTGCTAACTTTATTCTTGATACCATCGTCACCGAACATTTGAGAATCTTTTTAAAATAGAGCTAATATAGTTAATTGTGCAAACTGCAAAGTTACTTGATGTAGCGTTAGGCACTGCGTCTGTAAATGTATAGAAATGGATAAGTAAATATAAGGACCTGAGCTGCATTTTCCTCGGTAAATATTATTAAGAGTTTTTCTAGCTCGGCAAGCTTCTTGTCGTAAAGTACACTCATTGGAATACGTTTTTCCGTCGGATCCGCAAACTGGATTAAATTCTAAAGGACAGGTATCTCCACATCGACAAACAGGGTTACGGTGTTCATCCAGCTGACACACCTCGGGTTCCGCACATTGTACTCCTGCACACGGATCTGAAACAAGTATATCATTATTATTTTATTGTCTTTGCGGTGTTTGCTTCGTCCCATCTTTCAACGCCGCAATAATGAACAAAGTTATACGAGGGCAGTTATTTTTTATTGCCCCTAACGCGGCAACAAGGAAACAACGCGAATTAAATTTCTCCAGAGTAACTAGTTTAGAAGATGGACTCGTCGTATCTTCGAGCCGAAAACCAATGTTAATAACCAGTGTCTACAAAAAAGCGAGTCGATGAGCTAGTGTCCATCGATAGGCGTAATCTATTCTGAATGATTTGTAATTGTTAAAGTATAGTGTCTCCTCAATAATACCCACTAAATAGATAGATATAATTTTATTCGATTCGGTTGCTAGGCCGATTTCATTAGACCCTTTGTACTGTTTCCTGCATAAGCTTGAGTTTTCTTCAGATTTACTTTCAGACAACAAATAAAATAACTAAAGACATTAAACGCTTGTAATTAATATTATATAATATAGTCATTATATATGCGAGTGCGAACCCTTCCTCTTGCATAGGTGTTATTAATTCAATTATTTAACTGCTCAGAATAGCATAAAACGTTTAATTTTGAAGCGATTGCCACTTGCGCACTGATGCGAATATTTAGTCTCGCAAAGTTTGAATGAAAAAGTTGAAAAAATTTAAAATCATTCTAAATTCTCATAAAAAAACTTTAATGCAAACTTTCTGATCGTTTTATATATCTACCCGACTTTTTCTAATCGTTCCGCGCGATTTATTTTATATTTTTATCTTTTATTACGAAAATTAAAATTCCTTTTTCAAATAATCATTAAATGGTTACCTATTGTAAAATATAATGTGACTTATTGTTTGGTGGTGTATTATAATCGACAAAAATTTAATTGTATGTTATTTAGTCACAGCTTCCCGACTGAACAACAAAAATAGCATAGTATTCAAATTACGTTAACAATAACCACATTTTTACAAGATAATAATACCAAACAATAAAATTATGTAGAAGAAATGCGATCATTAAGCGTTAATTAATATTGAAGATAAAAAATTTCATTTCCGCAGATGCTGGATATTCTCTTTAACAAAGGGGTGTCGGCTTTAAGTATCAAGTTTTAAGCTCTGAACATCGCTAAAATCGATAGAAACACCTGACATAAAATAATCCTTCATATTAGCGAGGAATGATAATGATCTCCCAACTTTAAATGACATTTTAAATAAGATGTAATATTACATTTAAAATGACAAGTTATTATTATGGAGAACACGAACATTTCTGAAAATGATGAAAAAAATGTTCCGTTTGTTGACTCGGCGGCTTGATGTTTACATTAATTTACTGAATATAAAATTAGGCTTCAGAATACATGTAACAAGATATCATTCATACCATTTGTCATCTCTTATTATCTATCCCTCTTTATATAAATCGAGTGTTTTCTCACTCACACTTAGTTTCAATAGCGTCACCAAACAACGGAAATTTAGATTTTCGTCTAAAAGGATTTTCTAAAAATCAATTAAAATGAAAAAATTAAACATTTTTTAATCTCAAACAGGAAGGGCAGTTTTAAATCACTGCTATTTATTTTAAATTATTTTCCCATTTACTCAAATACCCATAAGCCCCTCCCTCCCTCACCCATTTTTTTGGCCATCGGATTCGAACCAACCTATTCTGACAGTTTTTTTTACACCTTTATCGCTTGAAAATGACTCCAAATATATATAATCTGGTCGATAACCGCGTAGGTTAAGGCGCGAGGAGGCATTAGCACTGTCGGTGGAAATGGTTTTATGTCCGCGTTTTTTCAATGTGTAACCCCCTTAACACAGTGAGGTCCAGAATTAAGGTGGGCATATCTAAGAGAGAGAGAGAGAGAGATCTGATAAGCAAATAATTATTTATATAAGACTTGCACTATTTTTTAATTTAAATTAACTAATTTTGCAAATAACTGAAATTATTGAGTGAAAATTCATCTCACTACACCTGTCATACTTCTACTTAGGTAATCTTATACTTTTTCTACCAATATGTGTATTACAAATAAGTTATGGCCAAAAATAATAAATATTCCTTTTCGGATCTCTCTCTCTCTCTCTTGGATATTCCCACCTTAGAAATACTTTTAACTGATGATGATAACCCTAATGAAATTTATTGAAATATTTGGTATCAGCAGGACGGAGCTACACCACATTTTGCGTGGATCGGTAGACGTGATGAAATTGAGTGGCCTGTCCGGTCTCTTAATTTGACTCCACTTGAGTTACTTAGAATCGAAAGTCTACTTCAATAGACCAAATAACGTCGATGATTTAAAAGTCAGAAAAATGTTTTAGAATTTCAGCAACCTCACTAGGCGTAGAATGAGTTTTTTTAAACATTTATTTAACGTCGGTCTATTTCCGCTACTGAGGCCTATCACCGACGCCTGTATACGAGCTACCCCCAACCAGGAATTTTGCCAAACCTCTTCCCTTAAGAAGAGTAGGGACCTTTTACTTGTCTAATATTTAATAGACAAGGGACCGACGGCTTTACGTCCCATCCAAAGGATGGTATATCACCTACACAACCCTCACTTAAGGTTGCATAGCTTCTGCGCATACACTGATGTACAAGCCGCTGGAAGATATGTGAAGCGAGGACACGGTCTTCCGTGAAACGGTCGCCCATACAAGTACTAATCGCACCTAACGTTGCTTTACATCGCATCGCACAGGCTCCTCTATAAATCCTTATTTTCGTAAGGAATAATCAGATTGCAAACAACAGCTATTCTCCGATCTATGTGCCTCCCCGAGTCCTGAATTACGAATTGCAAACCTGGCGCGTTAACTGTAATGAGTGTTTCAATGTATATACAAAGGTTTAAAATTTTAGTACTCAGTGTTTTTGTGGAAAACAATACTGTTGTTGCTGTTTTTGAAAAAAATTGTAGTTGCCCTGCTTCATTTTCTTTTTTCAATATACGTCTTTTATATTACTTATGCAGTTATTACTGGTTTGCTGGTACATCTATCATATTTGTGTTCCTCAGGGATCTCTATTTGGGCAATCACTTCTCAACACCCGTGTTATATGTCATAGTATGTATTTTTTTAGTGAAATCGATGAAGCAAACTTATTATTGAAAAGTAAATAAAATCTTAGATTTTAGCGAATAGTTTCCAGTTAAAATCAAGTCGGATTGATATAGGAGAACCTGGTTATGACCTATGATCTATGTATGAGTAATACTTTGTCATCGGTTGAATCCGAACATGAAACCATGTTTTCAACTTTTCTCCGTCTTATCTATAATAGATATTAATATAGAGATACTTTCGATAGTTTACATAGTCCGAATTCTTTTTTTTTTGCCAATCACCTAAAATCCGATCATCGCGTTGGTTGACTGAAAACCTGAGGGAACAGTAATTATTGTTACGAGAAGCACATCCGCTTTCATCTAATCGCATCTCGGCTAACTCAAACACCATATTTAACCAATACAGATTAGCAAGTGTGAAAACGGAAAGTATTACCATTATCCGTGAGGCTAACTTCTTCTACGAGAAGAAGTAAGTCTCACGTGAACCTACGTTTACCCTCATAATATGTTCATTTATAATGCGTACGGTTATTATTTGGCGGAACAAAGCGGATGTAAAAGGGTTAGACAGTGTTAAAGGAAACAGTTAAATTTTAATCTTGTTGCTACATATTATATAAGGCCTCGTTAATGAAACTTTAGCGGTAAGTAATAATGAAGAGAAGATATTATCGTAGGCGGTACGTAAAGTAAGCTCACCGCATTTTCCTGAAAACTTGACTGTGATATTTGAATTTGTACTACAGGCAGCTTGTTGAAGTTCGCAGTGATTTCTGTAGTCTACACCATCAGAGCCACATACAGGATGCGAAGTGGTGTGATCCCCGTAGCTTGGACACTTATCGGGACAGATACAGCTGGCGTTGCGACCATCAGGGCTTACCACGCATCGTGATCCGAAACCGCACTGCTTGTCTCGACAGGGATCATTTTGCTCTGGAAAATAGAGAATACTTTAATAGTTACATCGTATAGACATTTCTACGTTATGTTTGACATGTGTACCATTTCTTTGTATTAAAATACTAACACAAATAACAGTCTTAGGAAATAAACGTGATAAGTTTCTGATGTATATAGCAGCAGTGAAGTGGCTGCCATTAAGGTCTAATTTACTAATATATTTGTACGTTTATTTAGGGATCATTTAAATTTTGAATAATGGACTTATTTTATGTCTGCCGTGGACATACAACTTACCCTTCGGGAAAACATAGCAAGCAATACTTAATTGTATATGTATACATGAGAGGGATAGGAATAGTAAATAATGAGTTGCTATTATTTGATGCATTTTGTTCTGTAGTTATCACAGCTGATTCCTGAGTTATTCTACATAAGTTATTGTATTTTCTGATACGTCTGGATCAGATATTTCTTGTTGCGAGTGGCATTGACATGCGACGGACGATAGTAAATGAGTGAAATGGAAAAAATAAAGTCTCTTAAAAATAATTCGGAGATAATTTCGGGAAAGTTTTTACTTTGTTTGCGTGTATTTTTTAGTGTTTGAGGCTGAGTTCTCCGGCGTACGTCGCTTGGAAAATATAAGATAATTCTGTTATAGTTGGAGTAAAATAGCTGAGAATCTCGTTAATAAAATGTTGCAGTATAGGAGCATATAGAGAAGTAAGTAAACATGAACAAATGTATAGCGAATGTGTCTGATTAAATTCAGATATGCAAAAGGATAAGATCCAGACACATTTTTCAGGACACGATACCGTACGAAGTAATACGATCGATGACGAGGTAATGCGAACGCGCGAACGGGACACAGGTCTGCACGTCACTGAGATGAGCACAAAGTCTTTTCGTCCTGAAACACACTAACTTGCACTCCAGGTAGCGTGACTGCACACGGTAGCAAAGCAGAGCAAGCGCCATATTGATTTTACCTTCGGTAAAACACCACAAGAGATTACTATGTCGCAGAAGGTGTCCAGCTTTGTTTTCGTATATTACACCCACGTACAAATTTTATCTGTGATTTGCCTTTTCGATATTCCACACACAGAATAAATATGCATCGGAATAGTGATTAAAGTTGGACCGATAGTTAATGTCGGTTAACTGCTAACAAGTCTTTGGCAGATATGTATTACAGTTAACGTATACGAGATTTGTCAAAATATTCGAATTATTTTGTTAATTGTTTTTATTCTTCAGTCTACTTTATTCACTGTTTTAAAACACCAGCGAGTGTTAGGGTAATGTCAATAACATCGCTTCGAGTTATATACTTATTTTGTAAATTTCAAATTAAGATTATTGAGTTTTTCATCACCAACTTCCTTGTTCCGATAGGTATTTTCATAGATTACTTCATATGTTATGACATTTGATATAATATGACATCAATGATAGAAATTTTTGAGATTGATCAGCTAGTTCTGTCTTAGGAAGTAAAATTTTTTCCAGTTGATAGAGGATGGAGTTCATCAGAAATACCTACCAACTCTGATATCTGTCAAATGTGTTTTATATCTATGTATATATGTATCTATCTATTTATGGCCTCATAAGCATACAACTACTGACCCGACTTGAATGAGATTTTAATTAATGCAACTGATATTAACTAAGAGAGATAATAAGGTGTATAATCACCACACGGTGGAGGAGCAGATAAGAATGGAGGAATAGCAATTTTTAAAGGGGGAGTTATATAAATCACCAGCTCCTTCGCCATTTTTTAGAAAATAATTCGTACCAAAGAAAATCGCAGCTGGAGTCGGTAACATCCGACTGCAACTTTCGTAAAATAATAGTAATAGTAAATAAGAGCGATAATCACATCCCAAATCTCACTATTGGGAGTATTCTATAATAAAATTTTACATATCTATGACTTAAAATAAAAAATTAAATTTAACAAGTTCACAAGAAAGGTTCTACCTATATACACACACACATACGCACGCACATTTGTTCCATAATTGCTTTATAATGGTACAGGGTTATTCACTAATTGACCCCCCCTTATTTCTGTTATTATTGATAATAGAAAAAAAAGTTTCGTATAAAAGTTGTAGGATCTTACCTATATTTTATTGAAGCATGATATTGAAAATAGCACTTTTCATACATCAAAGCGTTTTCACATACTGTTAGCGTGCGTTAAAGATTTAGCACCACACATGTGTAAAATCAGTAATTTTCAAGCGTAATTAGTAGTGCGTAGTTAGTAGCACTTTTCAAAGCAGTCGTAGAAAAAACTTTTTTTTACTAGTGAATGAACAACTATTTACGGTTGTTGCTATGGAGTTAATAATGACGGTTTGATATATCAAAATTGAATAAACAATAAAATAATTATTTTCGTGGCCTATCTTGTTATTTTTGTTTCACTTGTGTTTTGACAAGCATGGTTCATTCTTCTTACAATAAAGCAGCTCATTTGCATTTTGAATGTCAAATATCTCAAAAAGTATTTAAGATAGACATATACAATATTATATATTTGAAATCAGGGGAAAAGAACTTGCAGTAATATATAGGGCGTTCCATTAAAAAAACCATATATTTATTTTGTATACGTCACCTATACATGATATTGTTTTTTTTAATCACGTTTCTGACTTTACTACATTTTGGTGCCATTATTTTTATTACTAAGTAATATATTTTGCAATTTACTCCTGGAAGAGGAAATTATCTCACAATACTTTTAATATTGTTATATAAGTTGCTAATGTGATTTTTACAATACAAATATATATGGATATGCAAAATTGTTATAAAATACCATGAAAGATTTACATTTAGAAGCTTAATGTAGTATAACAATAGGAATTTAAACGTTTATGTAACATTTTCACATCTATTTTATAAATTGTTCTATATTTTTGAAGCAAGAATGTTATAAAAATGAATTTAAATTACGATATAGTGTTTTCCACAATTTTAATAAAACAAATTAGTATTTGAGAAACTACAATATAGTGACAACAAATACAGTTCTGTTACCTGGACATTATAAAACGATTTCTCTAGTTGGAATAAAGTCAAAAATAGAGTAGTACTTTTGAACAATTAATCAAGTCGCATTCTGTTTCTTTAAAATTTTTTTAGCTACCCTCCATTTATACAAATTACTCCAATTCATTTAAAGGACAAGAAAAAAGTTTTAATTTGTTGTTCAGTGAATTGTTTGTCCAAAGTCAAGCGTTAAAAGGGAGGAATAAAATAAATGATACCAGTATCATTTTTCTTATTATAATTCCGAAATTAAATTTTTATATTTCCCCCACAACAGTTTCATACAATATGACAGAGCAACCATTAACAGTTACTTAAAATACTTTCTTGATAAATGGCATGCTTGCGTCAACTTTAAGGCACACGTAAACGTAAGTTATGATTACAACATTGCCTTTGCGTAGAATAATTAATATTGCTGGAGCTCGAAATTAATTAATAATTTTAATTTAACGCTTTGCAAATATATTCGAATACAATCCGTTTTGTTTTAGTGGGAAAATAGATGTAACAAATATTATTTTGCTAATATAATAACACAATTAATTAGATTTCCTTTGTAATTATGGTAAGTAAATAGACTGTTTAAACTTTTCTTACTACCTAGCCTAACGGTAGACATTTGTAGCTTTTTTTTTAACTGTACCCCGCATATGACGATTTCAAATCAGGGCAATATGAGGAAAATACAAGGTGAAATTTTATCTTTTCTTTTTTTATATAATTTTTTATATAAATTTAAAAATTATAAGGGACTCGAATCCACTGCCAATTTAAATTCATACATACATTATATACAGGGTGTCCCAAGACGAACTGCGGCGATCGATATCTCAAAAAGTAGACATTGGAACATTTTTAAAATCTGGTAGTAAACTAATGTCGATGGGGAAAACTCGGATAAAATATTTTCAAGATGATGGCACTTCCGGTTATACCGGAAGTAGACGTCAACTTTCTTATTTTAAATGGGATACTCTATATAACACATCTTTGGATTATACGCAAAATTCTAGGCCTATTTTGTGTATCATGTCTCTTCAATCTCTTTGTTTTTGACATATTTCAATTTTATGTCAAAAATGACGTTTGCGGGTCCTGAAAGAATTATCAATTCTTCCTACAAGGAAGCCGTTATTATCTAATTTGGGTTGGATTCTTTGTTGAAAAAGATCTACTTCAATAGAGTTTTTATAATATTTTGATAAGTATTAATACAGAGTACTGTCTGAAAGTTATTTGTGGCATTCTACGAATATTCTTTCTTTTTATTTTTATTTGTTTTTTTTCTATTCGTAGAATGCCACAAATAACTTTCAGAGTTGGATTGGATTCTTTGTTGAAAAAGACCTACTTTAATAGAGTTTTATAATATTTTGATAAATATCGATACAGAGTATTGTCTGAAAGTTATTTGTGGCATTCTACGAATATTCTTTTTATTTTTATTTGGGTTTTTTCTATTCGTAGAATGCCACAAATAACTTTCAGAATTGGTAGAAAAACCCAAATAAAAATAAAAAGAAAGAATTAATACAGAGTATTAAAAAAATAAGAATAAAAATAAAATTGACAAAACTGTCACAAATCAATTTTTTTTAAATGGAAACCCCAAATTTCTATAGTCTTATCTTATTTACCATTAAAAATAAGGGTTTGTGTATGGATGTATATTCCGAAAATTTTTAGTTTTTGAAATATTGCCAATTCAATATTTTTATATGAGAATTTTGCTATGGATTTTAAGTTCAATTACTCTAAGTTGGCTATGACGGCATTGAGTACTAAACAATTATATGTAGCTGTCACTTATCATTTGACAAGTATTAATTATCCTGCCGGGGCGCTTAAATTATACGCACGAGGATTATTTGAATTTGTTTATAATATATGGAGAATGTAACAATTTTTTTTCAAGAACATGTGAAATAATTGCTAATAGATATCCAGAGAAACAAAAACCGTCTCCTAACAATATTAAACGAATAATGGAGAACTTCAAAAATTTTGGCACCGTTAAGGCAACAATTCGCAAAATAAAATCAATTGTCAATGATGAAAATATCGAAATTGCTGTTTTGGGGATATTTTGCGGCATATATGACAAACAGAATCTCCAAGCATTCACAGTATCTATTCACAGAATTCTTTTGAAACACCAATTCCGTTCCTATTCCGTTTGTATGGTTCAACACCTAAAGGATACCGATTTGGCCAGAAGAGTTCACTTTTGCGAATTTATTTCAACAATGTTACAAGACTTTCGATTTTTGGACAACATAATTTAGACTGACGAAGCAAAATTTACGAAAAATGGCCTTTTCAACCGACATAATTCCCATTTTTGGTGTAATTCAAATCCTGATGCCGTGAGATTGCGAAATTATCAAGAAACCTGGCAATTTAACGTGTACTGTGTTGTGAGAAATGATGGAGTCGTAAAACTACATTTTTATGAAGAAAACTTAAATGATAATGAATGAATACTTACATTTTTTTTTTCAAATTATGTATCAACTTTTTTTAGGAGAAGGATATTTAAATATATTACAAGATTAGATAATGAATATTTGAACATTTTACCGGCTAGCTGAACAGGCAAATATTTCACCAACACGATGCTGTCCCACCACACAACAGCTCCCTAGTTAACAACTTCTTGCAAGATACTTTAGCGATAAGTGGATTGCTAACAATGGACCTTTTCTGTGACCTCCTCGTTCTCCTGATCTGTCTGTCCTAGACTATTTTATATGGGGAAAAATAAAAGATATGGTTTATTTTAATCCAGTCACAATAATGGAAAATTGTCAGGCAAGAGTAAGGAATGCTTTCGAAAGGATACCTCCAGGCTCTATTAGAGCGGCCACCCATGACGAACTAATTCGGAGGTGCGAAGAATGTTTGGAAGTTCACGGTGGAGACTTTGAACAATTATTAAAATAAAATGTTTTTGTTTCTCTGGATATCTATTAGCAAATATTTCACATGTTCTTGATAAAACTTTGTTGCATTCTCCACAGATTATAAACAAATTTAAATAATCCTCGTGAGTATAATTTAAGCGCCCCGGCATGATAATTAATACTTGTCAAATGGTAAGTGGTAGGTAGCTACATACATTTGTTTATCACTCAACGCCGTCATAGTCAACTAAGAGTAATTGAACTTAAAATTCATAGCAAAATCCCCATATAAAAATATTCAATTGATAATATTTCGAAAATAAAAATTTTCGTTATAGACATCCATAACATAAACTTACCCTTATTTTAATGGTAAATAAGATAAGATTATACAAATTTTGGGTTTCCATTTGAAAAAATTGATTGTGACATTAATAATCTCAGACGCGGTTCAACCCGAGAATCTAGCATTTTTCATACCAACGACCGCGAAAGCTTCTCGGAACACACACACACACATATATATATATATATATTAAAACATAATTTCGTAAGCATACTGCAACCAACAGCTACTCTCAGGGCTATGTGCTCCGCCGAGTGCTGAATTACAACCTGGCGCATTAAGTGTAATAATCGCATATTACCAACAGAACGCCAATGCTTCGATTGCAACAAACGCCAGCCGAAAGACTGATCCTACTTAAAGGAGCTCTCGTGCCAGTCGCCCCACACCACTTGCAGACTTCTGCAGACCACTTCCTCCTGATTATATGGTACATCATGGAATCTAAATGTAACACAATCAATATTCGCCATATAGCTAATCGCAGGATAGTCTTAAGCGGCCTATTCACATGCGAATATGTCCAGCGGATCTGTCCGACGGACACTTTCGCATGTGTGTATCCACGCGCTCGACGTACATGTCTTGCTCGCCGTCCGTGGTCGAAGATGACAAGCACCGACAACGAGCCAGACAGATACGCATATGTGTAGTCATCTTTGACGGATTTGTTTGCCGGACGTAAAATTAAAATTGCATGCCACATTTGTTTTTGGGCAACTGGCTCAAAAAATAACGTTTATCGAATCTGACAGCATTTCTAAAGTGTCATCACATTGTACTCATTTGTCAATCTTATTTTCTTGGCTGCTTTTACTTCACGGCCGCATTTACTTTACAACTTCATGTATTAATTTATCATCATTAATATTTGAAATGGATTTAGGTTTAAAGAAAAACTATAAGTAAGCAATAGTTTCAAAGCTTGATTATGAATATTACAATTAATAAACTGAAATACAGGAAAATAGTATATAACAAACTTTATAACTGCACGTCTGTTGAGATTTGTCTGTGAATGTGTAGCAGCAACGGATCTGTCTGCAGACAAATCCACCTATATGTAGCTCACCACAGATCTGTTTGTCGGACAAATCCCCTGGACATGCTCGCGTGTGAATAGGCCGCTTTAATAGAAGCTTTAAGCGCTACGTTTTGTTAACATTCTGCACTTCAGAAGCGTATTTGAACTCATATATCCATTATAGTTTTTGTTGAGAATGTACCGACTAGCATTTCTAATAAATTTAGGCCAAATAGACTCCCCGATTTGTGTTAGAATTATGAGAATCTTTTTGCGTATTTAAATATGAATAATTATCATATTCATAATTCCCGTAACAGAACTTCATTGTTGAAAACTACGATATAATTTCTTTATAAATATATTAATCGATATATGGATAGATGTTTTATACACAACGAAAGTTATATTGAAAAAATAATATTGAAATGTATTTTTAACATAAATGTCTGTATAGAACGTTCCAGACATAACAGTTAGAACATTGTGGTTTTAATAAATTTAATTTTATAGCAAGATTACTTTCACATGTAATATATTCAAAATTTTATGTTCGTTAATTTGACAATATGAATTAAAAAAGTTATCAATAGAATGTATATGTTCGATCAAATCTCTCGTTTATTTTTGCTATATTTGTAATCAAAATTTTATACAGCCCCTGTTGTCTTTCACTTTAAAAGACGTATTGGATAAAGTGCCACTAAAATGAAGCATATATTCTGTTAACGCTCGACCTGTTTCAGATGCCAAGATTTGGTCGAGTTGATAAACAAGCAGCAGATTTTTACTTTTCATCACCCTTAAAGTGAGAAGAGGATTGTGTTATTCAGAAAAACAGCAGATTTTAAAATATATATTTTATTTAAACGTGTGTATACGAGGTAGCTCTTATATATGATAGTAAATAAATTACTCACTCACCGAAGAAATTAAATATCTTGTACTGTGGAAGTAATCAGCGCAGCCGTAAGTTAGTTCACAATATTTAAAAACATTTAAGTATTATAGTTTAAGTATTATACAGGGTGAGTACAAAAGTGGTCGCAGCTTTAAATTCAGAAACATCAAATATCTTCAATTTTTTAAATGCAAACCCCCATTTATTTTTGTTTTATCAAAGTTTACAACTATAAATACGGACAACGGATTTTAAGATATTCACAAAATTTAGAATACTATTATTTTGTAAGAATTCCTAACTAAGTCAGCCATCCAAGCAAGTATTATCAGAAGAAGTAGTAGCAGAGCTGCGAAATGAGTAACGTTGAGTAATACTGTACAGATGGTACGCTTATCAATTTGGCTGTGCCTGATAATCGTCCAAAATTAATAAATGAAAATTCTAAGTTGTAATACATATTATTTACTTAGTTATTTATGGAAAATGCGACAAAATAACACTGTAATACCTTTTATAACATTGTGATAAATACAAGCAGCACGTGACACATTAAATAGATTGATTGAAAAGTGCAAAATTGTTGGTTGTTTAAAACCTACACGAGAAAGAGAAAACCCATTAGAAATAACAATGGGAATTATTTTGCAATAGATAACAACAAAACTAAAAAAGGAATTAGAGTAGTTGTTCAAATATTGACGTCTAAACATTTTGCGCATCTGCGAAGTACTGCGTCAGTAGTCGCTTTTTGAATCATGCCTGGTGGTATGGGCCGAAAGGCAATGCGCCTCGTTCTTGGCAATCCTCTTTTATTATTACTGCAGATGCAAACACTTAATTTTTTATGTAGCCCACATGGAGACATTCAGAATTATTGGATCTGGAGACCTTGGTGGCGAAAGAAATGGACCATTGTTAGCAAGCCACTGGTCTTCAAAATTTTCCATCAAAAAGTTATTTACGATCATTCGTCTTCGATTTATCATCATGTGGTAGATTATTTAAATATAAATTTCTAAATTCATTTCAAGTTTCACTGAAAACTCTAGTACATTAATTGAACTTGTTGTTGCATCAAATGTCGATTTACTTAGTAGTAATAATATTATTAATATGGAAGGTATTTCAGACCACTGTTTAGTTGACTGCTTTTTAAAAATACAGAAAAATAATCAACCACAGTTTTTTCATTGCTACAGGGGTTTTCTCAATTTGAACATGATAAATTTGTAAGTGATTTAAGTAAAATAAACTGGTCTTACATCTATCTACTCTCTTGAACATACAGACGAAATCATAGAATTCTGGAATACAAATTTAACCTCCCTATATGACGTTCACGCACCTTTTGAAAACGTTAAAATATCACAGGCCCCTGCTCCTTGGTTAACTGAAAATCTCAAGCTTATGATGAAATTACGTGACAAAGTTAAAAGTAAATATAAAAAGTATAGGACGGATGCTGCGTGGAATCATTACAAGGAATTAAGAAATTTTGTGAGTATGTCAGTAAAGTTATAAAGAATATTGAAATGCTTTAAAATATTTAAATATTAATTTTTTTTGCATTGGACGTGGAATCCATTAGCCAGTCACTTAATTCTACAAATCGAATAAAAATAACAGAAATTAAAAAAATAAAAAAACGACGAATAAATACCAATACGAAGCTAACCTAACACGATTTTAAGGGAAAATTAATAGACGACCAACACAATGGGGAAAGCACAGGGTGACACTCTTCTTCCCGCTCAGGGGCCCATCAGAGCATTAATAATTAGACACACAGGTTAAAGGCCACGGATAGGAGGTATAATAAACAAAAGGTAAAACATAAGGATAAGATTCTAATCTATGTACTTCATAATATAATGTTGATGTTATTCAGAAAATTCATTATTTCTTTATATATACATATGTTTTTAAGTGACAATATATGTAACATATTAGAGGGCAGAGGAATCTTTAATTTCAGTAACCCCTTAATAAGTTTCTCAGAAGCTCCATTATGGCATGAACACCCAAAGAAAATGTGATCCAAGTCACAAATAACATGGCATGCTGTGCATATATCTGTTTCCACAACCCCAATTCTTTTCAGATGTTGAGCATAACAAGCATGGCCAAACCTCAATCTAGAGATAGTGGTGATAAACTTTCTGCTTGCTGTCAAATGTCTAAACCAAGGGACCTTAGGTAAACTATCCTCAATTTGAATATAGTGGTTGTTTGGGTTAAATATTAATTCAAAGAGTGATAATAACTCATCTCATAATTTCACTGACCCTGAAACGTTTTTCCGAAAAATTATGATTTAAAGCAAAATACTAGACTAGAGCTGGATCCAATTTGAGTATCCACTGCCACAGGACAACTTTCTTTGAAAAAGGATGCTATTATAACTGCATAAAAATATATAATTCATTGCCAAACAATATCAAAGATAATGAAAGTGTCAGCAGGTTCAAAGTTGTTTTGAAAAAATATCTAATTGATCAAGCTTTTTACTCCATTGACGACTATGTAAAATGAAGCAATTATGTTCAAACAACATAGAGTATTTGTGTAAAATAATATATAGACTAATATGTAAACTAATATATATGTTTATTTATGTAAGTCTATATAACTTGTACTTACGTTTATCATTAATAGTGTGCCACAACCATCAGCAAATATTGCTGATGATTTGGATATTCTTAATAAGTACTCTCTTAAAAAACATCACAATGTAAGTACAGAATTTAATTTTTCTGAGTTTTCTGAGGACGAAATTATCAGCATCATTCATAAAATAAAATCTAATGCCAAAGGAGTTAATGGTATAAGTTTAAAAATCTTACTATTAATAATACCTCACTTAAATGAATATCTTAGATACAATTAACGCATGCCTTACAACAGGTGTTTTTCCTAGTGCTTGGAAATTTTGTAACGTAATTCTAGTCCCTAAAGTTGAAAATACCTCTGAGCTTTCTCATTTTAGACCTATCAGCCTCCTTTCCATTTTTTTCTAAAATTTTAGAAACAAAAATTATTGCCGATCAACTTAACTTGTATCTCTCTAAAAATAATATTTTTCCGTCCACCCAATCTGGCTTCCGCATCAATCATAATACAACTACTGTGCTGCTGCAAGTAACAGATGATATATATCGAGTTACTGATAGCAACGAAAACACTTGTTTACTTCTTCTTGGCTATAGTAAAGCATCCGATACCCTAAATCACACTATGTTGTATAATAAATAGAAATATTTTGACCTTAGTGATCTAACCATCCGTATCTTTCAGGATTAATTGTGAGGTAGGCAACAAAAGGTTATGATTAACCGGCAGTACTCCAATTATTCAGAAATTAAACGCGGTGTTCCACAAGGTACTATATTAGGGCCACTCTTGTCTTCTATATATACTGCAGACTACCTGGATTTCTGCAAAATTCATCAGAATGCGAACGACAAACAAATTTATTTCTCGTTCGATCCCAGGAAAATCGAGGATGCAACCGCGGAAATAAATGCTGATTTAAATAAGTTGTCGAAAGTTTCAGATGCTCATGATTTGGTCTTAAATGAATCAAAAACGTAAATGTTGTTATTGGGAAGAAGCAAAGATAGTATTATTAATAATGACTCATTTAAAATAGTTCTTAATAATCAGATATTAAAGTCCACTGAATGTTGTAAGAATCTGGGGGTCTTTCTAAACAGTGATTTGAAATTTTCCAAACATGTTAGTAAGCTAATTCAAAAAGCTTACGGAAAACTAAAAATTTTATATATTCACAAATTATTATTAAATACCGAAATTAAACTTAAATTATGTGACCCTAATTTTATCTAGTAATTCTTACTGCGATGTCGTATATTGGCCAGCTTTATAAAACAAAGATAGTTTACAAAAGTTAGGTTCAGTTTCAACTTGAGAAAATTTGACATATTACCATCAAACTTAGGGAATTGGTTATGTTTACATGAAGGGTATTTTATTCACATGGCTTCCTTAATTTATAAAATAAATCTGACACAAACTCCTAAATATCTTTTCCTAAAACTGGTCAACTCAGACATTCGTACTACTAGGGCGTGTGATCAATATTCCATTCCCGTGCATAGTTCTGCCCATTTTGAGAGATCTTTCTCACACAATGCGGATAAATTGTTCAACAGTCTACTAAGTGAAATTAAATCTGCAAGTTCCTTGTCAATATTCAGAAAGAATGTTAAACTCTGGTTACTTAATAGTAGATTATAATGTTGAAATCTTTTACCTTATTCTTTTTATCATTTACATGTACATACTATTTTCAAATGTTCTATTAATATTGTTCATTTTAGTTTTTTAAAGTTTTCTATGTAAATTATCAATTTTTGTGTAAATTTTTGGGTAATGGAGGGGTTATGTGGAAGAGGAATGAAGCTCAACATCGCCCTTCTTTTAAACAATATGTACATTCCTTTTTAAACCACAAATAAAGACACATTATTATTATTATTATTATTATTATTATTTAAAATTTCGAGATAAGCTTCACCTAAAATGAACTAATACGTTATTGATGTAGTTAAAGTTGGAAAAGAACCTTAACATTTAAATTGTTGTCATAAAATTTGAGCATAACTCTAGAATTATTTCTAATTACACAGAAGACATTAAATTGCCGACTAGTTTGAAATCATCTTTCTCTAAGGCAATGAGGAATTGTGTCCGACCAATAATAACAATCCATTTTGAACTCATCGCTCCAAGTAATATATTTTAAGAAATTTTCATCTTGGTTTTTTTATTAATATAAATTCACAGAAGTTAATCGTTCTTTAGAAATCAGTTTGTTTTAAATTTTGAACTCAGTGGATGAAATATGGATTAAAATTATGTTTCTGTAAAATTTTTGCTATGGATGATTTCGGTAAACCAATTTCTCTTTCAGCATCTCATAATAAAGCATGAAGATATACTCTAAAGTAAGCCAAAATTGTAATTTAATTTCCTTCGTAATTTCTGGAATTGGTTGGGACGATGATCAATAAAAATTATTGAACCACAGCACTTAGACCCCATTAGGCCCCTTGTACATCCTCCCAGTATTCAGACCCTCGCCTAGGCCTCCAAAAGACCTAATCTTGCGAAATAGGTGATGATGCTGCCTAGGGGCATCTCCTTTACATCGGTCAAAGTAGGCCAACGTTCTCCCCAAATGGGGAGAACAACACAGCTTCTTGAATTCATTGTGGGTGTTCTCTTTAATTATTTGTGTTATCGCCGTGATCGGTAACAGACTGGCCGGGCCTGGTCCAAAGATACTTAGCCCTACTGCCTTCTTGGTCTGTCGGCTACTTTGTTGCCACTATACTGTGCATGTTCTTTAACACAGCATACCAGTATGTTATTTATTAACGCTAACGGTCAACTACTCCTAACTAAACGCGCCGAACATGATCTAGTTATAACAAACACCATTTTCCGACAAAAGGATAAATTTAAAGGCACCTGGCGTCACCCCAGATCAGGTCACTGGCATCTACTGGACTATGTTATCGTACGTAGGAAGCACCTCAAGGACGTTCAAATTACAAAGGCGCGCATTGATAGCGAATGTTGGACCGATCATCGTCCTGTTGTCTCTAAAATGAAAATTGTTATGAGACCCAAACACCGAAGAACTCAGGTAAAACGTAGACCCCGTCTCTGTATTAGTAAATTGCGTGACCAACAAACCGTCGAACAGCTAAAGCAAAAAGTTCAAGAGAATTTGAGTGCACTAGAAGAAACCAATTCTGTAGATGTCGCTGCTACCTGGACACAAATTAAAGATAGTTTAAAAAGTGCGAGTGAGGAAATTCTTGGCACTGCAGCAAGTAAAAAACAGGAGGACTGGTTCAATGATAATGAAGCTTTTATACAAGAACTTCTTGACCGCAAACATACTGCCTTCCAAAACGCTATCAACCACCCCAACGACTCATCAAAAGCAGAAGCTTTTACCCAATCTAAGTATGAAACGCAACGCGAAATCAGAAGAATAAAGAACGAGTGGTGGGCAAGCAAGGCCAGAGAAATTCAAAGGTACGCCGATTCACACGACTACAGGAATTTCTTTCAAGGAGTAAAAGCAGTGTACGGCCCCAGTCGGAAAAATATGTGCCCTATTAAAGATTTAAATGGAAATCTCCTCAAAGAAGACCAGGAAATAAGAGCCCGATGGAAAGAACACTACTCTAACATTCTTAACCAGCAAAGTCAAGCCGATCACGATATTATAAATCTTATCCCTCAATATGACACCTTCGAAGACTTAGATAAACCACTAACAACGGAAGAGATCTTAACCGCCATTGGGCAGCTAAAAAATAACAAATCTCCCGGCGCCGACTCACTCCCAGCTGAGATCTCTAAAGCTGTGTCGTCAGAGCTCATACCCTACCTCAAAAAACTGTTTGATGTCGTGTGGGAAAGTGGTCAAGCTCCGCAGGAATTTCGTGATACACTTTTAATCAACCTCTTCAAAAACAAAGGGAGCGCTGCGGACTGTGGAAATTACAGGGGTATAGCTCTCCTGGCTGTTGGAGGGAAGATACTCACTAAGGCGATGGCAAATAGGCTAACACCTGTTATGGAAAAGTTACTTCCTGAAACACAGAGTGGCTTTAGACCAAACCGAGGCACATCGGATTTAATCTTCACACTTAAGCAGCTTCAAGAAAAAGCACTCGAACATCAAGGAGAAATTCACATGGCCTTCATTGATTTAACCAAGGCGTTTGACTCGGTGGACAGGGAAGTGCTCTGGAAAATTATGTTCCGCTTAGGTATCCCTAGAAAATTTGTGGAAGTATGTCGCAGTCTACATACAAACAACAACGCCCAGGTTATGTATAATAATGAGGCAACCGAACCTTTCCAAACCCTCACTGGAGTTAGGCAGGGATGTGTCCTGGCACCCCTACTCTTTAATTTGTTTACCACTGCTCTAACAATTATTGTTGACAACAAACTGACAGTCAGAGGAATAGGTCTCAGATACCGTTTTGATGGCGGTCTCTTTAACATAGGGCGCTTTAGAGCTTTCACGAAGACACGTACACGATTCATTTGTGATCTCCAGTATGCGGATGACTGTGCACTTTTAGCCTCTATGCCAGAAGAGCTTCAAGAACTTTTAGATGTGTATGCACAGAGCTATGATTCCTTGGGACTTAAAATCAACATTGGAAAGACTAAGATTATGTCAACTCCTCATCAAGTGAACCAAATAGACATTACACTTAACGGAAATTCTCTTGAAGTGGTGGATCAGTTCAATTACTTAGGCAACGTTGTTAATGACAAAGCAAACATGGACAGCGAGATTCGCAATAGAATTAACGCTGCATCTAGAGCACTCTGGGGACTTAGAGAGAGAGTATTTGACAACCACGACCTTGCTTTGTCAACGAAAATGGCTGTCTACAGAGCAGTTGTCATTCCAACACTGCTATATGGATGTGAAAGCTGGGTCACTTACCGTCGTCATTTGAAAGAATTAGAACGTTTTCAGCAAAGACACCTCAGAAGTATGATGAAAATCCGCTGGTTCCATCACATATCAAACGTGGAAGTACTCAGGAGAGCAAACAGCCTTCCAATTGAGGTGCTTATTTCAAGAGCACGCCTAAGATGGGCAGGTCACGTTCATCGTATGCATGATAACCGCCTTCCTAAATGTACACTTTATGGTGAATTGCTAAGCGGTAGAAGAAGGCGTGGCGGTCAACGAAGGAGGTTCAAAGACGCTCTCCATGAAAATCTAAAATCCTGCGGTATTGCAGACGAGCAATGGGAACAACTTGCAGCGGACAGAACCGAATGGCGAGGGGTTGTGGCCAGCTATCAAGGAAATGTTGCTGCAAGAAGGCCGAATCCAAGACCTAACCAGGTCTATGTTTGTCCTGACTGCGGTCGACATGTACTCTCCCGAATTGGCCTCTATAGCCATAGTCGTGTGCACCGTAGATGAATGGGAATTACAATAGACTACACCTTTTACTTGTTTTTTATTGTACACAATTTATCGACTGTAACATTTTTTATACTCGGACTCGAGTAACGGCTAATAATAATTTTGTTGGAGGCAGCCACAAGTGCTTGGTGACATTCCCATACTGTTCCTGTGGTAACTTGTCAGGGCTAGTAATGATTATTTACAATCTGTGTAGATCCTGATTGCTTTGCCCGTAGATTGCCTACGGACAATATCTTTTTCGGTTATGGTTATGCCCGCCAGTTCCGTACTACGCTGATTCTCCCATCCATAGCCCATTTATATTGGATTTGCAGACTGCTGAAGTATATTCCACATCCTGCCCCATCCTTATTTTTTGATCCGTCTGTGAAGATGTTGATCACACCTTCGCCAGCAGCCTCGTTCTCACTATTCGTCTGTATTATGTAGGGTCTGTCAAAAACAATCCGGGGACAAATGCCATCGGTGCACGCCTGTAGAAGAGGCATCTTCCTGACAGCCTCATTCCTACAGCCTACATTTGGTTGTATGCCAACAGATTTGAGGCGAACCATTGTTGTCAGAGCCACTTCTCCTAGATATATGTCTAGTGGTGGCAGACACAGCATTATCTCCATATCTCTCGTTGGCGCTGTTCGCATAGCTCCTGTTATGCTTAGGCAGGCAACTCTCTGCACTTGGCTGAGCTTGACCTTAGCTGTAGCCTGTTTGCTCTTAGGTCACCAAACCACAGCTCCATAGGTTATCTATCATTGGTCTTATGACGGAAGTGTATACATCCACATGACTATTTTGTAAATGTAAGCCTTCTTTAGTCTTCCATCTATGTGAAGATTCCATATTAGTTTGGCATCGAAGGTTACCCCAAGCTATTTGACTTCTGATGCTAAACTTAGTGTTGTATCCAGGAGGGCAGGTGCCTTCAGTGCTAGTTTCTTTTCGCCCTGCATTCTTTCACAGAGGACTCCTTCGAATTTTCCGCTAAGCATTATTGTTAGATCATCTGCATAGGCAATTGTGTGAAATATTTCTGAATTAAGGCGGTACAAGAGGCTGTCAAGAACTAGGATCCATAGCAGTTATGGTATTACGCCTCCTTACGGACAGCCTCTCGCGACTATGCCTTGTACAGAAGCATCTCCCACACTAGTTTGTGCAGGTCTCTTCGAGATCATGCTGGATATCCAGCTTTGTAATTTGTGATTGGCTTTACTCGCTCTTGCTTAGGTTTAAAAATACCAAAATTTTTGCAGTTTTTAATCAATCGGTTTAATGCCTCACATGATGGCTTGGGTTTATCAGGATACCTTAAAGCACACACATCACACGTTCTTATTAATACGTTGTTGCATTCTCCATAAATAATTATTAAATTTAAATAATCAGAGGAGCCATAATGCAATTAAATTTATAAGGAACAACTAATAGTATACTATAAAATATTAAACAACTAATTTGACAGCTCTGCTACTACTCCTTCTGACAATAATTGTTTGCATGGCCGATTTAGAGTTAGATTAAGAATTCTTACAAAATAATAGGATTCTCTGAACTTTCGTAAATATATTTAAATCCGTTTTAGGTTTTAGCTAGGTACAGGGAAGTAAATGTAAACTGTCCATATTTTTAGTCGTAGAATTTGACAATATAAAAAAATGGGGGTTTCCATTTAAAAAATTGAAAATATTTGATGTTTCTGAATTTGTAATTTATGAAAGTTATGACCACTTTTGTACTCGCCCTGTATAATATTCAAATGTTTTTAATTATTTTGAAATAACTTATGGCTGTGCTGATTACTTCCACACTAAGATATTTAATTTCTTCGGTGGGTTATTCACAGGAGGAATATATTTAGGGGTCTGCAGCTATCAATTTTTCGTTAAAAATGTTAATATCTCCAAAACTATAAATTTTAGGTATAAGGTTTGTTATATAAAGTGACCTTAAAATTTTGTAAACTATCAATTCCTCAAATAAAAATATGGGTGTTCCATTTAAATTAACAAAGTTTGCATCTACATCCGGAATAAGAGGAAGTGACAGAACTGTCAAAATATTTTAATTGGATAGACCATATACTGTTTACTAGGCATATGTAATTTCACAAAAAATCGTGTAGTAGTTTTCGAGTTATGGGCAGCTGGACACACCGTATATAATAGTAAATTGGATTAATCGACTGTAAGGATGTCGAAAATGTAAATGCAAGTTATTATTCAGATTGAAGTCGTTTATTTATTATGTGTAGGATTCTGTAAAATAAATGTTTGACAGAACTGTGATGTGCCATATTGTTTCAGATTTCAGAATACTCATGCATATTTACGTTTATTAAAATTCGAATTTTTAAAGAATGGTAATTTTCAATCGCCTAATTTGTTTTATAGCATGTGCCTGATCAAATGAAAATACAAACCCGTTTATTTTTCATAATAGTATGCTTCATGCACTGTAAGCAAATTTGATTTAAAAAATGCTACAACACTTACTAGCTTAACATCTATTTCGTAAGGGATATTGGTGAATATTCTGTCAGCTACACGACTTCAAAATGTCCATGTAAAAAAGCGATAAATTTAAATATTAGATGTATTATTTATTACTTCACCATGCGTTTCATTGGTTTCAGGTAAATTTTTCAGTAAACTCATACTACGCTATAATACAGATTCAATAATTTGCAAATTTGTTGAGTTATATATCATTTCTATATACTTATATCTGGGGGCAGAACAAATATTTATGATTTCACTTCCCCCCTTGGCGAATGGTCTTTGTAACCGTAGTCATTAACCCGAGGCACACGCGCACACACACACACACACACACTTCCCCCTTCAGTATATACCAAAAACCCGTTGCTTCTTGTTCTATGAAAACTCAGAGCAGTAGGAATTATATCTGCTGTGAACATTTCTTTTTCTTTCGTATCAGGGTATTATAAAAAAAGATTAGTATGTATCAGTAGAAATAAAGAGCAAAACTTTCCTCTCCATCACATAAAACTAACTAAGATATAAGCCTATTAGGTATTTAGAAGCATATAGTACGTAAGTAGGGTGCGCGGGAAAAATACGATTAGTGTTAAATTGATTAAATTTTCAAATCCATTGAAGTGTATCACTCTATATGAGATACTACATATCATTCACATGGAATTAATTATACCGAGTGATTTTTTTAATCTGAAACTTTCAAATATCTCCAATAATAGGCACGCTACGAGAAAATTTCCATAATAAAAATTTAGATAGTGCTAAAATTAGTCACCCTCCCTAAATTCTAGTAGGTCGGGCGGGGGAGTAACTTTGAGGTCTTAAATGGAAACTCCTATTTTTCATTGCAGATTCGGATTCTACGACTAGAAATGCGTGAAATTTTTTTTTTTATTCATGATAAATGGCGCTGTAATCGACGAAATTGAATTTTTTTCGATTCGAGAACCTATGCATACGATTCTGCAATAAAAAATGTCACGTTTTCATTGTAAATAATCAAAATTAGTCTTAAAACAAATTTTATTTCTCCAGTTTCCAATTACTGATAAATGACTTGTCAAGAAACTACTATTATCGTAATCCAGGAACAGATGTCCTTTTTGGGATACTTGGTCAAGGTGATTTTCTTCGCTTGTGACTCATCAGTGCTTGATTATATCTGATAATGTGTTTTTTTGTAGTTTGTTTTAAAATACTATTTCTTATATTAAAAATAACTTTTATAAAAAATGTTTTATCATGTTTACATTTAACATTTGTGATATTTCTACTTTTTGTGTTTTTATATTTTGGTTTTGTTTTTTTTGGAAATAAACGTAGGAAAGAAAGAAACAACTTTAAGAAACAACTCATTTTACTCTGTTCGAAGATTATTCCGCAAACAAAAGGACCTGCTTTCATAAGACTGTTGATATTATTTCAGAATGAAGTAATTAGCTGTACAAGAGAAAATTGAAATAGTTCTGGTTTAAGGAGAAGCTGGAAGGAGCTGTCGATCCCTACGCTCAGCATTTTCCGGGTAGAACTCTGTCACGTTCTTCATTTTATCGTATTAATAATAATAATGCATCTTTATGAACTAAAAGAGTTACAATTGAATCGTAACATTATATAGGATATAAGTCCCTTAACTATTTTTATCGAGATCCCCGTTTAGACTAAGTTTTTTTAGTTTGTTTTGGGATGTCTGAGGGCGCCAGTAGCCTAGTTGGGGGATTGGTACGCTGCTGTGGACGAACTGCTATTCTCGAACATCCAAAAAATAAACTCAAAACACGTAGTCTAAGCGGGGATCTTGGTAACATGGCGCCCAACGTGGGGCGCCTAGTTGGGGGATTGGTACGCTACTGTGGACGAACTGCTGCTGTCAGGGTCAATTTTGACTGTTGTAGCGATGAGACTCTTACGTTGTATATGGGTACTGCTGCGTCGTCTAAGGTGACGTAATATTTACGATTTCTATTGGCATTCACGACGGCAAGAGGGCCCAGGCTGTTTACATCGCCGAACGTTCTGAGACGATGGCTTATAGGGGCGTTAATGCCCAGAGTTGCAATTAGAATTAAAATAAAAGTCGATACTCTTCCAAAAATAACTAAAAGCAACTAGAACGGCGGTCGTGATGTTAAAAAAAAATGTTAATACGACTAATTATTTAAGCCCTAAAAATGATTTTCTCTGAATCCAGATTGATTCTCTATTAAAATGTTATTATCCATACGGTGTTTACTCAATTGTTCTTTTACTACCAATTCTTAAGTTTTTCCATATACTGGTAATATGTTAACAGATGTAAACTCTTCAGATATTTTTGTATTCGGGATATTTGGAATGTGTGTAACTACCGATATTTTCCAGTTATTAGGACAAATTCCTCTATGTAGGGAGTGGGGAGTATTGTTAAACAATTTACTAGTGACGGAGATGTTCAATCGAAAAAAGAACCCGTCGACAAAGTCACTGAAGAAAGGAATGTAATTGCTGTATTAGCTGCAGTGGCTGTTAATCCTCATGATAGTACACGAGAAATAGCTTGCGATTTTGGATTATTCTAGAGCAGTGTTTGGAAAATTTTAAAACGTAATAAATATCATCCGAATCATGTGTCTTTACACCAAGATCTTCATGGCGTTGATTCCCAAAATCGTGTAACTTTTTATCAGTAGGCACGTGAACAAATACAATGGAACTCTAATTTTCTTTGTTACGTATTGTTCTCTAACGAGTCGTCTTTTATAAACCACAGAACGGTTAATCGACACAACATGAATTACACGAGTGTTGAAAATTCGCACTGGCTTCACTAAGTTAAATATCAGCATCCTTGAACTGTCAACATGTCCGGTGATAGGGCGTGAAGTACTTGATCGTGATTTAAATGGCCCAGCGGGATCGGTAGAGCTACTCCGGTAAATTGGCCAGCTAGACCCTCAGATCTTACTTCGTCAGATTCTTTTTTGTGAGGCTATCTCAAAGATAAAATTTATAAACAAGTACCAACAACACGTGTGAATATGATTGAGCGAAACAGAAATGCTTGTGCCGAAATTCAAGCAGACACACTTCTCAGTTGTGTGTACAATCATTTCAAATGCGGATTAATAAGTGCATTGAAGTCGAGGGCCACCATTTTGAGTACTTAAGGCGAGTATAAACTTTACACTTTCGATGTGTATCGCGGATGATTCATCTCCAGTGAATATGATTTCATCTAAAGTAGAGAGTACCTCTACTTTGTTTACTGTTCAATTTGGATGATAACTTTCGATGAAACGCATATGGTAAAAATCTTTACAAATTTCGCTTCAAATGAATCGTCCGCGACGCACATCGAAAGTGTAAAGCCTATATTCGCCTTTACTTTAATTGAAAGACAATGAGGCGGAAGGACTCATGTAAATCAAGCACCCTGATAGGTGAGAGGCGAGGGGACTCATGTTAATCAAGCATCGCGAAGGAAACAGAAAACTACTACGTCCATGTCATTGTGCCTGGATTACGCTAAATGTAGTTTATTCACCAGCCATTTACATTTCTACAAGTACGAATTTCGCAGTTATTTGCAATTTGCAAAATGAATAAACCTTTTTGACGACGAATTTTGATTATTTACAATGACAACATATTATTTCTTATTACAAATATATTACAGAATCGTATGTATAGGTTCTCAGTAGGAGAAAGCAAAAAAAAATGAATTTAATCGATTACAGCGCCATCTATCGTGAATCAAAAAAATGTTTCAGACAAATCCTGCGTATTTTTAGCCGTAGAATCCGAATCTGCAATAAAAATAGGGATTCATATTTTAAATTTCAAAGTTACTCCCGCCCGACCTATAAGAAACGCGGAATGATTAAATTTTTATTATGAACAATTTTTCGTAGTGCCTATTATTCGAGATATTTCAAAGTTTTAAGTTAAAAAAATCACCCGGTATGTGGTATAATCTCACAATCTTAGTTATAAAAAAATGGAAATATTTCTCTGATATATCTGAACAACAGAAGTTTATTTTTCTCATATCAAACATTTGCATTTCATCTATGTACGACTTATAATTGCTCCTCTATTAGATATTAAAATAAACTATAAATGGTTACTTAATCATCCGTTAAATATTCGTGTCTTAAAACAATTCACTCAATAATGCAGGCAAATTATTAACGAAATTACTGGGCTCGCTGGGTTTGATATTACCGCCTAAAAGCTTCGTACTTCGTACAGACATACAACCAAAATTCCTACGTGTACTCCTTTTTAAAATTTTGTAAATAACTATTAATTTTTGTTCCTCTGATGTCAAGTTTTGTAAACATTCCTTGTTGCCAAGTAGGAAGTTGCTTCATTGTCACAAAATATGTTTCAGTCACATAGACTGTAAGTATTAAAGAGAATTGGTGACATAAAGCCCTGTCTGACACCTTTGTATTAAAAAGTAACTAAAACATGTTTAAAATATAAAATATGTATATTTAGAGAAAAGACACATTTTAATTAAGGAACTGAATCTTATTTATTAATTCTAACGAACCGTGTAGCGCATATATCTACAGATCAATTAATAAGTGGCTGCAGTTACAGTGAGGATTTGATAAGATATTTGCATTAAGTGTAGTTATTGCTCTCTGATTGATTGTTAACCAAAGATTCAAGTCGAAAATGAATTTAATTTTATATTTAGTTTCATTATTCGGTTAATTTGAAACTGCTTGGAAGAGAATGAGTTGAATTTGTATTAAACAATATAATGATACATATATTACATTTTTTGTAATGTGGAAATGTCAGCACAGTCAATCACAAGAAGCCCCTTTCACGAGGCTTTATGGATGTTAGAGAACAATTTTGCATATCGAATTCAATCGACCTAAATTGATGCCGGGATTTCTCTGTAAAATCTACGACACTTTTTATGAAGCAGTCAATATATTAAACATATTAAATTTTACTTTTGGGTATATATTTTTGCCCTATATGCTTGAGGAAAATGACAATTCAGACGTTTTTTATATTTTTTTATATATTGGATATATTTTACCGCTCTAGCCTTTAGTAATAATATGACAATTTTGGCGTTTTGTATGCAACCCTTATCATCTCTATGTTACGTTGATGTCAATAAATTACATATTCTATTGGGACAGCTTTTCCACATTTTCCTCATATATCTGTGACTTATTTTAACCTCCCCTGACACAGCAGCAATTTTGTACACCGATATATTATTTGGAATATAGTTATTGTTGCTGTTTTATGTGTAAAGTAGCTTGTCACAGGCCGCTCAAAGAGAGACAGTGAGTTTGTTCCGGTCAAACACAAGCAGAGCACAAGAATTGTCAACATACAATTATTCTACAAACTTTCAGTTATTAAAAAAAGATTCTCAGTTCTGCCATTAATCAGTTAACATATTTTTTATATGAGATCAAGAAAGGCTGATTTAGAAATAGTTAAATTTCCCTGTTTATCCATGTACTGTGGTTATAATATAGTCAGTATAAGCATCATTACATACAAGGCATAGACGGAAATGTTTATCTGTCGTGTCTGCCTACCCAAGTAACAATTTATGCTGTTTAGTTTGGCCCTCGTTTTATAAAGGTTTTAAGAAGGATGTTTGCACGTTAATTAGTTTAATTAGGTTTATTTGAAACCAAATGTATCTCTGGAGCACAAGAACGTATTGAAAAGCCTTGTAGTACATCTTAAAACTTGACCATAAAACGTTTTGGGCTTTCTCTGGCTGTAGGTTTGTAAAAGTTTTATTATTGTTAAAAAGAATTACCAAACAGTTTGGTTTTAAAAAAGCCTTCGAATGCGAATTTGATCAATTCAAGCAAATATAAAACATTGAAGCATTCAAATGGTTTTAAAATAGCTTTATAAAATATACAGAGATCTCCTGTATCCTCTTTTAAAACCTTCTCTTCCTAAGAAAGCGGTATCTTGTCAAAATACGCAATAAAACAATGACTTTTTATTAAATACACCATAAATCTTATAATCTCTTAAGAAAATGAGGTTATGATATATTAATTTAACACCAATAAGCAAGTGGAAAAAAATCAAAAACAGTGGCAATTTTAAAAGAAAAATTAAATTATTTAAAACTTCTTAATGATACAACTAAGCAGTCTTATGAAGGTTCTGACTTTGAATAGTTTAGTTTTAACCAGGATTATAAGGCTTTATTCAAGTACAAATTGATTTCTAATGGGATTCATCTAGGCCAGGAAGAACTTGTAGGTAATTAAATTGAGTCTGTTTATACTTATGTAAGTACTTAATGGTTTATTACTTTCATAAGAGCTGAAGATCTTAAAAATTATTTAACGAAAATAGAACGGTTTTATTCCTAATGCTGTCATTTTCCTATAATGTTTATTTTATTTTAAAAGTTATATTGGTTGAGAATTTAGAGCTATTTTCATACATTTCAACAGTAAACTGTTTGTCGTTTGAAACTTTTGGGAGTACCAACATCTACAAATGTATTGAGAACATATAAAATAATTTCACTAACCTGACATTATGTTTTATAGTATCAAGTCTTCTCCGTTGACTGTAAAACATTTCTATTTTACAACAGGCAACAATAAACTGAAATGTCATTGGAATAAAGAATATTATAAAATGAAACAGTTTTAACAATCATTATTCAAGGCAAATTTAGCTTTCCATGGCAACATAAATAAACCCTTTCTTCCAAGAACAAATGCTCTTATTATATAGATTTTATCAAGCTTGCGAAGATAACTTGGTAAGTTCTATATGAGTAGGATAAGTTTTATAATAGCTTTGACAACCTCCTAAAAATCGTTATTCTTTTTGCCGTTTTTAAGTTGATTAGACTTCTATGGTTACTGTCACAGAAGTATAGGTTTATCAGTAATTATAGTATATAGTATAGTAATTAGCTCTTATGATATTCCCGTAGGTTATTAAAGAACTTAAATAATTGTTACTTGGGTATCCTGACTTTCTATCCCGTCTTCCAGGAAAACTGTCCGGAGAAAACAAGGAAAACTAGGGGTAAAGCAGTCTGGTAGAATAATCACCTAGAAGGGCTTAGGGCCGAGGTTAGAAGGCTATTTAATAGGGCCAAATCCAACCAAGATAGGGATACCTGCAAAGTAAAACACACGCAGTACAATAAAGATATCCTTCACGGAAACAATGACGGAAAGCATTAAATTGCTCATGGAGGCACACTTTCCGGACTCACAGATAATGACAGGCCTAGAGGATAGGCATTATCCAGACCAAAGCCAGAACGGCCCAAACTCGCGGACTGGAGGATGGCCATCGAGGTTATAAAACCTGACAAAATCAGATGGGCAATGAGTAAGTTCCAACCGCTCAAATCCCCTGGAATGGACGGAATATATCCAATCTTACTCCAAATGGGGCTAGAGGTATTAATATCTTACTTATGTAAAATATTGAGGGTTTGCTTGGCCTGGAGATACATACCAAACATATGGCGGAAGGTGAGAGTTATCTACCTACCAAAACTAGGTTGATTATGAGGCCAAACGCCCAAGTCATATAGGCCTATAAGCTTATCCTCTTTTCTACTTAAAACGATGGGAAGATTGATAGATAGGAACATTAGAGATAAACTACTAAGGGAAAACTCCCTGAGTGAACGGCAATATACATACCAGCCGGGAGGTCGACAGACCTTGCGCTGGATGAATTAAACAGACTACTATCAAAGTCCTTAGATGACAAGGAAATGGCAGTAGTAACATTTTTAGACATAGAAGGAGCGTTTAATAACGAGACAATGCACACACTCACGAGGGCATTATCAAACGGAGGAGTCCCAACAGTGATCTGCCCGTGGATTAAAGCCAGCCTAGATAATAGGATTATAATATTCCATCTAGGTGAGGCCTCCATCGAGGCGAAAGTGAGCACAGACTGCTCCCAGGGAGGAGTACTATCTCCACTACTGTGGGCAACCCTGGTTGATGAACTCCTCCAGAAACTGTCCACAGAAGGCTTCTATTGCTTAGGATATGATGATGTTCTAGCAATAGTTGTCAAGCAGCGATTCGCCAATACGATAACGGAGTTCGCAAAGAGCACTAAATGTTGTCAACAAATAGTGTTGTAAGGAAGGAGTCTCTATAAATCCCCACAAAACCGCCTAAAGCCCCTAAGGCTCAACGGAGTGGAAATTCCATTTGCCGGCGAGGCAAAATATTTAGAAGTCATTTTTGACCAAAAATTAACATGGAACTTCCACATCCAAAAAGTCCCAAGGTATAACTTCAATAAGAACTTTCAGCTTGTAATACCAAACAGGGAAGACCGGAAAAACGGTCGGTCTATAACAGCACAAACAGTCTGGTACACTGACGGCTCCAAGACAAAACAAGGAGGATTTATGGGACAAGGTCAAAAGCCAGTATCCCGATAAGTCTAGGGAAATACGCAACGGTGTTTCAGGCTGAAGTAATTGGAATACACTGTTGCGTAAGGGATATAATAGGACAAGGCACTGTTAACCAGTCGATTGCTACTTTCTCTAATACCTAGGTGGCAATAAAAGCAATCAGCTCCATGCAAATCAACTCAATATTGGTGTGGGACTGCTTGACGGCGCTTATAGAGCTGAGAAGTCAGAACAGAATGACCTTAGCATGAGTACCAGGACACGAGGGGCACAGAGGAAACAAAAAAACTGATAAACTGGCCAAGTAAGGCGCACTCAAATCCCCAATAGGACCTGAGCCCTTTTGTGACGTGGTAAAGCCATGCATACGAGTAGCCACTAAGGAGTGGGTGCAAAATAAATCTCTGGAATGGTGGAAAAATCAAGATAGAGACAGGTCAAAGAGTTCATTAAAAAATGTTCGGCCAAATTCACGGAAGATCTACGAAGCCAGAATAGGAAGGCCATCAGACAAATAGTAGGCCTTCTAACTGGGCACTGCCGCTGCCAGGTTCTGTCAAGAGGAAAAGGAAACCTCAGTTCACGTATTGTGCCACTGTGAAGGCCTGGCGAGACTGAAATTACAAGTACTCGGAGAAGAAAACCAAAGGCGGACAGTTATACAAAAGGGCCTTTATCAAAACTGTGGAGTCTAGTACAAAGGATAAAGCTGGATGAGGTACAGTAAGGAATGTATTCTAGGAGCACCACAATAGACCTGAAAATGTCGCGATGGTAAAGGCTAAATAACCAGCTCCTCTGTTTATCTATCTATCTATCCCGTCTTCGTCGTGTCTGGATGCAATGTCTGTCTGTCTTGCCTGTCTGTCCGTCCTGTCTGTTTTTTCTGTTTATTATCATCAATCTCATTAAAATAAATGTTTTACAAAACAAAGAAGCCCTTTATTTTTGTAGCCTGAAATATGTTACAGTTCAATTTAACATTTATACGTCATTATAAAAAAATCTCTAAATCATTACTTTATCTCTTACATTTAATGTCTAACGAATTCGTGTTATCCGTCGTCACGCGTAATATTTATTATTTAGTTGTCTATATGAACCCGCAATTGCAAGGAATCTGTTGCACTTAGGTGTAGGCATGGCATTATACATTTTATTATGTAGCGTGTTGCATATACTTAGGCTTCTATTTCTGTTGCTAGGCAACCAATAACTTTTAATTAGTTTATAGGTAGATTCCTATAACCGTACTGACGATCGGTAACACAGATTTATTTCTTCACGATAGTTGTGGTTTTGGCTTAGGTCTCGTCTTCCGGTATTCTGTCACTTTTCACGTGTAAGTTCGCTTGAACGCTTGGCAATTATTAATTGGTATTTTACATGCTCTTTGCGATTTTTGAAATAAGTAATTTCACCATTTTGGGATATATTCGCAAAGTTACATTTTTCGATTATCCATTTATGTTTGGACGAGTGCATATTTTTATGGTATTGGAAATCGATTGTCTTCATTGGAAGGATCTATACGTAAAAGCCATTTTTGCCAAATTTACACGAGGCCAAGGACATCCAAGGTCAACAACATTTTTCCGAGAAAAGCCTCCGAAACGAGATAATTATTTTATTTTTATATTCAAACTAGCAAAATTTTACTTGTAGTAAATTGTTCAATGGTAAAAATTTATTTTTAGGGTTTTTTTTTCACCTACGGTTTCGCCTAAGATTTCGTAGTTTTTCCTACGTTTTTTTTGTCTCCCCTGATACGAATGACTTTTTTCTCCACTGGTCTACACGTGCTTATGTTATTTCTCCTTGCTGGACTGAAATTTCTTTTTTTGTGGAGGAGCCATCCATTTTCTGGGTTAATTGATAGGCTGGAAGTTGCCCATTCCTGAAGTTTGAGCCGAAGCTGAAGCCCTGCTGCCTGCAAGTTTGTATCTTTCTTGCGCCATCTATATATTGATTTTTTTTTAAATATATTGTATATTTTGCTTAAAAAAAAATTTCACCGCTGTATGTATATGTATGTTTTTTTAAATTTTACTAAACGTTCCATGAAAATATTCTGTTAATTAATTAAAACATCTATGATATTTGTTGGGGGTTTAAGCACTTACGTAAGACGCGTATACCCAGTTAGATACATTTTTTTTTAGTGTTTAATTTGTCTGCTATACCATACCCTACATTATTGTACTGTTGAATGTTATAAAGTTAACCTACTTCGTTTATTGTCATTAAAAGATAAAACTGAATTTGAATTTGAATTTTTCATTATCGTCTCGCTAAGTAATTTATTTAGTAAATTTAAGGTTACATTGTACTTGAGCTGGTATTTGGGTAGAAAAAAAAATAAATGTACTTGGCGCCCTGATACATCAAAGAAGTTTAGAACTCCGACCATCTCCACTGTCAGTCGGTCGGCAAATACCGTTAGTCAACAGACGACGACCAACTAGGTACGTAAGATTGCAGTTTTAAAATTTGACGTAGCAAATATCAGTAGCACTATATAAACTAGGGACACATGAACAAATGAATTCTAGTTCGATGCTATGTAATTGTAATTTCTACGTTTAGCAATCGATTGGCAACTGTTTTTCTCAAAATTTATCGACTCTATGTGTATTAGATGCTGTAAATATTTTCCGAGCAATATTATGTTTTTTTTTCATTACATATTTTTATATGTTATATAAGATTTATGCGTCTTTTGAGATTCCTCTTGCGAGGAAATCTCAAGCGTCATATCCATGCTATTAAACTTTGCAGCATCCCTTATTAACAGCGAATAGGATTCCTAAAAGGAATTTAAAATGTTATTTTTCTTGAATAAAAGAAAAAATTTATTGGTTTTTTCACGTAATGATATTCAAATTAGGCTGCCACGTTCTTTTGTGCATACTAAGTGGTGTTATGTTAACTTCAAATATCTATTAAAATCTACACGAACTGAGGTATATTTTATAGAATACATTTAATTAAAAATAGTTTGGAAAATAATAAATTTCAGAGAAAATCGTTATATTATAACTTTGTAAAATTTCGATTTAAACGTGCATGAAAATTATCTTCGTTATGTTACTTAAAGTGTAAGAAGATTTATATTCGTGAATAAAATGAGAAGTAGTATTACTGTTTTTTCTATCGTTCTTTATATTGACTTTATTGTATAACATGCACAATAACAAAATACTATTCGCATACATTGTTATCATTCTGGATTATTATGCACACCGCTGTGTGATTGTAATACTGTATATCATTGCTGTTATTGATTGTTCGTATTATCCTTCGCTATTAATTGATGTATCTAATAGTACATAATGAAGTTACGATTCATTCTGCAATGTCGTATTGTTGCATTGTATGATATGTTTACTTACACTTCTAGTAATAATTTGAATCGAAAGTTGTCGACTGGGACAGGTATTTTATTTAAATTCTATAAGACTGTGGTAGAAAATTTGTATATTGAAAGAGCGTTGACTATATAAAATGAATCAAAGTTTGCTTAGCTAGAAACCGGCCGTAAAACGCGTATGACCCAATTTTAATAGGTAAACTTCTACAGTACGAATTTATATCACACTACTATATTGTTGAGTCGAACTAGCTTTTTCTGTAGGTTTTAAAAAAATTAGCATGATAATACAAATAAAATAATGCCGATAATGTTCACCAGTATGTATAATTTATTATAGTTGAAGTACTTTTCTATTCGGGAATAATTAAGATTGAAGTTGTAAATAGAAATGTCTGTTTTAAATATTACGTTTTCATTCTTAATTCTCTACATCACATAGAAATAATATTAAATTATTTAATATCGTACTTTACTTTTTATCGAAAAGCGTAATTTATCACTTAAATGCCTTTAATTTGCTGTTACGACATTAGAAATGCTCAGTACGTCGTGAGGATAATTTTTCTTTTTCTTCCATTATTCTTTTCTTTCTTTCGTTGAGTTTTTGCATTAAAAATATATTTATCCATTTTATTCTAAAGACTCTCTGTTACAAATTAATGCAGACAAACGTCCATTATTGTAGGGCATAAAACAATAAAAGACGTCCATTTTACTTCCGACACGCCAGGAAGGAAATAATGTAATTGTCTGAAAATTTTAAATTGGTAATTCCATAAAATCTTGACATTTAACACCCCACAGAAATGTTTCATCAAAACCACTTTAACCAGAGATATTTAAATGCGCTATTTGACAACTATAAAAAGTAACATTGCGCTGCGTCCTAGCAATAGTCGAGAAATTTAATTAAGAACAATAGAAAGTATCAAAATGGAAAAATTAATTTGATTATTCATAATAACAGTCAACGAAGCTCAAAATGGCGGCCAAATGAGAAAATTTTGGATATTTTGGAATATTTGGACCCTTTATGTAAAAACATGTCGAAACATGTTCTCATATATATGTATTTAGCAAGAAATGCAAATATCTCGTAAAATAAGCATTTTTTGATAAAAATACAATAAAAGGTGTTTAAAATCGCATTTTCCATATGATCATGGTATTAGATTTGCATTTTCCCTTTAGTTCTCCGGAAAAACGAAAAAACTAGTATATATATATATAATGTTATATAAAAATATACCCTGTATCTCTGAGACTCACCAGTCTCAGCGGTATCATATTACGTAGGTATCAAATAGCGACTCCTCTCAGCATCCGCTCTCCCAAGAATTAGATAAGACTGTATTCTTCCAAAACTGCATAATTGCAGTTCCATTGTCTCAAGATATTATAAATGGGAGTAGTACGCATTCAGACAGTAGTCTTATGCTCGTTTTCGGCCTTTACATTTCAAACTGTACTTGTAACATTCATAGAGTCATCGATGACTCTACTCTGTAAATAAAATAATCGTTTTTAAGAAGTGCATCATTTAAATCAAGATATAACATTGGCGCAGTCGTACGGATTTGAAAAACACCCTGTAATCCAGGGGTGGTGGATTTCAATCCTTAAATCAGAAAAGAATCTACGAAAAACAAGGAGAATACAATTTTAACTAGACAAGCCACGTCTCACAAGCATCATATACAAGAAACACATCGAGAAACAATTAGCAAGTAAGAAACATTCCTGGTCCCCGAAAGTCGGTGTCTTCGGCACTAGGAACACGTCGCCTTGGATAGGAACACGTAGTGATAATGATAATATGGCAAATATACCGCAAAAAAATTATGATAATTACTCCCATTTTTCGAAAAATAATTACGATAATATGCCAAACCAAAATGAGAGTTATGCCGCTAATTCTCAGATGTCGCAGGATTATACTGCTAATCCTCAGACTTTTCCATTAGACCCGGAGTATTCCATGAATACTCTAACGCAGAAAATAAATTTCGAAGTGGACCAAATGTCCAACCAAATTCAAACATTAAACCTGAACGAAGAACTACAATCAACTACTGAACTTCCCGGATCAGAACTTCATATAAATTGGCCTACACACACCCTATTGACTGAACTCTAGTAATCTTTACTACATAAAAGAAATTTCAAAAAAATTTAAATATTAATTGATACTGGCGCAGGTATTTCAATTTTTAAACATAAGACGGCGGAAAATTATAAAAACAAATCTGCAGAATATGCGATTATACCATTTAACGCAAGAGACCCGCACAAAGTCTATATTCACAACTTGGACATAGACTTTGATGGATTATTAGGTGCTGACTTCATGGAACACTACGAATGTAGGATATATTTCAAAACCAGGCAACTAATTATAAATTTTAAAACGGTCCCCATTTTCAAAGTAACTGAGGATTCAACAACACCTGAAATCAACAAAACCCGACAAAATTATAATTCTAGTCAAAATAATATCCAAATTGACGGTCGCACTGAAAAGGTTTACAAACTAAAGTGACAGCGCAGGAAAACGAAAAAGTTCGTTTGCCTAATGCTCTTAGGGTAAACGAAAATGGAGAATATTTGACAACAATAATCAATGCAAATGCCATTCCGAAAATTATCATTTTTTCTGATCTAAAATTAGAACCATTGCAAAAATTTAAATCTATTTTTAATTTAAACGTTCAAAACTCTGACTCACACATACAGACCGACAGATCATCTGAAATTATGAATCAGTTACATTTAGATCATTTAAACCACGAGGAAAGTGAAGTAATTACCGAATTTTGCCTAGACTTTTCTGAAATATTTTACCTGGAAGGAGACAATTTAACATTCACTAACGAAATTAAACATTTAATCGACACTAATAATTATAAACTGGTATTTACGAAATCTTACCGTTACCCTCAATGCCATAAACAACAAGTTAAAACACAAGTTTCTAAAATGCTGGACCAAGGCATAATCAGACCTTCAATTTCTCCCTTTTCATCACCCGTTTGGGTTGTACCCAAAACACTCGATGCCTCTGGCAAACAAAAATGGCGAGTCGTAGTAAATTACAGAAAATTAAACGAATTCACTATCGACGACAAATACCCTCTCCCAAATATTTCTGACCTTTTAGACCAATTAGTCAAATGCCAATATTTTACCACGCTAGACTGCTTCCGGATTCCACCAAATAGAAATTGACGCGAAAGACATTCAAAAGACTGCTTTCACAGTCAAAAATGATCATTTTGAATTCGTTAGAATGCCATTCGGTTTAAAGAATGCTCCATCACCGTTTCAAAGATATGGATAACATTTTGCTAGCAATCCAGAATGAAACTTGCCTCGTTTACATATTTCCCGACTACTTCTGTCAGTCAGTATTCAAACACTTAAGGAAAGCTAACCTCAAAAGTCAACCCGACAAGTGCGAATTTCTACGCAAAGAAGTCGCTTATCTAGCACATCTTATAACCAAATACGGTGTTAAGCCAAATCCCACTAAAGTAGAAGCTGTTTTAAACTTTCCTCATCTTAAAAATCAAAAGGACATTAAATCTTTCTTAGGTTCTCTAAGATTTCGAAGCCCCTGACCCAGCTACTACAAAAAGACACTCCCTTTAACTTTGACAATGACTGTATGAATTCGTTCGAAAACCTAAACCAAACATTGACGACGATACTAATATATCCTAATTTTGATGAGCCTTTCATCCTAATTACCGACGCGAGCGCATTCGCCATTAGATCGGTACTCTCTCAAGGAAATATAGGCAAAGATCTACCAATTGCATACGCTTCCCGAACCTTATGCGGTGCGAAAACAAAGTATTCCACCATAGAAAGGGAATTATTGGCCATAGTATGGTCAGTAAATCACTTTAGACCATATTTATTCGGTAGGAAGTTCAAACTAGTCACCAACCACCGACCATTTACCTCGTTATTCTCAATAAAAGACCCAGGAAGTAGATTGCCCGTTGGCGACTTAAACTGGAGGAATACGATTACGAAATCGTTTACAAGCCCGGAAAAATCAATAAAAGTGCCGATGCCCTCTCTAGAATCAAAATAAACCACTTTTTCAAATGCTCTAAATTCCATTCCAAAATCTTGGCTGCGAAAGAGAACACAGGCGATGACGGAAATTCAGAAAATGACGATGAAGTCAACAAGATAACTTAAGAGATCTTCATCACCAAATTATTGACGCCATTTTCGAGGAAAACCCCGAATTTTACGACGACAAAATAAATATCCTCTTCAGTAGATCGATTAGACATAGGAAATACTATATCATTCCCCTACCCTTTGACCCTGAATCCGTAGTAGAACATTTGTTCTTAGCAATATACAACAATCAAAATGAACTAGATCTTTCTAAAACTTACCATGTGGAAAATAACCTAGACCTCCCCATACTCGAAAGCTTGTCATTTATCTTCACAGAAAAGGACCTAAAACTAATCATCTATCAAAACCTAGTACAAACACCTGACGAAGACCAAAGACCGATCATTCCTGACCAAAACCATACCAGCAAAAACAACCTACATCGCGGAATAAACGAGACGATGCGTAGGATCAAAAATAAATACAATTGGTAAGGACTAACCAAAGATGTTGAAAAATTTCATTAAAAATTGCGAAATTTGTCAAAGAACAAAAGTTTGCCGTAAATATCTTAACAACCCTCTAGTAATCACTAAAACTCCGAGAACACCTTTCGAAAGAATTAATATCGACCTATTCGAATTTCCTATACGAAATTATCCTCTAACTATCCGCGGCGAACTTACAAAATTCACACAAGCCTATTCAGTACCGGATAAAAGCGCAAAATATGTCGTAAACACCCTATTGTTATATTTTCAACATTACGGTACGCCACTGAGGATTCACTGTGATTACAGCGGTGAATTCAACAACAACTTACTAAAAGATCTTTGTACCCTCTACGACATAAAACTAACATATTCTAGCGTAAGATATCCCCAATCTAACGGTTCTATAGAATGTTTCATGCTACTTTAGTCGAAATGATCAGAATTCACAAGGCCGAAAACCCAAATGAACACCATTTTACCATATTACCGTATGCAGTGATATGCTATAATAATTCAGTTAATAAAACGCACGGTTTTACGCCATACGAACTGATTTTTGGACACACAGCTAATAACCACCCGAGACCCTGTACAACCAAAGAGACCTGATAACTAAATATGTTAGGGATTTAAATAATAGGATATTTCACTATTACCAAATTGCACGCAGTCGGACTGAATCACAAAAACAAAAAGCTAAAGTCAGATTCGATAGAAATATCCCGGAAGATCGCCCCACGTATAACGTTGGAGACGATGTATATATAAAAGAATCCCAAATCAAAAGTAAGTCACAAAACAAATTCAATGGCCCTTTCAAGATCAAAGAAATTTTCCAAAATTCTGCCACTTTATTAAATCCCGAGACAAACCAAACAACTAAAGTAAATTGTGATAGAATGAAATCATATACCGAAGATTAAAATTTATTTTCAGGTTTCTCCTGCTGTTCGGATCAGCATTTGCTCAATACAAAATAACGCCAATAAACAATATTATCGGTATTTACTATCACAAAGACACGGACCTTGTCATCTCACGCAAGAAATGGACGTTACTCGTACATAAAATATATATCAACCTTTAAGAGAGCCCTTGACAGAAACGACAAAATTTTACAGACAATCCTTACCACCCTTAACCCAGCATATCAAAACATGAACGAGTTCGCGAGTGAGGTTAAAACGTATTTAAGCCTCCTAGAACAAATCTTAAAATCCATACAATCTAAATTTGACGAAATACATCTCGACACGAAACGCTACAATCGCGGAATTATAAACGGAATTGGTACAATATTCAAAGCAATTACCAGAAATTTAGACACTGAGGATGGGGTAAATACTACTCTGACTGTATCAATAAACTAAACCAAGATGAAAATCAGATAGAAGACTTGATCAAAAATCAAATATCAGTCACAAATTCATTAAAAATTTCAACGCGACAATCCAAAAACTACTAATAGACGAGGAGACATTCAACAAAGAAATAAAAGAACTAGAATACGCAATGTTAGACATTACGTATAACGTACGAGCAGTTGAAATAAAATTAAAATTTTTGGAAATTTGCGAACAACTCATGGCAAGCTACCTATTTATAGAGGACAACCTCATCGATATTTTAAATTCCATCACTTTCGCGAGACTCAAAGTAAATCACACGTCACAGAACAAATTTCACAGAACCTACAAAAGAACAATTTGCCACTCACAATTAAACTATCAAAAACTGCACAATATTTAGATATTATTGAATTAAAAGCTTTTCAAATGAACTCAGAATTAGTATGTGTATTAGATATACCCCTAGTAGACCCTCAAATGTACTCTGTTTTCCAATTATACCCTTTTCCTATCTTAGATAGTAGAACTGGTCTGTATCATATTTTGTCAACTTCTCAAAAATATATCGCGAGAGATGATGATTCTTTGATGCACACACCCATCGCTGACCTCACAGAATGCAAGCCACTCCATACCAATATTAAACTATGTCCAAATTTGTTTGCATATCCAATTGGCAACAACGCCATATGCGAAGTCCGCCTTTTCAAGAATCTAGAAACCCTGCCAGAAAACTATCAGACGTCATCTATCATCGGCCAAGGGTACAACATCTAAAAACTGCATGCATTTTATTTTGTAAACACCTTTAACTGAATTTAATTTAAATTATTTAATTATATATAAAAATAAATAGTTTATATTCGTTCTTATATTTTGAATTTTTATTATCGAAATTTTATTATGCTTTGAAAAACTCTTCGGCACTTTAGAAAAGAATTGTAAAAAATATTCCATTTGATAATTTTTTTTATGTAAAATGACATTTAAAATACTTTTCATTTTGTAAATTTTTTTATAAAAATTCATATTTAATAAGATTTTGGCAAATTTATAAAAAAAATTACTTTTTATTGAATAGCACTATGGAATGAAAAATAATATTCTAAATACTTTTTGTTCTTCTCATAAATTTTTTGAAAAAAAACGCATAGATAATGAAATGAAAATAAAATAAAAAAAATAAAAAAATAATCTAAGAAAACTATAAATATATGTTTTTCCGGAAAACTAACGGTAAAACTGCAAATCTAATAGCATGGCCGCATAGCAAATTCAACTTTAAACACTTTTAGTTCTCATAATTTTTTTTATAAAATGCATAGATAGTGAGGTAATCAAAGAAAATTCCATTTTTCCGGAAAACTAAAGATAAAATTGTAAATATAATAGCATATGCATATGGTAAATGGAATTCTAAACACTTTTTTCTCTCAAATTTTTTGAAAAAACGCATAGATAGCGATAATTGAGGGAAACTATATTCTGTTAGTTTTTTCGTTTTTCAGGGAAACTAAAGATGAAATTGCAAATCTGATACCATGGTCATATGGAAAGTGTGACTCTAAACACTTTTTATTCTTGTACTTTTTTCAAAACAAAAGCTTATTTTACGAGATATTTGCATTATCTGCTAAATATATATGTAAGAACCTTTGGAATTTTTTTATCATTCTTTTCGTGATCAGCACATGTTTTTACATAAAGGGTTCAAATATCCCAAACTATCCAAAATTTTCCCTGCCATTTCCTTTGTTTACTGTACTAAATGATTAATATACAAAAGTATGGTAAGTTGGTTTCAAATTGATATACATCGTTATTTTGTTAACATAGAGGTATGAATGAATGAAGTTTATTTATCTCAAGGATTATTATATGTCACAGTTTTATGGGTAACTGCTCAAAGCGAAACATTACTAGATTTAATTATAACTCACTCTGATCTGGATGTGAGAAATGTTGTTTTCGGATTCCAACTCTACTTCACTAACCTTAAAAATGCGAAAGTCATCTTAATCGATAATCCCAGAGCGCCTACATATGGTATTGTAGAACAGAACAAGCAGGGATTTAGTGACGTGAAAGAATTCTCCGGTCGGTTATCAGATGATTTGACAAAACTGACTTTGCGCCCGTAACTAGCTACACTACTATTATTACTATTATTATTAACATTATAGTGTGTATATATTTAGCTACGTAAAATATTGTTTTAGAAAATATCGTTTGTTTTAATTTCGTTTTGTAGAATGCACAAGTATTCCAGGAAATCTATCGATATCTAAGTGATCTGTGTAATAAAACGTGTTTTATATCGAGACAGGTAGAACATTAAAATCGTCGCCAGAAAGTGCAATACAAAGATGACACTTCGAAAGTCATATAATGGAAAAATGCAACAAGAAATAAATACCAGAAGTATTGCGAAGGCATATCCGATAAAATGTCGATAAGATGAACTCTTCTAAAGAACATCCATGTTTTTTCTGCATTAACCTTTGTCAGTAAAATTTCTTTGTACTCCTCATAGAAGACAGTGCAGGTGCTATCACTTCCGTTGTTCTCACGGACTTGATATGTCGGATTGAATTTTATTATTTGAAACACTATTTATGTCTTTTATGGAAATATTCATTTCAAGAAGAATTCAATTTGTTTTCAGGATATCAGTCGTATCACATATTCTGCTAGAAACGGGGACAGAAAATATTGTTTTAATGAAATGTTGGTTTCAATATTATGTATATCAGTTACAGGGAGGATGGCATAAAATGTACAACGTGTACATGGTCGCGTCGCATTGTATAAATTCAAAAACAGACTTCAAGTTCTTCAAGATGCAAGGGTCAATTAATGAAAACTCTACGAAATATAATCTATTTTGAATATCATATGCAAAACTGAATGTCCTTTAACTAAATTTAAGATAGCTTCTATAAATGATCAACGGGGAAATCGATGTTTCAATTTGAAATAAGCGAATTGGTGGATTACAAATACAATATGAAATAGCCAAATGGAATTAATTCAGTATATGTCTGGTCGGTAGTCGAGTGGGTTAAAGCACGAGGTGGCAATCGTGATTAATCACACGAACATCGCACCAACGGGTTCGAATCCTGGCTTCGGCACTGTCGGAGGAAATGGTTGTATGTCCGTGTTTTTCAATGTGTAACCCTCTTCCGCACAAGCCCTGGCTTCTGGAACTGGTCGGTCGCGCCTCAGATGTTGGAAAACGTTAGAAGACATTTTTATTTACGATTATGATGCTACCTAGTCGTTCAAGAAACTCATTTTGAATATTTGCTACATTGAAATTATTTTTTTACCGTTCATTTTTGCAATAAATATTAAAACCATAGCATTTTGTGAGGTATCACAAGCCCCTACTTCCCATCAAGGGGTTTCAATTGCCACTCGAAGGGGGTTGACTTTAGTGGAGAAATTTGTACGTTGCAAGATGTCATTTCAGAATTGAGAATCGTATCTTGAGATTTCTTATAAATATGAACAATAATTGAAATACTGAATTTATTCCATTTGGCTATTCCACACTGTATCTAGTTAAAGATACCATTTACGAAAATAATCTAAAGAACTTACATGTTAGTAGATATTTCATTTAGTCAATATCCGTAATAGATTGGTAATACCAATGGATGTGAGTAAGGTGACGAAAGTTATTAGTTATAGATAGGCTTCTACCCTATTTGTCCCACGGGAAAAGTGATTATTCAACATTGATTGCATGATGCCTAGTAACAAGTGTAATATCAAAGGCAAACTCTGGGTCGCTTGCCCACCAAATCAGTGTAAACAGTGCCTATACCTGTTATATTTGTTGTTGAACTAGGATCGATTAAACTTCAAATTTAATAATAGCCACGGTAATATAGTATGGCAAACATGTCAAATAATTATAGAAAAATATTACATAGCACTATTTGTTAAAGAAAGCAATATACTGCTTTATTAAATAAAATACATCAAAATATATGTCATAGAAAATTATTTAAGGTAATAATGAAAACAATTTGCGTATGTCAATGTCGAGATGATGTAACGTTTTGAATCAACATTTTGCAGCACAGTAGATTTCTCTCTGATCAAACTGGGCTATACATCATGCATAGTGATCGCTTAGGTCCGAGTTAAAAAATACGATAAATGCGCGAAAAAAACCGCAGAATTGTACGTTTTTAAATTTTTATGATATCTAAGGAGAATTATACAATATATAAACACACTCATAGGTAGCAATCAGAAAATATAGCCAAAAGTTCTTAAAACTTTAAAAGCTGTTAAAATTCCGATTTTTGGACCAACTCCAATAGTACTCTCTTATAGAGATAGGACATATATAGTGTGGTGTAATTTAAATGATCCTAATAATAAATTAATTTATCAGAAATTCAATCATTTGGATCTTTTCCAATAAATTTTCAATGGCTTCATTTGAGCCGCGGTTAAATACTATTAGACGATCGATGGTGGAAATACAGATTTCTATGCTAGCTATTTACAGGCACGTTGAACTTTGTCATTTGCAAAAATAGAGAAATGTGTATTTGTACATTTGCGATATTTTTATTATTATTGTATTTAAATAAAAGATACATGATTGTTGAATTTCCTCGTATTTTATTGTATTATCAACAATGTTTTATTGACAGGATAAAATGTACCAAAAAAAATTCGTCTAGCTTCTTTGTACGCCACATTATCATTATATTCAGAATTAACAGAAATTTATTATATCTACTACTTCCGGTATGTATCTTATCATTGAAAAACTAATTTGTAATATAAAATAACTGACTCGAACAATAAAGTTACGGATTTCATAATCAGTCAAGTCTTTCATAAAGTATATTTGTTTCACGCCATCAAGTTTGGAGTGCAAAAAGAGTAATTTATGACACCCCATGGTCCCTTCTGTTTAATAAGAAAAATGATAAATAAAATTTTATGAAATTATAATTCCATTGCCATAATGCCATTTCCCAGCATAATTTTTAGATAATTCTGACGATTACTAAAAATCTTTTAATTTTTTTTATAGTTAAAGTCCCACGATCTTACGCGAATATTGAACACTGATATTTTTGTGGAAGTATAATTGTCCAATAAATTTGTTACTGCGGATATATTGTAAATTCTAATAAGTTCAAGAGGTGGAAAGAGCAAATCATAATATTCATAAAAGGAACTAGTTTCAATTAAACCTCTACCATCAGTTTCAAATAGGTTAAATTAAAAAAGTTACTTGCCAAAACAAGTAACAATTGCGAAATGATATACATTACTCTAAAATACAGTTTTTAACCGTATTTGAAACTAAATAAAATTGGCATTCTATCAGACACATTTCAGCGACCAAATCAGGCATAAATAACTACTCTCAATCATAAAACATTAAACTAAATCAGAAGCGGCTTTTTATGTGATTTTGATTTTATTTTATTTCTAATAATAAAATTCATATATACGTTAATATTTTAAAACTTTTCAAACTCAATTTCCTAGTACTTTAAAAATATTATAGTTCGATTTGACATAAAATACCACATGTCATCAGGAAGAACTGCATTCAATAGGATTATTTATAATATAAAATTTTAACTTTTTATTACGTACTTGCCTATGCATAGATTTAAAAATCTCAGTGAAATGTGCATCATAAAAATTAGAGAAAATTTTCATATTTTTCATTTTTAAACATTTCTTCTCGTTAATGAATGTTTGGGTAGTCTTTTCTTATCAAGTTGTTTTTCGGACTTGTTCAAAACACATCACAATGTAAGTTTTCTTTTGACCTTGACTAATTGTAAAAAATTTACACTAGTAAAGTTGGGCACTTCTGGATCAGGGCTAAAAGACATTTCTCCCTCCGCTCTTTGGGGAGGGGAATCTATTGCGATAGGTCCGAGGATGAAAAACCTGCCTTCATCCCCTGTTGGCAAAAAAACCACCTCCAAAACTGTTTTTTGTGGTGTAGCAAGAGGAGGTGGAATTTCTTGTGCTTAATTTTTTCTGTAAAAGTGACTTTTAATACGAGACTACCGAAAGGGCCGTGAAAACCTCCCCTTTGAGTCAAAGAACGGTCATAACTGATTTGTTCGCGCTGTTCGAAGGAAATGAGACTAAAAAAACCTCGAGGAAGATGAGGCAGGTAAAATTCAACCACCCACCCCTTATTTTTAGTCAAGGGGATGAAAACTAATCCCTGTCGGGATCACGGGCCCACCAAATTTTTCTGGCGGTTTCCCAGAAGGAATTCGATGGGGGGGGGGGGGTGATCTCGGTGAGGGGTACTTTTCACACCCTTTACTGGAAATAAGGGGTGGATGAATGAAATTTACTCTCTTATTAATTTTGACCACCACCCAATCGAATTTTTTTGGAAAACCAGCAGAAAAATGGAGGGAGGCCCCTGATCCCTGCAGAGGGTAGTTTCACCCCCTTGACTGGAACTAAGGGGTGGGTGGTTGAATTGTAGCTCCCTCATCCTCCTCGACATTTTTTTAGTTACATTTCCCCCGAACAGCGCGAAAAATTCAGTTACGACCGTGATTACCTCAAGGGGATGGTTTTCACCCCTTTGATCAACCCTCTCGGTGGCTCCATATCAAAAGTCGATTTTACAGGAAAATTCCGCATAAAAACTTCGCCTCCACTTGCTACACCACGGAAACCCATTTTGGGGGTGGTTTTTGACCAATAGGGGATGAAGGCAGATTTTTTACATTCGGTCCTATCGCAATCGATTCTCCGCCCTAAAAAAACGTCGAGGGGGGGTCGTTTAGTACTAACTCAGAAGTGTCCGCTTCTTTACCTGGACTATTAATGCTTGAATTTTTCATTGAATTTGATTTATCAGTGTATGGTAGGCATTGCTGCCACTCCAACCACCAACACTGCCGCAGACTGTGTTAGGGGTAGATTTAGAGGATGAAGGTGGATACAACATTCAGACTTTATTTAACGCCGGCCTATTTCCGAAGAATGGTATATCCACTATGCAGTCCTCGCCTAAAATCGCACAATTTCTGCGCATACATTGATATCCAAGCCGTTAGAAGATACGGGGCAAGGAAAGGTGTCTCCTTGTGAACACGAACAGGCCCTCCCGTTTGGGAAAATAAAAAATGTTTTAGTCGAAGAGCAAGAGTTGAGGCCCTAGAGGGTGTTCGTGTACTTAATTTCGTTTAGAGAAGCCTTGGGGTTCGATTTTTATAGTAGAGTTTCGGGTCAATCGCTACACCCTGTATATGTTTTCTGAACTGTTTAGCACTTGTATTTAAAGCCTGGTTTATTTAGCACTATTTAGTCTTTAATGTTTCTGTCAGGGTCTAAGGCTACACCCTGTATATGATAACTTTGTAATAAAAACACTTTGATTTTACGAACAAAATTATTTATTTAAGTTTTTAACTGAACATAGTTTTATTCGACAGCAGAAATTCATGTAAATGTAAATGTAAAAACAGTTTATAAGAAGTTAACGAAACGAGTTAAAATGTTGTGATTATAAGTACTGACAGTGGTTTTGATCTAGCTGATGACTCTCAAAAATCAAGAATCGACCTGTTCGAGCGTTTTTTCAAGAAACTAGTCTAAGTGTCCCAAAACAGGCATGTTTCGTTTTCAATGGCCCCTACCCTGTATAGATATGTACAGTAATGACGCAGTTACGCTCAGAGGGTCGAAACATGACAGTATTATTAAATATTTATTTATATTATTATTTAGTTGTTCGTCCTCGTAGAGTTTAGCATTAGCTATTCCACCACTCAACCAGGGTACATGCGCGTAGACAATTACACAACAGCTGAGACTCAAACTCACAGTAGTACAGCGACTAGCCGTCTTGTCTCCCACACAACCCCGTCTAATTCACCGCTACCAACTCGATAACACATGAAAACACCACTAAACATTCATACAATAGGCAGGATTTGAATTTGGGACTCCTTAGCTTCAAGCCTAAGGCGTAAGTGTTGAGCCATTCAGCTGCTATGCTGAGAAATACGGTAAAAATATTTTTAAAATTCCAACCATATCTGGTGAATTTGGGGTATAGGGGATGAACTTAAAATATAAATTAAAGGTTAAAACTTGAGACTAAAACAATGTACCAACAGAAAACCGGCAAATTTTTTAATATTTCAACAAAACCTCCTTATAGAGTATTATTTTATAAATAGAATAAGGGTGCCGAAACGGTTTGAAAACAAATGGAATAATATTGGCAAACTTAAATTATAATTTTGTAGTGACCGACTTTATTTTCCAAAAATATTGTAATTAAATGGGAAAAATGGGAAGAAAAATTTACAGATTTGAGTTGACATATTCGGCCGCCTAAATTGAAATAAACAGTTTGTAATGTATTCAAATATTTGTTGACATCTGCGCATCGTTCCCCATCTGCTAGTTAGGGCACCTGCGCATAAGCGCATCAACATAATGAAGAATCAGTTGTAAACAAAAATGTCAAAACGTATATGTAATGTGTTTTGTTTAATATAGAATAATAATTCTAAGTGTGTTATTATCTTTAAGTTTCACCACCTTACTTATTTAATTAACGTATACGTTGTACGTTGCACATTTGTTTATGTTTTCTGATTGAGATAACATAATTTGTTTATTTTTAATGAGAATGGAGGTATGAATGGAGTTTAGAAAGTGTCACTAAATTTCGGTACACCATTAATTTTCGTCTAAACAACACATTGACTAACATTGAAACTTGTAGTTTATCTATGTATGCTAATTTTATTGTAATAATTTATTCAAACTGGTTTAACAAAGTTATACATACAGAGCATAAAGTTTTGACAATCATGTTACTGATATTATTCTCCACCTAATATATTTCGATAAATGCTCCCAGGCGATATTTAACACTTCCATTTGAAGTTAATTTGGATCAGATGTACCTTTATTCAAGGAAATAATATCTAATGCGTTTGGTAGATTATATCGTGAAATTTAACTAATTGAAGTTGTAAAAACTAGTGTTATTTTTAATGAGAATATTTGAAATTTCTTTTGCTTGTGTGAGTATTTAATTTAAAAATTTGCTTCCATAATTGATTCGGTTTTTGTAAAATTTTTATTACTTTATATAATATATAATAAACGGTAATATTAGATGAAATTGCGATTATAAATTTATTTTATTTTTGCTACTAAAATCTGAGTATCGTTACATAACACGAATTTCTTACGTATACTTATTATCGAAAAAACTATGATGTACAGGAAGTCAAGACGGAATTTCCAATGTTGAGATCTGTTTTGACAAAAGCAGAACTGGTGAACCGACAGCAAAATTCAAAAAACTGTACCGTGCTGGTGCCAGAAGCATTTTGTGGCCAGATTCTTCAGTATAAGACTGGATGAACACAAAAATTACATTAAAAAGGATTCAAAGGTCAACTATATGCGAACTTTCTTGAGACAGTAGAATAAATTGGGGCTAAAGAGGGGCATAGCAAAAGAAGAAGTTAAAACAAATGCATATAAAATTGTACATTTTGTATATTTATGTACAACCTGTTTACCAGTATTAAAATAAGTCTGGATGCACGTATAGTAAAAATTTGAAAAGAAATTTGTTTAATGTTTCAATACAAAAGTGTACGACGTTGACTAGTAATTTTTATACATATTCCTTGCATAAATCTGATCTTCATTCAAAGTCAGACTTTAATCTAGTTATAATTTATGACTAGAACAAAAAAGAAGCAAGAAAATATCGAGAAGGGGAACTGATTAAACGAATAACACAGTATTTAAATTAGTCAAACTAAGTTAATTATTAAGAACGGGTCGATCGAAGGCATTCAAGTTTATCAAAGACACCACTATAAAGTTCACACTTATTAAGCTTACAGTAGACACGAAAATGCTTAATAAATTATCGCTGTAGTGTAATTATACTCAGCTATTTTTAACCACTTCTTAAACGACAATGACTTTTTGTTTTAGGAGAAAGAATTTTTTATTTTTATCGAGGCCATTAAATCTAATGAATCCATTACTGACTTGCAACTGTTATATATTGTTGATTAGAATACAGTATTCAAGAATGACAAACTGAAAAGTTTCGCTCTATAATATACTCAATCGATTCTCTACTCCTATAGCCCAGGCGGTATTTGTTTTGGATTGGGTGAATCGGGTAGTATGGCAGATTTTTGGCTTAATTGCACCTAAAAATCATAGAAAATGATAATTTCACTATGCGCTAATTAGAAAACGTGGGCTTAAGTTTTTATTAAGCAAAATGTGAAAACATTCCTAAAAATTCAGTTTTTTTCTTCCTATTTTTTCGTATATCTCAGTAACTATCGCTTTTAGAGAAAAGTTAAGTAAAACAGTTTTGTAATTAAATTTTAAATAAGATGCAGTTGGTTGCGAATCAAAAAAATCATTTTTAATATTGCAAAAATAGTAAAAATTGCAAAAAAAATTTTGAAATAGCAAGTTATTTTTTACAAATAGTTATATTATACGTAGCACCTTCATACTTGGCTAAAGAAAACTTTTTAATATAATAAATCTTCTCACCAAATTACCAAATTTCATCAAGATCGGACATTTAGTTTTTGTATTATAATTTTGCAATCTAAACTTCGTTTTGAAAATTTGCAAATTTTCAAAATATTGCTGAGGCTAAACTAAAGCATTTATAAAGTTGAAAATTTTTTGACATATAAAAGAGCCCTCAAATTTTCAAATCCATTTTGAGATATTAAGATCCGTTGATTAGGAGAGCCTAGGGAATTGTTTAAAAATTTTGCAAATTTTTTTGCTGGTAAATAAATACTTCGAGAATTTTCAACGGATTTTTATTTTTAAAATATATTTTGAAAGTACTCGGAAAGACGCTTCTTTAAAAAAAGCACGATGATTCGTTTATTAGAACCAGTCTTACGATAGACCAAAGTTGAACTCAATTTATTTCGTCCTATATTGTTTCGTACTGCTTTAGGCCTCTAATATATTTTATAAATATTTTCTATATGTTTTAGCAAAAAATGTTTTAGATAAAAGTTGTAGATCTAGATGAGCACTATCCAACGATATAACGCCTGTACACCTTTGATTCGAAATAAAATTTTGAGAATTTTTTGAAGTCTTTGAACCGTCTCCATTTTTTTTAAATTTTTCCTACGCGTTTCAGCAAAAAATGTTTTAAACAAAAGTTGTACGATTAGATGAGCACTATCCAACGATGTATCGCATGTACATATTTGATTCGAAATGAAATTTTCAAAATTTTATTTCGAATCAAATAGGTCTAAAACATTATTTTGCTAAAACGCATAGGAAAAATTTTAAAAAATGGCGGTGGTTCAAAGACTTAAAAAAATTCTCAAAATCTTATGTACATGCGATACATCGTTGGATATTACTCATCTAGACCTACAACTTTTGTCTAAAACATTTTTTGCTAAAACGCGTGGAAAAAAATTTAAAAAATATATTAGAGACCTAAAGCAGTACAAAGCAATATAGGACAAAATAAATTGAGTTCAACTTTGGTCTATCATAACACCGGTTCTTATAAACGAATCATCGTGCTTTTTTTAAAGAAGCGTCTTTCCGAGTACTTTCAAAATATATTTAAAATTATTGTTATTGCATTTGTTTATAGGTAAAAAATTTGCCAAATTTTTAAACAATTCTCTAGGCTCTCGTAATTAACAGGTTTTGATATCTCAAAATGACTTTGGAAATTTGAGTGCTCTTTTATATGTCCAAAAATTTTAAAATTTCTAAATGCTTTAGTTTAGCCTCAGCAACATTTTGAAAATTTACAAATTTTCAAAACGAAGTTTAGATTAGATCACAAAATTATTATGCAAAAACTAAAAGTCCGCTCTTGATGAAATATGATGGGAAGATTTATTACATTATAAAGTTTTCTTTAGCCAAGTATAAAGGTCCTATGTATTTGAAAAAAAATCCACAAATAACTTGCTATTTCAAATTGGTTTTTGCGTTTTTTACTATTTTTGCAATAGTAAAAATGAATTTTTGGGTTCCCAACCAACTGCATCTTACTTAAAATTTAATTACAAAACTTTTCCACTTCTACAGCTTTTCTCTAAAAGCGAAAAACGGAATTTTTAAGAATTTTTTCACATTGTGTTTAATAAAAAATTACGCCCACGTTTTCAAACTGGCGCATAGTGAAATTATCATTTCTTATGACTTTTAGGAGCGATTAAGCCAAAAATTTGCCGTACTACGCGATTAACCCAAATATAGGTGATTTTAAGCAGATACCGCGCCTGGGCTACTACCTAAATTCTAGATGAGGTCAATGAAATGTGGCCTACTAACCAATAAAGTGGGCTATTGGGGAGAGGCCCTTTGACGTCATTCATAATATTTATACTTCACTTATTATTTTTGATAATAGATTTCTATTAAGCTTTTCATAAATAGAATTAGGTTATTGACCCTGTCATAATAATCATCCTGAAATAACCAGCTTATTACATTTGTCGGATTTTAAATAAAATCAATCATTATGACGCCACCATTTGATAATCGTTTCCTTTGTGGATTCTGTTTTTATAGTTTAGTTTATTATAGTTATAAATAATATTTGAAGATGGAAACTTTAGCACTCTTCGAAAAATCAGGAAAATACTGAATTGAACTTTCAACATTCGGAATCATATCTATTGGTCTACAATTAGAGATAAATTTCTTAAATTTCTTGTTTTGTGAAGAGATTTTCTTTACAAATTTAGCATTAATTACTGCAAACATATTCCTCTGGACATCACAGTATAGGTCATATTGAAAATTCTTAAATTTTATGTAAGTTTCTTGAAAAGTCCCTATGCTTCAATTTCAAGTATTTGCTAATCTATTCATGAGCAGTCTTGAACCGGAGATATAGACATAATTCGAGTATCTCCCTCTCTCGATATATTCGTTGTTTTTGATACTAAGTTGCAGATGTAGACAATTTTGTTTCCAAATTACCTTCACCTCGGTAAAACTCACGTTTGAAGTGAACAACCACCATTTTCAGATATATTAATAATGAGGAAGTTGCATGATTTTTTTATAATGAATACCGATAAAGCATCAAAAAACATTTATAAAAATATAAAATTCATGATTTTCTAAATTTTAATAAAGCGAAAAAAATATCTTGGTTCTAATATATTTTCTTCTGCGACGAATTTGAATTTTGCGAATCAGCGGTTATTTGGCGCCAATAAATGTGACGTCACAAATCATCATTTGTGTACTGTTTACTAGGTCAATGCACTTCAATTTTTTATTCGTGTTATTATTTGCTTAAAAACGTCTTTATGGTGTTCCGGGTTCGATCCCCGGTCGTGGCAGTGAAAAATACTGTGAGAGGGATTTTTTCACTATACACGGATATTGGGTGTGTGTCCCTTGTCTCTAAATGTGTAGCCCCCTCCCACACAAGGCTCTTCTAGAGCCTTCCGGGGTAAAGGGGGTCGTAATTACCTGTGGTGTTATTTATTATTTATTTATTATATAATGCATAATAAATAGATATATTATGGTGATATATTACATCCTAATCATTATTTACAATTATCTACATACCTATAACACAATATAAATAGCACTGTCCCTACAAATCACCACATAACTTGTCTGGTAATACCAATGGGATAATATTATAAATTGGATTGCTTAAAATACAATTTGCAAAATATTGTCTATCATGTCAAAATAAAAATCATTGGTAATACCAACTTTGAGGTTAGGTGAGAATATACAATAACAAATAACCAAGTGATTATTTCACATAAATGACACAAACTAAAAAAACATTGATTTTTAAAAAATAAAAATTTTGTTTCCTGTAAAATTTGACATATTTTGTTTCTTACAATATACGAAAATCAAACAAATGAAACCGGCAAGAATTTATCTTGGATACACATTGGATTCACGTACAATAAAAACTAGTGACAGTTGAGACTTGTCCATAATATTTTCGCTAAATAACAGGCTTTAAAATTTAACATATTATGTAGTTACAGAATAGCCACCAGGACTCTCCAAAATTAGTTCGTTGACAAACATCAAATTCCGCAAGATTATGACACTTTAATATGAAAACTTTTTGATTGCACAATAATTAAAACAATATTTATTAAAAATAAACGTGCATACATACATCATAGTCTTGCCCATTTAATTTCTGCACTTATGAAATCACGATTGTTGCCAGAAAATGCTATCATGACTACATCTACTCTGGGTAAATTTTCTAATTGGGTTTGCAAAAATCCTGTGTCCGTCAACGCTCAATTAAAACAGTCTTCAAACTCCACAAAACAGTCAAAACACAACAACTAGTCCTTCTTGGATAATTAGAAACGCACTTTTATCATAGTAAACTGTGCTTTTCTAATGCCGCTTCCATTGACATGCTTGTGTCTGGTGACTTTCGATGTCACACCAATAAGAAACCCGTGTCACGTGGTTTTGTGTACGTAAAAATTGGAATTTTAAAGTCGAATATTTATCGACTAGAATTTTTTCTTTATATTCTCAACTTATACAGTGCATATTATGGAACAAAATTTTTAAAATTCGTGCATCTTCATTAGGAAGAGTGACAATAAATTAGAATTCAATCTACAGGGTGGGGCAATGGTGCGTCCGACTTCGATAGTTCGAAATTGTAAAAAAATACAGGTAAACTACCTAAAACATTTTTAACTGGAAATTATTGTCGAATATACGAGCCAAGACGATTGTACAGGAGCAAGTGCCATTTTTTATTAATGGAATGATATAAGTATCTCTGAATTGAAAAATAATTTCTGGCCATCCTGTATATTTTTAAGAAGCAAAAACATCACACAAATGTTTCGTAACTGGTATATCTTAAAATTCATAATGGTGACCGTAGTGGTTCTTTCAAAATGAACTTGCAAATGGCATTATTTCAACATTAAAATCACTGCATCCAAATGGTTGGAAGCTGGTCAATAATAATATAGGAGTGAGAGGAGTCTAGATGGAGACTTCTAAAAATGTACTGAGATTTATATACAGCATTCCAATTTTAAAAATGGCACTTGTTCCTGTACAGTCGTTTTAGTTAACCCTCTATATTCGAAAATTATTTCCAGTTATAGACTTCTTTGTGTTTTTACCTGTATTTTTTAAAAATTTCTAACCGTCCTAGAAATCGAGCTATTGAAGTCGAACGCTTGATTTAAATATACACGAGACATCCTTTATTAAATGATCTTTCCTATTGGTTTGACGTCACTAATAAGTAGATTGATAAATGTGGGGGCATTTTCAGCTAAAACTACTGTTTTTTTTAGGTTATGTTTCGTTCTGATTTTGACTGAACTGCATTTAAAGTGATTGCGTTTAAAAATTTAAATCGTTGAGGGATTTGTGGAAGCTCAATCTGAAAATCTCCTGAAAGTGGAATCATTAATGTGTAATTTTTCACAAACAGTTCTCTGTATACATCAGCTAAATTCGCGCCATAAAGGCTGACAGGCAGATGCCTTGTTACATGTAATTTTTGTTAATTGCGTAATATCACAATTAATAAAGCCGAAAACAACGTAGATAAGCTGGTGTAGAAAAATAATTACGGTTTATTATTTCAGTTGTAACGTTAATGCTATTTTGATATTTCTTTTGTTATCGGATATTACAATTTCCAGTAATGACATTGCATGTAGGCAATTTAATTTACCTTTCAAATTATGATGATTATCCAGACTTGAAAGGAAAAAATTTCTTGTGAAAATTTCATTTATTCTTATTTAAATTTTAAATTATTTACCTCGCATTAAATATTAGTATCAGTCAGTAAGTATTCTCAAAATATTTTATTTCGTAGTATTCGATAAGAAATTGTCAGGTTTCATATCAGATATTTTCGTGGTAGCGTTAAAATATAATTATTTAATTAAATAATTGTCCTAATTATTACTTACTTCCATCTCACCAACCACTGAACTAAAGATTGTCCTGCTACAGCATTTCATTTTTGAAATATAACTTGTATCCGGAAGTGTTGTTTTAAATATTCACTAGAAGAGGCTAACCGCCTAGAGGTTATTCCCTAATCAACCTAGTCTGGCTAAGGTAGCCGTTTATACATTTTTAAACACTAACAGCTTGTAATTCTTAATTAATTTACTTTGTTGTATCGAGTCCTTTCTGAGCTATTTATATTGATATTTCCAGATTCTAGAACTATACGTTCACGACAGTAAGTAGATTTATATTATTTGGATTTATTGATACAATGCAACAGTCATAGAATCATCACACAAGATGTAAATATTGATTAAAACTGAAATAAAATTTATGAAGCACACGTAGCGTGGTGCTCTATAAGATCGCAGCTCACTAATTTTGCCAAGTTGCAGGCAATATAGACGATTCTTTGGCAAACGGTAGGTTGACCGGTTGTAACTTATTTTGAGCATTAACAACTTTCTGGTTTCATAAAAAATCTGAGAAAATTAAAGTTTCCATGCAAATAAAAATAATCAAAAATGAGAATTGGAAAATCAGTTTATTACAATAACATTCAAATTAAATTACATATAACTGACTGAATAAATAAAAAGATATAATTGATAATAAATCGATTTTATTAAATCTATCAAAATCAGTTTTTTATAAAGTCAGTCAGTTATATTAATTATTCTGTTATTTTTTGGTTGTTCCATATTTTCTTGGTTACCAAAAATAATACAAATATTTAGCAGGCCATTAAGCGGCTTGTACACTTTACGTAGGCATATAGGCCACAAGTTACCTCTACACAGGCCTCTCTTATTCTCTCTCACAACTCTTCCCTGTTTATTGGTTTTGTCTTTTAGGCTTTTAATTTAAGTGCCCCAGAAAAAGAAATCTAAGGGTTTGATGTCCGGAGATCTGGGAGCCCTCTCAATGAGAAGAAAATTCGCAGGTGATATTTTCCACATTTTTAGCTGTGGTATTTTGAAAAATACGTCAAATGTTTTTCATTACAAGACAAGACCAACAAACAGGAAAGAGTTGTACGAGAAAATAAGACAGGCGAGTGAACACGTCAATTTTAACTTCTAAAATGAATGAATGTTATGACACAAAATTAATTAGAAAAGTCAGATTTGATACTTGGTACATAAAATAGTTTAGGATACATTTGATTGTACACATTTTAAATGCATTTAAAAATTTTCAAATTTAATTTTCTTGATGAAGAATATACAAAACTCAAAAACCTTATATTGTTGGATAGAGAATTAAAAACCCTTTCAAATGAACTATCACACGCACCCTCGTTCCATTTAAAAATTTTAAAGGGGTTGCTGTCACTCCAAGCGGGTTGAAGGAGAAGATAATAACATTATGCTCAAAAATTGTTATTTTAGAATTAAAAATTAACGTATTTTAGGATTTTACTCATAAATTGTTAATTATGTAGATAATGAAGTTATTCATTGCTATGTATATGTATGCCTTATTAATTATATAATCTGTGCTCATGGTTTGAAATAACAATTTATTCCAAAAGAAAGTAAGGGCAATCTTATTACTAAAAATGAAAAACTGCAGAGATGACCATCCCCAGAGTTTTGAACATATTTTCAAGAGATAATGCCAAATATGTGAGTCTCTCATTTCCCACGAGACAAAACAGCTACTATTTTCTCCACTCGTTGGTCCTTAAATAGATAGTTACTGCCCAGAGTGTGACCTCGTAAAAATATTATCTTGTTATAAAGCTCCTAGAAGAGGAATTATCTCGTCTTATATATCTTACAATGTAGGAGACGTTTGAAGGATATGAGTTCAAAAAAATTGCTTTTAGAAAGAGTTGATGGATAGAATTCATTTAGATTTTTTTACTGTACAAGATCAAATATAGGAGCTTGTAATGTACGCAGTTTCGGTTATAAAATTATTTTAAAATAATTAGTAAACACCAAACGAATTGTTAACAAATATTTCCCTCTGTTATTTGGAAACTCTCGTGAGTTTTATTTTGATGTATCACGTGGGAAATATTCCTAGTTAAAATTTCAGAACGGTTGTTCATGTGCAGTAGCGTAACTATAAAATTTGGCTTTCCGTTTCTCTTAGCGGCCCTTTTATTCCCAACTGGAATGTGGAATATATAAATGGTTCTTGAAGTTGTAGTAAATGTCTCCGTTGTATCCAATAGTTCTCGGAGGACTAATTTGTTGTTTCGCAAACAGTTTCTTATAGTTTAATATTTCAAATCACGAATTTCATAAAATGATAAAATAACGACGTAATAAATACGAGCTAGAAATTGTAATTGTCCGTTTTTCTAAATAATACGTAAACAGCAAAACTATCTTTTATATACTACTTTATCAAATCAAAAGCTAACCCAACAATTTTTAGCAGCACTTCGAACAATATCTGAATACTTTAAGCTTCTAGGCAACATCTCCAACACCCAATAAGCAGTCATGATAGTTGGCGTAATGCTTTTAGACTTGACGTATGGGTCAGAAAACATCTGTAAAAAGTTGTAAATGAGAATAAGAATTGGGATAAAAGGAGATTAAATAGCGCTATTCAATGGTGGGTATTTATAAAGAATGTACGTCTGTATTATGATTTTAAATAATATGTATACTGTTTGCACACTACGCCTCTGATCAGTTAGTATTTAAATACAAAGTACTTTGGCGAAACATTTCAGTTAAAGTTTTTAGACGTTAAAATAGTATGCTTACCACATTCCCCAGCATGTTCAACTCTGGTATTAAGGCGGGCTTTACATGAAACCAAGCGGAGCTGACAGTGATTAGAGTATGTCTCCCCATCAGTACCACAGACGGGATCCACCTTCTGTTTGCAGGATGTTGGGCACTGACAGATCGCCTTTCCATCACGGCCGTTGATACAATGAGCTCCCCAAGCACAGAACGTCTTCTCACAGGGTTCTGTCAAAATTAGTGTAATTAGTATATTAGTATAGAAGGCGCTAGTAGGGGTGAGTTAGAAAGGCAATTAAATTTTGTGAATTTTTATTAACGGCGGAGCATCTTTGAGGGTGTGTGAATGAAAATGTGTCTTTGCAAGAAATAGTTTCGGATCATTTCAAAATAATGTAACAGTTTATGTGAGGAGCTAGTTTTTAAAACTCCGTCAACTTTTTAAAATTATGACAAGTATTAAGGTGAGAATTGACCCTTGTTATATCCTTTGTTTAGCTGATTATTACATCGTTTTTTTTTTCTGGTATGTGGGTAGGTTGGAGTAGGTTTTTCTTTTTTTTAAATAAGTACGTGGCTGCCTGAATGGCTTCGGCCTTAATGCCAAAAAATAAAAAAAAAAGGTGAGAATATCCAAGAGAGAGAGAGAGAGAGAGAGAGATCCGATAGGGAAATATTTATTGTTTTTGACCATAACTTCTTATTCTAAAACACATATTGCAAACAAACTATAAGACTACCTAAGTAGAACTATAACAAAAGTAGTGTTATAAATTTTCACTCAATAATTTCAAACACATGCGAAATAGTTAGATTTAAATTTAAGAAATACGAAGATTGACATAATTTTTAAAATTAAATCTAACTATTATGCAAACAACTGAAATTATTGAGTAAAAATTCATATAACTACACCTGTCATAGTACTACTTAGGTAGTCTTATACTTTTTTACCAATATATGTATTTAAAATAAGTTATGACCAAAAATTTCCTTATCTCTCTTGGATATGCCCACCTTAAATATGCTGTAAACGTTTTTAAATACCTCGACGTTATTGGAAATACACTAATAATAATTTTAAGTGATGGAATCAATATTCTTATTTGAAAACAAGAACTCTCGATAAATGATCAGATATACGCGACTTTTGGGAGGATTACTGGCATTAGTAACGTTAATATGTTAATATTGAACAATTATTGTCTGTTAAGCGATGTATTGTTATTATTTACGAATACATGCTTTTTACACAGTTAGTTATTATTTTTCCAAGGCCAATCATATATTGCTCTAAAAGATGAGATCTGTTGAAAAAAAAAAATTTCTAAAGATGTCATTCTATATTCAAAACATACAGAAAAGTCATTACACTTCTCCGTAATCCGAAGTCAAAAATTTCACTAGAAAATTAAAGAGTATATAAAATTCCATGCCACAATTGCAGTAAATTATACATAGGACAGACTAACAGATACATAAATGTACGAAAGGAAGTACTTGCGAATGCAGTACGGAAAGAGGAGAAAACATCGTCCCTGGCATAGCACAGCAGAGGATCAATAACAAGCCAGGCATGCACGCCCAACACTGGGCGTATATAAGCAGCAGCGTGACACAAAGAGTTAGTTCACCCATCCTCACTTACGCCTCTCTCATTTGGTATCCCCTCACATCCAGAACACACCAAATCTAGCTTCAACAAATCCAAAATAAAATGCTAAGAATCGTAACTAAACTTCCTCCTACTTCCCCAGCCAAACTAATACATGACATAACAGGTCCCTACCTTCCACAATTCCTCGTTCAATCTACAAATTGCCTCTTTACCAATCCCCTCAACATCAAATTCCTTCATACCAAATATTGTAAATGAAGTTCGAAAAAATAATAAAAATAAAAAAAAATGACAAAAAATAAAACCACAAAAAAATACCAAAAAATAATAAAAGTAAAAAAATACACATAAATATCTTAAAAAACACAAAAAAATATAAAAGCTTTCAAAAAACAACAAAAAAATTTTTGCATTAAATTACACTACTATATGTCATTGGAAAACCAAAAAGAGCCATATAACACAATATAAAAAAGAGCCATACACGGTGCACGCACCACTCAATACTCACGCATTAACCCACTACTAACATAAACATTCACAACACAACCAACAAACAGCAGAAACACTATTTACAACTTAATACACCGTTAGCCATGGAGCAACGCCATTCTAAGATATATATCAACCCAAGGTAAGCATCAAAAGATGATGGACAGCCCCCATGCATCTGTACTAACTTCATAGAAGAGTTAGTTCAGTTCCAGCGACGAAAAGCAGTAGTAAGAAGCGAAAACCTGAAGATGGCAAATGTGATTATGTCGAAACGTCGTTTAGACAGCCAAGACTCTGTCAGGAGGAGATTTTTTAAATGGAACGAGGGTGCGTGTGATAGCTCATTTGAAAAGGTTTTTAATTCTCTTTGAATTTTGTATATTTTTCATCACGAAAATTAAATTTTGAAATATATTATATATTTGAAATATATATAATCGAATGTATCCTAAACTATTTGATGTACCAAATATCTGTCAAATCTGACTTTTGTCATAATATTCAATTTAAATGTATCGTTTTTCTGATACGCAGGTGGCGAAATACCCAACAAAAAGAAAGAAACAAAAAGAGTTTCTTTTTACATATCAGAAAAAATTATAATTTCTTTATTTGCTACATCTATACAAACTTATGATTATTTATTACTGATTGTCAAGTTGATCATTATTTTAACAATGAGTCTTTCAGTTACCCAAAGAATTAAATATTAGGATGTGGTGATAAAACAAGAGGCGAAATCTTCAATACCAAGTATCCTGACCGTCGCATTTCCCAGTCTACGGTTAGTAGAGTAGAAAACAAATTTCGTGAATTTGGAAATGTTACAGATATTCCTAAATCTGGTAGGGAATGAAATTGAATATATTGTTAGATATTCAAGATAATCCACATAAACCTATAAGACAAGTTGCCGCCGATATTGATGTTAGTAAAACGTCCATATTGCGTCTTCTAAAAAATGAAAAGTAGCTCCCATATAAAATTCATTTGGTTCAAGTACTTTAACGACGCCGAGATGATGACAACCTTAATGAAATTGATAGAAATATTTGGTATAAGCAGGACGCAGCTACAATACATTTTGTATTGGAAGTAAGAGCCTATCTCAATCAAGTTTTTCCCAATAGGTGGATCGGTAGACGCAGTGAAATTGAGTGGAATGCCCGTTCTCCTGGTTTTTTATAGGGTTACTTAAAATCGAAAGTCTGCTTCAACAGATCAAATAATGTCCATGATTTAAAAGACATATTAAGGCAAGAAATTTATTTATTTATTAAAAATATAAAATATAGGAATTACAATGTTTCAACCTATCTGCAAGTGCCTTATATAAACAAGGACTCAACAAATTAAACCAAAACAGCTATTCCCCCTTACGAGCTTTGAATCATATGGTAAAATTTGCGTATTTTGTCTAAACACAGTTAGCACCAAAATACAATGACTTGGAATGCTCGAATACTACGAGGAAGATGCGAGGCTTCCTTCATCTCAAGATGTCACTAACTGCAGACTGGTTGCGACCTAGTTTTGGGTCTGGTCAGTGCAGTGCAAGTGATACCTTCAATACCCGGAGTTCGCAACTCATGGACACTGTTAAGTTCCACCGCAGTAGAGCGTAACTAGCGCCATCTCTCAGTAGTTTCGAAACAATCCAAATCGAAAATAAAATTGATAATCATCACTGAATAAGCAATTTTATAGTAGATGGAAATTTTATAAAAATATAAAATATAGGAATTATAATAGCTGTTTTGGTTTAATTTGTTGAGTCCTTATTTATATAAGGCACTTGCAGATAGGTTGAAATATTATAATTCCTATATTTTATATAAAGCTTTAGATAAATCAGTATAAATAACATATACCTCATTTCCCTCATCAAGTACCTCAGAAATATGCAATTATGTTAACAAGGTTCGACGTAGTAGAGCGTCCAGACATAAATCCATGCTGATGTGGGGATATTAAGTTTTTTGTGTGGAAATATACGCGGTAATGTATAATAATTTCAAAAATTTTGTAAAAATTACAAATAATAGAAATTGGTCGGTGGTTGCTAATTTCATTTTTAGAGCCTTTCTTATATACAGGGCATATTCTGCTTTCTTTCCACAATTGGGGAAACTCACAGGATGTTATTATAAAATTAAATATAATGTAGAGCGGTTTGGAATTGCACAATCTCTTATTAAAAATGCTGGTATTAAATCTGGACCCATAGTAAAATTTCCTTTAATTTTGTTGATAGCTTTAATTATTTCATTCTCACTAATTTGGGATAAATATAGAGTATTGCTGTTTTCATTGTCTATAAGTTGACTATCTAGTGCATTGATTTTGTTTTTTGTGAACACATCAGAAAAATAAATGGAGAAAGCGTTGACAATTTCAGTTGGTTTGTTTAACTGGGTTTCATTATAATTCATATAGGATGGCACAGTCGTGGAGTTAGATTTAGAGTTTATGTGAGACCAAAATTTTTTAGGATTAGTACACAGTTCGTCTTCAACCGATTTCAAATAATTTTTATAAGCTGCTTTTATAAGAGATTTTACTTTAGATCTGACATTTCTAAAATTACTATAATCTTCTTCTTGATTTTCTGTACTTCCTAACAATTTAATTTTTAAGTTTATTTTATTAATAATATTTTTATCCAACTAGGGATGATACTGCTTAGAGGTAGCTTTTCTTAGGAACATGCTTGCTTTTCAAGCAATGGGTTTAGTATATTATAAAATTCAATAAGCATATCGTTTACGTCAGAAAAATTAGAAAGTACCGACCAATCAATACCCATAATGACATTATAAAGTAAATTGAAGTTACATTTCTTGTAATTAAGGTCATATCTAGAACCCAGGGGAAATGTTTCTTTATTCGTTTTTGCAAATTTTGATCTAATAATAATAAGGCACCGGCACTATAGTTACTATACATATACTGGATCTAAACCATTTTGGTTTAAACAAATCACCCCGGAAGCGATACAAAATATTTTAGAAGAATTTTGGCAACGCATTCATTATTGTCAAGAAGCTACGGGTGCCAATTTGAACATTTGATTTAAACTGTTTCATGTTCTTTTGTTTATTTAGTAACATTAGAAATGTAATATTTTTCAATAAAAAAATTGGAAAAATTCAAAAAATCTTATATTGCTGGATAGATAATTGAAAACCCTTTCAAATGAGCTATCACACGCACCCTCGTTCCGTTTAAAAATTTTAAAGGGATAGCTGTCACTCCAAGGGGGTTGAAGGAGGAGGTATAAACTTATGCTCAATAAATGTTAATTTAGGATTAAAAATTGACGTGTTTTAGGATTTCACTCATAAATTATTAATTACGTAGATAATGACTTTACCAGTTACTGATGTACCTCACTGTATACATGTATATATTAATCTTGTAACTGCTTTTTACGATTACATTAGATTACAATGTAATTACGAAACGGCAAGTTGTTTGATTTCCCTTTAGGAAAGTTTAAATGCCCTTTTATACCAAAATTGTTTCATAATTGAAAATTGCAAGTTTTGGATTACAAACATTTGTTATCCTTTACAGGTAAAGGTAATTATAGTGCCTGACTAGGAGTTCCAACTGAATCTCCTAATTAAATATTGAAATTCGAGTAATTTTATTGCTTTTCCACGAGAAATAAAATGAAATTTATTCGAACTTTTATCAGAATACAGCGGAGAAAGTGGTCGATGATCTTAACTTGAAATCACTCGTTAAAACTTGTTAAGATAAAATCATTGAACTATAATACACCTATTTTATGGTTCAATTTTCTTAAAACCGTGCTTTTAACCCTTTCTAAACGTAAATACATGCCAGTCCAGGATTTAAATTCTTCAGACAAGTATTTCTTGGAAAATATATCCTATCGGAAAATATATATATGCAATATTACGTGTACTCCTCTCGAATAACTTTATACAGTGGTGTCTATAAGTAACGGATACATTTATTTTCTATGTAATTTAAGATTATTAAGTAAAATTTTTAATTACAAAATGACAACCGTCTTGTGGTTCATATTGAGTTTTCTAGATAAAGAAAAACAATAATAATTTAGTAATAATAATTTATTTCAAACAGCCACGTTACAAATGATAAAATCATGTAACAATGGGTTGAACAACGTCAAAAGGAACAAAGCATAATTACAAAGTAGATTACAAACAAAAATTACTGCAAGTAGACAAAAAACAGCTACAAATTATTATTTTTTTTAAAGATATGATAATTAGTATACGCCTGCTCTTTCATACTCAATAAATTCTTTTACATTGTGGTTCAATTTCTACTAACAAATTAAAAAGTTGTTTTTTATACTTTTTACATTTTTTACGATTTTTATTCTGTTTGGTAGAATATTAAAATATTTCATACCGGCATAACAAGGACCACTTTGAAATGTCACTTATTTGGCATCGTTGGATTCATAAAATTATGCAGAATTCAAAATGCAATAATATACAGGGTGTTCCATTTAAAAATCGAAAGTTAGTCAGTTGTATGGCAAAAGTGCCGCTTATTATGTATGCAGTATATCCTAAATTTCAATCAATTATCTTCAAAACTAAAGGAGAAAAGGGGGTATACCATGATCCTGTTACACCCGGTATATTAAAGTCCCCTGCTGTTATAAATTTTTAAATAAAAACTCCGCGCATATAAAATTTACTTGGCTCAAAAACTTAACTGCTATGATGATCGATCAGTTATTTACAGAAAACTTTTTTTTTTCTGAACCAACATTTGCCTTAAACAGAAGAGTCAACAAACTGAACTGTCGATACCGAAGTATAGAAAATTCACATTGACGATGGAGGTCAATAAAAAAGTGAATATTTAAGCAGGAATTATAGACAATCGAATTGTCTGACAATATTTCCTTGAAGGCGCAATAACTGATGCGAGTTACTTGAGTGATCAGCCTATTCTTCCGATTTGATCCCACTTGATTATTTTATGTGAACTTTTTGATCCTAACAATACAATAAATATATTTCTAAATGTTTCTAAAAATACCGTGATTTGAAACCCCTAATTCCCTTACACTCTTGACATGGACTCCTAGAAAACCTAATACACCCAGAGTAATAACTAGCAAAAACTACTACGTTTAACATTAACCAATGAAGGAAATCAGTCGTATTATGATTCGATTGGTTGAAGAAAAAACGAACCAATGCAAAATATCCACTGAACCAGGTTAATAAGTGGAAATAGAATTTGCTAATAATAAAAAATAACTAATAGAATTGCCTAAGTTAAATTTGGAAATAAATATGCTTGGCTGCATGCCGCACTCTTTTAAATATTGTTTTAAGAGAAAATTGATTTACTGGCTAGCTACAAGAATACGTCTTTTTTAATATTAAATGTTAAGCAATATCGTGCACGGGATCTTGTATACATATAAATATCGAGCGTATTTGTCAAGCAAATAAAATATGTCTTTTTAAGGATATGGCTGTCATTTAACAAGATATCAGCATGCTAAGCATATCGAGGGAAGGTGAGTGGAATGTGAAACCCACGGAATCCAGACATATGTCAAATTACAAGTCTGTCTCCAGGTATCTCCCCAGCTCGCAATATGTCTCTATTTCGTAGCCAATACGATTGCAGAAAACATCACTTTAACTTTTTAGTACCTATATGCGTTTTGCTTTATTTATGCCAGTTTTTGTTTTGAGAGAAATCTGCAATAATAATTGTAATATCATATGCTATTTTACACCCCTAGATCCTCGGAGATATTTGTCACTTTCTAAATTCATGTTGTTTTCGTTTGATAGATGTTAACATGGAAACATGTCTCCACTAAAACACTGAAATATGGAAGCTACATAACGTAATGTAACGTAGTTTCCAACAAACATTAAACCTATTGGTTTGTTGGATGAAACTTATTACTTAATTATTTATTATAAATCTATCTCTGTCACGTTGATAAACGAAATATCGGGTACAAATGTTTTAACGGAAGTGTGAAATATTTTATTGACGCTTGCATTGTAATTGATTGATCTATTAGTATTATTCGTTAACGATTCAGATACTGTTTTCTTTCAGTGCTATGCAATTTTCGGTCATACTTCTAAAATTAAGCCTATATTATCTGGAATGATCCGCTGAATTCATTTCTGGAGGGAGCAAAGTGATCCCTTATTTTAAAATAAAATGAAGTAAAAAATAATTTTAAGTAGTTATTTTTGAAGATGGATGCTGAGGGGTGTTAGAATAGTGTCATAGATTTCTTCTTTTTATGGATTTTTTTTCTACCACATATATCTTCTGATAACAAATTTTACAAAAATAACTAATCAGTATATTGGAAAAATAACCTGTGGGCCTGGGGGCGAGCGTGGATGCGTCTTTACTATGTACATACTTCGATATACGATGTAAAGCAACGTAAGGCGCGGTTAGCAGTTGGATGGGTGCTGTTCCAACGAAGATTGCATCCTCGTCTCAGACATCTTCCAGCGGCTTGTAATCAGTGTATGCGCGTAAGCTATACAACCTTAGGCGAGGGTTGTATAGGGGATATACCATCCTTCGGAGGGGATGTAAAGCCGTCGGTCCCTTGTCTATTATATGTTAGGCAAGTAAAAGATCCCTACTCTTCTTAAGTGAAGAGGATCGGCAAAATTCCCGGTTAGCTCGTCTACAGGCGTCGGTTTTAGGCCTTAGTAGCGGAAATGGGCCGACGTTAAATAAATTTTATTAAAAAACCTCTGGGCCTGTGACGTTTCTGTCAAAGGATTAATCAGAGGCTAATTTTTGCCAACTAATACAAACATTACCGCTCCATTATAATCATAAATAACTTTAGCAAGGTACTTGAAATCTCCTGCATACACCATTTTATCCTTAAATTCAACAGAGTATATGCAACGACCAACATGGTTTTGTCTCTCAACGATCGACAAGAAAAATCGTACTTTGTATAACACTTGGTGGAAGTTATGGATGACGGTGGATGAGTGGATGTCATTTATATGGACTTCTCTAAGGTTTTTGATAGGTTGGACCATGGTGTTTTGCTAACAAAATTAGTTTCCTTTGATTTTAACCTAGGCTCATAACTTTTTTGAATTCTATCTAGTTAACAGAAGTCAGTTTGTACGATATCAAGGTTATAGATCTATCGAATTTATACCTCAATCAGGAGTTTCATAAGGGTCGGTCTTAGGCCCTTTAGTTTATCATTTCCATTAACGATATCGACTTTGATCTCATGTAAATCTCTCTTATATGCTGACGACTTGAAGATATATTATACGATCAGCGACGAATCAGACTGCGAAAAGCTGCAGTCAGACTTAAGCACAATTCACGAGTGGTGTAACAAATTCATATTGTCTCTGAACATAAATAAATGCAACGTAGTGCCGTTTACGGGGAAATTAAATAAAATACAATATGAATATACTATTAATGGGGCAAATCTGACATGCCGTGATAGTTTTAAAGATCTAGGAGTAACATTTGACTCACATCTTTCCTATAGAGAACACATAATTAAGATATAGAGACATCATCTTTTAAAATGTTAGAGTTTCTCACATAAAATACTTGAGATATTCAAAATACAAGTACCATAAAAACTCTATATAACACCCAGATTAGAATATGCGAGCGTGATATGAAACCCTCACTATGACGTACATATTAATAATATTGAATGCATTCATAGACGTTTCTTAAAATTCCTGGCATTTACAATCGATCATCAATATCCCCCCATAGAATATGATCACTTATTACTACTGAATCGTTTATCATACAATTTTACGAAGCGGCGGAGAGAGATGGAAAGTGTAATACTTGTATACAAACTTTTAAGGAACTTTAGAGTATCTACCTGGTCAACGAGATCTACATCTTTGTTTGACTTCCCTAATACATACACTTGTTTTAATGTTTTGACCATTATATTCTATCTATCGTAATTAGGTCTATCGTAATTAAGAACTATTACAAATAATGTCGACATTTTTAACATTAGATTAATTCAAATTAAGTCAAGATTCTCTTAGATTAACAGTTTTTGTTTATTAATTTTTTCTTATTTAATGCTTTTCACTTTTCCTTGTTTATTGTATATACTCATATATGTAGGTACATAAATATATGTGTGCTTAGGTAAACAGAAATATGTATATATAAATGGCCATGTATCCACCTAATTCATTTGTAGAATCTGGCAATAATTACATTAGTAGGTATCTATTACGATTTAGGTTATAGCAAGCTATATTATACAATAATAACGTATACTCTATTTTTACTTTATATCACCAGTTATCATAATCTAGTATACTTTAACTTGGCGTGTGTATGCATGAGTTAATATTTCCGTACGATTTCATTTTCTCTTGTACACAAAGATCCAGAAATATTGTCCACGTAGACAATGTTTCTGGACTATTGCTTTAACTTTGTGTACAATATGGGAGAGAATGAAATCGTACGGAAATATTAACTCATACATACATACGCTAAGTTAAAGTATACTAGAACTATATCTGCATATTAGTTTCCGGCTCTGTAAATGGAATGTTAATTCTGTCGGGATACTGAGATTATACTGTTAAACTCTCTTTTATATAATATTATTTAACAGACTTATATCTATCTATATTAGATAGTCATGCTGCGCCTAGGCTGAATGCAATAACTCGCAGTAGATGGCTCTCCTTGCAACATGCTTGTTCAAATGTACAACTTCTGGCTTAGGGGCTCTAGCTAGGTGCATGAGCAATGTGATTCAATAATGACAAATATAAATTCACTGTGGTGATACTCACCTAATCTGTACTAACAAAGGCCCAAGATTAGTAATTTACAGATGATGTAGTGTACCTACCATACACAACTTAAATATTTCTGCTGGGAGTTTCACTACAATCACTTCTAGACTTTGTTATAGAGGTTTCTAAAATAATATTCATAATTCAATTGTACTTTATAAAAATTACAAGCAATAGCTTTATCATTTTTGGGCATTAGTTTAAGCTAAATTTTCATTAAATATTGGGTCAATATATGATGCTAAATTTACATTAAATATTGGGCCAATATCTGATTTCAAATGATAATTTATATTGGAGTAAAATATTATATATGATTTTTTAACATTTGTTGAATATAATCTATCTCCATAGAAAAATGTTCACACTTTTTATTGGTTCAATGTTGCTTTCTTACATTGAGCCAACGTTTTTGTAATATTAAACCAACGGTTTAATATTAGTGTTCTATCTGGAATAGATCATATAATTCTAAGATATTGTTTGTTATACTATGATAATTCCAATAAAGATATTTATAATTATTATTATTATCCTGTTTCTTGTTAATAGAATAATTAGGTATAACTGCGATGTACTGTGTGAATTGATTAAAAAATTCTGGTGCGAGAATACACTATTAAATCCGGGAAATGTTGCTGTAGGTTTCCCACCAGAAAAGATTATGCAAATTGGTCGCTATATTCGGAAACTAATTTGTGTTTCAATAATAATCCAGGAAATGGCAAAGGCGCATTGGGGTGATATCTATGTATTACAAGCCCAATTATTTGTATATTATCTGTAGATTCTACTATAGATTTTGTCGTTATCCCAAGAGACATATTCGTGATCTGTGTAATTCCACACATACATGTTTATTCTGAATCTAGAATTAATCACATGCATTACAAAGGACAACTGTTTGATTATGTAATGTTGTACAGAAATTTTAATATGTTTATTCGTCTATGTCCCGAAATAATACTTATTAACTTGAAAATAAGTTGTTTATAAGGCATTTACGTACAATTTGTACTATTTGCATCCAAGATAAAAACAAATTTACTAGGATATTTACCTTTCAAGAAAGCATAATCTCTTTTTAACACTGACGTATTTCATAGTAATTAGTTTACCACTATTTTAATATATTTCAACTTAAACTTAAAAACTTGTGCCATTGCATCCAGAAATTAATATCAAATTTGTCATATTAATGTTTTGGTCATCGAATGCTGAACAAGTTTCAACATGTCCGTCGTCTGTCTGTCACTAAAAAAGGTATAAAGCTATTCCAGTTTGTTTGAAGAACGAATGTTTTGCCAGTTTGTACATATTTATTTGTCGTCCGGTACATATTCTGTGAAAATAACCACTTCAATTCTTTTTGCCTTATTTGAATATTCCTGCAAATATCTCGATTAAAACGGCAATTGTCTATATTAGCGGTGAACATTTTCAATGGCGTAATAATAATCTAATTTAATTAAGTAACAAAGAAAGTAAAAAATTAAAGTATCGATATCCTCGTGTTCCCCCTACGTATTATACTGAAGTTGTAACAAAATACAAATTATATCAGATGGCATTAAAATGAAATAGCATTACAGGTTTTAAGGTCGAAATCGATATGACGTTAACATCCACTACCACAAAAAGGGCAACAAAAAATAAATTATAATATCATTTATCAACGTAATTTTAACATTACGTCATAAATGAGGAGGGAAAACGTAAACTGACAACAACCCTCATGACGGTTGTATGTATATGCGACGATGAATATGAAATATAGATCTACCGACCGAAATATAAATGTGCCAGATGTGAACTTACACCCTTAAAATTTATCAATTGAATACTACTAGCCCCACAAAACAGATATATTTCGATAAATCTTTATTGACACATAAGAAATTAAGGATTTTACTTTTTTCCATTTCATCTGGAATGATGAAATATTGATGAAAAAATTTATAAATCGCCAAAGTTTCTATCTGTACCCAGAAAAACTGATCAAACTTAATTAATTATATCTAAAGAAGCACTGTTTCTCTCTTGTTCAAACAAATTATAAGTTTCGTCGTTGGTTACAAAGATTGCTGTGGGGAAAAATATATTATATTGTGTTCGTAAAAATAGAATTATCAGATACGTACGTACTACTTCTAGTTGATAGAGGGTCAAGGAAATTTTACACAGGGTAAAAATGTTATAGGTATTCAAAGTTTGGAATATTAGAATTTTTATTAACATATCTATATTTAAGCTGCAGTTTTTATTAAAAATATATATAAAAGTATGTAAAGTTTTCGTGCCGAATTATACAACAGTGTCCACCAAAAAGTCTGCACCACATGGAATTTTTTTTATTCAATTGTTTTTTTAAAACGGGTTTTAGGATTACTTTCAGCATGATTAATAACCACAAAATTGCCAAAAATATTTGTCATGTCACAACTACGACACCTCCAAAATATTATTTGAAATTTTAAAATGTCTTGAAATGCCTTTTTTATCAAAATATGGGAAAGTACCATTAAGGAAAAGTTGTTTGTAATTACATTAAGAATCTTCTTTGGCTTAAAAATTTAAATAATAATAATAATAATAAATCGTCTTTATTGTACTAAGAATTATGTAACAAGCATTGCTAAGTAGGTAATGGTACTTATTTCTACCAAAATGTGGCGAAGTCTAGCTACGTAGCTACTCTACTCAACCACATGCTGGTAGGAGAGTATACTAAACTAAGTTAGGATTTGCTAGACATAATTTTTTACGGGTATACATAAATAAACATATACAATAATAACAGTGGAGGTACTATTGCTGATTATTCAGTAAAAAGTGCTTATACTTTACTTTAAATTTATTATCATTCAATTTCGCATAATCAGGCTCTAATGAATTGTAGATCTTAATAACATTATAGACAAGAGATCTTTTAAACATGACAGTTTTATGGTGTGGCATTGTTAATTTGTGGCTATTGCGCATATTTAATGTGTGAATATTAGACCTAGGTACAAATTTCTGTTTGAGAGGAGTGCAACCATCCTGTCCATTTATTATTTTCATCGCGAAACTACCTAAGTGTAGGGTTCGACGATTTTCCATATTTAACTAATTCAGAGTTTTAACTGTATGTGATATATGATCATATTTACGTAATCCAAATATTAGTCGACAACAGGAATTTTGCATTTTTTGAATTCGACTTTTGTCATTTTGGTCAAGACATGGCCCATAAATAAAATCACAATAGTTAAAATGTGCCAGTACAAGTGATTCACACAGAGTCTTTTTTAATTGGAAATTCAAGATATGCCTACTGGAGTAGATAAGTTTCAGTGATAAAAACGCCTTTTGTAGTAATGATTTCACATGCTGTCTAAATCTAAAATCAGTTTCTAAAATCACGCCCAGATTTTTCGCGGAATTAACTATTGGTAATCCAACACCAGAAATATTAATGTTCATGTTATCTTTCAAAGCATTAATATGATTTCTATTACCAAACAACATCACAAATGACTTCCGTGAGTTAAGTTTCAAATTGTGTTCTCCAGATAATTTGTTTATAATATGCAAGTCACCATTAATAATATTAACCGCATGGAGATGATCTTTAAAAGAGAAGTGCAAATAACATTGTATGTCATCAGCATATGCTTGAAGTTTACAATGCTTCACTGATATTAAAATATCTGACGTGTAAATTAAAAATAATAACCGGCCCTATATAGAACCTTGCGGCACGCCAGATAAAATGTTAATGCTAGACGACGTTTTGTTATTGCACTGAATTTTCTGAAACCTTTCAGTTAGGTATGAAATTAATAAATTTGTGCTTGACGGATTAAAACCATAATATTTAAGTTTTGCACAAAGCAACTGATGACTTATTGTATCGAAAGCCTTAGAAAAGTCCAATAACACCAATACACTGTCCTCACCACTGTCCCATGCTTCCATAATGTCACTAGTTACGTTTACAAGAGCTGTCGCAGTGCTGAATCCTTTCCTGAAGCCACATTGAGTATTTGGGATAATTTTATTACTTACAACATAACTATAAATTTGATTATACATTATTTTTTCCAGAATCTTTGACATTGCTGGCAGTATACTAATTAATCTTAGGTCGGCAAATGTTTCGGGATTTGAATTTTTTGGCAACGGCTTAGCAATTGCAACTTTCCATTGTTTAGGAAAATAATTTTGTTCCAAACAGCAATTTACGATGTGCAAAATATACTTATCTATAAACGGACTACACAACTTCAACATTGCCGCTGAGATTCCATCTACTCCAATAGCATTGGACTTAAGGTTACATAAAGCACTACGAACATCTTCAACAGTTACAAAGGTGAAATTAAAATTATTATTAATGTTAAATATATTGTTATTATAGAAATTTATTTTATTGTCACAATTATTAGAGATAGTTTGCAATATTTCTCCCCAGTGATTATTTAATTTGTCCGGATCAGACAAAGCAGCTGGAATATTTATGGACTCGTTAGACCGAACATTCAAATTTTTTAAAGCACTCCAAGTTTTTTTAGAGTCATTTTCTGAGCTTACAGTATTCAAATATTTCCGTTTTTCCCGTCTAATCATGGCCAATGTACTGTTACGTAAATGCTTGTAGTTAATCCAATCATTATCTGCTCGTGTTCTTTTATATGTTTGCAGTGCCCTTTCACGTTCCTTCATAGAGTTTTTTACAGTCTCATTCAGCCAAGATGCTTTGGGTTTTGTAACCCTAACCACTCTACTCGGAGCATGTTTGTCAAAAACCGTCAAAATCATGTTATTAAATAAATCAACTTTGGTATCTATATTGTGTTCTCGCAGAATAATATGAAATGAGACTTTTTCCAAATCCTCCAAAAATTTATTATTGTTAAATTTAGTAAAGTCTCGACATGTAACTAGTTTCGGCTCCATTTTATTTTTTTGAATGTTTATGTCACAGAATACCATTCTATGATCAGATATGTTAGCAGTTGGTAAAGTTCCAGACAAGTTCACTAGAGCAGGGTTCGTAACCAGAATAGGGTCAAGCAGTGTACTAGAGTGATCGGATATTCTAGTAGGCTCATTCAGCAATTGTGTAAAATTATATGATTCAAAACACGTACTAGCAGGATTGTCAATATTTAAAAAATTTATATTAAAGTCTCCAAGACAAATTACATCATCAACAATGGGACATACATAAGACAAAATATTCTCTGCATCATGAATAAAATTATTAAAAATGTAAACAATGTGAACCAGTAAAATTATGTCCAGCAAATTATTTAATAACACTGTATGAAAAAATAGAAAGAAAAACAATACAAAAGAAAAAGGTATAACTATAAGAAAGGTGAGAATGCTCAGAAAGAGGCATGGCTCCAAAGTTAATGCATATTATATAAATTCATATATTGCCTAATAAGCAAGATAAGTTGCACCACGAGAAGATAAATTATGTACATTATAAAAGGTGAACTAAAAAAATGTTGCTATCATATATTTCTTTAGTGTTACAGCTGAACTTAAAATTAAAATTATTTATATATTATTCATTAATCGCAATATAATTAATAATAAACACTTGACATCAGATGAACTTAAATATTTTATATTTTGCAGAAATGTCTTAACTACTCTTCGCGTACTATCGCATACACTTATTTATTAATTGATTTTCTTTTTATTCAATAGTGCAGCAACCATCAAATTCTAACTGCTTTATTAACTACCCATAATTATTATTATAAAGATAAAGATATAAAATAAGACGAGGTTTAACTAATGCAAAATTATCATTACAAATAAACAGTTATACATAACAGACAAAGAAAAATAAACGACAATAAATAAAACATTTTACTTCTAGCCGACTTCAATATTTTTATCATTTATGAATTCTACTGCTTGGCACTTAAATGTATAATGGAGTCTAATTTTTTAAAATCTTCTTCTTGCCTTAGTAATATTTTATTTTCTTTATTACCAGCGTAGACTAATCCCCTGAATGTCCAAGCCGCTTTGCCCATCACCTCCTTGGCCAATTTCAACAGTTTAAAATTTTCATCTGTAAGGAATTCCGTGAAAACGACCTTTGTACCTTTTAACAATTTCTTCTTAAAAAAGACGACATCACGTATCCACTGTGTACAAAACTGTACAGCTATCGGTCTAGTTTTTTTGGGATCCTTTTTACCTAGGCGATAATATCGATTAATATCCCTCTTTTTTATACTTAACTCACTGTCGTTTGAAACATTCAATAATTTTAAATTAATTAATTTCAGTACGTCTTCATACATATCACCGACGTCTTCTTTTATACCATGCACTAATACATAATTGTAACGCTCTCTTGTTTCGATGTATTTTTGTTTGTTATCTAAGTTTGAATACTTAACTTCTGCACATCTTGTCTTATGGCATAGAGAGAAGAATTGACTGCAGTTTCAAATTTATTAAACTTTAGGATAAACTCACTCAATTATTTGTTGGTAGAGGACTCTTCGGGGTTCAAATTACCAAGAAATTCCGATTTTAATTCCTTGAGTCCATTATGAAATTCAGTAGCAAGCTGATCTAAACGTGCATTCACTTCTTTCACTGTAGACGGTTTTGTTGACATTATGGAAAATTATCAATATATGCACAACTATTTTTTGTTAATTAGCTGATGAAAACTTCGTGATGTAATTATTAAACTTAATAGGACTTATTATAAAAATTATTTTCTTTGGAGCTCGCCACAAACACTCTCTCGGCAACGGCAACCATTCTATATCCATCTATATATTTCAGTTTTTTATTTTTTTCCAAAAATATGTAACATTTAATTTTTTTATGTATTTTTTGTTTACAGTCGAGTTAATTTGAAATATTTCAGCGCAAAAATATATGTGTTGCATTTATTTTTTAAATGTACAAAAGTGCAAAAAAACATTTTTACAAAAGTAACAGGACAATCATGGACTATTTTCAGTAATTTTGAACAATAATGGGCTTAAATATTTAAAAAAGGATTATTCATTTAAATCAAATTTCGATCACATAAATAAAGCTCGAAATTCCTATTAAAATTTACTTCAATAACCTTAAAATTGAAAAATACAGGTTTATTTAATAACATTCGCTAGTAATCAAGTAAGTTTAGAAAACAAATGCTAGCTTTTGACGTGTCGCTGCCTTATTAATGCCTACAATGGAATCTAATTTTTCTGTTGCTGTTATCGTTTGAAAAGTGCTTAATAAAGAAGAAAACATTGAAATTATTTTCATTCACGGCGAAAGTAGAACAGATAGGGACACAGCTGATATTTTTAACCAAGGATATCCCCAAAAGTTTGTTTCCCATTCAACAGTTGGAGATATTTTCCAAAAATCGGAGGACTGATGAACATGAGGAAAACGTATTGCTTCATGTAATAGAATATAACAAACTTCTATTGTCGCAATTTCCGACAGAACTGGCACAGGAGGAACTACTAACTGTAAGTAGAATTTTGAAGAAACACAAATTCCACCCGTACAAGCCAAAGTTTGTTAACACGCTTAAAGAACGCGATTTTGATGTTAGATTCTTTTTTTTCTGCTTAGATACAAGGAGAAATAGAAGAAAATCGATGTTTTGCTCACTGATCCTATTCATGCACAAAGCAACTTTTTCTTCCAATGAGGTAGTAAGTTCCCAAAATTGCAGGTGGTGGGTTGACGAAAACCCCGGATTTGTGATTGAATGTAAAGACCAGTACTCTTTTAAAACCAATGTTTGGTGCGGCATTCTTAATGGCAGACTAATTTGCCTTTATTTTTTTGGGCATAATCTTAATTCGGAAAAATATTTGAACTTTCTTATGAATGAAATTACTGAACTAATTGACATGTCGTTGGAGGAAAGAGGCGTCTTATGGTTTCAACAAGATGGCGCTTTAAATCACAATGCAATTAATGTAAGAAATTATCTAGACAACTTGTTTAGAGGCACATGGATTGGCAGATATTCACAATACCCATGGCCAGCAAGATCCCTGGACACAAGGCCCCTAAATTTCTTTTTATGGGGTTACTTGAAAAGTAAAGTTTCCATAGAAGACCCTCCAAAATAACGATCATTTAGAAAACACCATCACGGATATCTGTCTTAAAATATCCCCGAGAATTTTAAGAAATGTAACCAAAGAATTTTGCAATATGACAATAATATGTATTGAAAGAGAAGGAAGACATACAAAAGTATATTATTTAATTTAAAAGAACGTTGTTTGCAAACATGGTTTAAGGTTATCCATATTATCTACTTTTAAGGTTATTGAAGTAAATTTTAAAGAGTATTTTGAGTTTTTTCATTTCAAGCCATTTTAAAATTTCAAATTACATTTTGGCGGTGTTATAGTTGCGATATGATAAATATTTTTGGCAAGTTTGTGGTTATTAATCATGCTGAAACTAATGCTGAAACCCATTTAAAAAACAATTGAATAATAAGTTTTCCATATAACATCACAGGTAATTATATGGTGTAGACTTTTGGCGGAATATATGGATAACTTTCTTAAGGTTTTTGCATTTTGTGTTTGTTGCTCAATAAGTCGAAAGTAGTTACAAATAACCATATACAGGGTGATTCACATAAAACTCCCCAGGCAGTTTCCGTAATAACAAAAAGAGGTATTCTATTTCTATAAATGCCAATCGTTGCATATTTTTGGTGGTTTTATTTTGTCGTTCAAATGTTGTCAATGACGGGCGTCCGCGGCGTCGCGACACCCGAAAGAAAATTTTCGATGACTGGAACTTTGGAAGTATAATATTATTAAAGTTTGTTTAATTCTAAGTACTTTTTGTAGTATACACTTTTCTATTACAACCAGTGGTTTTCGAGATAAATCGAAATAATATAAAATTAAATAAAATTTTTAACTAATTTATTTTTACTTTTAAATAAAATATATACATATGTATGTAATTACTTTTGAAGTAAATATTCAAAATTGTTTCCTCCTTCATGGATACACATGTTAAACCGTTCAAATTATTTCTTCCCCAGTTACTTTCAATAAGGTACTTCTACCTACTGTGGCAACACTCGCATATATTTTGTTGTATAGGTCTGCAATATCATCGATTAGTTCAGTGTAAACTAAAATTTTTAGATGTCCCCAGAAGAGGAAATCTAATAAAGTTAAGTGATGATGATCGTGATGGCCACCTGATTACTCCAGTAGTTCTTATCCATTCTCCAGGATATGCTCGTTGCAAGTGTCTAACTGCTATTCTTGAATTATGTGCCGGTGCCCCGTCTTGGTGAAACCAGATTATACGCCCATCATGAGGGATGTTTCTTAATAAATTTGGCAGCTTCTCTTGCAGGAACCTTCAATATCTAGCACTATTTAACGTTTCATGAAATAGATAAGGTCCGACTATATATTTGTTCAATATTCCACACCATACATTTACTTTAAAAAGTATTTGATTTTTGGTTCTTCGTACCCACCTCGGATTATTTTGAGACCAATACCGAGCGTGCTGTCTTCACAAGCCCATTACTATGGAAGTAGCTCTCATCGTTCCACAACACATTTTTCAAATAATTCAGATTTTCCTCATGTAATACTGACAATTCTCAAAATCACCAGGTCTTAAATGATGCACATAATGTACTTTATATGGATGGTACCTTATTTTTCTTTAAAATTCTTTGACAGGAGTAGGAAATATTTGTTTCAGACGATAATTTTCATAGTGACATATTTGGATTATTTACAATATTGTTAATTACTAAAGCAGTATTTGCATCATTTGTAGCCGTTAACTGTTTATTATGCTTTAACTTTTTAAAACTTCCGTAATTTTTCAAATTATTGGTTAAAGAAATAAAGGTCTTATGATCTGGTTTAGGCAAATTGGGAAAACGTAAATGGAAAACCTTTCGGCTTCATGGTGATTTTTTCTACATTCTTCGTAGATCCAAATCATGTTCAATTTGTCTCCGTTGGTGTACATAACTATTTCTGAATTATCTTGTAATAACAAATGCATTCAAAAACTTAGAAATTGATTATATGCCAACAAACGTCAAAATAAATTACTACACAACATACTTGACTTTATATTATTAAATTAGACTTAGGAGCACTAGTTTTATAATTAACAAAACAATACAGGGGCTAATGAAAATTATACTTTAAAAAATTTAAAAATAGGAAATATTAGATAACTTGAAAGGCATTGGCCTTTAAAAAAAATGTATCATTACAAAATTATATGTATATTATTTGGTTCCTTATCGTATATGCTATGTTCCAATGTTCCAGCTATCGAAAAATAATTTTACACTTCGACGCCATCTTTGTACAACCATTTAAAAGATTGCGAATCACTTTAAACTAAGTACCTATTGTATGTAGTGACTACCTGTGAGCGAATTTTAATCTTTTTGCTAGTTACCAAATATTTGACTGAATGTTTTTTTTTTCGATTTATCTCGAAACCTACAAGTTCCAGTCATCTAAAATTTTCTTTCCGGCATCGCGGACGCCACTATCATTGACAACATTGAAACGGCAAAATAAAGCCACCAAAAATATGTAACGACTGCCCTTTACAGAAATTGAATACCTCTTTTCGTTAATACGGAAACTGCCTGGGAAGTTTTTTGTGAATCACCCTGTATACAAACAATGGTTGTTTTAAATATCTACATCAAATTGTTGAATACAGGGTGTTTCTTTTGAAAGGAAAAAATGATAAAATTCAATTCAAAAAGTTCTAAATTGAAAAATAATTTTTGGCCACCGTGTGTATTATTAAAAAGTGAAAATGATTCAAGAACATCACACAGATGTTTCGTAATTGGTATTTGCATAATTGTTTCTTAAAACCCATAAAGTATCATAATGGTGATAAAAACAGATAGGAAAAGTTTCAAACAATGACGTATGTAGATGTTGGAATCATGTGCCGCTGATGAATGATGTTTGTCGTGTTTGCTATATTTTTGGCGGTATTTAATACTTAATAAATATTTTACTTATTATCTGCCTGAGTTGTTCAAAACAGCATATCAGGATATTATTCAATAACCGAATTAACTTTCTCGTATACATCGCTTTTATTTATTTCATCCAAACATTTCATTATATTATAAAATTAAATGTAAACACATTGAACATGTTTGTGTAAAATTTAAACAATTACTTACCTAGCGGTATTAATAAACCTTTCCGAAGGTATTGAACAGACTATATTGAAATTTTTAATTGAAAAACTGAACGAAACATGAATTCACCTATATCGAGACATGCAACCCGAAGGAGTAGAATTTATTTAATACTATTGAATGGGCCTATTTGGTATGTTGGTCACCATAAATATGAAAGTAATATGGCTTTATTAAATTTTCTAAATTTCATATCAATTTCTTTTAGTATAAGGGCTACTGACGTTTTTATTTCATGTGGAAATATTTTGCATTAATGCTGGGCACGAGCAATGCTCATGTCTCCAGGCCAATCCATAATAAAATTATTCGCCTTTTTCAACGAAAAGAAACATTTGCTATTTTGCCTACACGGCTTTATATGTATACTGTAGACTAACATTTTTATGTATCCAAGCAGCTTGCTCTGTCATTTATATCGCTATCTCAGAATCTAGGAAAATGACAAAAAATAGAGCTTATATAACGTTTAAAATATTTACGTCTATCACATCTATATTCTTGAAATTATCAGCATTTTAAACAGGCAAAATGAAAACGCTGAGAGTGCCTCGATATTTTGATATCATGCACTTGGGGCCTGTAGAATTTTGAGAATTAATTTGCCGGTAAAATAATAGTGTTCATTACAATATATAATAAAAACAAAATTTCCATGTTTACAAGGTAGAAAGCAAATGTGCGCATCGTTTGTTCTTTACAAGACCGCATGCAAAACAGTAATCCAGTAAAATAATCACTATCTTGTAGTATATCGTTATAAATAATAAAAAGCATCCGCATCCTTAAAAAAACACCGCGAATTTATCTTACGTGAATGGAGTTTAGTTCACGTCTGTTTCAAAAAGAATATATATTTCTTCACAGGAATACAAGTAAATTTCTTTCTTACAAAAAAAGAAGCTGCGAATTACATATTTCACATGTTTAAAAAAGATTTTCTCGTTATAACCAGCATCTCGTGTTATTTTTCTGAAGTTGAACAAAACGTACAACACATAAATAATGAGGAGCTGTATTGTAAGATAACTAAACAGACAAATGAATATTTCAGTAATCGATACCAAATTTAACAATCCGTGTAAATGTATACCGGGTGTAACAGGATCATGGTATACCCCTCTTTTCTCCTTTAGTTATGAAGATAATTGATTGAAATTTAGGATATACTACATACATAATAAGTAGCACTTTTTTGACATACAACTGATTTTCTTTTCACTTTTAGTTTCGCCGGAAGTGACACTAACTTTCGATTTTTAAATGGAACACCCTGTATATTATGCATAATTTTCTGAATCCAACGATGCCAAATAAGTGACATTTCAAACATCAATTTTTTTAATAGTATAATTTTTAGTTTCCCATTTAAGTGTGCCATGACGGTTCCGATTTATTCTAAATGACCCATGTAATGCTACCAAAATCTAAATCTCGTTAAAAACACTAAATTACGTGATTTAAGAGCAAATAAAATTCACCTAAATTGTTTTTGGGGCAAAATTCAATTTTTTCAAATGGAACCATATCAGTACCATGGTACCATTTATTAGTACTTTTAATAAGGAATTTATTAATATGTCGTATTAAAATGTGCGATAAATACAAATAAAATTGCAGCTAAAAGACAATAAATAAAATACAATTTTATTCTATTGCGTACTCTTCGTTCCTGCCGCACTTTCCTTTCCAGCTTCTTAAAACAATGTGGGTAAGGATGTATTCTTTCCAGAAATTTTTCACTATAAATTTCATGTGCATGCTTTCCTTTGTACATTCCCCGTAAATAAGAAACATGCCAACTTTTTGATTGTTTGTATACACCATTGTAACAATACTTAACTGATAGTTTTATTTCGATTATTTTGTTTCTCTTTTAAAATGCAAAGGTAACTTCATGTGAAATTTTTTGATAGCTATATAACAATAACTGTTGATTTAAAATACTACAAGTACAAGTCGTTTTTACAATTTGGTTCTAGATTATTAATCTTTCGTACATTATTATACAGTGAAATAGCCTATTTAAATGAGCTATTTCTAAATCGTTGTATAAGAAATGGCACAATTGGGTAGACATCTAAATCTCCAGATCTGACCCTCTTCTTAAAGTATACGTGAATCGCTTGGAGAATGTGGAAGATGAGGTTGCAATATGGACCATTCCAAAGGAGTGGTTTTTCAGTGTGTCGCTTCCATCATCGAACATTTACTTTATTTTTTAGTCGAAAGTTAAGGTGTCTAAAAAAACAAAAAAATTCTCAGCCTCTGATGTTCCTCAATAAACCCGTTTTTCATTTGTTTAAATAAAAATACGTTAAAATTGACAAAAATTGAATTCCAGCGTATTAAAATATATAGAACCAGATTTTCCAATTAAATGTTTACGTAAAATATATTTCAAAGGTATATTATTATGGTAGATTTAAATTTATTTGAAATATTCTCACATCGAAATCTAAATATAGCTGTGTAAGGGCAAGTTTAATTAAATTGATTGTATTTAAAAAATGCTATAGCTGGCTGGAGGTTTGAACAAAATTTAAATCGCGATTAATTATTTTTTTGCAGCAGTCGCCACGTTTAAATTGCCCCTATTCACTTTATTTGATATTTACATTTTTTATTATTAACGTTTTCCTTGGGCATATTTATTTTTTGTACATTGCAATACTCTTTACGTTTAGTTATGACATAGATACGCATAAAAATACATTTTATCTCACGACAAACATTGTATTTTAATTTTACTGTGTGGTTAAAAATTAAGCGGCGAATAAAATATCTCATAAACATTTTTATTGACAAGTTATGCTATTTTTAATGTACATTTCACTGCTTAAAGTATGAGGAATTAATAGTTAACACTTTTGTAATATTTTGTTCTGAAGTGGACTGAGAAACAGTGTAAATAATATTTAAAGATAATAACAATGGCAGCTTATATTTTTCTTTTAGTCATTTGATACACCATACCTTTCTACAAAGTATCTAAAAATTTTATGGCATTACATTTAGAAAATAAGACCAGAGTCGAAAACTTTATTTTGTAGTGTTATATGTGATGTGGTAATGCAGCTTTTCCACAGTTTTTATAATTACTGTTTCACTAGTTTCAAAAAAGCAATACTGTGAAATTATTTAATGCTGTTTAAAGTGTGTTCTAAAATTATTACACTTTTAGTAAAAAGATAAACGTATCCTCGACAAATATGGTGCAAATGGTCCGAAATATTTTACGCAAATTCAGTTTAATCGGTTTGATGGCATGGTGTATATTAAGAATTAACAAGCGACCCACCGACCACAAATTGTCGGGATTTATATATCACTGCCTTTGGGTTTAAAGAAGATGTAGTTGTGATTTCATCCCCTGACACCAGGTTACTGATGAGCTTTGCAAAAACGAATGAGGTTTGTTACAAAATAAGCCGTAATTTGTTAGCCTCGAATAAAATATATATTGTATACACTACTACTGATTGTCTCAAAATTTCTGTGAACAGTTGTTTATATCAATGCAAATAAATAGATAAATAATTATATTTAGTAAATTCATTTTAAGATTCCTTCGTTTACTTAGATTATACGACTCTGATAAGTAGTCAATAATTCTGCAGGATGTGGGGAGTGGCCGTAGTTAAAATTCGGACAACGAGGAGAAATTGATACAATTGTTTTTGTGCAACACCATTGCTTCTAATAGAATTTTTTAAGGACAAATGTTTTGTATTTTGAACATTTGATTGTTAACATGCAACCGCTTTGTATCCAATACACTAATTTTGCGACTTAAATAGAAAAAGGGGTTATTCCCTTTTTTACAGTTCACGGAAATTTTATCCACAATAAGAGGGAAACATCTTTAATGTCAGATGTCTAATGTCACTACAAAATGTTAGATGTTAGCCTTTGCACTTTGTTGTTGAAATACATTCAAAGATGATTTTTATTTGCTATTAAGTTTGTAAGTGAACTCTCTGGTGCCAATATTCCACCATCAACGTTCGATTCGCTTCCTGCACAGGTTGACAGTAGCAAATTTCCTGAAAATTTATCCCTCAGGTGAGTTTTCAATTATTCGGCGTTAGCATTGACAGCCACCTTTCTCAAGTAAGCCTAGATCTTATGGCTGTCATTCTAAGTTTTCTTCCTGGGGACCTGCATTATATTTCTCTGTGCCCTCTTTTGCGTTGGAAGATTTATGTTCCAACTGATTGCTGTTTATTATTTCTGTCACACAGTAATACTTTTACAAATAAAACACTTTTTGCTTTACAAGGAATTATCGGGATTTCAATTTTTCTTTGTTTACGCTGTACCTTTTTATTCGTTGCGGAAGGAGGCATACTCAACTCACAGAATGTTAACAGTTGACATATTTATCGATAGCATATATACCAAGCTGAGTAATAGTTCAAATGTATTATTTTCTTTTGTCATTCGATTCAATAAGCTAGAGGTTTGCATATACAGGGTATTCTGTAATTAAGTGAAGACACACAGGATCACTTATAGATAATGGCACAACATCCATTTCCTGCGTCATTGTCATCTGGCGCAGCTGAGGCTTGAATTCAGAACAGAGAAAAATCGAAGATACAGTTCGCAGCGGCAAAGACAATAACAACTTGTGATGGATTAAATATTTCTGACTCAAGTAGGTGTGTTTTACCTAAGAACTATAATGGTAGAGGTATTTGCAATTAAATATATCTAAAAGGACAGATTACCAATATATAGCATTTGGACATCGAGCCAACGTTGTTATAAACGACTCGACGTCGGCATCGGACATCCATGCGATCACTTTCTTTCTCGTTTTTACACTAAAATGAGATATAAAAATTCGAGTCGGTCAGACGTTGGTCACCGACTTCCTAGTTATAAACATTTGTGTACTTAGCGATGCGTCGTGCATAGTACTGAATTTTATGTGACGAGGTCGGATATAGTACTTTAGTTTCCTTATGGCAATAAAAACAATGAAATGATGCATAGGGTTTATTTTGTTGTATTTTACAAAGACAAAATAATTTCACGTAGCTAGCAAAACGCATTACACTTTACTGATAAATATGACTGAGCTAGGTCTAAAAATATTCGATCCCCACAAAATTTCAGCATATTTAATGTTTAATTATGTAATTTATAATTTTAAAAATGCGTAATTCAATGTAAAAACGTGTTATAAGTTAATGTGCATCTTTCTCTAAAATATGGAGTCGTCGGGAAATTTCCATATAATCCATCCAATTGTGACTAAATAACCACACTTTAGCACTACCATGCCAAAAATATTGACTTGACGTAACGCTAGTTAAAAATTTAACACCTTTTCCCGACCTTTATTTGCGATTTCCCTCCTAAACATATGAACAAGAATTTATAACTACGGTAATAGTCCCAACGTCGAAATCACCTCATTCCAGTCTCAGAATGCAACGCTGGTAAACGTTTGACTAACTACACTACCTTTCTTCCTTCATATGGTTTTGACCTAACCTAACATACCTATCTAGTTACCTGCCTTTTTTAAACTGTAAGCAATTTAGCTCTTTTTCTATAAAATGTACTACTTACTTAAATGTAATCCGCTTTTTAGGCATTTTTAATCAAAGTTGTATGAAAATAAAAAGTAAACAAAATTGACAATAAGCTATAACCCCAATTTATTTGACGTATAGGTAGTTAAATTTTTTGTAGTTAATCTATGGTCAGTACTGGCAACGTCCAACTGACCTTGTGATCGCCAACAATACACGGTCGTAGTTAAGGAGAGACAACTACCCCGAACCAACGTTGGTTGTAGTCGGGTAGCCTAACTATGATAGTGAGAAGTTACCGACGTCGGACCAACGTTGAACTACAACAACTACACATATTATAACGTACCTACTACAAACGTCGGTTGTGGTGTGACATTCCCATGAAAACGACATAAATATTAACATATCTCGGATACCCGGACATGCTAAAATTATCGGTAATGAACAAACAGGCACATTAGCTAAAGTTGGCAGCAGCTTAAATGACCCAATGAAAATAAAAATTGATAAAGCACGACCTAATGCCCATCCTTAAACTGAATATCTATGTGTTTATTATACTGTGTAGTATAACAACCTCCAACGATACAATAAATTTAGTGTTAGTCGCATATCAGTAACCACATTTAGGCAAGAAATCATAAAATAGCTTTATTAAAGGACCAAATAAAATAAATTATATTAAGTGATAATTAAATTGCACTAGGAAAACACGAACTTGCTACAAACTTATCACAACACGCACAACATGATTTTACATATACAGCGTGTCACAAGATAGGTGTCAAATATTTTTCGAACTTTGGAATGGAGTTTGGGAGCTATAGATAAAATTAATTTGAATTCATTCACCTAGATTTTTCGAGCTTATTACCTATACAGTAATGAAACAATAGGTACTGATAATAAGTATTTTTTTGAGAAAGAAATACTGTTTTAAGAGCAATTAGTTTCCATGATGAGCGGTCATTATCACAATTATCTAGAACAACAGATGTTTTTAGATTTTTCCGCAAACACAAATTTCGTCCATACAATATGAAATTAGTACAGGAATTGCATGAGGATGATCCTGAACCTCGGCGCCGCATCGAGTTTTGTGAAGTAATGTGTCGAAGTTTAACTCAAAGCCACTGCAAATCTTCTGTACAGCATTTGCTTCTCCGACAAATAGACATTTACTCTCAGTGGATTAGTCAATAGAAACAATGCAGTGGCCATCTCGGTCACCAGATTTTACTCCTTTAGACTTTTTGTGGGGATATTTGAAGACGAAACTCTGTGTATGTTGAAGAATGTCAACACTTAACACCGCGAGTTTTTAGTAATGTTATACCTGCGCTTGAAACACAACTGTATGTAAAGATGAACTGAATCTGCGTTATACATGCTGTTTCATAAGCAGAATTTTAATTTTAATAAATAGCCTTCACATTATGAAGATTATTTACAGCTATTGTGAGTTTACGAAATTTTACATAGATTGGTCCGGCCCACTTAGATGAAATTATCAAGGCACCCGCACGAATGATCTGTAGAAATGGGCTATGGAACAAAAAACAATATTTGTTAATCACCAATTATTTTAATCCAATTCTAAAATAACGACTAAAAAAAATATTCGTGGAATATATTTTAAAAAATGGGTTAATAAACAGAACGAAGTGGCAAACAAATTTATAATAATTATAGATATAAACCCTACATACTTTTCGCCATTTCGTTCATTTACAAATACATTTTGAAAAACATCCAAAATCCTTGCGAAGGGGCAGTTAATGACAATTAAATAATTATACGGTGATTTACCTAATGCAAATGAGGGCTGAAAATAACGTACAAGGAGCTTATCGAAGGCGAATCCCAAAACCAGTTTCAAGCTCAGGAGTGAAAGTCTAAACATTTAAAGATTGTCTGGATACAATTACATAAAAATATCGAGGGAGTACTAAAGATGTAAGAACTAAGTTCAAAGATGCTTGCAACACATTTATCTGAATCCATACCTCCTTCTTGTTCTACTTCCTGTGGAAGGAGACTCTCCTAGTAGCAACAAATCTGTTCTAGCCTTGCGGGATGTAATACTATATGACTTGTTTGCTGTCCATCATACTTCGATATATAAGTGTATACTTTACGCCTCTTATTTAATTTCTTCATTACGATATATAAGTAGAGTATATATTAGTATCAAATCGCCTCAGTTTTTAAAATATGATATATATTAGCTGTAATTCGATCTGCTTCCGTATATACAGTAAATTGTAGGGGTAGCTCTGGGATTCGTGAGAAAAATGTGTTCCCTTTTGACGTGTTTTTTGCAAAAATCAATATCCAGATTTACTTAAGGTGAATAGTTTCATCGAGATGCACTATAAAAATGTGATTTATACTGGGCATGATTAATATACACATACCAATTTACCTCTGCGGTTACAGAGTTCAGATTCTACTCATTTGTAGAATATAAAATGGAAGATGCACGAGGATCTCAGATGTCCTTGTAAACAAAAGTAGCTGGAGGGTTAGCTGTCATAATAACGTAATAAAATTTGCAGGATTCATGACTTCTCCAAGTACTTAAGTATTCATGTGAATAGCTGTAAGAGCTTTCGTCGGCACTAGTATATGACAATGGAACACCAAAAATATAAACAATGTGATTTTCATTCCATTGTATTGAAAAATATTGGAACCATATGAGGGAGCTTTGCGCGAGGGGCTTAAATTTATTCTTTAAGAACGAGATCAAAATGCAGGAAGTAATTTGTCGCAATATCCGATTTTTATAACTCCAATTTTTCAGACGTTCGTTCTTAGACAACCTGCATAAGTTGTAAGCCAGCGAAAAAATTTAAAAGAATGAAATAAAATGTTGACAACTTTCCAGAAAATATGCGTATAAATATCATTAAATCATTGAGATTTGATAGAGCCTACCACTGAACTTTGGAAAGTGATAGAAAGCATGCAGGATTTATTTATATTTATTTTGTGGTTGTCATTAGGCAGGAGCGCAACTTCGAGGATTAAAGAACTGTTACTAGTATTGAGGGAAATTGTTTGAAGCGTACGAAATTTCAGTATAATATAGTCACGTATTTAATTACATTTTAGGAGATTCAAATGGATTGAAGTGACCTAAACACAGCATAGACACAAGTTAATTGAAACTTGCTCCTCTGCTTTACATTTTATGTAGCTTCAGTACAAAATAGAGAATTACCTACAATTTTTTTAGTAACGCTACGAGTGCTAAAGTAGTAATAGAGAGAATCATGTTTTAGACATAAACTGTGACAGTAGAACACTCACTAGGCTAGAAATTGTAATGATAATTTTCACAAACCTCATTACATCTTTTTCCTGATTATAAATTAAATATCGGAACGTAACCTTATAAACTAAGCCACTGCGCTGACGCGTCCGGAAAAGGTTGTGACGGCAAAACGAATACGATAGAGGAGAGAGAGAGAGAGAGAGACTTCGCGTTCGGTTTTTACGTGTGTTAGACGTAGGTAGAGTTATTTCCTTATCTTTGTAATTAATGATTATTATTATCTTTGTTTAAATTACATTACTTAGATTATATCCCAGTAGATACTATAAATATTTAATTTAAGTTAAAATATTCAACTTCTACTGGGAGATGATTATTGATTTTTATCGAACCACAAGAATCCAGCATTCATAGTCACGCCGGCCTAGTCGCTATATATACATATAACATGTCAGATTTGTTATATTTAATAAACTCGTGGTGTGTGCACATATATGGTTGTATTTATGTCGTATATTTTCCTTAACTTTTTCCTGGCATTCATAGTGCCACACAATAGTTCGCCTGTACGTCAAACTCACTGTAGAATTCACTTCCTGTTATTTTTTCATTTGCTTTTCCACGGGGAAAACGTTCCTACATTATTATATCTTATTCGTTGGGAAATGCGGACGATATTTCCAAATCGTTTGCCTAATTTTATATTATTGTCTATTGCCTGGCTTGGTTATATATTTGTAATCAGTAGAATTTATTTAAATTCGTTGGGGTAGCTTCCCTGCATTTGAGATTATAATTAATAGAGTTCCGGTGTTTTAATAGATATAATATTCTATTTATTTTCCGATGTTTAAACACGTTTAATTACCTACTATCGTACTCTCATAATGTACTTAAACTTGTCTTAATTTCGTATCTTTAGTCCAGTTATAATTTTCATTGTACTGGAATTCCTTATTAAGGAAATTCTTTATCGAAAATTTAATTATATATAACTCAAAATTTCAAATTTCTTTTTTTTCTTCATTCTTGTTTTTTCTAAAAAAAACAGAATCGGATACATTTCAAGTATCATTTTCTCTAATTTTGCAAATAACTTCTTGGGGAATCTATTTACATTTCTTTACAAATAAGATAAGTTCTTATTTTTAATTCATGCACTGAAAAAGTTTAGTGGGAACTTATTTCAGTATTTTCCCAAAATATTTGCTTTGTTGTCCGGTTGGCAACACGAACTTTACATATCTTTTCTTTCTTTTGTTGTAAAAGATATTTGACTGGTAATATTTATGTTTCTATGCACGAGACCACGGAGAGCGTTCAACTTAGGAAGACGAAGATTTCCTTTATATAAGACCTGACAGCAATACACCTTCTATCCGCAATAATCACCTTAACTGATGGAATAGATGTCATCAATATATACCTATATTTGGAGAATATTCCAGCACAGCCATTAGCTAATGTGCCACCATCTTGTCCGGAAATCCATCACTCGAAATATTATACTTACCATCTCAACTACCAGCATAGGAAAGGTATATGTTTGTCTGTCTGTTGTTAAATTGTCTTCGAACTCACCAGGTCTTAGCCAGTAAATTTACCAGTTCATTATGTTCTGTAAATCTTACCGAACTAATAGTAAATATTTCGTGCTTTTCATCATTTTTTCATTTATTAACTTTTTAAGCACATTTCCTCTGATCATAATTTTTCACTAAAGTTAAATTTCATTTACTCACCTAATTAAAATAGTAATAATTTTGTTATTTTTAAATTTTGCTTTTGTCAAACTTCATTGTCCTAATATATTGTTAGTTTTTAGATGTCCTAGTTCTATTTCTCTATTTGTGAGATTGAAATTTCAGAGTTTAAACCACCAATCAAATTATTAAAATCTTGATTTGTTGAATTTAGCAGTTTAAATTCGCAGCTAATATTTATATTAGTTGTGTGGCGCCCAGCATTATCTTATCTTGTATTATCTCATTGTATATCGTTATTGTTGTGTTAACTGTTAGAATTAATCATATTATAAGATTTCAATTTGTTTGTCAAATTGCTCACTGAAAGTGTCCTGTTAGCAAATAGAAAGTCATAGACAAATTTGTATCTACTGTTAACTATTAAAATCTATACTTACTCACACCCACCGTATAAACTGAGCAGTCACAGGCATAGGTAAAAATTAATAATTCTAATCATAGTTACATCCATATGTGAAGGTTAGGTTACCACATTATAAAATTTAACTTTGAAGGAATCTTTTGCAAATAATAGAATTGCACTAGATATTAATAGAGTGTTTGTCAAGTGTGTGACTTGCCATCTTTCGCTGGTATCCACAAACTAATAATAACAGGTTTTAGCCGTTAAACTCGTCAATACCTTGTGATAAATTACCCATTCAGCGATAGGTTTCACCACGCTCTAAATTACTATTCAATTTCCACTTTTCGCCAATAGATGGCTCCCGCTAGGAAAAACATACCAATTTATTAAAGATGGTATTATTGTGTATACATATCTTAGGAAATCTAAAATATAAACTATTACAATAATTTGCGTAGGGGCGAGCATAGATACGTCTTTACTATGCACATACTTCTATATGCGATATAAAGCAACGTTACGCGCGGTTGGATGCGTGACCGTGCTAACGAAGACCGGCTTCCAGCGGCTTGTATATCAGTGTATACGCGGAAGCTATACAACCTTAGACGAGAGTTGTATAGGGGATATACCATCCTTCGAAGGGGATGTAAAGCCGTTGGTCCCTTGTCTATTAAATATTAGGCAAGTAAAAGATCCCTACTCGTCTTAAGAATTCCTGGTTGGGGGTAGCTCGTCTACAGGCGTCGGTGTTAGGTCTCAGTAGCGGAAATAGGCCGACGTTTAATAAATGTATAAAAAAAAATTAGCGTATAAAAATAGTTTACAAAATGATAGTGTAAAGATAGTTAATGATAAATCCATAAAAATCGATTTAGTTTTTAACATTTCATAAGTTAGTATTCTGACAGTCGAATTGTCGAACTGTCAGTTTAAGTTATTCCCATTTTTGTGAGTTAACATTGGTTATAAAAGTAATTCAAAACCGTCAAACTTCCTTTTTAAAATCAAGAAATTGAGCCGAAAACTTTGCTAGGGACTAATTTAGTTAGAACGTACATGGTTGCTAGTCGGTTCGATACCGAATCAAAAACTAAATTTAACTTAATTTTCAATTAATATTTTGGTTTGTTTAATTGAAATTTCGATTTATTCGGATTAATAAGCAGGTTATTGTTCAGAAAAGTATTCTGGACGATTTTGGTAAGGCTAGATTTTGAGTTAGAACTTGCCAACTGTTCTATTTTTTTGGATTATTTGGATTTTAGACCATTCGCTATTCTTTGATACACTATTTTTGGTATACAAATTTCCTCCAAATTACACTTTACGATTGAGGAAAACGCTATGTAATCATTGCGATGAGATCAACAACCTTCAAGTCTGGAGCGAGTGGAGACTCTCCAAATTTTGTGTAAAAATCCTAGACTTTGCTATATTCTCGATATTTATTTTATTGTAAAATTTTTACTTTTAAATTTTTCTTTGTATTGTACATTGTATACTTATTGTTATAATAAGTTGTATTCTTTTTACTTGTTCTTCTTTTTTTATTGTTGTTTCTCACTACAAAGAATTCGTAAGATCTGGGACCTCGTTTGCTTGTCCTGACATTAGGTCGTAATAAGTGGTAAATTCTAACACGTTGCAAAATTAAAATCTAATGTCCTAAATAGCTAAAATTCAAATTTATTGGAAATTGTCGTGTGCAAAGAGCACTATTTGAGTCATTATCTCCTGTTAGATTTCCAATTTTAAAGGTTCATATCTCCGTGCTTTCAAAATTACTCCATTTTTACCGCAAATGATTAATTAGACAGAAATGCGCACGCAATAATAAGAAACGGTTATGAAATCAGCTTCAAATGAGAACACAAAGAACCAAAACACAAATTTGAATGGCAGGAGAAACTCACCAAGTACAAATTATGATTTAGAGAGCACATCTGAAACACAGACTGAAGGTATATAAAAAAATAAATATAAGGATCAGAAGCAAGTAGTTGAATCGGCTTCTGTGGACGAAGGAGAAACCAAAAATAAGGAAAAAGGCATATTCTAACATTTTTTGCTTCATTTTTTAATATTAACTTTAACGTTGAAAATAATGTAGTGACAGTAAATATCGATCGCATTTAGATCTACAGATGCAGTGTTCAAGGAAAATAATTTGAGACATTCAGTTCCATAAAGGAATAATCATTTGTAAATAACAGTAAGACAAAATAAGAGACATTCAGTTGCTTTTTACTGAAGTTAATGTTAGCAAGCAATTCCCAATTCTCAATTGGCTACTGGAGAATGTTTTCAATTGTATTGTTCCATTTTATCAGTTACTTATTGCAGAGAAATTTATTTTATTGCATTGTTTAAGTTCATTATAGATTTCTCTAAATGGAACTTGCTAAATACAAATTAATTGTGACAATTTAAAACAGGAAGAAATACTGCTATTCTCTACAAACTCCAACCTGGAGAAGTTCCAGTCGCTCTTGTTGTCACCAATGCGAGGGAGCTTTTAGTTTTAGATCAACATTCGACGCTTGAAGTATTAGCCCAAAAAAGAGATATTTGTTACAAGGCTACAAATTACAATAATTAACCACAATTACTCGACAGATATGTTATTAAATACTTTTATATTATTATTTTAAACATAAAAATTAAGATTCTGAACTAATGCCTATGTAAAAAAATAGATGCATCTATTGTTCATATAACTAATGTTGGGGGTAGTTCGCTAGGGGTTGAAAAAGCAAGGTTAAATATGCAATCGACAAGATTTTTCTATTAAATTTTTGGTTCATGTCTTTATTTTCTCAAGTAACGGAGATGGAGATACTAAACTTCTTTCTGGGAAACCCTGTACACATACGATATATTTCGTATAAATGCGGGTTTACTAAATTCTTATACTACCCGTTGATAATCGTAGCCATATTATGAGCAATACTGTGGTAATTTTAAATCAATATTTGACAAGTTGCCAAGATTGCTTCTAATAAAGTGAGTCTCAGATTTATTTTAACATAAACATTTGCACAATAATATCGAATTAAGAAAATAATCCAACGTTAAAACTAAGTATGTAGTTATATGTTTCAGTTAGGACAATCAGAGACATTAATTGATTATATTGTTTATGATATATTCACGTAAAAGTAATTTTAAAAGGACAGTACTTGAGACAACTTTGTTCAAACTATACTTTAGTTTTAACAGAGAAAAAAAAGCTGCGATAACAAACTATGCACATACCAACAAAAATGACTATTACTGCTACATCGTATATTCTAGGTCTGCCATGGAGATAATGTAAGAACTGTGTTCAAAACTATCCCATTTACAGATTTCCATATGATTCTGGTGAGTACTATAGTATGCAGGGCAAATATTTAATCCTCTTACTTTATGGGTATATAAACACAAAATAATATTAAAGTGGAAAATTGGAATATACGTCAACGTCATTTTAAAATCGTGCTATTGTTATCAATACAGTATATCACCCTGAACATTAAAACAATATCTAATCGATTACTAACTGATAAGCTATTGAACTGTCAATCATAGGAACAATTTTGATGTTGTATTTGTCATGAAAATATTTAATTCCCGGCATACAATTAACGCCAACAATGCCGAATTTAATTAGAAAATCACTTAAAATGCAATGAAGTTGAAATCAGTTCGATTTGTTGTTAAAATATGCCAATCAGTCGACGAGCTAAGTGAGTGACAGGTGAATTGCACGTAGGGGAAAGTGAGTAAAATGTTTATATCGAAGTAATACGAAAATAAATTGCAGTTTCGTTTTCAACTAAAGCCCTAATGGCCATCGTTTTTAACTGCCTATCTCATCCCACAAAATGTTTTTCTATAACAATACGGTACAGAAGATCTTTCTTCTTTCTCTATTAAAAGATAAACTAAATGTTATCACTGAATGACTGGAAAGACACCTAGCACCAACCGTGGCATATGGCGAGATGCTATGAAATGTATCGTAAAATTAAGAGAATCAACTAATGAATGGATTATATTACATATGCCAAATTATTATGAATAAGAGTAACCTTTTACATTGAGGAAGGCCAAGAGAGACGCCTGGAGGAAACATTGCGAGAGCATCGAGTGTATCTCGGAATGTGCCAGACTCCAGAGAATTCTTTCAAAGGACAATCGGTGCGTAGTAAACTCTCTCTTAACTGAGAGAGGGAAATATACTGAAACAGGTAAAGAAACAATGGAGGAATTACTCCTCGTGCACTTTCCTGGCTCCACAATAATTGAAAAATCACCAGAGGAATGGCTAGGAACGGAACTGGAGACAACTGGTAACAGAGTCACCAGGGTGGACTGGGCAGTGTCTAAAAAGGTGATTGATCAATCGAAAATCAGATGGGCAATAAACTCGTTTGAACCGTACAAATCTCCGGGATATGACGGAATTTGGCCAATAATGCTTCAGCAAGGGTTAGACTTGCTAGCATCAAAGCTATGTATGCTCTATAGAGCCAGCCTTGCGCTGGGCTGTATACCAAAAATTTGGAAACCAGTTAAGGTGGTATTCATACCAAAGGCGGGGAGAAACTCCCATACTCACGCCAAGTCCTTAAGACCTATAAGTCTTATGTCATTCCAACTTAAGACGATGGAAAAAATGCTTGATAGACATATCAGGGATGATGTATTGGTTAGAAGCCCACTACATCAAAACCAATATGCATACAGAGCAGGCATGTCCACAGAAACGGCACTTCACCATTTAATTAGAAGGGTGGAAAAGACGTTGGAACATAAGGAGGTGGCACTGGGTGCCTTTCTCGACATAGAGGGGGCATTTGACAACACCTCCTTCACTCCATCATCAGAACTGCAAGAGAGCGTGGCGTTGAGGACACCTGCTGCAGGTGGGTTGGCTGCATGCTCAAGGGCAGGATGGTATTTACTACCATGATGGGTGAAACTTTAGGTGCCTCAGTTGCAGGGGGTTGTCCGCAGGGGGGTGTGTTATCTCCCTTGCTATGGAACCTGGTAGTTGACGACCTATTAGTGTTACTTACCAATGAGGGGTTTGAAGCTCAGGGGTATGCTGACGATATAGTCATCATATCAAGAGGAAAGTTTAACAACATAGTTAGGGACCGTTTACAAAGGGCCCTGAATATGGTTAAGAAATGGACCGATGAAGAGGGGCTGAGAATAAGTCCCTCAAAGACTAATATCGTTCCATTTACCAGAAGGAGAAACCTGGAGGGATTGGGTCCTCTGGTTCTTCAAGGTACAATACTGAGGATGTCGGGGGAGGTAAAGTATCTTGGAGTTATCATAGACTCTAAACTCACCTGGAACCAACATCTAGACAGGGTAACACATAAATCGGTGGCCATACTGGCCACATGTCGACGATTATATGGCAAAACATGGGGGCTCAAGCCTGGTATGGTGCATTGGCTCTATACCAGTGTAATAAGACCCTCCATTACATATGCTGCCTTAGTTTGGTGGCCTAAAGCCACTCAAATAACTGCAGCCAACAAGCTAAGCCGGGTACAGAGACTGGCTTGCTTGGGAATCGCGGGTGCCATGAAAAGCACCCCCACAGCAGCCATGGAGACCCTATTGGACCTCCCCCCACTCAGCGTAGTGATTCAGGGAGAGGCAAGAATGGGGGCATACAGGGTGCAAAACTCACGTGATGCGGCTCTCCACACAGGGGAGTCAGGACATATGAGGATAATCAACATTGTAGTAGATCCTCTATTGTGCATGAGGTCAGACTACATGGTCCCAAAAATCACATTTAACAAGCCCTTCAGTATCTCTATCGGAGAGAGAGGGGATTGGTCAACAGGAGCTCCTGAGTTACTACGCAAAGGCCTGGCCTGGTACACTGACGGGTCCAGGATGGAATCAGGAGCTGGAGCAGGAATACATGGAGTGAGACCGAGGGCAAGTATAAGCCTTTCTCTTGGACTTCACGCTACTGTATTTCAAACTGAAATTCTGGCTATACTTGAGTGTATACGTGAGAATGTTAAACGACGATATGTGAACCAGCAGATCTGCATTGCATCTGACAGTCAGGCGGCTCTAAAGGCATTAGCCTCTAACAAAGTGTCCTCCAGACTGGTATGGGACTGCCATAAAGAGCTCGAAGTTCTGGGTGAGCAGAACAGAGTTAAACTACTCTGGGTGCCGGGACACACCAGAATAGATGGCAACGAAAAAGCTGATGAACTTGCTAGACAAGGGGCAGCTAACAAATTCTATGGCCCAGAACCCGTGCTGGGCATTACCAAGTGCTCAGCTAGAGGGGTAATTAAAGACTGGGTCAGGAATAAACACAATGATTACTGGAGGAACATACCAGGTAACCGACATGGGAAAACACTTATTGAAGGACCATGCCCAAAACAAACTGCAGAACTGCTCCCAAAGAACAGGCTACAGTTGAGAATGTTAATAGGCCTCTTGACGGGACATTTTCCCGTTAAGAAGTACCTGCATAGAATTGGCAAGTTCGATGGCGACCTTGACTGCAGATTATGTGGCAAGGTACCAGAGACAGTAGACCATATCATATATGAATGCGAGGCACTGGCCCGCAGAAGATATAATATTTACGGGCAAACACAAACAGACCCGCAAAGCGTTAAAACTCGCCCATTCGTAGACCTGTATCACCTTGTCAGTGGCACAGGAGTATTAAAATGGGCAGTGTAAATCGGAACAGGGAGTGCACAATAAGCCCAAGAGGCTGCAGTGCCCTCGGAGTGTTACAGACGACCCTGTGGGGAGGGGTTTTAGTCAGTAAGAGTCTGACACTGACCCAACTTAGGTTGGGAGCCCATGAGGGTTTCCCCTCCTCGTCAAAAAAAAAAAAAAAAAAAAAAACCTTTTACATGTATACTATATTTATTGTATATATTAATATATACTAAAAACGTCTAGTGCTTATTTATTTTATCCGATATTGACCAGCTTTCCCCTACAAAATGTTATGTTTCTATAACTGAGAAGAGGGCTATTTAAAGGATTTCACGTGTAATGGGATGTCCCACTACATGCTAAAAGCACCTGTTCAAATCCCCAGTTGGCTTGATTATACTTTATTTTAATTGGACTGTATGATATAGCTATAATGAAATACGAGATATAAAGGACATATAGTATATAAGAAATTAATCATAATTCAGTGTTCTTATTAAATATGCATGTAAGATATTTAACCTAAATATATACCTACACCTACATGTATGTTTCTTCGATTTATTTAAGGGAGAAGTTAAACAACATATTCAAGATAAAATATAACATCGCGATGTAAAGAAAAAATTCAAAAATTTACAAAGGTAGTCTTAGTAACAATCTAAATACCTTTTAGAGTTATTTAGGTTTTATCAGTCCCAAGTAACAATTTAAATGCTGTTTAGTCGGGCTTTACTTTTATAAAGGTTTTAAAGGATATTTGCAGTTTTAAATTAGGTTTATTTTAAACCAAATGTATTTCTAGAGTACAAGAATTTATCGAAAAGCTTTGTAGTAGATCTTAAAACTTGACATAAAAATTTTTGGACTTTCTCTGGCTCTAGTTTTGTAGTTTTATTATTAATGTTAAAAAGAATTAACAAAACAGTTTGGTTATAAAAAAATATTCGAATGCAAATTTGATCAATTGAAGCAACTACAAAACTATGAAGCGTTCAAATGGTTTTAAAATTGCTTTATAAAATATACATATAGGTCTCCTGTATCCTATTTTAAAACCTTCCCCTCCTAAGAAAGCGGTCTCTTGTCAAAATGCGCAATAAAACAACGACTCGTTTATTAATCTATTATAAATCCTATTAGCTTTCAATATACATGAATGAAACTAAAATCTCTTAAGAGAATGAGGTTATGATGTACTAATTTGACAGGAATTCTGAGGTGACGTATACAGAATGTCTAAGTCAACAACAACAAGCAAGTGGAAAAAAATTAAAAACAGTGGCAATTTTAAAAGAAAAAATAAATTAAATTATTTAAAATTTCATAATGATACTCCAATCAATCATTAGCAAATAGGTTAGAAATTTAGGCGGGAAACGTTTGAATAATTATAAAACCCCTTTAATATTAAGCAGCCTTATAAATGTTCTGACTTCAAATAGTTTAGTTTTAACCAAGATTATAAGACTTTATTCAAGTACAAATTAATCTATACATGCGAACATTTAATTTTAACTAGGATTACACGAATTTATTCAAGTTCAATTTAATTTATTTAGGCCAGGAAGAACTTGTAGGTAACTAAATTGTGTCTATTTAAAACGTATGCAAGTGCTTAATGATTTATTTATTATTTTTATAAGAGTTGAACATTGGAAACCAGTATTTTTATAAAATTTAAGAATTTTCATAAAATTAAAAAATTACTGAGTGGTTTTGAAAATTTACAGCTAGTTTCATACATTTCAACAGTAAACTGTTTGTCGTTTGAAACTTTTGGGAGTACCAGCATAATTTAGAGGCTTTCTTCAAACGTATTTATTTATTTATTTATTTATTTGGTAATGCACTCAATAGGCAAGCCCTATTACAGAGTGACAATATGGTACATTTTATATTTATATTAACTAACTAATTAAACTAACTTAATACTAGCTTAATATTAACATAATATTAAAAAGCAATAGTTTATAACAATGAATTTAACATGGTTTTTAGTTTTTTTATACTGATGTCAAATATATCACAGTTGGTTTGGATCGTATTATAGTTACTACATATTCTGTGGAGATGGGATTTGATTTGATAATTTGTACCTGCCAGCTCTAAGTGGAAAGTTCTATAAGTTCTAGTAGGATAGTGGGGGACACTATATACATAAAAATTCTAAAACTATTAGCTAATCATATCTGTAAACTTGTTGCGTATATTATTAATCTTATCTTTAAAAATACGGACATACCTGAAGCTTCCAAAGAAAGTATAGTAGTCCCAATATATTAGAACTGCAATAAAAACCACACGACAAATCACCGACCAATATCATTGATAAACAATACAGCAAAAATATTTGAAAAATGTTTAAATCACAGTATTCGCTCATCTTTATAAAACAATAAAGTTATATCAAAAAGGTAGTATGGGTTCCAAAAAAAATTAAGCACAGAAAATCTTCTCCAATTACTAACAGACACCATCATAACAAATTTTGAGAAGAGTGAAAAGTTATAGCCATTTTTTTAGACTTACAAAAAGAATTTAACACTGTGTCACATAGCCAGCTACTGGACAAACTGAACAATCAGGGGATGAATCAGGGGAAATGTTTGCAATTTACCGAAACAATACTTGTCAAATAGACGGGCAAAAATTGCTTTAGAGAAGCAATACAAAATTAAAGATAATTTAACTCCAGAAGAAAAGTTATCGATAAATTCTTTAAAACGCGATGAAAGTATAAAAATATTGCCAGCAGACAAAGGTAATGCCACAGTCATTATAGATAAAGATATATATAACACAAAAATCATGACTCTTGTAAATGAGGGACCCTACTCAAAATTAAACAAAGATCCAACAAAATCAATAGAGAGCAAAATTTACAGAACTTTGTTTAAATACAAACATGAATTTAATGATTTTGAACGAAGGAAACTTACACCACATCATAGTAAGCCCCCTCATTTTTATGGCTTACCAAAGACACATAAACAAAATATTCCTTTAAGACCAATTGTTAGTTCTATTAATTCACCATGTCATAATTTGGCAAAATTTTTACTTAAAATTATTGATCCATTATCTGGAAATTACGATTCATATATTAAAAATAGTAAACATTTCATAGGAAAAATTTATGAAACCGATATTCATGAATCACACCTGATGGTTAGGTTTGATGTAGTTAGCCTCTTTACCAATGTTCCGGTAGATGAAACATTAAAAATAGTTAAAGACAGGTTGCTAAATGATAATAATTTGGAAACTAGAACTAAATTAAGTGTAAATAGCATAATGGAACTCTTAACACTGTGTATAAAAACAACCTATTTTCAATTGGACAATGAGTTCTATCAGCAGGATTTTGGTATGGCTATGGGGTCTGCATTATCACCAATTTTAAGCAACATATTTATGGAGAACTTTGAGAACACACATGTTCAAAATTGTATAAACAAACCGGTTGTCTGGTGGAGATATATTGACGACATCTTTGCAATTTGGCCTCATGGTGTTGATTTACTAGATAGTTTTTTAGAAAATATAAATAGTAAGGAACCGTCTATTAAATTCACATTAGAAGTAGAAAGTAGGAATGAACTACCGTTTTTAGATGTTTTAATGAGAAGGATAAATAATACAATTGAAACAAGCGTTTATAGAAAACCAACACATACTAATAGATATCTAAATTTTAACTCAAATCAGTCAATAAATGTTAAAAGGGGTGTTGTAAAATGTTTATACGATAGGGCCAAAATAATTTCATCTAATAATGAAATATTAAATAACGAGAAAAAATTTATCAAAGAGGTTCTAGTACAAAATCAATATCCTGAAGCCTTTGTTGATAGAATTTTCATAAATGTTGAAAATAGGGACAATCAGGTACGACAAAAACCTGAACGTCATTATACAGCAATAATTCCTTATGTATACGGACTATCGGAAAAGCTACGCCGTATAGGTGACAAATTTGATGTTAGGACGATATTTCAAACGGGGAACACTTTAAGATCTATTTTAACAAAAACAAAACCGATAAACAGGGAGCAGAATTCAAAAAACTGTATTTACAATATCCCGTGCGAATGTGATAAATGTTATGTGGGTGAGTCATCCAGACCTTTCAGTGTGAGGTTGGATGAGCACAAGAACTACATTAGAAAGAATGAAATTCAGAAATCAAAGATTTGTGAACATGCTTGGGAAAACGGACATAGAATAAACTGGGACTCGGCAAAAATTTTAACAAAAGAAACAGATACCAAAAAAAGAAAAATTAAAGAATCAGCAATAATCTTATTAAATGAAGATAAGTGCGTATCGAATTGTTCTGTAGATATTTGTACAACCTGGCTACCAATGTTAAAAGAAGAACTTAACAAACTCAACATTATCTAAAAAATATCATCAGTTCTATGTTCTGTGTAAGTAGTAAGTATCTATGGAAATAACATAAACAGAATCTTAAAGCTGTGTATTTGACATACACAGCAAAATAAGAGTTCTTCAAAAAATAGCTTTGAAAACGGAAAGAGATTACTTTCCGAAACGTCAGCAAAATACATTATTTTTGTGTTCATTCCGATTTATATTATTTGCAAAACATAACCTCTGACTTTTCCTTTGGCGTAAACGTCACGGGCGCAGAGGCTCTTTTTTCCAATAATTCTATTATTTTGTAGATTCGGTGATTTGTTTTGAAGAGGATAATAGTACATGTGGTAGAAAACCCAAATAATAGGAAAGAATAGACCTCAGAAGTAAAACAGGAAAATAATAAAATCCGGAGTGCCCCAAAGCACTGTCCTAGGGCCAACTTTATTTCTGCTATTTATAAATGATTATTCTACAAAAACTTTGGATGCAAAATCATATCGTATGCAGACGACACCGTACTAATTTGCTCGGGAGAAAACTAGAGTTCAGCAAGAGAAAAGACAGCTACTGCAATAAGTAAAGTTAAACATGGCTGGATACAAATGTATTAAAACTGAATATAGCAGAAACTAAATTTATTAACTTTTCACCAACAAAAGCAGGAATGCCCCAAACAATGGAACCTATACATATAGGCGGTGATACAAATGATTACATTCATAATACCACTACTATTAAATATCTTGGCGTTATTTTTGACAGTCACCTAAAATGGGAAAACCATATTAAATATTTAAATGGAAAGTTAAGGAAATTAATATACAAGTTCTACAACCTGAAAAGTATCCTAAACAGGAAAACTCTCTTACTGACATATAATGGCCTTGCGAAATACATAATTAGGTATGGCAATAGTATTTGGGGTTCTGCGTATCAATCCTGCAGCCTTTTCGAGTAACACAAAATTATATATTAAGGACAATTTTCGACATGAAAAGTAGAAGATAGCTGCAGAAATATATTTGTAGAAAATTAATTACTAAATGTGCAATACTTTATACTCGCAACAAGAAACATACGTTCGGTTCTACCCTAAGTCACCAATACGAAACAAGAAATAAAACTAAAAACGTATACCAGACTAAAAATATAACAAAACAGTATGTCAAAAACAAATCAAATACAGTTGAAAAGCGAAAATTCTTTTAAAATGCAACAACATAGATATTGTTATATGTAACGATAAATATGAACAATAATGATGCTAGGCACAACACGAAGTCTCCTCAGGTGTCATAACTCATACATTTGGCATATATAGTTATCATAAAATAAGTATCAATTATATATAATTTTCAATAATGTAAAATTGCAAACAAATGTTGCAGTAATAAATAAAATAATGAATATTCTGAAATAAAACAGCTTTAACGATCATTATTCAAGACAAATTTAGCTTTTCATGACACCATGAACGTTTCAATAAAAACTTTCGTATAAGACCAAATACTCTTATTATAGGTTTTATCAAGCTATTTATGCTTTCACAGAGATAACTTGGTAAGTTCTTCATGAGTAGGATAAGTTGAAGATTTCAGGTCTAACCTTCATAATAGCAATCAGTAGTGAGGCTAACGTTTTCCAAACGCAACAAAATGTTAAAAAGAGGTATGTTGAATTTTTAGATTATATTATGCGGACACAATAAGTCTTATAGGTTTTAAAGATGTTGTGTTACGCGCCCAAACTTTTAACTGGTTTAACCTACAAGTTTTAAGATATATAGTTAAATTCTGCGCTTACTTCTCTACTGCTAGGAGCCTCATCACTAAATGACCTTACTATTTCGATTTTTCACTTAAATTCAGACGAATTCAACTTTACACAATAGAACTCAATCATTTGTCAGATTGACATTTAATTTATTAGTTGTTACATAACCAAAATTGTAAACATGTGTGGATTAGAAAAGAACTAAAAATGCGAATCTCGTAATGAAATTTGGTACTGTGGCTCAAAATTTAGATTCTGAACAACTGATTCTAATAACCCTTTTCGATATCTTCAACACGAAGCAAAATATCGGGAACGGCAGTTGCCTCATTTTTTAATTAAAAAGTCGATTTTAGTAGAAATTTATGTCTTATATAGGACTGTAATTGTGCTAAAGCTCAAATCCGGATTTCAAAAAATGACGAAAATATCCAAGTGTCTTAATTTTAAATGAGACATACTGTATAATACGGCCGATGTGAAACAAATGATCAGTATAGCATAAAATCAGTATTTTTATCCTAGCTTACTTACTGTAGACTAAAAGTTTCACGAAGTTCCCATTTAAAAAAAAGTTTTTGCTTAACGAAATCCTTTACTTTTTACAACTTGAGTTTAAAATGTTTCTTTCTGAACTAAACTATTTTGTAAACCACCAAAATGTCATTAGGCTTGAATATAGAAAAAATTTATTTAGTCCTGGTATTATTTTGACTCCTTAACAGAATACTTGCCCTGAAGTTCTGGGACACCGTGTATAATTTTTAACAGGTAATTTTAAAAAATAATCTCGCCACATACATTGGTACGTCCTTACTAAAGTTTATCTTTCTATAAAAATGTTCTCGCGAAAAATGTATTCTCAGAGATATTTCACCAGAGATTATAGAAAAATTTTAAGAGAAATATGTATTTTGGTATTTAATCTACACAGCAATCGGGAACCTTCCGAAGTGTTTAATTAAAGGCAAATCAGAAGATAGGGAGAGTATTTATCGATTAAGTAAAGGGTATATTTAAAGTTTTGTGTATTTAGGATCTTTACATTATAAACTTAAACAAAAATATTATAAAATCTTTTTATGATAAGTTGTAACTTTGAATCCCATTAATATCCTAAAGAAAAACAGGAAAATTATTAATATTTTAATTTGAATTTGATATGTCAATATTAATAATTTACCGTCGGGTTACATCGGAATTATCATTTCATGTGTACGATGTTAGACTCTGAAAATATTAAAAGACGGTAAATTTGATTCATGCTACTTCAAAATGAACGATATAACATTTCCTTAAGTAGATTTTTTCTTAGACAGTCTTTGACAAATACAACATATTTTTCTAGCAACGGTTAGTTTACTAGCCAAGGCGTTAAAAATGGCGTATACGTCTCTAATAGATTATTTCGGCTGTTCAAACCAACTCCATTCTTTTGTATACCTTTAATTTCATTAGCACTTCTAGAAGACAACCTAGTAATTAATAAAAAAAACATATACAAGTAAGTGACAAGATATTCAATAATACCAAAGTAGTCATAAAACATTATTTCAGCGTAATTCACACTTCCACACAGGTTCTTATTTATTACCGAAGTGTTGTATTTAAGACAGGATTAATTATTAACCTATACCCGTTTTTATAAAAACGCTCAAATGTTTTACGCTAGTATTAATCGATGTTAGAAATTGCTTCAGACTAGGGTGTGAAATTCCAGTTATGTTTACCACTTTTAATATTTAAAAAAAATGATGAAAATATGCTAAACTATCAGAAACGAATATTTACTGGCAATGACAATTAACAAAATTTTTCTTTAGCTTAAAGTAACTACTTCTCAACTTTGTATCCGTTTTGAAATGCTCTTGGTAAGGGTCTAAGAAACCGCAATATACAGTATGGAACAGCCAAATGAAATCAATCAGTATCTCAATTATTGTGTATACTTATAACAAATCCCGAGACACGTAGATTTTGGATTCTGAAATGATATCCTGGAACGTGAAAATTTCATCTCTAAATTCAACCCCCTTCCAGTGCCAGTTGCAACCCCTAAATTTTCAAATGGGAAGTAGGAATTTGTGATACCTCATTTAAACATTTTTTTCATTCTCTATTCGAAAATGCTGTGGCTTTAATATTTATTGCAAAAATTAATGGTCTGCTTGACGAAATTCGCTTCAACAAACGAAAAACATAAAAACTTACAGCGATTTGTTCTTGCAGGCTAGCAAAAATAATTACAATGTTCTTTTTCAACATTATCATATAAATAAAAGACATAAAAACATCAAAATTAATCATATCTGGCATTGCCAGTTTTATTGAAGACGCCGTAGTTGCTCGATTATTTCAAGAAAAATTTCCTAATTTGCCGCCTAGATTCCAAGGTATAATAAGCAAAATTGAGCAGCAATTTCGCGAAAATGGACATGTACGGCAGTTAAAAAAGAAGCTTCCAATACAATGAGTAACGATGCCAAATTAGATATACTGCTTCCGTTTGAAGAAAATCCAAATAATTCAAGTCGACTAGCAGCTTTAACATTGTATGTTTCCCATTCCTCAATTATTTATTTATTTATCTGTTACATTTCCAACAGGTTAAACAACCCAATTACAGGAAATATATAATATAATTATCAAAATAAGTTAGAGTATATTGTTATGAGCATGATTATGCCACTGGAACCACAGAAAGTTCGAGAACGGCTCCAGAAAAGTCGCGAATGTTATACCGGAACATTCTCGAACATTCTACTAAATTCGACGTGGGTATATATAGGGACTGGATCGGCGCACTCAAACAGTTTTTAGATAGGCAAGCAAGTGATAAGATGAAATAAGAAACAGTAGCAAGTTCTAAATTAATTATGGTAGTGAATTTTATAGTAGATTAAAACTATAATTAGTGTGTTTTAGTATAAGGAATAATTATTTTAATTAAGTGATTAATAAATCAGTGGTTTGTGAAGATTCTTGTTGTAATAATTGAACCTACATACAGGGTGTTTACTGGAGATTTTAAACAACAATATTCTATCTAGTAAACAAGACAATAATATAGAAGCAATTACTAGAATACTAAGTGTATAAATTATAGATCTAAAACAAGGAAAGAGCTGATTACATGCAAACAATATAATATGAAGGGCAACAAAAACACAATGACGTATGTACTAACAAATTAAACCAAATTAACACAACTAATAATATGCCTAATATCGTCCACATAAATATCACAAAGTGACGTGATGTTATTTACGTTAATGCACATAACATGTATTGGTAATTTACAAAGCATATTCGTATAAAAGATCATGTTAGTTCGGAACACCGTTCTTGGAATATAGAAATTAAGTTTACTAAGCAACGTTGGCGAATCAATGTTATTGTGAATTAGGTTGAATGTAAATTGTATGGATATTAATATACGCCTTGCTTCTAGAGATAAAATGCCATATCTATTTAACAGTATAGAATTGCCAATTCAAGTATTGGGTACTCCCCTCCCCATCTTCTTTATAGGCTAGATATTTCATAAATCTCCTTTGCCCCAATACTATTTATGTGATTCTGATATAGAGGATAGTAAATCAAAGATCCATATTCCAATTTGCTTCTGACAAATGCAAAATGTAGTATTTTGAGATTATGAATATTATTAAAACATTTACAATTTCTGATAAGAAAACCGAGCATTTTAAAAGCACTCGATACTACCTGATGTATATGAGACTTGAACTTAATTTGCAATCGTATAAAATGCCCAAATCCTTTACTACATAGCATCGAGTCAATTCAATTGAATTAATGTTATACGGAAACACCATTGTATCTTTTTTTCTAGAGCATGACGTCACGACAATTAACATGTATACACATATTTAAACATAAATGATTTCTAAAACACCAATCATTAACAGCGGTGATATCATTTTGCAAAGCTATATAATCTATTGTAGATGAAACATTAGTCGGGTCATTAATGGATATAAGAAAAAGCAGCGGTTCTAGATTAGAACCTTGGGGTACTCCAGATGTTATTTCGTACTAATGTGATCTGAACGCCTCATAATCAACAAATTGCTTTCGATTAAATAAATACGAATGAAATAATTGAAGTAGTCAGAATGAAAATCCTGTTTTCCAATTTTTTAGTAACAAAAATAAATCTATCTGATCAAAAGCATTACTTATATCCATATAAACTGCATCAACTTGCCCTTGCATATCTAATACTTCAGAGATATTTTGAGTGAAGTTACAAAGATTGGTTACAGTTGATCTTTTGTGCATAAATCCATGTTGATTAAGGGATATAAGGTGCCTTACATTTAGTAAAATACTAAGATCACTTTTCTTTAAACTGGGCAGATTCTGGCTATTTTTAATAGCTCTGGAAAATTTGATGTTTTGAGAATTAAATTGAAAATAAATAGCAATGGTTGTATTTACATTAGCACAATCTTTAACAACAAAACTAGGTATGTCATCGATTCCAGATGTTAATTTACTTTTTAATTTTTTTATGGCCTTGCGAATGTCATCCTCAGTTATTTGGTAAATATACTAAGACAGTGGTTCTGTCGATTTAAAATGTAGTTGGCATATGTTGGATCAGAAACAGAATAAACACTACAAAAATAATTAGTAAAAGCATTAACTATATTCTATGAACCTTCGTATGTATATAACATCACCATTTTTGACCATGCCTGGTATTCTAGTGCGGCCTCAGATATTATGCATATAACCCCAAATTTAATTTGCGATGAATTTCTGAAATGTGTTATCAACTTGTATCTTGGCCTTTTAAATTCATTATAAAAATGGGGAGTTCTATATGCTTTTTGTAATTTCCGAATGCAATTTCTTTTAGACGTATATTGTTAATAATTCCCTTATTATACCAATTAGTTATTTTCTATTACGATTCACACGCAGTGGAAGAGTGGAATTAAAAACATCATTTAAATTATTATATAATATATCACAGGCAGAATTAACATCCTCACAGTTGTATAGCGCAGTCCAATCAATATTCAGCAATGATTCATACATTATGGGACAGTTAACTTTTCTGAAATTGTAACATATTGGGATTTCTTTGTTAGTTTCAAAGTTAGGTAAATTTGCTATAGTACATGCATGGTTTACAATAAGAGAAAGATGATGGTTATCCTCTATGACAAGAGTCATTTCATTCCTACATACTTCACAAGAAATATTTCAAAATATTAAATCTACTATATGTATTTTTAATATAGTTATATTGAAGTAGTAGTAATTAATATATTATAGTATAGTAGCAATTATTCACGTATTAAAAGAAAATAAAATGCATCCCTATAAACTCACTCCAACTCAGGAGCTTAGTGAAGACATTTTTCATTGAAGGCAATTTGAATGGAGATAATTATTTAGCTCTGCTCCAAAATAATATCGTGCCTATCCTGCTCAGGCAAACCCACAAGTTCCACTGAATGTAATATGATTCCAGCAAGCCACTACTACATTACCGAATCGATGTCCGGAAATACCACGACTTAATCGTTAGAATGGCCAGCACGTTCTCCTGATTTTACACCCTTAGATTTATTTCAATGGGGATATGTAAAAAGTATGGCATGGTATAGAAAACTAAGCCACATGATATAGCTGACTTAAGAAGAAGAATAACGGATGTGGTTAGGTCGGTCACGCTTCGGATGTTGGAAAACGTTAGAAGACACTTTCATTTACTATTAGGATGCTGCCAAGACGTTCAAGGACCTTAGTTTGAGCATTTCCTACATTGAAATTAAGTTATATTTAGTTTGCTGTTGTGAATTACGCCAAGCATATGAATTAATTTTTTTACCGTGAATTTTTGCAATAAATATTAAATCTATAGCATTTTTTAATAGAGAATGAAGATAACTTTCAAATGAGGCATCACCAGCCTCTACTTCCCATTTAAAAATTAAAGGGTTGCAACTGCCGCTCGAAGGGCGCTGAATTTAAGGGTGAAATGTGTACGTTGCAGGATGTCATTTCAGAATCCAAAATCGACATGTCTCGGAATTTTTTTATAAAGTTCACAATAATTGATATACTAAATTTATTCCATTTGGCTGTTCCACCCTGTATGTATTACTTGGAAACATCAAAAAGTAGTGCTTACTTAAAATGATAAATAATTAGTCAAAAATATTCCAATATGTAAAAATTTGACGCCTATAATAGTGGAGAATATTGCGTGTTTTAAAAAGGGAAGGAGCACGTCATCGTTGTGGTTCCATTTTACACACGAATGCGTGAACACAGAGGACAATAAAGTGAACTATAAAAATCACCCGAAAATTGCTTATGTAAAACAAACTTTTTAACAGCATTTTGGTGGAGAGATAAATAAGTATGGGCTTTCACGTGCGGATGAAAAATATTGATTTCGACTACTTGCACACGAAATATAAATATATGATTATTCAATTATTCAATTTAGTTGTACTTTAATTTTTTTCATATTTCGTAAAGTTAGTATATTTACATAGTATATAGTTCAAGATTTCCTTACATCGATATTCACCGAATTTTATTTACAAAATACTTTCTTCCAAATTCCGTAGGAAAAATGGTGGTTGTCATTTAATCATCTCATAGCAATGTGAAACTTGTCAAGAGAATTTCAAAAATATATCAGCATATTGCATTTCCGAAAACAGTTATGTATTTTTTGAATGGGTTCTTTTAGTAAGTAATTTTTGTGAAAAACAGTACATTCAGATTCAGTTACTCTTAATGCGTTTCCAGAAAAAGAGTATTGTAATATCTTCTTAATTTAAAGAAAAAACAGGTAATAAATATTCCTAGTAATTTGCGCAATCCTGATGACATAAATAATTATTTTTGTCCTTGTTCTCTCCTGTCAATAATTGCCCTAACACATGTGATTTGTTTTACAATACACGTTATAATCCGGATATTTCAGACCATAACTACTTAACTCGCTCGATGGCAAACAAAGAAAATATAAGACCAAAACCAACAAATACAGCCTTCTCAAAGTATATAGATTATACGGGAATTAGATTGCATAACGTCTTACCTGTATCAATAAAAGACATAAAATACTTTAAAAAAATATAAGAGGATAACTAAAACATATGTAAATGAAAATATAGATAAATTTAAGCAAATTTTGAGAAAATGATATATTTGGTTACCCTCTGTACTCGATTCATTCCACTAGTATAGACACTTTTTATTTTATTTCTCTTTATTTTCTTCTATTGTATTTATATGTATTAATTAATATGATGTACATTGTCTATATATAATTTTAGCGCTCGGTAATTAAATACATAATTAATTAGGAATAGATAGACGCAAGACAAGCTTCCTGTGAGCTTAGGTGTCATATTTGAACCTTTTAGATTTAGTATATAAGTACTACACTTTTTTTTAAATACATTTATTTAACATCGGCCTATTTCCGCTGCTGAGGTCTATCACCGACGCCTGTAGACGAGCTACCCCCAACCAGGAATTTTGCCGAACCTCTTCCCTTAAGAAGAGTAGGGATCTTTTACTTGCCTAACATTTAATAGACAAGGGACCGACGGCTTTACATCGCCTCCGAAGGATGGTATATCCCCTATACAACCCTCGCCTAAGGTTGTATAGCTTCCGCGCATACACTAATATACAAGCCGCTGGAAGATGTGTGAGGCGAGGACGCGGTCTTCGTTGGAACGGTCACCCATCCAACTACTAACTGCGCCTGACGTTGCTTTACATCGCATATCAAAGTATGTACATAATAAAGACGCACCTACGCTCGCCCCAGGTACTATACTTAATAAATAACAATATTTAAATGTTTTTTATGAATAAGTTACCAACATAATTATAAGAGCTGGCACGATATTTAAACTAAAAATATGTATTATTATGCCAATTAATTTCAAATAAATTTATTATTATTATTATTATTTATTTTTCTTTTAAAATGGCAATCATAAGTGAAGTTCAGCTTAAAGTCTTTTGCATATGGCTTTGATGACATCAATGCCAAAATGCTTCAATTATGTTCACCTAAGTTAGACAAATATTTGACTCATATACTTAATTGTTGTTTGGAAACAGTTTGCTTTCCAGAAAACTGGAGTACTACTGCTGTTAAGCCTCTTCCTAAAACCAGCAATCTGGCCATTTATAATGACCTTCGTCCAATCAGTCTGATATCGGCTTTATCAAAAATTTTTGAAAAAATAATATACAAACAATTGTTAGAATATGTCTTGTCAAATAAAATTATCTCGACATTACAGTCTGGGTTTGGGAAGGGGTATAGTACTACCACAGTGTTATCAAATATTGTAGATGATATTCTTAGGACTATAGACCGAGGTGATACAACAGCTTTGGTATTGCTTGACTTTTCCAAGGCCTTTGACACCCTTAACCATGCTTTTCTCTGTTCAAAGCTCAGTTATTATGGATTAGATAATATTTCTCTTAGTTTCTTTAAATCTTATCTTAGTAATCGTCGTCAGATAGCAGTTTTAGATAATGAGTATTCCCAATTTGGGTTTATTACCTCTGGAGTCCCGCAAAGCTCAGTACTTGGGCCGTTACTTTTTCTCATATACATAGCAGATATTTTTCAAACCGTTACGTATATGATTATCTCAGCTTAGGCAGATGATACTCAACTTTCCCTGTCTTTTAATTGTAATGATATTCAGTCAGCTTGTACTAAAATTAATATTGATCTGAGATCTATTTCGGACTATTCTAAACAAAATAACTTAAAACTAAACGCAAATAAATGCAATTTTATCTACTTCTGTCCTAAAAGCATGCAGACAAGAGTTCAAGAAAAATTAAATTTAAAAATTGATGATGATCAAATAAACCCTGTAAATCTTGCAAAAAATATTTGCCTTTTTTGGGTACTAAGCTTCGTTCTCGCGATCTTATTACTCGTATGGTAAAAAAATGTTATTCTGCATTAAAACTTCCCTATTCTAATGTGAGTATAATTAATTTTAAGATAAGAAGAAAATTGATTGAAACGCTTGTATTATCTATCATAAATTACTGCATTACTGTATATTACCTATGTTTAGACAAAACTACACAATATCGCCCACAAAAAATACAAAACAGTTATTGCAGATTCATATTTCGATTAAAAAAAATTGATAGAGTTTCCGAAAAAATTAAAAAGCTTGACTGGTTGAATACTGGTAATACTTTTAAACTCCATTTGAGTGTATTTGTCCATCGTTTAATGTTTACATCCTCTCCACCATATTTAAGCGACATATTAATTTACGGAAGAGATATTCATAATGTTAATATAAGATTCCCTAATACTTTATTTTCGTTCAGCCATGTTTACTAGATCTTTCACATATATTACTTGTACTATTTATAATACACTAAAAAGTGAATTTAAAGCATAGTCAATAAACGGTTTCCGTAAAAAGGTTAAATCCTGTCTTATCACAAGACAATAATATATGTGTGTATGTATATATATATATATATATATATATATATATATATATATATATATCAAGTGTGCTTCTAGAGGGCAGAAATATTAAAACATAATATTTCAGTCGCAAGCTCCTCTATAAAATCCTTATTTCACTATAAGGAATGTAACCAGACCGCAACCAACAGCTATTCTCCGTGCTATGTGCCCCGCCGAGCGCTGAATTACAAGTTACAAGCCTGGTGCGTTAACTGTAATAATCACATATTACCAACAAAACGCTAATGCTTCGATTGCAACAAATAGCAACCGAAAGACTGATCCTACCTAAAGGGGCTCTCGTGCCAGTCGTCCCATACCACTTGCAGACTGCAGTTTCGAGCTGTTGGCTCTCGTCAGTGTAAGGTAGGCACGAGAGCTCCTTTAGGTAGGATCAGTCTTTCGGCTGGTGTTTGTTGCAATCGAAGCATTAGCGTTTTGTTAGAGTAGCTGTTGGTTGCAGTCTGGTTACATTCCTTATAGTGAAATAAGGATTTTATAGAGGAGCTTGCGACTGAAATACATCACATGTATTGTGATTTTGTATGTACAATACTCTAGAAATAAAGACATTTTATTATTATTATTATTATGATGCCTGATGCTTTGATTATTTCATAGTTGTCTTGCGAAATATGTGCATACCAATTTCTAAGTTCCCACGTTGCCATTAGTAGCGTAGCAGAATCATAATTTATTTTGTAATAAAGTTAAAACAAGAGTTTAACTTACGTAAATATCGTTGACGTTTTTTTTGCACTGCAACATAGTCGTGTGTATGCAAAATCTGCATACTCTAAAGTAAACTTTACTGGTAAAGGTAAGATATAAAGCACAATAGAAAACTATTTTAACATTTTTATTGTGTATTCAAAGGATTGCCTTTAAAAATAAATGATAAAAATAAGCCCTTCTCATACTCATGCACACTTGCTCTATAGAGGTTTTAAAATTTAAACTTGAAAAGAAATTAAAAAACAACAATATGAAAGATAAATTTACTGTAAATATAGATAGGCTCTGTGAAACTGCCATGCAAGTATGTTTTTAATTTGTAATAGAAATCTAGTCGTCGACGGCGTTTAAAAACAAGACTTAAGTAAATATATAATTAATTTGAATTTATAAAAGATAATAAAAATAAGGAGAACAGTTAGTTTAAGGCCTAGAATTCTGGAGTTTATATGCGCCAATTCAGCGGGCTATAGGGTGTGGCTATAATTTTAATTACATAACATGCAGTAAAAATATGCATATAATGCTTATATGTTATAAAACAGCGATATAGTAAACCCGTTACGAATCAATCAGTTAATTCGTAAGAAACATTTCCCGATTTTGTGTGTAGCATTAAAATTCCAGTGGTTTTTAAATTTATTCGTCTGTTATATCACTAAGATCTGTATCATTTCCTAGTTTATCTAATTAATGAAAGTATTTTATCAACTGGAACGTTTGCAAATAAACCAGAAATTCTTCTCTATCAAACCTCGATTTTACATAATAAATAACGCGTTTAAATAATCAGTATATCATAACGTAAGTGGTCTGTTAAATATCAACAAAACGCGTGTTATATATAAATGGTTTCTTTTCCAAAACAATAGGGTAAACTAGCATTTTACAATTGCTGTTACTGCAAAATTTTTAATGAACTAAATGAAACAACGTTTAGCAATTCTAGTGATTTATTTAATTGCCAAAGTTTTATTTTCTAGTTGAACGGTAGGTTGGTCTTTTCGAACTCGTTTTGAGCAGCAAAACGGAATACGGAAAAAGAACCGCCTTTTTCTTGGTCTGTGTTTCAGATATTACACAAGCGGACCGAAGCGAGGTGCTTACGACAAGTTATAATTTTTTAATTTTAAAATGAAACGCATGGATGCATCCGACTTCGGTAGATCGAGTTCTGTGATAGCTAGAATAAAAAAAATACATATAAAGTGTATGAAAAATTTCTATAGCCGGAAATTATTTTCGAATATATAGAGCGAGTCAAGATGACTGTACAGGGTCAAGTGCCTTATCATAATTTTTTTTTATTGAATTTTTTGTGTATTCATGAATTTTGTACTTAGTGCTCAGTAAATCGAAAATGGTTAATAGTCACAGGAATGTAGATATCTGTGCTAATAGCTAAAATTGTTCTAGCCATGCATTCGATGAAAAAAAAAAGGAATGTAGATACAAAATGTTCGTTTTCATTTATACATCAGAGAAGAATCAATTCTAAACAAAAATAAATAAAAATCATTTGTTGAAACCTTGTACATTTTTAGGAAGTGATGATGATTTAAAAAGTGTACTGATATAAACAGCATTGAATTATAAAAAGCACTGTAAAACATCGTACAACAGCTTTATAAGCTTTTTTAACAGCAAGCAGTCAACCGTTATCAAGTCTTGAGGAAGGTACTTAATGTGTTAAGATGTCCACAATAGTACCAATAACAAAAGTTCCAAATACTAAGTTAGCAGAGTATTTGAGATTCATAAATATGCTACCCTTTTGTGAAAAAAAACTTGAATTAGCATTGTCCAATCAAGTAATTCAATATATAAATTCATATAATCTATTGTGTACTTATCAATCGGGTTGTCGAGATAACCATTTCTGTGAAACAGCTTTACAGTTCATAAGATCTGAATGGAAACCACAACTAAACAAACCGGTAACAGGAATTTGTGCACTATTTACAGATCTTAACAGGATTTTTGAAACGATTGATACACTAATACTATTATTAAAATTAAAAGCATATGACTTTCCAAATACGGTGCTGTATTAGTTTGAAAGTTATCTCTTAAATCGTACACAAATAATTAAATTAAATAATAATAGATCCAGGCCTACTGTAAATAACTTTGGGGTATCCCAAGGAAGCATCTTTGGGCGACTGCAGTTTATACTGTATGTCAATAACCCCGGGAATGTTTTGGAAAATGTAAAATCCAACTTTTTGCAGACGATACGTTGATATATTATGCTGGAAATGATTTCAATAGTTGATGGATACAGTAAACCTGGAAACAAGCTACGTCTCAAATAAATTCAAAGAAAATAAGCTAAAAATAAATGAAATTGGTTCAAATTGTTTATGCAACTCTTTTAAAGAACTAAACATAAATGTCAATTTAAATAATGATAATGTGGAACATGTAAAACATATAAAATACTTTGAACTTGTTATTGATAGAGAACTAAAACTAAATGAACACGTTGACTATGTGTCGAAGAAAATAGGTAATAAAAGACTAACTACATTAAAACTAACCATCAGGTGTGATTCTTTTTAATAATGTTCCGGCAGATGAAACCTTAAAAATAGTTAAAGATAGGTTGCTAAATGATAATAATTTGGGAACTAGAACTAAATTAAGTGTAAACAGCATAATGGAACTATTAACAATGTATATAAAACAACCTATTTTCAATTGGAAAATGAGTTCTATCAGCAGGACTTTTGGTATGGCAATGAGGTTTCCATTACCACCAATTTTAAGCAACATATTTATGAAGAACTTTGAGAACAAACATGTTCAAAATTGTATATACAAACCGGTTGTCTGGGAATTTGATCTCATGGTGTTGGTTTACTAGATAGCTTTTTAGAAAATATAAATAGTAAGAAACCGTCTATTACATGTATATTAGAAGTAGAAAGTAAGAATAAACTACCGTTTTTAGATGTTTTAATTAAAAGGGTAAATAATACAATTGAAACAAGCGTTTATAGAAGACCAACACATACTAATAGATATCTAAATTTTAACTCAAATCAATCAATAAATGTTAAAAGGGGTGTTGTAGAATGTTCATAAGATAGGGCCAAAACAATTTCACCTAATAATGAAATATTATATAACGAGAAAAAATTTATCAAAGAGGTTCGTACAAAATCGATACCCTGAAGCATTTGTTGATAGAATTTTCATAAATGTTGAAAATAGGGACAATCAGATAGGACAAAAACCTGAACGTCATTATAACAGCAACAATTCCTTATATATATATGGATTATCGGAGAAGCTACGCCGTCCGTATAGGTGACAAATTTGATATTAGGACGATATTTCAAACGGAGAACACTTCAAGATCTATTTTAACAAAAACAAAACCGATAAACCGGGAGCAGAATTGAAAAAACTGTATTTAAAATATCCCATGCGAATGTGACAAATGTTATGTGGGTGAGTCATCCAAACCTTTCAATGTGAGGTTGGATTAGCACAAGAATTACATTAGAAAGAATGAAATTCAAAAATCAAAGATTTGTGTACATGCTTCGGAAAATGGACATAGAATAAACTGGGACTCGGCAAAAATTTTAACAAAAGAAGCAGATAACAAAAAAAGAAAAATTAAAGAATCAACAATAATCATGTTAAATGAAGATAAATGCGTATCGAATTGTTCTGTAGATATTTGTACAACCTGGCTACCAATGTTAAAAGAAGAACTTAACAAACTCAACATTATCTAAAAGAAAATATTATCAGTTCTGTGTAAGAAGTAAGTATTTATGGAAATAACATATACAGAATCTTAAAGCTGTGTATTTATCATACACAACAAATAAGAGTTCTTCGAAAAAGCTTTGAAAACGAAAAGAGGCTATTTTCCGAAACGTCACCAAAATACATTATTTTTTATATACATATTATATGTATATTTTTAGCAAAAATTGCAAATATCTCGTAAAATAAGCATTTTTTTGGAAAAAATATAAGAATAAAAAGTGTTTAAAATTTTCCATATGATCATGGTATTGGATTTTCCTTTTAGTTTTCCAGAAAAACGAAAAAACTAACATAGTATGTTAATTTTCCGTTTTCTCGAAAAATTAAAAATATATATATTCTAAACAGCGTCAGTGTATAGAAAATGCAATTTTAAATGCTTTTTGTTCTCATAAATTTTTTGTAAAAACGCATAGATAGTAAAATAATCAAAGAAAACCATGCCATGGTCATATGGAAAATTAAACACTTTTTATTCTTGTATTTTTTGCATTTTTTACTAAATATATATATATATATATATATTGTTATTATACATGATTTGCAGGAAACAACTACTCAGCGGGCAAATGCCCCGACCTGCATTGAATTACACCTTACAAACCATGAAAAATTGGTAGCCAATGTCATTTGTCAACTCCCTGACCAGACATAGACCGGTTTCGAACTTATTAGTTCTCCTCAGTATGCCATAGGTCATGGAGCAGACAAATGACAGTGGCCAACCTGCTAGTCTTATACAGACTAATGTAAATGGTGTAGTGGTGAGAGGTAAGTGAATCCTCTCATGTGGTCTAATGCTACTATACACCAGACATCACAGATGTCTCCATGGTGTATAGCGACTTGCCATTTTGCAAGTACCGAGAGCGGCGACCTTCAGCCCTTGGTGGACTTAACCTATATACTGTTATTATACATGATTTGCAGGAAACAACTACTCAGCGGGCAAATGCCCCGACCTGCATTGAATTACACCTTACAAACCATGAAAAATTGGTAGCCAATGTCATTTGTCAACTCCCTGACCAGACATAGACCGGTTTCGAACTTATTAGTTCTCCTCAGTATGCCATAGGTCATGGAGCAGACAAATGACAGTGGCCAACCTGCTAGTCTTATACAGACTAATGTAAATGGTGTAGTGGTGAGAGGTAAGTGAATCCTCTCATGTGGTCTAATGCTACTATACACCAGACATCACAGATGTCTCCATGGTGTATAGCGACTTGCCATTTTGCAAGTACCGAGAGCGGCGACCTTCAGCCCTTGGTGGACTTAACCTATATACTGTTATTATATATATATATATATATATATATATGTTATATTAGAAATATACTATGATATATAATATTATCGAGACAGGCTTAACCTTCTCAAACATATCGTATTACATACTGCGTAACAGCTCTACTCAATAACCGCTCACGCTGCATGAGCATTGTATTTCAATTCTAAGTAATCCTGATTGTGCTGAATCAGCAACACTGTTTCCTTTGTTCTCAAAACATTATAAATATTACCAACAACCTTTTTGTAATCAGTCTTATACTCACTTCAGATTAAACTACTTCAAAATTATTATTGTATCTTATTAAAACGAGTCAACGTTGACTCAAGTGTAATAAATAAAGTTTTTAAAAAGTTATTCAAACAATCCACTATCTAACATTGGCGCAGTCGTGGCGGATCTGAAAAACACACAGTTCGGGAGCCTAACCAGTAGCAAACATATCCGAGGGAACAAGGAGTCCATCTGAAAAAGGTGCCTAACCGGACGAAAAGAGCTTCTGGAACAAGGAGAACTTCTTAGCTGTAGTGGTGGATCCCAATCCTTTGTTCAGAAGAACCTACATTATTCTCAAACGCACAGAAGCGAAACAATAATAATTATCAAGAAATACAAGCAAAGCAACATTTCAAATCAACACGATTCAACAATTAGCAAGTAAGAATTTCATCCCGTCCCATCGTTGGTGTCTTCGGCATCAAAGGCAACCCTGTGGAAGGAACACCCAGTGACACCCCTGGCAGAGAGAGACCTTTGGTGAAGCTAAGCTCACGAAGTCGCATTCAACTGGACCACGAGGAATGAAAAATTTAGGGTAAGTCATTTTTGAATCGTCTCGCAATTATTGATTTTCAACGACATAATTTTACATTATATTTTATTAAAATACATTGCATTGCTACATACAGTTCTAATATCTAAAATAGTAATTTTATTTAAACTTGAAACAAAATATCTTGATTATAATTTGTGTGACCTATATAAATAACCGTAATCATACACTGTTCCTATCGTAACATTATTTTTATGGTAATATCATATACTCCTCAAGTGCGAATTTATCTAATTAACTACAATCACATACCATTTTTATCTTAACATTATTTTTATCATAATATCATATATCATATAAAGGTTAAGTTTACGCCTTACTTGACTGTGAAATAAAATAAAACCCACATGTTCTATACTGTTTAAATGCACATTAGTATATAAAATTTCAGTGACATTATTCCCAACTAAAAACACTTTTTAAATTAATCCAATTATCCTTGTAATTAAATTTTGAAATATTATAAAATAAACAGCACATTATTTTACATATAATAAAAAATTGCCAATCATCAGTAGCGTACTAGCTCAAATTGAAAAGGTGTTTTAAGTTATTCGATTATCTAAATAATATAAATAAAATGGCTACAAACGTAAGCAATTCCAATGCAAACAATTCAATCACGGCGAACGAAACAATAAATATTGAACCTTATAGGTTAAGCGAAATATTTTCCATAGTGCCCGAATTTGACGGCAACCCCATATTCTTGCAAACATTTATTTCAGCTTGCATAACCGCTCAGGGTATCGCTGTTGATGATCAGCGCGTCTTATTAACGCTTCACATAAAAAATAAATTACGCGGAAAAGCCGCAGAATTAATAAATTCCCGAAACCCTACTACATGGGCAGAAATCAAAAGCTTACTTGAAGCTCATTTTGGTGATTCTCGTGACCTGACAGCACTAATTCAGGATCTACAGAGGATTCGCCAATCATCTAAAGAAACTGCATTGGTATTTGTATCTAGGTTGCAGACACACAACGCGAAAATGCACGCCGCTATACAAAAACAAACTCTAACCCTTGAAGAAAAAACGGCTCAATCAAATTTGATTGAAAACATGACATTAACCACTCTATTGACCGGGTTAGAACCCAAATTAGGCCAAATCATTAGGGCTGGTAATCCTAGCAACATGCTAGATGCCATAAACAGGATCAAACGAGAACTACAGTTGTCATATTTCGAATCACAAAAATTTTCCATTAAGGCCCCAATCAAAAACCCTGTCCAAAATGTTCAAAGACGCCCAAATTCTCATCAATTCTGCACATTCTGCAGAAGAAATGGGCACCATGTTAACGAATGCCGCACAAGGCAAAATTATCAGTCCCCATCTCCCAATTTCACAACAAATGCTTATTCTAATCAAGCACAGCCTCCAAGGCCACATTTCCAAAGTACATATGATCATAGACCACAAAACTTCTCTAACCAGCAACAAAATTATTCTCAACAGAACAGGCCCTCAGCTATCAGGCCAAATCCAAACTTCAACCAGCAGAGACCTTCTGCCATTCAGCCAAACCCAAATTTCAACAGGTTCAATCAACAAAAAACGCATCATTTGAACCAAGAATTTTACGATAGCTCAAATCAATATGAAGACTATTCCGCAAGTTATTCTCCCAATTACCAATACCAAAATAATTTCGAAATTAATGAAAACAATTATGATTACGATTTTGGAACCCAACAATGTGAGAATTATACTGCTAATTCTCAACTCCAACAGTACGAGAATTATACTGCTAATTCTCAATCTCAACAGCACGAGGATTATACTGCTAATCCTCCGGATTTTTGCATAGGCCCGGAGTATTCCACGAATACTCCAACACAACAAACGGACGAAATAGACCAAATTTCTCGCCAAGTCCAAGCGATAACCCTCAAGGACAATTCCGACCCACATTCGAATCCTCAAGAGCAATGTTTCATGTAAATTCACCATCTAACCCTCCATTTCAAGTAAGTTCAGCAAACCTGTATTTCATGAAAGATCCAACAAACAAATTTAATATTTTAATCAACACAGGTGCAGATATTTCCATTTTCAAACCCAAAACAACAGAAAATTATAATCTAAGACACCCCGAAAATTTAAATATACAAGTAACAAGTCAAAAAATTAATACCACCGAATCTGTTCTTATACCATTCAATTTTAACGATCCACACAAAGTTTATGTATACGATTTAGATACAGACTTTGATGGCTTTGTAGGTAACGACTTTCTACAACATTATAAATGTAGAATAGATTTCGGAAATAATCAATTAATTACCAATTTTGAAACTATACCTCTATTTGAAGTTAACGATTATTTAACCTTACAACCAGTTACAAATTCAAACAAAAATATTAATCATCACATTTCAGGCAACATCATTAATCGAAATCTTAATTTTCTCGAACCAGATACTGAAGAAATATTTGAATTTTATTGTGACACTAACACTATACCGCTAGCTCAGAAACATGAAAAAATACGCCTACCTAACACCTCTGCAAAGACAAACGTACAAAGTGAATTTTTTGAGACAACGTCTGATGAAAACTATCAAAATTCAGACTCCAGTCAAATAGACAAAAGTTCTAAACTTTTAGACATGTCCTGTGAAAACAAACATCAAAATTCTACTTTTACCAAATCACGTATCAAAAAAATATTTAAAAACAAAGTACAAGAAACCGAAAAAACTTCAAGTGTAACCCCTAACGTTAACCCACAAAAAATAAACCTTTCAAAAACAAAATCATGCCGTATAGATAACTCTAAATTGGTAAAGTTAAATTTAAACATTTCAAAAAATAATTCGAAACAAGTAAAACCAAAAGCATTAAACAGAAAAATGCCTATTTCGCAAATATTATTTAAAATTAGTAATAAAATACTCAGGAAATCGAAAATTCAAAAGACAAACAAGGTAAAGAACAATTCAAGAAACACGCATACAATCCTGCGTAATCAAAACAATAGAAAAATCTATACACCCCACACAATCAGGAAAATGTACCGACAAAATCCATTTGTGTCTCCTGAAAATACAATTCCAAAAATCGTTGAATTTTCGAACTTAAAATTTGAACCAGTGCAAAAATTTAAATCTATATTTAAACTTAATTGATAATGATAATACCGATTCTCGTCTCAACCATATGCCGACCCTGCGAAATAAAACACTTGTACAAAAAACTTGCAACCCAAAATAATTTTCAAAATTATCTCACAAATTTTTAGTCACTTAATCGAAATCTTTTAGAATATTATTACCTAAAATTAACAGTTTATATTAAAGATATTCTCCATTTTTCTGAAACTTTTCTAAATTAATATTACTAGAAAATCTTTAAAAAAAATAATTGTACGATATATCAATTAACTGCACAGAACAATTATTGATCAAAACACTTCTTATGTAAATGATTTTATTCCTTTCCTCTATTACTAGGAAATTTCTTCTCCTGTAATAAATTCTACTCTATGAAACAAAACCTTAATTATAAGGAAGTACTTTTGTTCATTTAAATAAATGCACATAAAGTATTTACATTTAATTCAAAGAAATTCATAATAGTAGTACTACTTTGATGACAGTGCCTTGAACTTTTACACAGGAGCACGTCTTGTATGTTTATGAACTTAAACATTTTAACAAGAAATGCCTGATATTCAACACCTCAATATTGCATTGTACTCATTATGATGTTTCATTACACCAACATAAACGCTTTACAAGCACAAGTAATAACAGCTGTTAATTAGATAATAATTAATAGCAAGGGCAGAAATTTAAATAATATACATTAAGAAATTTTCAGACTTTAAATTAGAACCTAAATTCAGAACATAACTTTTCAAATTAAAAAAATTGAATCACTCGAAAACCCTGAAAATTCACAAATATACAAAAGAAATTTCAGGAACTGAAAATCAATCGTCCTTCAAAATATTCAAAATTCATTTGAAATTCGAACGAAATTTCAGACAACGACGACGAGATTACCAACGAACAAATTGCCCAAGAATTCGACACATTTTCCCGACTTTACAAAACGAAATCCTTAATAGATTACTCTAAAATACAAATTACAAACAAACCCTACACATTACACCATTTGACAACTCTGCTAACTACACAAGATAAGACGTCTAGTAGATTACGAAAACAAAACGTAAAACTACAAATTTCACACAACTACTATATCGAAAAAAAATTGTGAACTTACTTCCACACAATAATTTCACTAAAACATCTCCCTCTAAAAAGAAAACTACGAAATTATTCTGTAGTTTTGTAATAACAAAACCAACATTAACTCAAAAACACAGACGAACGGAATTATTTCTCTTTAGGATCAATGTTAAGACATTTATTCTCAACATTATTTTAAAAAGCAAAAAAAATTTAGAGATTTCAAAAGAAAATAAAAAAAATAATACCTCAAAATTTCGAATACTTATACTAGACCAATATACAAAATTTATGATTATATTTTAATTCTTCAACTACTAATCAGAACCTATCAAGAACCCCTGATAAATAAGGTTCCGTTTATAAAATAGGTTACATCAAAAACAAATATAATTGGCAAGAACTAACAAACCACGCCAAAAGTTTTATAAAAAACGCAAAATTTGTCGAAAACCAAATTGCAAGGATCCTAACAATCCTTTGGTAATCACCAAAACCCCAAAAGCACCGTTCGACAAATCAATATCGACCCATTTCAATTCTCGCACAAAACATACACTGACACCTACAAAAATTGACAAATTCGCACAGCTTACACTGTCCTACACAAGATTGCAAAATCAATCGTAAACATCCTTATGTTACAATTTTGACACTATAATCATGTAACAGGAACATTTACATTCTCTCATTCCCTGACCAACTTCTTAAAATAAAAAGAAATTATTTTCTCGTAACATTTACATAGAATTATTATCCGAAACGTACATCACCCTAATTCTGACAAGTAGTAACCATTTCACAAATTTAATATCATATCAAATCCCTTCATTATCTCGGAAATATAATGCGCAAGACTTATGACAATCATTTATGTTCGCATTATAAACTAATAAGTGAATCCTCTTATTCTTATATTGACAACTCCATATCAAATGAACACGCGGTAACTACCCATCTTCAATGCTACTCCAGAAATTGAAATTCTGTAAGTTTAATTTTTCCACTCAGAAAAATTTGTCATGCAAGAAAAAATATCCCGAAGTTTTCTAACATTCAGATAAGTTCAGTCCACCCTATGAAACGCAATCTAAAGCCCTATGTAATCAAGAGAAATTAATACTTAATTAAATATATTAACAATAAATGACAGTAATAAAATCGATAATAATTCATTTTTCTCAACCCACACATTATTCTAGCAATACGATTCAAAGCTGTGTTTCACAACAGCAACCCCTCATGGTTATTTTCCAAGTGTACAACCCTGTTAAAACTATTCCACATATGAATAGCAACTATTGTGACATACATTCGAAACGAAATATTAAAATATTGCGATAATACATTATAAATATGATTATTATCCTAATAAGTTATATACCCGACTACATGACGATCATACAGGAAACTAAATACATGATTGGTACACTATTTTACCAAATAGCGTGTATTAATTAGCGTCCGAGACCAAAACAAAAGAAATGTTAAAAATCATTTCGATAACCACGTTTCAAGAATTGACCAAATACCAAACTGACAATAACACCTATTTCTAAAAATAATCTCAGATGACAAAATAAATTGCAAAACAATTTAATAACAACGGTACTTTCAAAAAGTAATGTTCAAAAGTAATCATTTCAATAAACTCGAAAACCTAATTAAAAACCAAATATCTATTACAACTTCAGTAATCAAAAATTTCAACGCAACTATTCAAAAATTGCAAGTTGATGAAGAAACTTTCAATAAGGATACTAAAGAAATTGAAACCTCAATTTTAGACATGACTAAAGACAGAAAACATCCATGCAAAACTGAAATTTATCGAAATCTGCTAACAACTTATGGCAAGTTATTTATTTATCGAGGATAGCCTAAATGACATCCTAAATTCCATCACTTTCGCGAGGCTTAAAATAATTCACACGTCAATTATAAATCCAAAGGACTTAGTAAATTCTCTACAGGAAATTTCGCAAAACCTACAAAGGAACAATTTACCGCTTCCTATCAAACTATCAAAGGTTGCACAGTACTTAGACATTATAGAACTAAAAGCTTTTCAAACAAATTCGGATCTAATATTCGTGTTAGACATACCTTTAATAGACCCTCAAACATATTCAGTATTTCAATTATACCCTATTCCTATTTTGGATAATAGAACTGGTTTATATCATGTATTATCAACTTCTCAAAAATATATCGCGAGAGATGATGATTCATTAATGTACATACCTATCTCGAATCTTGAAGAATGCAAACCACTTTATTTCAACACCAAATTATGTCCAAATTTATTTGCATACCCTATTGACAACAATGCCATATGCGAAGCCCGTCTCTTCAATAATCTCAAAACTCTGCCAGAAAACTGCCAGACGTCATTTATCATCAGCCAAGGCTACAACGTCCAAAAAATAGACGAAAACACATGGTTAGTTATTAACGCAGAACCTCTACAAACAACCATCAACTGTCCAGAAAGAAATTCAAAAACTGAAGTCATCTACAAAAATTCAATAGTAAAATTACAACCAAATTGTTACGCCTTCATAGGTATCACAAAAATTCAAGCCAGTACCAATGAAGTAACCGACGTAAAAGACGACACTCATCCAATCCAAATTCCATTCGAATGTTGTAAACATATTCCAGACAAAATCCGAGCTCCAAATCTTAAACCACTAAAATTAAATAATCTCAATACGGAAGACCTCGAAGTTTCCAAACACAAGTTGGACCAATACTCCAGAGATTTAGATGATTTGATCAACGAACCCTTTATAACAAAACACATATCCTGGTTCACCTATTTTATCATTGTGCTAATATTTGGACTGTTATTTCTGTACCTATTTTGTAAGTGCAGAACAAAAAGACGAAGACTAGCCATCGATGTTTCTGCATCACCCCCATCTCCACCGAGTCCTAGCAAACCCTACAGGACATTTGCTAGCCTATTTCCTTCACGAAGACGATCTACCTTAAGAAGAGAAGACAACGAAGCCGAAGACATAGAACTTACCTAAAGACAAACTGTTTTGTGCCTTTTTACTGACTTTTAGTGCTAGACTCTTCAGTGAATTTTATTTCATTTGTTTAATCATTATATTTCATCATTTTTCTATCCTTTGTTAATTTCAATTTTATTAACATTTTTACGTCATTTTCATTTAAACTTATCATACTTATATTTTATGCTTTTATAGTAAAGCTATATTTTAACCCTGGGAATGTTTTATCCCATTTTACAATTCAAACTTGATATGTTTGTATTTTACGCTTTCCTGCTAAAGCTATATTTTAACTCTAACATTTTTATGTTATTTTATTTTATGAATCAAGCTTATTGTGCTTGCATTTCATATTTTAGACGCTAAGGTTATATCCTGTATTTTAAACCTTACGATTTAACATTTTTGTATCTTTTATATTTTTCCAAATTGTACCATTACCTTTTATATACATTTTATATTCATTTCAAAAGTTGCTGCATAAAACACCAACTTTTTTTTATAAGGGGGAAGCTGTTATATTAGAAATATACTATGATATATAATATTATCGAGACAGGCTTAACCTTCTCAAACATATCGTATTACATACTGCGTAACAGCTCTTCTCAATAACCGCTCACGCTGCATGAGCATTGTATTTCAATTCTAAGTAATCCTGATTGTGCTGAATCAGCAACACTGTTTCCTTTGTTCTCAAAACATTATAAATATTACCAACAACCTTTTTGTAATCAGTCTTATACTCACTTCAGATTAAACTACTTCAAAATTATTATTGTATCTTATTAAAACGAGTCAACGTTGACTCAAGTGTAATAAATAAAGTTTTTAAAAAGTTATTCAAACAATCCACTATCTAACATATATATATATATATATATATATATATATATATATATATATATATATATATATATATATATAAATATATATATAAAGAAGAAGGGTAGTCTTGACTGACTAGTTAAGAAAACCAAATTTAAACACACGTAGTGTATCTTGAGGTTGCAGTCAGAGGTGAAAAGTTTACGGCCACAAAACAGAAAAAGAAAAACTCTTTTGTTACTTTGTGAAGCTTTCGGAAATTATTTATTCCCTTTATCAAGACATTAACTTGAGGTTAAAAGTTAAGGTCACATGTATTATAAAATAGTCGCATTTTTAACTTAATATAGACAAATTCATACACAAATTCCTTTACAGGTACACAATTTAAGGTAAACGATTACTGATTATTTAAAATTAAGGATTAAAACCATGATTAAAATAGATATAAACAAAATGAACATGAATAATTGCCACATGTGAGTATAGAACTCACATGTGGTAATTATTAATTATTATATATAACATGTTGCAACATGTTTGGACTTTTTTTTAGTATTTTTCCAGTGATCAGAGCATGTTTTTATATAAATGGTCCAAATATCCCAAACTATCCAAAATTTTCTCATTTGGCTGCCAATTTGAGCTTCGTTTACTGTAGTATAAGTATGTAATAATAGATTTAGAATAGATATAAGTATGGTATATTCAACTTATTTGTATCCTTGAGATAAATAAACTTCATTCATTAATTTCATACCACCCTTCTCGCGGAACCCATCATGAGTTTTAGTTTTTAGTTTATCTGATTTTTCAAACATGGTAAATATTTATATTCATTATGGGCAGAAATGTGTAAGGGATATTTTCTAACATAATCCGAAACGGATGTAAACCTGTATGCGAATATAAACATCGCTGTATCCAGTACAATAGTTCATCAACCTGATTGGATATAATCGTCTTTGTTATTTTGATAAACCGCCTCAAGATTTCCTATTCAAACAATAACCAAAATTTTTATTCCCAACATTAAACCAACATAATAATCCCCTACTTAGTATAGAATTTACTCAATCCTCTTTGAATAACCGACGCCCATGCTTACCTAATAGAGAATTCGAAGTAGACGTGAGAATAATAATCATGTTAGGGCTAGTCAGCAGTGCCGCCTTTGCATTGTTGCCAAATGCTAATAGCCAAAATTTACCCTCGAAAATTGATAGAGCCAATTAAACCCATGCGTATTTAATGGCTTGTATGTGTACGGGAAATTAAACACCCAGTAGATTTGTCCCTAAATTATATCTAAATTGATTAATCCGATAAAGCGGGAAGTTTATTTCATCTCCAGTGGAGTTAAACTATTAAGATCACCAATCAGCACTAAATCTAGGTCCACTGATTTGTTGTTAATCTGAAGTTTTCTTATGTATTGAGTGTTTTCCTCAGACACAAAGTTTAATTCTCTGTTAGTATTAACAGAATGTAATAACGGATTTCCGAATGCTCAGCATCCAAACTGAAGAACTTTAAAAAATGTAAGATATATTCTGTAAAATAAGTATTTCAAATTGAGTTGTTTTATTAACAGCTAAATTTTTATTCAAAAATTAAACACAAAGTTTTTGAGGGAACACAGAAATTTTATTTTTTAAATATTGCATCAATTCAATTGGGATAGCGTTAACCTCTGTCCGAATATTATAATTTAGTTGTTCCAAAGTTTGCGGTAGAGTAGAAAACACTTTTGCCGGCCAGTTGATGTCCCCAAATTTCGAAATGACATGACCAGGAAACATTCTTCGCAAAATTGTCATAGAATCCCTAGCAGTGGGGGAAGTGGCTCCCTCCTGCTGAAATCATATTCTTCGAATAACCACACCAACATTACGGAGTTGTTGTTCAAAGTTACTCAATACCTGTTGATAACGTTGTGATATAACAGTGACCATCAAGTCATTTTCCTCAAGGAAGACAGACCGGCCCAAAAGTTCGAAAGGCGGATATTACACACCACACAGTAATCTTTTTGCTATGAAGCGGTACTTCGTGCAATTGCACAGGATTTTCCTTCGCCGTAGAGAAAGTTCTGTTTCTTAACATATCCGGAAAAATGAAAATGAGCATGACATCAGCAATCAACGATATTCGGGTTTTCAGCAAGTTGCCCTTCGAAACCTTCGCAAAAATCGTGAGGCAGAAGTTTTTGTACGACTTATATTTTGTAGGGATGAAAGAAAGTCTTTCAGAATGGGTGATAATTACGATTCGAACTCGTTTAGGACGTTTAGAAAGAAAAAAGTGATTAAAGAATAAATTGTTCTTCCGTAGGATCGGCATTGAGTTCACCAACCTCTCCTTTGTTAGGTGAAATATTCGTGGCAAATTTAGAAAAATTAATTTTTAATAGCACAGATGTAGGCGATATTTTTGTATATGGACCGGTACAGACCGTGGAATTTAAAAAAAATAATTGAAGGTTAATCTTAAAGAGCAGCTTACTAGGGAATAATTATAGTGATACATGTTAACAATTATAGTGACTATTTAACTCAGTCGGCTAGAGTGCGTTATGTGACAAATTCGCTTTGGTGTGACTCTGCTGTGTTCCGAGTTCGATCCCTAGCACCGACACTGGCAATTTCGGTGGGTAATGGATGTTGTTCGCGTTTTTTCCAATATATGATCCCCTTCCGGACAGCTTTTGACTTTGGATTTCTAGGTTGTCTACTATGAAGGATGTTTCATAATTGAATGCTGATCGTAAAGAGCGAGCATTGGATAATTTTAAGAAAAATTCTTTATATGAACATAGGTCCGCAACTGCTTTACTTCTGTGATACAGGGTGTTGAAATTTAACAAAAAAATCAGTTTTTCCGCAATATCTCTAAAACCGCTTTTTTTCAATTTTTGTACATGCAAAGTACGCATGAAAATACATCCCAGGATAAATGTTTTTTAAATTATCATCAGTGGCGTCTCTGTTAACATACCCTGCAATATTTTTAATAAAAAAATGATACGCCACTGTTTTTTAAATAAATATTATTTTCATGTTCGCGGTTTATCTTGCCATAAAAATGGTCTCTTGAATTTTTTCGTCCGGTGGACGGTTTTCGATTTAAAAAATAAAATGCATGTGTACTAAAGCGACTGGCTAGCAAACTGAGTTGCCTGGCGAAGTGAGTTCGAGACCCGCGAAGCGAAACAATTTTTTATTAAAAAAAATTGGCCCAAGAGCGGTTCGAAGTCCACAATAAGTTGTAGGGCCTCGTATATCTTTAACTAGCACAAGATCCTTGAGACCTATGAAGGGGTTACTTCGGTAACTTGAGAAGCGGTTAAGAAAACAATTTAAAAAAAAAAAATTTTTCAGAAAACATTAATTTGCTTGTCCCTATGCGAATTCAGCCGTTAAAGAGTAGAATAATTATCTTGTAGGCTAGAAACATCTAATATGCTAATAACACGTTTCCTTATTTTATGAACGTAAACAATTTTGATACCTCTTTGTCATATACGTGTCTTCTGACATTATTTAAGTTATAAAACTTGTTTATTAATCAAAAACATGGTAAATTTTACAAGTACTGAATCAGCAGACATGCATAACTTGTATGGGCTTGGTGACGGGAACGCATACAAAGCCAGGAGACTGTATCAAGAGCGCTTCCCAAATAGAATTGTTCCTGATGTTCGGACGATTCCAAGCACCTACAGAAAGTTATGTGAAACAGGAAGTTTTGAGCCAAATAATCGCTTAAAAGGAGCACCTCGGACTACACGAACTCCAGCAATTGAGGTAGCTGTTTTAAATTCAGTTTAGGAAAATCCCGACATAAGAACGAGGAAAGTTGCCAATAATTTAAATGTCGCCCATGTTCTAGTATGGAGGATTCTACATGATTATTTATTATATCCCGATCATATTCAACGGGTTCAGGATCTGCTTCCTCGAGACTTTCCATTACGAGTGAATTTCTGCCAATGGTTTCTTCAAAAATTTACAGAAAGTCCTTTATTTGACACGGAAGATTTTAAGCTAGGTTTACGAGAAACAGTATCAGAAGTTTTCATAACAATCATTTTGGGCCGAGGAAAATCCGCATGCAATCGTGGAATCTCATCACCAGGTGCAATTCTCATTAAATGTGTGGACTGGAATTATTGGAGACTACCTAATTGGCCCTTTTTTTCTACCAGGCAGATTAAATGGACATAATTATCGCCTATTTCTTGATAATAATTTGCCAATTCTGTTGGAAGATGTTCCTATTTTCACATGTGGTTTATGCACGACGGTGCACCTGCCCATTTTAGTACTCTGGCACACGAGTATTTAAACCAAAACTTCAATAATCGCTTGATAGGTCGTGGGAGAACAGAACCATGGCCAACTAGATCCCCAGACCTAAACAGTCTGGATTACACTTTCTTTGGGGACATCTCAATACCTTGGTTTGCAGTCAGCCAATTCAAATTCAAGGAATTTTCCAAAGAGTACGCGAGTCAATGAGAAGGAGGACTGAAGCGTGTATACTTGTAGGAGGCAGACATTTTGAACAATTAATTTAATTTTGGTATTTTTGGTCAAAATAGTTATAAGTTTTTAAAATAAAATAGAAATGTCTTTTTATGCGTACTTATTACTAAAATTAAATAATAGTTGCTAATAAAATTATAAAAATCTTGCCTGGATGCTTTGGTTAGCACAAATTATGTAATTGAGACTAAGAGAAAAAATCGCACAGGGACAAGCAAACAAATGCATTTTATTTTTTAAATCGAAAACCGTCTGCCGGACGAAAAAAGTCAAGGGACCATTTATTCATGCGTACTTTGCATGTACAAAAATTTTAAAAAAAAATGGTTTTGGAGATATTGGGAAAAACTGATTTTTTTTGTTAAATTTCAACACCCAGTATTTCAGAAATAAAGCAGTTACGGATCTATATTCATATAAAGAGCTTTTCTTAAAATCATCCAAGGATTATGGTCTTTTAGGAGCAGCATTCAATTATGAAACAACCTGTATATTGTGTTATTCTTAATGGAAACTCATACGCTATTTATTGTGTAACTTTTTACTTTTAATAGTTTTACAGATAATTGTTGTATAATTAGACTTAAATAAATCAAGATCACCTTGACAGAAATGCAGAAAATCAACAAAAATTGTGAGCCAAATAAAGTTCCAAATATTTTTCAGTATAGTTTAACACTTTCTCTAAGTGTAGAGCAACTTCAGATGAATTATTTTCGGCCCCATAAAAGTGAAGATGAAATATAAATATTCGCAACTGACTTATGAAGTTAGTAAAATGAGAATAAACCAATTTTATGGACAATCTAGGGAGCTAATGAACTTAAGAGAAGCAGATGTAACTAAAGGGGCTTAAGAATATTTATTACGGATAGTAGTTAGCCCCTTAAATGAAAGCTGCGGAACGTGGTTAAAATAGCGACATAAAAAAGCAGGAAAAGACGATATCCAGGAGTAGATAAAATAGATTATCGACTGACGTTTTTATACAGTGACTGCCAAGTAAGGACTATTTGTAGACCCACTTGTGATTGGATGTGTTGATATATTTTTCTATCTATATATACAAAGCGGTACAATTTTTAAAAAAATCTCAGTAGTTGAAATAGAGCGGATATATTGACAATGGGTATAATTTACATTTCTCTAAAAACTCGGTAATTAGCAGTTATTTTACATGATAGAACAATGAGCTTAAACAAAATACTGGGCTATTAGTTGTGCTGTCTTTAAAATTACTCTCGCATGCAACCCTTTACGAGCTCATGAGAATACACGAGAAAAACATTTCACATAAATCTGGAGATTCGTGAAAAATGACCTATTCTAAGAGTTTTCCGCAAGGACCCTCAGAAGCGATTTGTTAATATACAAGATGTCCAGAAAGCCACATTTGCCAAGTAAAAATATATGGTCACTATCAAGATGGTACTGACAACTGACCGTAAATATGCGGATTTATTTATTCTCAAAAAATAGACTTTTCACCCGCCTACAACCTCATTCTCGGTTTAACAAATGGCACGACAGTCGTGATTTGTTTTAAGAGTGTCAAAGGTAACTTGTTTTTATGCGAGTCGAGATAACTTTTTATGTAAACCCGACGCGCTTACGACTGGGTACTAAAAATGTTTACCATCAATATTATACCTACCTAACTTCAAGCGCAAAAATTAGAGAAAACTGTTTATTTCTGGTGAAGCTTTAGAGGCTTTATTGTTTTTCATCTGGAACGCTGGAATTACTACTAGTTGAAATTAATAACTATTCATACTAACAGTAGTTGATAAATAATAAAATAGTTAACTGTGTTATTAAATATAATTAAAAACGTTTTTCTGCTAGGAATATCATTTTTAATTTAGTGCAACTTCCTGTGGAGTTATACAATGTAAGCCAATATCTTTTTCAGGAACAAAACTGCTGCCCAAGGAATCACTACTTCCACATCCAGATTTTGTATCCAAGTCTTATACACACTAAATCCCAATGTAATATTTTACTCCCTTTAATAATAGGGTGGGATGGCAATGGGGGTGGTAGAGGGGGTGGCTAATGCCACAAAAATTTTAGAGGTCCTTGGTTCTCTTATGCACACCAAATTCCAATTTAATTTTTTAATCGTCTTAATAATGAGGCGGGGGTAGCAATGGAGGTGGTAGAGGGGATAACTAATGCCAAAAAAAATTTTTAAGACGTTTCGTTCTTGTATACACACACTAAATCACATTTTAATTTTTTTTACTCCCTTTCATTATAGTGTGGGGGTGGTATTGGGAGTGATAGTGGGGGGTGGCGATGCCAAAAAAGAATTTTGAGATTTGACTTTTCGTACATGCCCTAAATTGCAATTTTATAGACTCTTACTGCTTGCTTTGCCTATTTACTCTTATTTAGCACATTTACCCCCGAACCCTTCAACGAAATTAGATCAAAATCTAATCTAGTTCCAGATCTCGTTACAACACATAAGTGTACCAAATTTCAAGTCAATATTATCATAAACATTTCCAGAGTAAATATGCACACAAAAAAAGTTACAGACAGACCGACAGACAGAATTTTTTTCGCTCAAATTTAAAATCTTGGCGTTTCTTGGCATATATATATATATATATATATATATATATATATATATGCTGTTTCTGTAAATGTGCTGCTAACTTATTAAGTACAATTTACATCTGTCGAAACACATGAGTAATTGATATAGATCGCTTTCTCTTCAAGTTCTTGGAGCCTTGAGTTTTTAAAAACAAGAATGCTGATTGGCTCCTGAAAGCTGGAAACTAACAACTGCCAATTATGCACCAATCACAGTATAAATTTTGAAACTTCCAGAGCTCCACGCACTTAGAAAGCAATCATAAAGTTTTCTGATGAAGAGACACTGAAGTTCTGAAGGTCGAACGAAAATAAATATATTTCGTGTTGCCTACCTAAGTTAACCAAAAATTAATTTTTTGACCTTAACTAACCAGTCGAGCTAATCTTTCTGCCAGTTTTACTAAACGCAATAATCTTAATAAATGTTAAGTTAAATTTCTCTCATTATTTAAGTCTACTACAAATAAACCCTTCCCAACATTATTTCAACCCTTTTAATACAATCCTTCCTTAAATTGATTAACAAGGGAGCATCGTGGATTCTAATATGAATTAAATATATTTACGGACGTATACAGGGTGTAATTGTTTTCCTGTCTTAATTGGTAAGAATTTGGCGGCTTTTCAAAAAGATATTCGATGCCTTCTTTTGGTATTGCATACCTCGAGTGGTGGTCTTTATGCTTATTTATGACTTTTCTATAACTAAGTGAAAAACTATCAAATGTCTCCTTCTAACTGTAGATACATTCTTAAACAAATTATTCATATTTATTATTATTGAGTTCTTCCAAAATGCCCCTAGAGAAAAAGTTATACAGGTTTTTGTTTGTCTGGTTGTTCTCAACCATCAATTTTTACACCCCGAAAATAATTGCGAAACAAAATATGTCTACATTATAATTTATTCTTCGTAGGTATCAATTAAATATTTTTAGCTAAACTAATTAATTTCACTTGCAATTAGTTATTTTTACTTTTCTTGCAGAAATGAGTTGATTAAAATTTCCATGGCCCTGTACACTAAAAGCATATGTCAACAGTGGTAACAAACTATCGGAGGACTTTTTTATAATATATCGACAGTTTCGCTCAACGTGTCCCTCAAAGGGCCTAAAGTGATATTTTGACCCGCTAATATGAAAAAGTACATCTGCCCTCTCTGAAATCATTTCAAGAGCTAACCGATCATCTATCAATTAAATTGTCATTGGGAAACTGATTTATATACGCCCCCGTCGTTTTTCTACCAATACAAATATCTATAGAATTTATCGGTTAAGGTTAATACAAATATACCAGGTAGGCTAGAAAAAAATTTGAACACTTAATAAACTCGAAGTAAACATTATTTTGTTCGCCAATTTTAGAAGCTTTTATACAGTGTGTCCAGCCGGAAGTTTACACGATCCATATCTTGAAAAATTCTTTATCTAACTAACTCGGCCATGCAAACGATTACTGTCAGAAGAAGTAATAGCAGAGCTGTCAAACTAGTTGTTTAATATTTTATAGTGCACTAGTAGTTGTTTCTTATAAATTTAATTGCATTATGGCTCGTCTGGGTTATTCCAACGTCGATCATTTAAATTTATTAATTATTTGTGGAGTATGCGCCAAAATATTAACAAGAACTATTCCATGGCCTATGTCCATTTAACAACTTTGTTAAAGCAGCTGATATTTATTTATGTTTAGCACGATCTGATAGCACTTTTATTTGGTTTTTGTTAGTGACACTACTTCAAACTATTCCTCACCCTGTATAATATATTTTATCATTCATCTTATTAATTATTTATTTTCCTAACCACAAATTTCAGTATTGTCTATAGGAGACTGTTTTTAGGAGAAAAAGAGGCAAATCAACTTATTATTCTTTATAGAAGGTGCCCAAATAACATCAATTTTTCATTGTCTACTTTTCTCAAATAAAACAAAATTTGTCTTATATGTCACGCACACAAAAGGGTAAGTTTCATATCTCTTTGAAGTTCTCAGAATTCACAACTCTGCCCCGGCTAAAACCAGCTAGCCGTTCGCATATGCTGCCTCGTTTATTTACCAAAATAAAAAAGGGGGAATAAACTGGTGTGAACGTGTGATATGTTTGCTTTGAGATATCCTGATAAACCCAAGCCATCACCCGGCCCAATTATTACAAAATGATAGGATTTTCTGAACTTTCATAAATACCTTAAAAACCGTTGTAGTTAGGTATAGGGAAGTAAACGTAAACTGTCCATATTTCTAGTCGTAGAATTTGATAAAATAAAAAAAATGGGGATTTACGATTAAAAAATTGAAGATATTTGATGTTTCTAAATTTAAAGTTGTGTTTGTACTCACCCTGTATAATATGTAAATGTTATTAACTATTTTGAAATAACTTACGGCTGTGCTGATTACTTCCACAGTAAAATATATTTAATTTCTTCCTTGGGTTATTCATAGGAATAATTTATTGAGGGGCCTGCAGCTGTCAATTTTTAGTTAAAATATAAATATCTTGAAAACTATAAATTTTAGGTATAAGGTTTGTTATACAAAGTGGCCTTAAAATTTTGTATTTCATCAGTTTCGCAAATAAAAATATGGATGTTCCACTCAAAATAACAAAGCTGACATCTTCTCCCCGTGTAAGCGGAAGTAACAGATCTGTCAAAATATTTCAGTTGGATAAATCATACACTGATCCACTGACTCAATGCCAATCAAACAAGACTTTGACTGCCCGTTTGACGTGCTAGTTGAAAGCCGTGAGACGAGCAAGATAGAGGCACTGCGATTGGAACAAGGGTCACTCATATGGTATACAGATGGATCTAAGATGGCTGAAGGGGTAGGAGTGGGCATAGCAGGGCCTAAGTGTGGGCTATCCAAAACCCTCGGTAACACCCCAACCATCTTCCAGGCAGAAATTTACGCTATAGATCTGTGTGCCCAGGAATGCCTAAATAAAGACATCCGAAGGGCAAAGATCTATATATTATTTGATAGCCAGGCAGCACTAAAAGCACTAAGGTCCTATACCTTTGAGTCTAAAATTGCCTGGGAATGTAGACAATCCCTGAAGCAACTGGCCAACAACAACAAGGTTACCTTGATGTGGGTGCCAGGGTATGAGGGAGTACAAGGAAATGAACTTGCTGACAGCCTTGCAAAAAAAGGATATAATGCACCATTCATTGGACCCGAACCGTTCTGTGGCCTGGCCAAGGGACACATAGCGGAGGAGATCCAAGAATGGGAAAAGGACCAGAAAATGTCCTACTGGAGGAATACTCCAGGCCAAAGACAAGCGAAAAAGTTTATAACTTATTCGACAAAGAATGCCACAAGGCTTCTCGAACTTGAAAAGTCCGAATTAATGCTAATCACAGGCCTTCTAACTGGCCACTGCCCCTTGAGATATCATATATCAAGAATATGGGCAAGGCGGTAGACAACAAATGCAGATACTGCGATACTGCAACTGAAGCTGCGGAACATATACTTTGTGAATGCATGGTGTTAGTCCGCACTAGGCTAAAATTCCTAGAACAGGCAGAATTAACGCCTGAAGACATAGGGAAATTAGCCCCCAGGAAAATCACAAGCTTTGTAAAAAGTCTTGGAATCCTGGGCAACAACTAGATGTAGGGTAAATCACAAAAGATCTTTTAGGTCGAAGTGAAGTAAGGCTGTTCGAAGCCAAACGACCCCATAAAACAATTTACAATCTAATCTACAATCATACATAATACATAATAATACATAATATTTATTGGTGTATAAAACAGAAATTGTTCTACACAAGTCAAACATACAAATATCAAACATATTACATAAAGAGTATAAATATATATATATAGAAAAACAAAAAAAGAAATATTTTGTCAAAAAAACAAAACATTGAATTATAACATATACTAAGTCAATAATACAGGAAATACATACATAAAAAATATATACACTAAAAAAAAAATTGGGTAAAATATAGATAAAAGATTCAAAACTGCGGGTGCAAGGAAGTCTTAATAAAAAACACATAAAATTAAGGGTACCTAATAGAACCAGTACTTATTTAAAGGAAGAAATCATCAACCTCATAACAATTTTTTTCCAGTATTATTTTTTTCAATTTTAGTTTAAAAACATGTAAATTCGGAGAAAGTTTTATCTCCTCGCTTAGAGCATTAAAAAATTTGCAACCATTGTAATAAAAGCTTCTTTGGTACAAAGCTGTTCGGTGAGATTGTGGCTGTAATAGTCCTTTAAACCTTGTATTGTGGTTATGGCTGACTTGATTGGCAAAAAACCTATGCTGATTTTTGTAAACAAATGTACAGACCTCCAAAATATAGATACCTGCTACAGTTAATATTTTCAAGTTTTTGAAAGAAATACGACAGCTCTCACGAAAACCTAAGCCAGCAATAATTCGTATAGCATACTTCTGCACAATGAATATTCGCCTTATATGCACACTGTTGCCCCAGTTCGTTATACCATATCTCAAGTGTGAGTGGAAATTTGCATAATAGAGGCTCATGAGTACATCACGACTGCAGTGTAATGACATAAACCTCAAACCATAACAGTTGCTTCGCAATTTATTACGCAAAATATCTATATGGTTTTCCCAATCCAAGTATCTATCAAATGTTATGCCTAGCATTTTGACCGATTCACATAAAGTTATATCACTTCCATTAAAAATTGACATATCCAGATTTCTGTGTAAAGTAAACAACAGCATATTAGTTTTATCTTTATTTAAATTAAGCTCGTTTTCCTTAGACCAATGAACTACCTGTGAGTACGCTAACTCAGCAGAGTTTTTAATAACATTTAAGTCATTATCAATGATTAAAATATTTGTATCATCCGCATAACAGACACAGTGAATATTTGGCATTTTATTTAAATATGTTATTAAATCATTAGCAAATATATTAAAAAGTAGAGGTCCCAAAACAGATCCCTGAGGAACTCCATGCGTTATGTTGCATACAGCACTGGTTATATCATAATTTAATTTTACGATCTGTGTTCTATTGTTTAGGTAAGAGGAAAAGAGGTTTAAAGCAACTCCTCTGACTTACCTGTCTAGCTTATTCAATAAAATTTCATGGTCAACAACATCAAAAGCACGGGAGAAATCGATAAATAACCCTAAGGCATATTGCTTGTTATCGAGGGCATTAACAATTAAGTCTTGGAACTCACAGAGTGCTGATTCGGTGCTCTTGTTTTTAGAGAAACCATGTTGACAGACAGATAGTAAATTATTCTGATACAAAAATGAAGACAACTGATCTTTGATAGCAGGTTTATCAAAAAAGCCAATGGTTGACAGATACTCAATTTAGAGCGTTTAATTAAATTATTGGAAATATTATCGTATCCACAAGAGTTAGACGATTTCAGTTTATTTATTAAAGATAATATATCAGATGATAAAACTGGTTTTAAAAAAAGTGATCGTTCAAAAAAAGGCACATTGGAGCTTAAAAAGACTGGATCAAAAACAGATTTTTTACTTATTACGGATGTAAAATGTTCATTGAAATTATTGGCCACTATAGCATCTGAAATTTTTTTGCCATTTTCTGTTATAGTTATAATATTTGACTTATTTGATTTGCCTTTTATTTTATTTATTGTGTTCCACATTGCCTTTGTTTTGTTATGAGCTTCCTGAATTTGCCTCTCATGATAGTTTCTTTTAGCTATTACAAGTGCTTTGCTGTATCGTTTCTGTAAAAGTATACTAATATTCCTATAAGCTTGATTCATTTTCACAAGGTCGCTAAAAAGTGTAACTCTGTGTTTTAATTCTCTTAATTCATCAGTCATCCAATTATCTTTCTGTGTTTTTTTAAACAGTGATACCCGTCTTAATGGAAAACAAAGTTGAAAATAATATATTATTGTATCATTAAAAATTTTACAAGCCTTATTTACACAATCCTGAGCATACATTTCTTGCCAATCTACCCTCTAAAAAATTACAGAACTGTACAATGTTCTCTTTGCAAAAATTTCTACGCTGAACGAACTTATTTTCTTTATTTTCAGGAAAAACTGTGTTTATATATATTGATTGAGAAAGATGATCAGATAAGTAGAGGTTAATAACATTAGTTTTAAAGTTGTTAACATTAGAATTGATCAGAAAATTATCAATACATGTGCTAGATGAAGCGGTTATTCTTGTAGGCATTTTGATGGTAATTGTAATGTCATAACATCCAAGTAAATCGGTCAAAAGTGCCAAATTAGTACTGCAGGAATTAAAATTTACATTAAAATCACCACCTATAACCAAAAGCTTATCCTTTACAGACAATGTCTGTAATAACCCGTCAAACAGTTCTAAAAATAAATTAAAATCACCATTAGGTGGTCTATAGATAACAATAATTAACATATTAAGCGCTTTTAAAGATACAGAAGTATACTCAAAAACACCATCTAAACAAAATTCGTCCATTAAAAAGACTGAGACATCACTAAAAAAACTGTTATTTTTGTAGATGGCTACTCCACCATGACAGAGAGTTTTCCGACAATACGAATTAACAAGAGTAAAATCACTCAGCTTATTTACATTTATTTGCGTTTCATTTTGCCAGTGTTCAATAAGCAATAAAATGTCACAGCTATAATCATTAAAAACATTGTTTATATTTAAAATTTTATTTCCTAAACACTGAATATTTTGATGAAATATGGTGAGTATATTGTTTTTTTAATCCTTATTACTGTAAGGTTTACTCACGAAAAAAATGTGTTTCTTCATTCATTTGGAGCGAGTCAGATCTTTGTAACATATCAGGATCACTGGTAGACGCAGATGTAGATAAAACCACAGCACAGTCACTATCAACGTTGTCCAAATCAATGGCAATTTGTTGTTGACCTACTTGCCTGTTGTTTGTTTCCAAATCGTCCCAATTCTTTAATATCTTTACATAACATAAATTTTCATTAATATGTGTTTGCTTTTTCACTATGTTTATTATTTTTCCAGCCATCGAGAATTTACTTAGCGCCACACCAAAGTGTTTATTAACATCCAAAAGTGTAATATTCATGTGAGTAACTTCCTTTATTTTTTTAACAAAATCCCTTCATTTGTTATTATATCTTCCAATATATTTATTTATGAAATTATTCTTGTAAGCATAAGGCACTGATGAAATTATAATGTTGGTATTTCCACATTTTTTATGCTTTTCCAGGTATTTTTAACAGAGGGATATTGTTGCTTATTTAGGAAGTCATTTTGTCCACCTAATATTACCATAAAGTCGCTTTGTGTCAAATTTAAGCACAAATTGTCAATATTTTCTAAAAGCTTATCAAAGGTTGAATTTGGTTTTAGTATTGATTGTACAGTAATGCCTGAATTATCTACCGAATTCTGCATAAGTCTATTTACATTATAGCCGCATTCATCTGCTACTAAAAGAACTTTGTTTTTTGATGGCACTTTATTTTTGGCAAAAGATTTACTAACAGTATTGTTGTTGCTTGCTTGCTGTAATTGTGAGCCAAATAGTTTTAATTCCATTATAATTTTATTGCAGTCTATAATTTTTTGGTTTAGCAAATTATTTTCCATTTGCATGTCGATTAATTTTTGTTTATGTTTTTCCAAATTTGTTTTTAGTTCCTGAACTATTATGGCATTTTCTTTTTGCATTTTGTATAATTTCTGTTGCGAGTCCTGTAAATTTGTTTTAAGTAACACACAACTATCGCATTTGTTATCCCTGACGTAATTTCACAAAAATTCGTTCAGTAGTTTTTGAGATATGGATCGTATAAGCTCCCGGTTTGACATACCCTACAGAATTTATTAGGTATAATTGCTATATTTGTAATTCTAACCATCTTCTAATGATACCAGTTTCGTTGGAGAAACGTTCATCAGTATCCTATATAGTATTTTTGTCTGCAACTCTTTATGTATCCAGGGTTGAGCAAATGTGTAGAAACACCTGATTTCTCATTAAACTATAATTTCGAATAAAAAATACCCTTAACAAAAGTTTTTATAGTATTTTTATTCTATTCAGTGACTTACTTTGATTTCCAACAGCTACCCTATTTTTCGAGATATGACGTCATCCGTAGTTTTTAAATGGATTCCCCTGTATATTAAACATTTTTAGATAGACACTTTTTCATCAATTATAATGATACAGGGTTTACTGGATGTGCGACTTGTGGTTTACTAAATATTAAATAAAATAATAAAATAAAGAGATGGCTGTTTACATCTTAATTATCAAGGCTATGTGATAACAAATATTTTTAACACTTCCCATTTCGTGAAACTTTTGCACAACCTTTAAAACTGTTGATTTAGAAATGTCAGAATTTCTGTCCTCCAAAATGAACCATCATTAACGTAATTTTTTCACGTTCAGTTAGTGTACCCATAATTGAAACAATGTTAATATTTTGCATAGAAACTTCCTGACAGTAGACTGCACCTGACTGTATACGAATGATATGATTTCTGTTAAAATAGGCTTAAAATGTCATGAAACGTGGAGATTTTAAATCTGAGCGAAAAAAAAAATTCTGCCTGTCTGTCGGTTTTTAACTTTTTTGTGTGCACGTTTACTCTGGAACCGTTTATGACATTGACTTGAAATTTAGTAAATTTATGTACAATAATGAGATCTGGAACTGGATTATGTTTCGATCTAATTCCGTTGAAGTTTTCGGGGGTAAATGAGGTAAATAAGAGTAAATAGGCAAAGCAAGCAGGTAAGAGTCCATAACATTGCAATTTAGGACATGTACGAAAACTCAAGGACTCAAAATTTTTCTTGGCATCGGCCACCCTTCACTGTCACCCCCAATACCACACTATTATGAAAGGGAGTAAAAAAAATAAAATTTGATTTACTGTGTATACGAGAACGAAACGTATCAAGTTCTTTTTTGCGTTAGCTACCCTCTCTACCATCCCCATTGTCAACCCCACCCTATTATTAAAGAGAGTAAAATATTACAGTGGGATTTAGTGCCTAACAACCTTGCAAGTTATGAACATGATCGACTTAAGTCTAGGAGATTTATATTTGTCTCAGTTAGGAAACGGGGCCCTACAAATTTTACTGGAGTCTGAATCATTTCTTGGGGATACTTTAGAACGAAAAATTACTTCACGGTAGGCGGAACTCAAGCCCACTCCGTTAGGTATGTTCAAGCAGTAAAGCTAGACGCGCTAACTACTAAGCTACCGTTTCCTATAAAAGCTTCATAACTGCTATATTTACTTAGGCATTTTTTTAAGTAGTTGGATTCTTCTATCAAGGATCATCGATCAAGTACATTCAGATTTTTGCTATTTCAGTTACGTGTTGCAGACGGACAGACACAAGGACAGGGATTCTCTTCTGTGAAGAGTAAAACAAGAAAATTTGCCGACAGTCTCAATCGATTGAAACTAAAATAAATTAAAGAGTAAATAAATTTTAAGAAACTAAAAAAAAATTATCGCCCAATCGATACATCCAAAAACGAACGACGACAAATTGATAATAAGGCCACCCTAGGATATCCAAGAAAAAGCTAATGTACCTTTTCAATAATATATTTAGTATAAAGTTCTAAGAGGATTTTATAAATATTTAAAGCGAACTTTAAATGCCTAAAGTGTTTGTAAGTGAATTCTAACAGAATAGCAAATACCGACCTGATTGTGAGCTTAGTGACTTACAGGTACGGGCCGGTTAAATCTAATTGGTTTGTCAGTAATTGGACCAGTAATACTGAACAGTCGACTGGATCAAGATAGCTTTTGCCTTCCCCGATTCTCTTTCACTTATCTTTTTAGGGGTAATGAGGTATGTAATGTGATACTCGGATCAACTACATGAAAAAACACTACGAGGGCTTTAACCTAATTAACCCAGTCATGAGAGTAATATGTTTACCATTTTTAACCCTTTACGGCAAACATCAACTATTAGTTACACTGAGAAAAATGCTGACGTAACATGCTTATTCTCTACTTATCAGGAAATAAAAAATAATTTGAAAGTGATTAGATTATTTATTTAAATTATACCGGGTGATTTTTTTAACATCAAACTTTCAAATATCTCAAATACGCTACGAAAAAAATGTCCATAATCAAAATTTAATCATTCCTCGGAGGAAATAGTCACTAAAATTAGTCACCTTCCCCCCTCCCTGTAGGTCGGGCGCGGACAACTGAAACATTATATTCGATTCAAGATAGATGGCACTATAGTCGACGACATTCAATGTTTTCTCCTACTATGAACCTATGCATACGATTCTGCCACGCGTTTCCAATAAAAAAAATACGTTTTCATTGTAAATAATCAAAATTAGTCTTAAAACAAATTTTATTTCTCAAGTTTTCAATTACTGGAATATGACTACTCAAGAAACTACTATTGTCGTAACCCAGGAACAGACGTTCTTTTTGGAATAATTGATTAACGTGATTTCCTTGGCTCATGACTTATCGGAGTGATTGATTAAATCTGGTTTTGAATTAATATATTTTTGTAGTTTGTTCCTGTGTCAAAAATACTTTTTACACAAATGTTTTATTATGTTTATTAATTCAAGAAGACAACATGGAGTAGGATTTGCCGTTCGGAATCAACTTGTATCCAACTTAACACAAGTACCACAAGGCCTATCCGAGCGTCTAATGCTGCTACGCTATGAGCTATCAGATGGCAACGCGGTAAATCTAATAAGCGCCTACGCTCCCACTCTGGATGCAAGTCACGAAACCAAGGAAAGCTTCTATCAACAGCTGGAAGAAACCCTCTGTAGAATACCTAAAACGGAACGACTCGTTATTCTTGGCGATTTTAACGCTAGAGTAGGGAGAGATGCAGACACCTGGCCAGGCATCATAGGCAAGAACGGTTTGGGCAACATGAACGCTAACGGTCAGCTACTCCTAACTAAATGCGCCGAACATGATCTAGTTATAACAAACACCATTTTCCGACAAAAGGATAAATTTAAAGGCACCTGGCGTCACCCCAGATCAGGTCACTGGCATCTACTGGACTATGTTATCGTACGTAGGAAGCATCTCAAGGACGTCCAAATTACAAAGGCGCGCATTGATAGCGAATGTTGGACCGATCATCGTCCTGTTGTCTCTAAAATGAAAATTGTTATGAGACCCAAACACCGAAGAACTCAAGTAAAACGTAGACTCCGTCTCTGTATTAGTAAATTGCGTGATCAACAAACCGTCGAACAGCTAAAGCAAAAAGTTCAAGAGAATTTGAGTGCACTAGAAGAAACCAATTCTGTAGATGTCGCTGCTACCTGGACACAAATTAAAGACAGTTTAAAAAGTGCGAGTGAGGAAATTCTTGGCACTGTAGCAAGTAAAAAACAGGAGGACTGGTTCAATGATAATGAAGCTTTTATACAAGAACTTCTTGACCGCAAACATATTGCCTTCCAAAACGCTATCAACCACCCCAACGACTCATCAAAAGCAGAAGCTTTTACCCAATCTAAGTATGAAACGCAACGCGAAATCAGAAGAATAAAGAACGAGTGGTGGGCAAGCAAGGCCAGAGAAATTCAAAGGTACGCCGATTCACACGACTACAGGAATTTCTTTCAAGGAGTAAAAGCAGTGTACGGCCCCAGTCGGAAAAATATGTGCCCTATTAAAGATTTAAATGGAAATCTCCTCAAAGAAGACCAGGAAATAAGAGCCCGATGGAAAGAACACTACTCTAACATTCTTAACCAGCAAAGTCAAGCCGATCACGATATTATAAATCTTATCCCTCAATACGACACCTTCGAAGACTTAGATAAGCCACTAACAACGGAAGAGATCTTAACCGCCATTGGGCAGCTAAAAAATAACAAATCTCCCGGCGCCGACTCACTCCCAGCTGAGATCTTTAAAGCTGTGTCGTCAGAGCTCATACCCTACCTCAAAAAACTGTTTGATGTCGTGTGGGAAAGCGGTCAAGCTCCGCAGGAGTTTCGTGATACACTTTTAATCAACCTCTTCAAAAACAAAGGCAGCGCTGCGGACTGTGGAAATTACAGGGGTATAGCTCTCCTGGCTGTTGGAGGGAAGATACTCACTAAAGCGATGGCAAATAGGCTAACACCTGTTATGGAAAAGTTACTTCCTGAAACACAGAGTGGCTTTAGACCAAACCGAGGCACATCGGATTTAATCTTCACACTTAAACAGCTTCAAGAAAAAGCACTTGAACATCAAGGAGAAATTCACATGGCCTTCATTGATTTAACCAAGGCGTTTGACTCGGTGGACAGGGAAGTGCTCTGGAAAATTATGTTCCGCTTAGGTATCCCTAGAAAATTTGTGGAAGTATGTCGCAGTCTACATACAAACAACAACGCCCAGGTTATGTATAATAATGAGGCAACCGAACCTTTCCAAACCCTCACTGGAGTTAGGCAGGGATGTGTCCTGGCACCCCTACTCTTTAATTTGTTTACCACTGCTCTAACAATTATTGTTGACAACAAACTGACAGTCAGAGGAATAGGTCTCAGATACCGTTTTGATGGCGGTCTCTTTAACATAGGGCGCTTTAGAGCTTTCACGAAGACACGCACACGATTCATTTGTGATCTCCAGTACGCGGATGACTGTGCACTTTTAGCCTCTACGCCGGAAGAGCTTCAAGAACTTTTAGATGTGTATGCCCAGAGCTATGATTCCTTGGGACTTAAAATCAACATTGGAAAGACTAAGATTATGTCAACTCCTCATCAAGTGAACCAAATAGACATTACACTTAACGGAAATTCTCTTGAAGTGGTGGATCAGTTCAATTACTTAGGCAACGTTGTTAATGACAAAGCAAACATGGACAGCGAGATTCGCAATAGAATTAACGCTGCATCTAGAGCACTCTGGGGTCTTAGAGAGAGAGTATTTGACAACCACGACCTTGCTTTGTCAACGAAAATGGCTGTCTACAGAGCAGTTGTCATTCCAACACTGCTATATGGATGTGAAAGCTGGGTCACTTACCGTCGTCATGTGAAAGAATTAGAACGTTTTCAGCAAAGACACCTCAGAAGTATGATGAAAATCCGTTGGTTTCATCACATATCAAACGTGGAAGTACTCGGGAGAGCAAACAACCTTCCAATTGAGGTGCTTATTTCAAGAGCACGCCTAAGATGGGCAGGTCACGTTCATCGTATGCATGATAACCGCCTTCCTAAATGTACACTTTATGGTGAATTGCTAAGCGGTAGAAGAAGGCGTGGCGGTCAACGAAAGAGGTTCAAAGACGCTCTCCATGAAAATCTAAAATCCTGTGGTATTGCAGACGAGCAATGGGAACAACTTGCAGCGGACAGAACCGAATGGCGAGGGGTTGTGGCCAGCTATCAAGGAAATGTTGCTGCAAGAAGGCCGAATCCAAGACCTAACCAGGTCTATGTTTGTCCTGACTGCGGTCGACATGTGCTCTCCCGAATTGGCCTCTATAGCCATAGTCGTGTGCACCGTAGATGAATGGGAATTACAATAAACTACACCTGTTACTTGTTTTTTATTGTACACAATTTATCGACTGTAACATTTTTATACTCGGACTCGAGTAACGGCTAATATAATAATAATATTATGTTTACATTTAACGTTTTCATTATTTCTTCTCTTCGTGTTTTTTTATGTTTTGGTTTTGATTTTTTGTAAATAAAAGTAGAAAAGAAAGAAATAACTTTAATAAGAAACAACTCATTTTATTCAGTTCGCAGACTATTTCGCAATCAAAAAGACCTGTTTCCGTTAGGCTGTTGATGCTACTTCAGAATGGAGTATTTAACTGTACAAAAGAACATTGAAATGGTTCTGGTTTCTAGAGAAGCTGGCAGGAGTCTTGATGATGCTGTCAATCTCTACTCTCAGCGTTTCTGGGATAGAATTCGGTCACGTGCTTCGTTTAATCTTACTATCAAACAATTTATTACTGACGGAGATGTTCAACCGAAAAAAAGAAACCGCCTAGCAACAGTCACTGGAGAAAATAATGTAATTGCTGTATTAGCTGTAGTGGCTGTTAGTTAATCCTCGTGTTAGTACACGAGAAACAGATTGTCCCAGAGCAGTGTTTGGAAAATTTTAAAACGTAATAAATATCATTCTTATATATGTCTTTACACCAAAATCTCCATATCGTTGATTTTCAAAATCGGGTAACTTTTGTCAGTGGGCACGTGAACAAATACAACGAGTCACCAATTGTTTTCGTTACGTATTGTTCTCCGGCGAGTCGTCTTTTACAAACCATGGAAAGGTTAATTGGCACAACATGCATTACTGGAGTGTTGAAAATCCGCACTAACTTCGCCAAGTTAAATATAGCGTCCTTGAACTGTCAACGTATGGTGTGGAACAGTTGGCAACAAACTCATCGGCCCCCACATTATTGAAAGCACCTTGAATGGTCAAATGTACCGAGACATCTGGGAAAATAAACTGCCAATATTACTTGAATACTTGAGCTAAGAAGTGAAGTGCGACAGAATATATAGTTTCAGCATGATGGTTGTCCAGCACACTATTCGGTGGTAGCACATGAAGTATTTGATCGTGATTTCGATCTTCGCTGGATCGGTAGAGCTGATCCGATAAATTGACCAGCTAGATCACCAGATCTTACTTCGCCAGATTTCTTTTTGTGGGGCTATCTCAAAGATAAAATTTACAAACAAGTACCAACAACACTTTGGAATATGATTCAGCGAATCAGAGATGCCTTGTGCCGAAATTTAAGCTGACATATTTCTCAGTCGTGTACAGTCATTTCAAATGCGAATTAATAAGTGCATTGAAGTCGAGAGCCACCGTTTTGAGCACTTACTTTAATTGAAAAATGATGAGGCGAAGGGATTCATGTAAACTAATCTTATAAGTGAGAGGTGAAGGGACTCACATAAATCAAGCCCCCGGATTGATGAGAGGCGATGGGACTCGTTAATCAAGCACCCCGAAAGGAACAGAAAACTACTACGTCCACGTGGTTCTTCCTGGGTTACGCTAAAAGTAGTTTATTCACCAGCCCAGCCATTTACATTTCTACAAGTAAGAATTTCCCAGTATTCGCAATTTGAAAAATGAATAAATTTTTTTGACGACAAATTTTGAATATTTACAATGAGAACGTGGTATTTTTTATCGCAAACGTATTGCAGAATCGTATGCATAGGATGACAGTACGAGAATTCGAGAAACAATTGAATTTCGTCTATTACCGTGCCATCTATCATGAATCGAAAAAATGTTTCAGACAAATCCTACGTATTCTTAAGGGTAGAATCCGAATCTGCAATAAAAAAATAGGGGTTCCTTGTAACAAAGCACTTTTCGTTACCGAAATATGCACAAGATATCATCATTTTCTTGAAAATAAAGAATATAAAAGTATAGGAATTGTTCTCTAATATTTATTTGGTAGATAATAAAAGTGTTAATTTATAGAAGTACCACATAGGCATACCAGTTGTAAAGTACGGATGAACTCGAGTGGAGGTAAGCGACGAGAAGAGTTTCTATATCCAGGCAAGCTAAACCACGCGCGAGTCATTACAGATGTGTAGAGCTCTCCGTCTTGTAGTATCAAAATAAGAAATATTTTCGTCGATGTGACGTCACCCATGCAACGTCGTTCTTTTAGTACCCAGGAATAATTGAAATATTTATCAGGCAGTTCGTTAGTTGGTGTCCTACGCGAACACATGCTTGTTGCTTATTCCGGTTTTACAACGAAAATATTGTTAAGTCCACAAAATTAAGGTATTTGAATTATTGTAGTCGCAAAATATTTCGAAATATAAAAGTCCGTTTGACGCCACGATAACCCATCGCGCATCTGTTTTCCACTGTTTCTCCCACTTATTCATATTTGAAGGAAGTAATTAAATTCATACCATGTTGGCAGTCAGCCAGAGCGACTCGTCGCAAGCAGACGTGTTCACTCCGAGATTTGAACGTAAGATACCGTTATTGTGATATATACATGCTACGGCATCGACCAGTAATGCATCGATCCATCTGGCGCCTACTGCCACTCCCATAGTAATTTGTTTTATTGATAGAACAGTTCCTGTGGATCTGAAGTTTACACCAAGAAGTAAGTAAGTTAGACCATAAGAGGGAAGATAACTGAGTAAGAAATTTGGCTAGTGCAATTATTGTGTTAATCATACTTTGATCTTTTCAGCATTGCCATTTTCTGTAAATGCCACTGTTACTTTGTAGGTGTTCCTAGAACGGGGTTCTTGGAACACTGAAGAGTAGCATAACTGTTTATTAACCATATCTTAACTTTTCAGCTTCCACTTCGAGGGCTGAGGTCTCAATAAAGTCTCTGTGTTACTTATAGGTGTTCCTGTAGTACCAACGGGGTTCTTGGAACACTGAAGAGTAGCTTAACTGTTTATTAGCCATACCTTAACTTTTTAGCTTCCACCACGGGGGTTGCCGTTCCAGTAAATTCTCTGAGCTACTTGTAGGTGTTCCTGTAGTAGGTATCTACGGGGTTCTTGGAATACTGAGAAGTCGCAATTATTTCACTATTCATACCTTACCTTTCCAGGGAGCTAATCCACTTTTGTGTGTTTTCAGGCCATATTAATAAATTATCACTGCAACACTAGCCAAGTACTATATGAATAAACTGTTGTACTGTAGTTTTTATATTTATGTAAATATGTGTGGGCTTACTTCCCCTACCTGGTATCCGTATCTAGTCTGTCTTGTTTTATACTAGTTTCTTGCTTACTGTCTCTGTCACCTGGGTCATCTGGTACTAGTATTTTTGCTTGCTCCTCCCGGTAATGAATAATTTATAGATTTTTGGTAGTAAATACATAGTTAGAAAAGTAGAGTTGTAAATGATAGGTTTCCCATATATTGACCCACTAGAGTATACTTTCTCCACTTGAACTACTCAGCCTCGCATACTTGGCTTGAGGGTAGTGTGTCCTATCACTCAAACTAGGACTGGCGCCCAAGTAAATCGAAAACTTGTTTCCGAAGCTCGAGTGTCAAAGAGTGGCCGCTTTTTCTCCACGTTATCGTGCGAGGTGGATAAAAACGCGTTACATCCTATTTAAGACTTCCAAGCTACCCCTCCGTCCGACCTACAAGGAGGGGGAGAGTGGTTAATTTTACCACTAATGTATTTCCTCCGCGGGATGATTATATGCATTTTTTTCGTAGAGTTTCAGGTTAAAAAAAGTCACCCTGTATAAATCTAAAACATTTAGATTAAAATCTTAATTTCGTCGATACGATGGTACAGAGCGTTTGTTGACACAAAGGACTTACATTTGTTACATATTTTAATTATGTATAAAAATATCTGAAAAATTATTTTTTAATTATCATGATTTTTAATTCTATGCGGTAGTTTTTAAGTTATGTAAACCCAGTTATGACTAATTTAATTATAGGAAAATTTGAAAATGCTGTGACTATTTGTACCAAATCAATGACAATTATGGAGCAATAAGAGAGTAAAAATGACGAAAAATTTACGAAAATTAAATGTTAATAAATGAATAATAATTTCATCAAATATTTAAAACATATTTTTATGTTGGTGCCTAGAGTGACTGCGGATCGTATAGCAAAGTATAATTTATAGTTAAACTTTAGAAGGTGCATTATTAACAACCAAATAATTTAAATTTATATATTTTAGAGCTAAGGTTTGTTTGAACCAAAGTACATCCCCTAAATTTTACTTGTGTGAGACTTTACTATTCCCCGCGGTAGAAATGAAGTATATTAATATTATGCGTTCCATAACGTACTGTAATACTTTAAGAAAATCGTTGTAAACGCGGAAGGAATAATTTAGAAACCAACGTTAATTCATAATGAGTCATATATGAAGATAGTGATTTAAAAAGCAATTGGGCTAAGCTGAATAAATTTTATGTAATCTCTAGAGCAAAGGTGTTTTTATGGCTCAAAGAGTGAAGTGATGTGATGCATTACGTCAAATTCAGCACTAGCGAGCTGGTAACTTGAAATGGATGTGAATGCTACACTATTCCCTAGCAAATTATAAAGATTTATAGACGTGTAAGTTAGACAAGGCGCAAAACTAAAATGGATCTACCTCTCCTTGGCCCATAAATTTTCCCCAAATTTACTAGACTGTGACAATCTCTCGCACCTTCGACAACATTCTTTGCTCATTAAACTGTTTAATGAAATCAAACTCCGACAAATTACTTGTCGAACTCTCAGTCGGTAATAATATGGATTTATTGCTGTAGTAAGTGTTCTTACCTTCAGATATGGTCACTTTTGCGACGACAGTCCGATATTTTAGTATTTTTCTCGTAAAATAGTTAAATTTATGATTTTATCCACAACTTGTTTAATCATCCGCTTTATGGTCAGTAAATTTTAAAGCTTAGTGCGCTACTGAAATATCTTATATATATTCTTTTCTTAATCCCAAGCCGAAATTACAAAAGTTGCTATAAAATTATTGTCCTCGAAGTTGAATTGGAGTTGAAATATGTCACTGCATTTTCGAAATGTCTTGAAAACGTATACATATTGAGTTTAAAATAAGACTTACTATTAATCGCCAAATTTGCCAGTTATTCTTAAATAACAATGAAATTAAAATCAATTGGCATTTAAATTTTCCTAGTCACTCAGTAAGCCCTTATCAATCCAACTATTGAAATAAGGTAGCCAAAGTGAATAAAGATCCTCTTCATAGAATATAACTTAACGTTGATCTCAAGGACAGCATACAGGGCCTCCCAATAATGTGTGAAAGTTCAATAACGGCACTTTTGTTGAAAGAGTATTTGTATTGCAAAAATATGCTGTACGTATACTCGCTGGTCTACACTTTCCTGAAAGCTACCGTGATGCTTTCAGAAACTTTAAAATCCTAACAGTAGCTGGTATATATATATTAGAGGTCTGCACTTATGTTTACAAAAATAAATATAAATTCCTTGCCAGTCGAACTGATCATGACCACGAAACAAGGTTTAAGGAATTGTTGAAACCCGAAATACATCGAACTACGATGTATCAAAAAAGCTTCCATTACATGGGTTGCAAATTATATAATAGTTTAGCGGATGATATTAAGTCCGCACCCACTGCAAATATTTTTAAGGTAAGACTGAAGAAACTGCTCCAGTACAGAAACTGCTATACGGTGGATGAATTTTACCGATAGCTATTTATAGCTAATTAAGTAAATCTTCTGTGATTTGTGCCTACAAGAGCCAATGACTTTAATATGTATATATTGATATTCTCAGACTTTATTTTAAATTACTTTAGGTATATATCATAGTTCTACTTTTTACTATTTCTTTTTTGTCTTTTATATTTATATACTTTTTATGTAATTATGTATTTGATCCTTGTTCGTTTGACGTGTGTAAAACAAATCTTGTGCTATACACTAATAAATATTATTATTATTATTATTATTATTATTATTAGAATTGGACAATTATTTTTTTATGGAATGGTATAGTGTCAAAAGCCGCACATTTTAAAAATATTTTGAAATATACGCTATATTTCGGAGCGGAGCATTTTCGAGGTCATTTTTTAAATGAAACACCCTACATATTTTCACATTTATGTATTCAGCGTAATATTACCTTTCCAACGACCTCTAGATTTTTGGTTTTTGACGTGGAGTTGCCGAGTTATTTGAAAAAAATATGAAAATTTTGATCGGAACAAGGACCAAATTAAGTCGCTATGTGTGTATTACTATTAATTAAGAAGATTTATTTTGCAATTATGTAGACAAGGGATATACTACAACGACACAACCGCCAAGCGCCACTATCCATCACACCACCAAGACGACAAAATTGGCACGTTAATTCTCTACGATTTTTGTAAATAATATGCTACACCTATAATCGATATTTCCAGAGATATTCTTACTTTTTCATTAAAAACATAACATAATATAAAACATAAAGTGATGATAATTGAAAGTTATCTAATTGACGTTTAATCATTAACTATTATGACAAAGTATTTACACTTATTTTAAGTTATAAATTGTGTTCAAAATTCGCACACTTTCCAATAATTAATTTTTCGAGAGAAAAAATGGTCGATATGGTTTATATATTGGGTGCGAATGATCAAAATTCTCTGCTTTCAACTCGAATTTATAGGAAGCGATATCCGGAAAGAAGACAGCCCTCTAAAAAATCATTTGAGAAGTTGTTGGAACGATTTCACAATACGGGAAAGTAGAATATGAGAAAAAGGAACGAAGAAAAAATGTAATAAATGAAGAAAACGGAACAGTAAACTTTTGAGCGTGATTGAAGATCCTCATCGCAGAGAATTGGCAAGAGAAAACTATATAAGCCGATCTTCAGTCCATCGAATCTTACACAGAAAACCCATCTCTCACTAATCCCCTTACTTCTAAATTCCATCAAGCTCCCAAACATCCTTCCCTTAATTACATATACACATCTTAACCCTATAGGAAAATTATTGCAAAACCTGTTGTCAGAAAAAGTCAAAAATAAAAAAAAACAAAAAAACAAAAAAATATTAAAACAAATAAAACACAAAAAAGACTAAAAGTAGAGAAAAAAACAAAAATAATCACCACACCACGTTTAAAAAAAAAACTTTCGCTTAGTCAAAAGAGCCAACATCAGAGCAAACAAAAACACAAAAGAGCCATCAAACCACTAACATATTAACCACAATTGTATCATCCAAATAATATAAAATCATGTAATTCAATCCAATAACAATTAACCATCCCAACAAACATACGCCAGCCACAGAGCACGATGACCATAACAATTCAATCCAGGGCAAGCATCTAGAAGATGGAGAGCCCCAAGCAGCTGCACATATTTTACAATCGAATCTTACAAAAAACAAATGTCATCCCTACCACATTCAACTAATGCAGGAACTGATTGATAGGGATTATGAGAACCCAATACAATTTTGTCAATGGGAAAAACAAAAAATAGGACAACAAAGAAATTTTTTTGGCTTTGTTTTTTTGCCGATGAAACACCGTTTCATAAAATGGACATGTTAATTGCCATAATCTTTATTATTACGACACAACCAATCCTTACATCTCACGAACAAATAGCCAAACAAGATGGTTGTTGAATATTTGGGGAGGAACTGTTGGGGATGATATGATAGGACCACATTTTTTTGCTGGACGTGTGATTGGTCAAATTTATTTAAAATTCTTACAAGACAGCTTGGAAGAATTACTGGAGGATGTCTCCAGGGATATTAGGGATAGAATGTGGCACCTCCATGATGGAGCACCTGTGCACCACACTGCAGCTATTCACGAACATTTAAACGACGCTTTTCCAAATAGTTGGATAGGAAGAGGAGGACCCCATAGTTGGCCTGTCAGAAGCCCTGATCCAAAATATATTTCTTTTTGTGGTACTATGTCAAGGAGCAAGTGTACAAAGCTCCTATCACTACAAGGAAAATATGAAAGAAAGATAGAAAGAATAAAGTAAGTTTTTCAGGAAATTGCTGTAGATATTTTAAGAAATGTCGGTAGATCATTCGAAAATGCATAGACGTACTGGGAGGTTACGTTAAATAGTTCCATGAACACTAGGTATTATTTATTTCGATAAATTAAGTTTAAAATAACTTTGAATTTTTAAAATAGTGCCAATTTTTGTACCTAATACTGTATTTTCTATTCCTATTATTAGTGTCAACCCTTTTGTAATATTAAACGATTATTTATAAATTTTTAAGATAAACTCAAATGTGATTTAATTAAACTGTGAAAGAATACTACTGAGGCAATCAAGACGCACCCAGAAAAAAATTTAATACTTCTTTCAATTATTCTCAATTTATGTCAAAATCATGAAATGAAAAGTATTATAATTCAATTTATTATAATTTTTAATGAAAAAGTGTAACACTGCCCCACATTTGCCTAGAGCTGGCCCTATCATTTTTACAAGACAGCGACAGTGACTTTTAGTAAAAATTAATCTAATATAGCGCAGTGTAAAATTTACATAATAAAATATTAATGTTGATGTTAGTTTGCTTCTAATTTGCCCACATCCCCAGAATATTGCTTCTCTGGCGCCTAGCCGAGCCCAGCCCCTTATAAAAGAGGATTTTAGGTTAGGATATTATTAACAAAAATCGTAGAGAATTAACGTGCCAATTCAAAAATACAATAATATACAGCGTGTTCCATTTGAAAAAATCGAGAAAATTCACTTTAACATGTCCTGAAATAACGCTAGTATAAAATACACTCTGTATAATTATAATCAATATTTGGTGGTTGTGTCGTTGTTGTGCATCCTTTGTCTACATAATTACAAAATAAATCTTCTTAGTACACACACACACAGCGAATTAATTTGCTAAACCTTGTACCGACCAAAATTTTCATATTTTTTCGAATCGAATAACTCGGCAACGCCACGTCAAAAACAAAAAATCTTGAAGTCGTCGGAAAGGTAATTTTACGCTGAATTCATAAACGTAAAAACATATAGGGTGTTCCATTTAAAAAAAATTACCTCGAAGATGCTCCGCTGTAGCGAGTCACCTGTATATTTTAAAATATTTTTAAAATGTGCGCTTTTGACAATACCACTTCTATAAAAATATAATTTTCCAAACATTTCTAATAAAACCGATATTGGACTTTGACCCACTATTGGGACACCCTGTATAAAGTTGCTTTCGTTAGCTAGATTGAAATAAAGCATAGTGAAAATTGATTCAAACGAGATATAAAGTCAGCGATGTAAATGATTAATTTACTATCTCTACAAAAGCAGAAAAATCAATGTTCAATGAATATATAATTTCGATACATACTCTTCACCATCGGTTTATAATGAATGGATGAAAAAATTCTAGTTAAACTCTATACTGCTCCGGTAAATTAACGCATTGGTATGATTTGTAAAAATGATTTTCATGTTCGAATCTTGTGACACCCACTTGGTTAAAAACCAAGTAAGTATCTCAAAATGCAAACGGCAGCTCTGGGTTATGGAAGAGCGAGGTCGGAGTTCGATACATACGTGTTTGTGAACTTTATAAAAATAAATAGTAGATATATTAAAAGTTCGATGTTCAGGGCGCCACCATAAGTTGAGAATAGATTTAGAAGTATTGTGAAAGCTATGGAAAACAATACTTGAGTACATGACATTATTACAAAATTAGCTCTCCAACTCACCTGCTGAATCGTTGGAAGTAAAAGAAAGAGTACACACATGTTAATAATCAGTTAAGTTAATTGCGTTGCTCCCTTACGCCGCAAACACAGTGAACGCCGGTTGCATTTTAACATTCCGGTATAGATTTCGGCACCCGTAAAAATTTGATTGGCTACTTTAAATTTATCCCACCAATCGTTAACGGAGTGCCGAATTCAATACGCATTGTTCAGACGGTACTCAAATGCAATACGGAATGTACAAATAATAGCATGTGAACATACGAAATAGCTGAGACATCTGCACATACTTTGATTATATGCCCTTGCAGGTTAATTGTAGAGACTGAATAAAGAAGATTATTATAAAAAGTAACAATGATATTATTTATTGCGTAATATCACTGGCAATCATGAACACATCGATATATATAAACATATAAACATTTATGGAATATATTACTAAATTAAAAATACCCCGATGGCAGGGGCCAGTCGGAAAGGTCGATTTCGTCCTATATTGTTTTGCACTGCTTTAGGTCTCTATTACTTTAGTAAATAAATGATTAAGTAAGTAATTATCTATATCTTTGTTAGAACTGCCCAACCTCAATTTTTTGTCATCGATTTATGAACTATTAGCACGTAGGTAGTCTTCAAAATATAAATGTCCCGCTTTTTTTTTAAGTGTTTTAGCAAAAAATATTTTAGACAAAATATGTAGGTCTAGATGAATACTATCCAATGATGTATCTCATGTACACATTTGATTCGAAATAAAATTTGGAGAATTTTTTTAACACTGAACCGCCGCCATTTTCTTATAATTTTTCCTATACGTTTTAGCAAAAAAATGTTTTAGACAAAAGTTTTAAGGCTAATTGAGCACTATCTAACGATGTATTATATGTACATATTTGATTACAAACAAAATTTTGTGAATTTTTTAAAAATGTTGAACCACCGCCATTTTGAAACGAAGAAGGCGATTCGACTCATCTTCGAATTTAACCGAGATATGGACCCAAAATATATGCCCTCTAGAGTGTTAGACCACCTGAATAGCATTCACGATAAGATCAAATTCACCATGGAGGTAGAAATAGAAGGCTAGCTTCCATTTGTAGGCGTATTAGTGAAAAAAAAACAAGACAGGACACACAGTATACAAAAAACCCACTCACACGGACAGATATCTAAATGCGGCGTCACATCACCATCCAACACAATTAAATTTAGTAGTAAAGACTAGTAATACTAAGAAATGGTATAACGGTACCGGTTCCATTTGAAAAAATTGAGTTTTGCCCCAAAAACCATTTTGGTGAATTTTATTTGCTCACAAATCACGTAATTGAGTGTTTTTAACGGGATTTCGATTTTTATAGCATTACACGGGTCATTTAAAATAAATCGGAACCATCATGGCATGGCGAAACCGGAAGTGAAAAAAAGGTCAATTGTATGTCAAAAAGTGCCGCTTATTATGTATGTAGTATATCCTAAATTTCAATCAATAATCTGCAAAACTAAAGGAAGGGGGTATACCATGATCCTGTTACAACCAGTACCTATGTATGGTGTCTATTTTTTTATTAATGTCCTGATCAATGAGACTTGGCATTCGGTTGATTCTTAGCTACGTTTTCTGCTAATCTGCACTTTCTTTTTTTTTGTTTAGGCTCCTCTTTTGGTGGTCTACCGATAGGTAACCTTTTACAACCTCTTGTAATCCCTATTTTTCGTCGACTTAAGTATGTTGAACTTTAATATTCGTATTGCTTCTGTGACGGATCGAAAATGAACTTCCAGCAGTACAGAAGAAAGACTCCCACTCTTAAGCCCTTGCAGAACTTTTTTTCTTGTTGAGCTTGTGGTTCCAAAATGTTTGTGATGTTCTTGGATCAATGCTAAAACATCTCGTAAAGCTTCTTCTGAGAAGTCGTGGTCAGTATTCTTAACAGGGTCAACATTTTTGGGTGAAGATGCACTATCGTTAAAAGGAACTAATTCATTGTGAAGAATATTGTTTGAATTTACATCACAACTAGAATTACAGAAAATTTCATTTTATTTGCGTACTTATTATGTACAGTAACATTTCATACTGAATTTGAACACCGTCTGAACATTCCGTATCGAATTCGGCACTCGTTAAGATTGGTGGGATAAATTTAAAGTAGCCAATAAAATTTCTACGGATGCCGAAATCTATACCGAAATGTTAAAATGCAAGTAGCTCGCTGTCACATAGAATTTTTTTGTGAAATTCCGATATTTTTATGGTTTATGTGTCTTAGGTCGGAACAGTAAACTTCCCTCTTAACAACAATATAGGAGTTGAAGAAGTTATTATTATGCTTAATAAACGATGTCACTCTTAATTATTCAAATATCAAATAAATACTGCGCTTATACATTTCATTCTCAACATGACAAATAATGTTATATCCCTCGTTACAAAGTAAATTAAGGGTAAACATAAAAAGCAAGAAGAAGAGACTTATTACTAACAAAGAATAAAACCTTTGGGACTGCTTTGAAATGGTTGCTATTTTATTCTTAAAAACGACCGTTTGTAACCCACATAAAACTCGAAAACACATCTTATAAATTAATTTAAACCAAGAATTGTGCTTTACCACTGAGTACAAAAACAATAAAATGAAAATTCAACAATGTGAAACGACACAACTACAATAAAAGCAAATTATATTAATCACGAGGATTACGATCACGAACCACTTCTAAAATAAAAATGCGTAATTTTCCTTTATGTTTTCATTTGCTCCATGAAACTAAAGAAAAAATTGTGCAACTAGAAGTTCGCAATAAATGTATAACCGTAAAATGTAATACAATGAATAAACATCAAAAAAATTTATTACCCTTGTCAATATTTATACGGGACTGAATTGAAAAGAATTTCACCACCGTCCGGTGAAATTCAACCGCAACTATGGGCCCCTAAAATTCCTGTAATATTTGGCAGGTGGTAAATATTTTCGGCCATAACAAAAATTTGGTTATAGTTCCTAGTGTAGTATTTATGCGTATGTATTTGGATGATTTAATAATCATCAATTATGTCAAAGGTGATAGTTATCTAATTTCAATAGCGGTTATATAGTATTGGGAATATAATTTTAATTATTTAAATAAAAAAGGACAATTTTAAACAATTTAATTCGTTATCCAGATTTATAATTTTTGCCGCAACTTTCTTACTTTAAATACCAGCCTGTATATTTAAGTCACTTTTCTCATAAAGCTATAATTTCTCTTTCCAATGCTTTTTTAGATTTAAAATCGGATGAAAAATAACCTTGGAAATGGCATTTATTTGCTGCTAGTTAGCTTTGGAATTCAGAAATAAATTTAAAAAAATTTCGAAGTAGGCTTTCAATTTGAATAAAAGGGTATATCTCAACAAATTAAATGTAAAATAGGCCTATTTTGTTCATTTGCTTGGATTTTTCGTTTTTCCATTTAAATTCAATTTATCATACCTCCAGAATGTATAGTACCCTGTATTTTTATTTTTTTATCAGATAGTTTACTTTAATTTAATTTTTTTTTGCTGGTTTTCCCGATTAAAAATTGAATATAAATTAAAACAAATATTAAGCTTTTGCAGTAAGCTATGAAAAACAGATGAGTTATTTGTAATTAGAGAAAATTTATATTGATAGATATAATTTTTATGAATCATTAGCAAAAACAAAAATTCACACAATCAAAACCAATTTATAAGTTATGATACATATCTGGACAGCAACTTACTAAATTTATAAATATTATAATTAGAACAACACAACTAAATACCAAACCTATAACAGGTGCTCAAAATGACGCTACCCATTTCACAATACTTGTTCACTCTTCGAATAGTTTCTCTCATAACACTTTGTAACATGACTGGAGTTATGGAAGGCATTTAAAATTATATTTTGGAGTTCTTCTAATGTTGCAGACAGCGTTGAGTATAGTTTGTCCTTCAGATAAGTGTGGAGTTAGGTCTGGTGACCTAGTAGGCCACATAATAGTTTCATTGGTAGATATTACCCGGTTATCAAGGTAATTTCCCACAAAATTAGCATTATGCCGCGGTGCTCCATCTTGTTGGAAGTACATATTTCTGAAATTTTCCAGGGAAAGTTCATCCAGTTCGTTTTCTATTTCATTTTGCAAAAAGCTTATGTAACGCGCGCCGATCAGTGGTCCTTGACATAGTATGGGACCAATAATTTTTATACCCAATATTGCAGCCCATGCACTCACTCCAAATCTGTCTGTTCTGATGTAATGATCTGAATAAAACTGACTATATTCTGTCTGTTCACATATACAACAAGTACATGGCGATAACCATTACAGTTACCTTCAAACATTTCGTATACATTTTTTTAAGGCCAATAATGTAGATTGTGTTTATTGTATATGCCATTATTCGTAAAACGAGATTCATCACTAAATAAAATTATATTTTTTAAGTATATGAAACTATATGAAAACCTTGATAAAAATAAAAAAATGTGTTACTGTTTATGGATTTGAGTAAAGCATTCGATTTGATTGACCATGAGATATTTCTAGCAAAACTAGATACTAGAAATTGATACAATAAGATCTGATCTGATCTAAATATTAAGTATGAAGTACCACCAAGATCTGTTCTTGGTCCTTTGCTATGGTCCTAACTTGGTGATGTTTGCTGATGACAATAGTCTCCCTACCGGGAGTAAAATTGAGCTCGTGGAGGTACTTTTCCCGCCGAGGCCGGAAACTGTATGGGAAACTGTCGAAGATATACTCCCAGCACCGCCTATTAGCAGCGAGGAAGTTGTCAATGCGGCTGCAAGACTGAAACCTAATAAAGCCCCAGGACCTGATCGAGTCCCGCACGAAGTTTGCCATGAGCCTAAATACTGAAACCTTCACTGAAATGTATAATAACATAATTTCCTCAGGAGACTTCCCGACTAGGTGGAAGATATAGCTAAGTTGGTACTGGTGCCAAAACCAGGTAAACCGTTGGGGACGGTGCCCAAGCCAATCTGCCTCATCGACACATCGGCAAAGGTCCTGGAATACGAGGATGAGCGCAGAACTGGACTCCAATCACCCGCTCTGCCAGGTCGGGCAACTGGTGACAACGTGAGAGCTGTCTCGCGCATTTAACACGGCACCATGGAGGCTGACAGTCTAGGCTTTGAACCGAAAGGGCGTTTCGGCGTACCTGGTTAAATTGGTGAAGGGTTACTTAGATAAGAGACGTCTCTTGATTGACGATATCAGCAGAGGAGTCACTTGCGGGGTCCCACAGGGATCGGTGCTTAGACCGTTGCTGTGGAATGTGCTATATGATGGGTCTTAGAGCTCGAAGATGCGGACATAGCTAGAGGTTGTCGCCTGATCGTATTTGCGGACGATCTTATAGTGGTCGTAGTCGACACCAGTGAAGATCGCATTGTGGCCAAGGCAGGTGCCATGATCACGGCCATTAGCGAATGGATGAGTACGAATGAACTAGAACTCGCTCCAGATAAAACTAAAGTTGTCAAACTAATGGGGCGCAAGATCGTCAGCGAAATGGTTGTAGAAACGCTAGGAGAAGAAGTTACGGCAAAGGATTATCTTAGATATCTAGGTGTCTATGTCGACAAGAGCTTATCCTGGAATGGCAATTTGGAGCGTGTTACTGACAAAGCTGATCTTGCAATTATGGCCCTAAGCAAACTCATGCCTAGAACTGGCGGGCCCAGGAAGTACGCACGCCGACTTCTAAGCATCATCGTTAATTCTATTCTCTAGAATTAACGATGGTGCTTATGGACTCAACACGGCCGGGAACAGAAACAAACTCCTTGCAACGCAGCGCAGGGTGCTAATTAGGATATGCTGTGCCCATTGCACTACATCGACCAATGCGCTGCAAGTCATCGCAGCAGTCCCACCGATCGACCTGCTCGAGGCGAGAGGCAGCTAAATTATGGCGCTGACAATAATTCTAAGGAGTATAATAGAATATGCCTTATGGAAAGATGGCAAGCGCGGTGGGAAAGTTCAACTGTGGGGTCGTGGACACGTACGCTTACCTCTGATATTCAGATATGGACCTGGAGGAAGCATGGGGATATCAATTATTATTTAACGCAGATGCTGAGTGGTCATGGTAATTTCGGCAATTATTTGACCAGAACTGGCAAAGCTACAAGCGACTGATGTGTGTAGTGCACAGTTCTACAGACCCGGATTCACCGGAGCACACTCTGTTCGTTTGTAGTAGATGGGCTGTGGAGCGAGGGGCAGCAGAAATGAGAGCGGAACAACCCATCACCCGCGAAAATGTCATTGTAATTATGTTAAAAGATAAAAGAAACCGGCAGACAATTAGCACTCTATGCTGCGATATTCTCAAGAGGAAAGATGAGGACGAGAGAAGGGTAGAAGCCTAAAGATCAGGGTCCCCAGGGCGCTTCGAAGTAATGCTCACGTGGTTCCGAAGTGCTTTGTGGTGACGAAGATGGAGAGTTTTTGGTGCAACAGCGCAGGGTCTGCCTTTTCTCTCCCAGGAAAAAAAATAGTCTCTTATGTTCTAGCGACAGCCTATCTGATCTTATAAAAAACACACAAATGTTGCTCAATAAATTTACATTATGATTTAACACGTATAAGCTGTTTCTAAACATAGATAAAACTCATTTTATAAGTTTTCCTCCTCGATCCAAAACAATAAAGAATTAATTTCGTCATAATATTTTGGGGCTGTTCCCACCACAGTATTAGAGTTTTTCGGTTACAAAAAAAGGGCAATCACATTTATATCAGGAATGACACACGTCTTTCGCCTGATATATATATATATATATATATATATGATTTACAGGAAACAACTACTCAGCGGGCAAATAAACCGACCTGCATTGAATTATACCTTACAAATCATGAAAGATTGGTAGCCAATGTCATTTGTCAATTCCCTGACCAGACATAGACCGGTTTCGAACTTATTAGTTCTCATCAGTATGCCATAGGTCATGGAACAGACAAATGACAGTGGCCAACCTGCTAGTCTTATACAGACTAATGTAAATGGTATAGTGGTGAGAGGTAAGTGAATTCTCTCATGTGGTCTAATGCTACTATACACCAGACATCATAGATGTCTCCATGGTATATAGCGACTTGCCATTTTGCAAGTACCGAGAGCGGTGACCTTTAGCCCTTGGTGGACTTAACCTATATACTGTTATTATACATGATTTGCAGGAAACAACTACTCAACGGGCAAATACCCCGACCTGCTTTGAATTATACCTTACAAATCATGAAAGATTGGTAGCCAATGTCATTTGTCAATTCCCTGACCAGACATAGACCGGTTTCGAACTTATTAGTTCTCATAAGTATGCCATTTACATTAGTCTGTATAAGACTAGCAGGTTGGCCACTGTCATTTGTCTGTTCCATGACCTGTAGCATACTGATGAGCTTATAGAAGGATTAGGATTTGTTATAAGGAATGCATCTGAATTTAATTGGAAAACAATTAGAATACTTTATTTCAGTTTTGTAAGATCAAAATCAGAATTTGCTTCACAAATATGAGATCCCGGAACTGCGGTAGCCTCACAGCAAATAGAAATTATTTAAAACAAATTCTTAGCTTGCGTTTACAGGAAAAAACATGAAGGTTTTTGGATTACAGTCAGAATACCATGCATTAAGAAAATAATTTAATATTGCCAAACTGTCGTTAAGAAGAAAAGTAAATAATGTGCTGTGTGTTTATAGGAAATTGCAGCTATGGTTATGCCCGCCATTTATAATGGATTTGCAGACTTCTGGAGTATTATATTCCATATCCTGCCCGTTCTTTCTTTTTTGATTATTCTGTGAAGATGTTGATCACACCTTCGCCAGCGGCTTTGTTTTCATTATTCGTCTGTATTATATAGGGTTTGTCGAAGACAAATCGGAGAGAAATGCCATCTGTGCACGCCTGCAGAAAAGGCTACCTTCTGACAGCCTCATTAAACAGACGACCCTCCACAGCCTACATTTGGTTGTATGCCAACGAATTTGAAGATCATTAGAAATTAACTAATTGAGAAAAAATAGCCCGCAAAAAAATTTAAAAGTTTGAAATTAAATAATTTAATTTCAAATTTGTGAATTATTAATAGGACAAGCTTCACTGTCATCGACTTACACTAGTCTTTTGTCTGCTATGTACTTCACTAAAAAATTAAAACACTTCAAGCTGATCCGCATACGAAGTATTCACAATCTAAATTTGGTTGCAAAAAATTGCAATTATGACGTTATGTGTGTCGATAAAATCCATTTGAATGTGCAAAATGTAATTTTGTACCGAAAACTAGTACAATACGAATAAATTCTTCTTTTGTTTTTAATATAATATACAATAATGGGACGAATACTAATAATAACAATAATAAACAGATAAAACAGTTACCGAGTTGGTATTGTCTATAGAGGAAATTAAATAATGAAATCGTCAAATTCAGCGCGGCAATAATTTTGCGTTAGTACGTATATACCAAGAAGGAATATTAGATATTGTTAGAGTAATAATAGAACGTAATGAAGCTGGTATATCCCGGGTAAGTAAAGCTGAATGTGGTAACTGCTCAAATTCACAGTCTGCATAATTCAGGTATAACAACGTACGTATATCTAGCGGCAGTAAATTTTTAAAGCTTCCTACGGTAATAACAAACATTACATAATAACAGAGCGCATATTAAAATTTGCATTTTTTAGTATTCGGTGTATGTATAAAAAGTAAACATAAAAAACATTGTGTACTCACCATGAAATTCTGGTAAACCTGAAACAACGAAAAAGCAGTTAGTATAATCATATACAGTGCAATTTGGGTAACATGGGCAATTTCAATTGAGTAAATCGAATTCACTCCATTACTAATGCTCGATTCATCTATGACCCCAAGTCAGAGTACTATTCGATTTTAACATGTCAAGCTTTTATTCAATAAATTAGGTTTTCACACCGTAAGGAAACAGTTTTTAAAAAATGCCAGACTTTCTCGAGTATTCAAGTAGGTAGTCAAATCGTTAAAAATTATTCATTTCCTTAGTTAGTTATTGCAATCAAGTTGGCGACAAACGCGGGCTAAGTTGTATTTAACAAAATATATAAGCCAATACATAGTGGATAAATTATTACAAAAATAATAATAGTGTAGTAAAGTAAAAATATACCTACTACGACAGTCCAGTATTCCACTATTTCCTATGAAAGGAAATCGATTCATCACCACCAATCAAGGGCACCTCGTGTCTGTAATTTGATGATTATAGAAAGCCAGTGAGATGCTGCTGTGCATTTGCCTATGTCGTACTGATGGGAGCTAACAATCTCGAAACTAGTCTGCGGTTGGCGATGCACAGCAGCACTGCAATGGAAATCTGCCTGCTGGGGGCTTATTGCAATCAGATTTTTATCTTGCGTTTTCCGATTGAAGACGTAGTATGTCGCAAGTTATAATTATTTTCAATTGATTTAGAAACGCACATTGTGCACCTTGATTGGTGGCAACGAAATCGATTTCCTTTTTTATACGAGACACTATATCAAGTTTAATTTTCGACCTTAAACGCTTAAATTCATTATCAGCATCAACGTCACCTAACGTTTTGTATGTATGCCACATTTTGGAAAAATCACTAGAGTCATCCTTATGGATTTTAAGAAAAAAATTATAAATACCAGTTACGAAACATCTGCGACGTTTTCGAATCATTTTCACTTCATAAAAATATACAGGGCGGCTAAAAATTATTTTTCAATTTAGAACGGTTTGAATTGAATTTTCTCAGTTTTTTCAAATGGAACATCCTGCATATTTTTAGATTTTTTATGATTGTTATCTAAAAATATTGTGAAAATCTGATATCTGAAACAAAGAAATCTGTCTACTGCCGTATCCACCCATAGAATTAAGAGTCAAATTTAAAATTTTATTTTTACTTAAAATTTGGTACAATAATTTAGTTTAGTCAAATACGGTAATGGCTAAAGTGTCCAGCTTGTTCTCTGAGAGTACTTAATAAAGTGGGTTCGAGTCCTATCTACTCCAAAGTAATTTTCAATCAAAAATTATCCTCAAGAAGTGGTCCGGATTCTACTATAACCTGTAGGCCCAGTCCCCTGTGCTCAAACAAATTTAGATTTACTAAATTTAAGAGGGTCATTCGGGTGACCTGCAGGGCGGTTAAAAATAAACAAAAATATAATTAATATTGGCTTGAAACAAATGTAGCAATCTTTTTTGTGTTTTTTTTTAATTAAACAACTTTTACTGTTCTAGTTTAATTCGCAATTTCATTATGAATATATGACACATATAACCAGAGATGTCCGAGAAGGAGAAAAGTCGTAGTCCAAAAAATAAATTGTTTAAAAAAGTAAGTATTACTGTTAATCGAGATTAACAGAAAGTGACTTTAAAACAATATGCTTCGTACGCAGCAACAAATATGAATTTTCAGAATTTGTGTTGGCCGAATATCTTCGGTGAATCGATGTTGATCAATTTGATTTCAAATGAGAAACAAAATTATTGAAGAGGCTTGAATTAATTTGACTGGTAAAATAAAATTGATAAAACCTGCCAATTTCATTCGTTATTATAAAAATAATGCCAAATGCTTTCATTATATTCAGTTCGATTTAAATAATATGATGAGAATATTGCCTTGGGTTGCACCTGTGAATGTTTACTCGATTTAAAATTTATGTTCACCAGGAATACGAACAGCAACTCATAAATCACAATCTATTTACTCTAACATCATGTATAACGAAAGCAGAATTGAGTATTGTTAACTTCTATTCAATAAATCTTTATTGGTGTGCGTGGTTGTAATCTATTGAGTAAGATGGTTACCATACATATAAAAGGTTTAATTCTGTTTTTTCTGAGAAATTCCGATTCTTTCACTTGTGGATTTAAAGCAATAAATAGAAGACTCTACGTAGGAGAAATATAGCCTCATTGATAACAATCACAATTATAAATTTTATCCAATGTCAGTTTAAAATATTATAGATTCAGCGTCTCTACCAGGGATGTCCTTTGCTATGCCTCTCTGCAATGGTATACAATTTATCCCCTCGTATATGAGATGTAGTTGAGCAGACGTACAATCGAGCCGATGCAGGCGGCCGGTAAAGAATTCAAGCTCATGTTCGGAATGATCAGTTCTAAAACAATAAGAGTGCTGTGCGAAACTGTTTTCGTGGAACCGGGAAGTACCGTACGTTTATTTAACTTTGCGCGGTAGTTTTCTACTAATAAAAAAACGTAAGTTGTTTGTGTTAAATTTACCTAAAGTAATTATTAGTAACTGCAATATTTCTTTCAAAAATATTTTTAAAATGTCTTTTTGGAGACCATTTCATACAGAAGAAAATTTATGTAATGAATGTTGGAGAATAGTTAACGGAGTCGATCGAATCGAGTTGGGAGTATAAAAAAATTTACACGTGCAAACCCAACGTCTTATGAATATTTGTAACTACTTTATTAAGACCTAATGTCAGGACAAGCTAACGAGGTCCCAGATCTTACGAATCCTTGTAGTGAGAGCAAACAATAAAAGGAATACAATTTATTATAAAAATCAGCAAAGTACAGTACAAAAATTGAAAAGTAAAAATCTTATAATAAAATATATAACAGATATATCAAAGTCTAGCCTAGCTTACGTAGGGAAAAGAATTATTTAATTTAAGCAATTTTACAATAAAAATAAAATACAGTAGATACTTAACTTTTACAAAAATTGGGATATTTTCCAGGCGCTCCAGACTTGAAGATTGTTGATCAAGGTCCTTGCTGGTTGTAGAAATCCTCGCAATAATTAGATAGGGGTATTTCTCAATCGTAAAGTGTAAATCGCATACCAAAAGAATAGCAAATGATCCAAAAGTTCAAATAAATCCAATAATCAAAAACAGAATAGTTGGTAAGTTCTGTACCCAAAATCTAGCTGTGCCGAATCAACATCTGGCCTTCCCAAAATCGAAATTTAGCTATATCCAAATCGTCTATAATTAAATTTACAAAATTAGTCTCAAAATTAACCTCCAATGTGACCACGTGCCTATAATAAATCAAAGAAATTACTTACCCAGAATACTACTTTTTGACGAACTTGCTAATTAAATCCAAATAAATCGAAATTTCAATTAAGATAATCCAAAATATTAATTGAAAATATGTGTGAAATCTAGTTTTCGATCCGGTACCAAACTGAGTAGCAACCACGTGTCTTTTAAACTAAATTAATCACTGATCAAAGTTGTCAGCTCAATTTATTGATACAAAAAGAAAGCTTGACGATGCTTGGGTAATATTTATAACCATTTTAGCTCACAAAAACAAGGAGAAATGATTTAAACTGACAGTTCGACAATTCGGCTGTCAGAGTGCTAACTTAAGAACTTTTCAAAACTAAACCGATTATTAAGGAGGTTTTCAAGCATTAACTATCTTTATACTGTCATTTCGTAGACAATTTTTATTCGCTAATTAGTAATAGTTTATATTTTAGATTTCCCATGATACAATTATTATTATTATTATTATTTTATAACTTGGTAAAATTTTACTTAGTGACCCATCTGTAGGCAAAACGCTTAAAAGTGGTAATTGAATAGTAAATAAACTTTAATAGAAGTTTTATTTTAATTGAGGTAAAATAACAGCTAATTCTGTCTTGTTTGAGGTATGACTGCGTTTTAATCAGAATTATGTTTTATTTTATATTTACCGTTTTTAGCAAGACTTAAGTATTATAATTATGGTATAATGTTATCAGGTGCGTCAAGTTTATTCTAACGTCTTACCTTACACTCTACTTACACTCATACCTCCCCGTTGGTTTTTGTTGGACGGTGACATTTTTTATATCAAGTTACTCTAGTCAATTAAATGTTTACATTCTGTGAAATTTCATTGACTAAGCAAGTAAAATTTGTTGGTAGTTTATGTAAAAGTTTATAGGTATAATCCTTTATTCAACAAACGAATATACAATATACACATACCTACTTATAATTTCAGCACTTTCAGACATAATTTTATTTTAGTTAATAAGTCTATAAAATAGTGTATACAAACGCTTTTTAAAATATTGTAGGCCAAATATTGCCTTGAAAAGTAAGTTACGCTTATGGAAGGTGTAATGAAGTATACAATACTACAGGAATACTGTATACTTTCATTCCAGTTTAACTTATTTTAATCATGCATGGATCAAGTAGTTCAGTTTTAGATTAGTTCAATACCTGATTAGTTCTTTTGTTAACTTTTAATTCTAACTTCACCAGGCCGCAACTTGCGTGCCGTGTGCATTTCGTGCCGGGTGCAAAACCACGTGACCGTGATTTTTGGCTATAAAATAGCTAGTCAGAAACCAGTAAATTCAGAGCTTGACTTTCACCTTTCTCGAGTGTGTTGAACTGAGATAACCGGAAGCTCAAGTTTCTCCGGCGTCGTGGCAGCCGCTGGCCAAGTATCTGTTAGGGAGGATCCGAGTGTGTTGAACTGGATCTTTCCTGAAACAGATTTCTTAGTCGCGTCTGTTATGTCCTGGAACTTCGATTAGAGAATTGGGGTTACGACGACGTACATAGAGGAAATATGTTACATTCTCTCTCTCTCTCTCTCCGATTACTATGATGTACTTATGTAATAACAAGATTGTCGCAACCTAAGCCATAAAAGATATGGCCACACTGTACATATAATTATTAGGAAAATAAATGTCTTATTTTGGATCTGGATTTTAATTAATATTAACATTGAACCCTGGAATAATCTCCAAACCAGCTACCCGAGCAAAACAAGCATCACAAAGGCACGCGTCCCAGGTTCTGTTTACGAAGGAATGCCACGCTCTTGTTTTTTATATAGTTTCAAACTGACATCGGATAAAGTATAAGTAGTATTTGTTTCATACGTTTAAATATATTGTAAATATTATAAAACCACAAATTTGCCTGACAAAAATTGTTATGATCTTAGCTTAGTTCATTTCTCTGTACGCAGTATTTATTAAAACTGTCACAAGTACCCTTCATACACTTCAGGAAATATTCATAACTCAGACAGGTGACTCTACTTTCTGGTACTCCATCTTTGAAACATATGTTCATGAAACTTCTCGAAAACGTCTCTTGACACTTTTGCGTTCTGCGTTAAATTAAGTGTTCTTAGGTAGTTTGAAATAGAGCTCATCGTAAAAGGTATAAACTTGACTGTCACTGTAAGTTATTCTGAATTTGCTTTCATTATTTAGCGGAACATGTCTAAAAGTTAAGCAGATGGAGTGGAAATATATTAATGTGTAATACAAGTTATAAGCGTTAGCTATAAGTTTCCTCCAAATAAACCAGTCGCTGAGCCCCAGTATTGGCCCGCATCTTTGGGGCTTGAGTTACAAAGGTACGGAACAGAATAATCTCAATACAGTGTGTTCCCTACCGCCTCTAATTACAGTCAAAGCAACGTGGATAATTTAATATGTTATCAGATGTTACTTGCCTGGGTTGTGGTCTGAATTTAACATAATTTAAAATGTTTTTAACTTCCGGTAAATTTCCAATGTATAGTACTAAAACAACTGGCATTTCTGACATTCATATGCTGAAAGAAAATTAGTGAAAATATTAAATAAAGCGTTTTTCAATATTATATATTAAAAACACTCGGTGTCTAAATTTTATTCTTAAGAAATCAGTTCAACAGATTTGAGACCTATAATTATTGAAAGAAATGAAATTGTTTGACAGGTACTAGCAAATAACAAATTTGAAAAATAAATTTAATAAGCGAATCAAATAGTATTATTGAATTATACAACATAGGACTGATCTATGACAATGACAAAGATCAATAAAGCACACCTGAACTTTTAATAATAAAAAAGGTACAAAGATACAAGTATTTATTCTACATGTAATCCACTGGATAGAATATACTGCAGAAAGATCACGTCTCAAGCAATATCTGTTTTGCTTTGGATTTAGAAAAGGATTGATCTGGGAACACATCTTCTGAAGCGAAAGTAAACTGAAATGCTTTCTTTTAAAAAATTCTCATTTAAAAGTACTTCAAATTGTACATACCAGAGAAGCTCCAATGGATTATATCCGTTATATTGAAAAGAACCCAAATTGGAAAAAGTACATTTTAATTTGTCAGATTCTGACATACATTAACTTTTGGAGAAATATGATTTATACCCAAATCTAAAAATAAGAAAGTTATAGCCAATTTAAGATCTGATAAATTTAGTTGACAATTAGATCAAAAGAAATTCATTTGTTTATGAATTTAGTATAAATACAAATTATTCAGCTTACGAAATGTATCAAATTTTTATAATATCAGAAGAAATAAATGAAATAGTAATTTCAAATTATTCTCTGTAACAAGGGAAGAGAAATAAGATGATAAATGTTAACACAAAAGAACCAAAAGGATGTAAATTAAACAGAAGTTATAAAATCTAGTACCAAAGGGATGTGAATTGAATAAAAGCTAATAAATATCCAGCAAGTAAACAAATATTAAGTGAATGTGTAAGAAGAAATAATTTATAGAAGGCGGTTCAGAGTATAAATAGATAAGTATAAGTTTTGGAAAGAGTAACTATAAATAGAAAAGTAGCTCCTAAAGAAAAAGAATATAAGATCTAGATGAGAAACTGTTTGGATAAAATATAATTATTTTTTTTTACTTTATCAGAAATTTTTATAACTTAAAAAGAAAAGTTGTAATAGTCAACATTTGGAGCACTTTATTATCTTGTTGTTTTTAATCGTTCATTATTCGATTGTTAGACTTTTGTCAATATACAAAATTTGTTAAAGCTTGATAAGTAGTTTTTTTGTCGATTAGATATTAAAATGTTTAAATAAATAAGTAGAGCAACTTAAACTCACAAGAGTAAATTACGAAAAGCTGTTATTTAAAAAAAATCTCGAAAATTATGGGCCTTAGACCATATAAGGTTGTTGAGTTGCGTGGATGTGCAAAGTAATGCTCCGGAACATTATTGAAATAAACCGGTAAACATATATAATTAGCTAAAATTTTAAGTGGCGCAAGAAACAATTTAATCCGTGTCAACTGAGTGGCATTTTAATAACTCTATTATCGAATTAGTGCAGTGGTATTTATAAAAATTAAACCTCAGGTCGGTGCCATCAGGTCAGTTTCTAAGAACTTGAACGGGCTAGGGTCTAGTGCAATAAAACATCTGTTTTGCATCAGGCATTGTGACCAATGCCGTGTTCTACTCAACCAAAGCAAACCTGATTCTTTAAAGGAAGTATTTGAGTAAAAAGTGAACGATGTAGTAAGAGAAATGGAGAATATTGTAATTAAAATGAAAACTGATATAACTCAGATTGCGACAGACAAGCTAGAAGAAATAAGTTTTCATTTGAAAAACGAGTGTTTGCAACTTGCTGAAAGCAAAATTAGTTGAACAAATATCTCTCCACGGAGTATTCCTGGCACCAACTCAACCAAGAATAATACTCAACCGCTCTTAAGGGTAAATCAGCTATTATAATTAAGCCTGTTAATCCCAACCAGAAGAATTATGAAACTAAAGCAGATATTCTACATAACATTGATCCAGTTGAATCTCAAATAAACATTTCCAGCATAAAAACTATCAGAGATGTTGGTATAGTTGTCGGTTGTGACAATGACGCGGAAGTTGAGAAGTTTGAACCCTGGCAAGCTCTAAACTAGGCGAGAGGTGCGAAGTTAAAGATGCAAAGTGTGTTAATCTGCGGATTAGAATAATAGACATGTCTGATTAGTTAGAAGATGAAGTATTGCTAAATTACATCAAATGTCAAAACAAAAATATATTCAAAACTAATGATCCTGAGTGCAATGTACTGAGAATTTGGCGGACAAAAAAAATCAGCATATCTTCCAAGCTGTCTTGCAGGTTGATATCACCTCTTATAATAACATAATGTCTCTAGATAACGGTAAATTGTTTGTAGGATTGTATATATGTGAAGTATATGACTCCATTGCTTTAAAGAGGTGTTTCAAATGTAATGGGTATAATCATTATTCGAGTAAATGTAATAGTGTCAACACTTACTGTCCTAGGTGTACTGAGTAACATCAATTTATAAATTATTGTAAAGCCTCTGGCGAAAACTTAAAATGCATAAACTGTATCAAATTCAACGACAAAAACAAAGATGCGATTGTTGATGTTAATCATGCTGCATGGGATAGCAGGTGTTCTATCTATATGCAAAATATTGAAGACTTTAAAACAAATTTATACTTATATCAATTAGAGTTAACTTCAATAACGTGACAGCTGGTGCTTCAGGCACTCACCCGTTCGTATCCACGCATATCAATAGAAGCAAAAACTACTCTTTCTGTATTTACTATCAGAATGTTCGGGGATTAAATACAAAAACGATATTTTAAACTCAACTTATGCCTATAACTATGATGCTATTGCGTTAACAGAAACTTGGTTAGATGCTCGGATAAATAATTCTGAAATAATATCCAATAAATTTAATGTTTTCCGGTGTGATAGAAATTTTGATACTACAAATGCGAAACGCGAAGGCGGTGTACTAATAGCTCGAAATAAAAAATATAAATGTACTGAACTTAATTTAGATAATATTCATAATCATACTCCATTAATTGATATAGTTGGTATACAAATTGAATTGAACCATAGCCTACTCTTTGTTATATATATATATATATATATATATATATATATATATATATACAATGTATTCCACGTATAGGAGTAGTGACCTCCATATACACTTTGTTTTTATAGAATATCTTTAATTTTCTACTCTATAGCCGAATGTGCAACATTTTGTTTGTTGGAAACAGTTTCACTACTACGATAAAAAATGGCAAAATGCAATAATTTATAGTAGCAATTTTTAGCAAAAAAAATATTTACGAAAATCATTTCAAAACCGCCTAAAGGGCTTTAAATATTTAACAAGTAACAACCAAATAACTTGCTTCTCTAGAAATCTCAATTTTCATAAAAAATAGCCAGACTGCAACCAACCGCTATTCTCCAGACTATGTGCCCACGCCGACCGCTGAATTACTAATTGCACGCTTAGCGCATTAAGTGTAATGATAATAACATATCACAAACAATTAGTATTGTTCACTTTTAAGGTTAATGAAGTAAATTTTGAGTTTTATTTATGTGATCTAAATTTTATTTAAGTGAACAGTCGTTTTCTTAATATTTAAGCCCATTATAGTACAAAATTCCACAGTAAGAGTTGAGAATTACTTAAAATAGTCCACGATTGTCCTGTTGTTTTTTATCAATTACAGTTTAAAAAAATTTAACATTTACATATTTTTCGCATTGAAATATTTCAGATTAACTCAACTGTAAACAAAAAATAGAAAAAAAATGAAATGGTACATATTTTTGGGAAAAATGAAAAAGCTAAAATATATGGAGTAAGAAGCATACCATACCATTGGCTTGTCTCTTATCTTAGTGAAAGAAACCAAATGGTGAAAATAAATTATTCAGAACAAAATAGGAAAACCTCTTACACATCAACATTATTAGACAATGAAATGGGTGTGCCCCATTCTGTTCATTATTTACATTAACGAGTTACCCAACATGCTTACCCAGGCTCTTATTTCATTGTACGCTGATGAAGCAACACTTCTATTTTCTAATATGCCTCATGTTTCACTGCAACATAAAATTGATACTACTGTTGATCATCTCAGTAACTGGTTTAGTAAAAATTTGTTATTGTTCAATGCTTCAAAAACAAGTTATATGACATTTCGCTCTCGTCAATTTCCCAGTCTTAATGTAAAAATGAATGGTTTTAACATTGAGAAAAGTAGTTGCATAACATTTCTTGGCATATACTTTGATAACACTTCTACATTCAGTAATCACTGTACGAGACTCACTAGTACTTTGCACTCTAACACTGGAAAGGGTTTCATATATATCTGGTCTGCTACTCTTTTATTTTGGAGAAATTCATTCAAGATTGTCTTATGGTATCACTATATGAGGAAACTCTTCCAGTGCACATGACGTTTTTCTTGCACAAAAGCGCATCATGATATGTATAGTGGGAGTATCACAAATTCATACTTGTTTCAACCTTTTTCGACCACATGGAGTACTTCCTCTACCTAGTATATATATTCTAGAAATACTGTTATATGTATATAGAAATCAACATAAATAGAAATGATATCATACATTCTTATGATACGCGCGATAAATGCAACTTCCACGTTCCATTTAAACATCTGAATATATCCGCAAATGACCACGATATCTGAGGACTAAGAATACGCAACCATTTACCTTTATCATATAAAAGTTTAAAAAACACCTTGGTTTTTAAGAAATGTATGTAGTGTGTGTAGAAGTGTATTTTGACCTGTCCAATAGCATACATATAATGCTCCTACTGGATCAATAAATATTCGATTCTATTCTAGTTACATTTTCAAACCAAACTTCACATTTATTTTCTTAATGTAATAAATAAGGGCATTTCAGGCCATTTTAAAATTTCTAACGACATTTATGGAGGTATCATAATTGTGGCATGCTGAAACTATGCTGACAACCGTTAAAAAAACAATTAAATAAAAAAGTTTTTCATACGATGCACACTGTTCACAGACACTGTATGAATATTACAATTAAATTGAATTTAACATATATTTACAATTACACTTGCCTCTACGCTTGATTCTGTCTAAAAATTTCGCAACAAAGACGAATTGTCTCCGACAAATTAACGAGTCCCTCACGTCCGTGACAATATTGGTATAGTGATGTTTCTTGTCGTTTCTTAAATTTTTCGAATTTACGAAAATGATGGATGCGTTACTTTACGTCTCAGAAGCGATCTTTTTCAATATTAGAAAAATACTTTCTAGTTATACATAATGTATATGCTGTTATTATTTTTTATGATTGCCAGGTGGTGTAGTATCATGATTACTAATCGATAGTTCGTAAAAGTAATGCAAATTAAATATGTACAGGGTTATTCACTATATATTGACCCCCTTATTTCTGTTATTATTGAAAATAGAAAAAAAGTGTATACAAGTTGTAGGATTTTATTGAAACGTGATAAAAAAAACAATATCATGTATAGGTCGTATGATGCGAAATAAAAATATGTGTTTTAAATGGAACACCTTATATACTATTGTATTTTTGAGAAGCCTTTTTTCTCCTGATTTCATATATTTAATATTGTGTCAGTCTATTTTAAGAACTTATTGACGTATTTGACATTCAAAATGCAAATGAGCTGCTTTATTGCAAGAAGAGTGAGCCATGCCGTAACAAGGTAGGTCACGAAAATAATTTTTTTATTGTTTATTCAATTTTGACATTTTAAACCGTCATTATTAACATTTTTTTAAATCAAAGTGGGTTATAGTGAGGCTGAAAAGGTCGAAATATTTTCCCTTTATGTGAAAAATAATAAAAATAAGTGTTGTATCCGAATCGAGACATTCCTAGTGTAAACACGTTTTTGAATGTTTTTCATCATGTAAATAGAATCCATAGTTATTCAAGAAAACGTCGTAACGTTACAGCAAACGAGGGAAAAGATCTAGATATATTGGTATATCTTGAAGGTAAAAAAATAATTTATTATAAAAATAGATCGATACATTATTTTAATATTTGTTTTGGAAAATTCGGTTAGTAGTTTATTAAGTGCTTAATGAAATGGAAAAAGTTATTCCAACATTCAAATAACTTTATATTACCCATCCAGGAACTAAATGAAGACCAAAAACATAGAAATTGGAGTTTTGTCAGATCATGCTCCATGAATTTGATGAAAATCTTGGTTTTCTAAAAGAAATTACGTGGACAGATGAGTGAAGTTTCTCCACGGTGGGAGAATAAGAACCAAAGACAGAGGAAGGTCAAGCAAATAACAAATATATAAAATCAATTCACATTTGGTGCGGAATTTTTCAAAACAAAGTAGTTGGGCCTATTTTTTATGATTTTTCTTTGACACGAAAATCATATCTCGAAATAATTTTACTAGCGGTAGATCGTCTAATTCAAGAATTCCATGTGGACGTATTGTCTAGAATATTTTGGAATCAGGGCGGAGCGACTTCACATAGCGTTTTAGGAGTTCGGGAACATTTAAATCAATTTTCCATTTGAATAGGCAATGCTGGGACCATTTGATGGCCACCAAACAGCCCTGATTTGACGCTATTAGATAGCTGTTTGTGTGGGTTTTTAAAAGACAAAGTCAATTTTAATCATAACCACAATCTTTAGACCATCAAAGCAAAAATTCAATAAGAAATGAATAACTTAAACAGACCCCATAATAAAGCTATTTGCAATATTTTCCTAAACTTAAGAAGGCGCTATGAGTTTTGCATTGAAAATAATGGTGGCCACTTTAAACAATTTCTTTAATTGATTACTTATGTAGTATTATTTTATTATAAATAGTTTTCTCTTACATTGTTAAATCTGTCATTGTTATAAATTAAATATGAAGTTAATTCTAATATTAAGATCATATATAATTTACATGTTGAAAATAGCAGTTTTCATACATGAAAGCGTTTTCACATACTGTTAGCGTGCGTTAAAGATTTATCACACGCTATGTGAAATCAATAATTTTCAAGCGTAATTAGTAGTGCGTAGTTAGTAGCACCTTTCAAAGCAGTTGTAGCAAAAACTTTTTATTTTACTAGTGAATAAACAACTATTTACGGTTGTTGCTATGGTGTTATTAATGACGGTTTGAAATGTCAACATTTAATAAACAGTAAAATAATTATTTTCGTTGCCTACCTTGTTATTTTTATTTCACTTGTGTTTTGACACGCACGGCTCACTTTTCTTGCAATAAAGCAGCTATTTGCATTTTGAAAGTCAAATATGCCAAGAAGTATTTAAGATAGACCTATACAATATATACAATATTATATATTTGAAATCAGGGGAAAAGGGGTTTCTCGAAAATGCAATTAGAGTGTTCCATATAAAAAAATATTTATTTTTTATCACGTGACTTATATGTGATATTGTCTTTTGATTACGTTTCAATAAAATGTAGGTAAGATTCTACAACTTCTATATGAAACTTTTTTCTATTTTCAATAAGAACAGACATAAAGGGGGATCAATATATAGTGAATAGCCCTGATATTTATAGATATTAATAAAAACATTTTCAATTTAAAAAATCAGTAGAATTTTTTACATAATATATATAAAATGCGTTAGTATCGTGCCATTCAGAAATTACTTGAAATAGATACCCTATATATTATTAATAAATAAAACACCTACTTACTTGAACCATATAGAATATTCTTGCTTATATGCCTATCAACCAAAGTTTTCATTTGAAAACTTAGGAACATATTTGATATTTTTTGTATGTGTTTGGCGTAGAATGTTTAACCCTTCGCTTACAGAATATATTCATTTGAATTAAATTATAGATCTCTAAAATAATTTTAAATATGGGTGTTGATGCGTCATGTAAACTGTTATTTAAAATAGCCTGTTTTGGCGCATTGCAAATGTTTTTATGGAATTTTATGTATATAGAAGTGGATTTTATCTCTCTTTAGCAGTAATTGTCTTCTTTCTAACTTTGAAATTTTCTCATCACTTTATTTCGCTGTTCAATCCACTCACTCTATCGTTTATCTCATCTTATCCCAGTTCCTTCTTTCTTAAAGTACCGGCATTCGTTCCTAAACGTCCTTAACCAAGCTTTTCTTTGATATATCTTGTCTATTTGTTTGCTTTAAAGTCTTTTCTTAAGACAGCATCGATTCTGCGTCTGATTACTTACTCAGAATTTCCACGAAATATCTATATTCAATTCAATCATTGTGCTGTTTGTTGGGACGAACACACAGTGTGAGTAACACGTCCATATCATTTACAAAGAACCAACTACGAAATCCTACCCCATATATAATTTGTTATTTTCAAAACTTGTGACAAAGGTATTGTGTTCCATTGTTATCTCCATTATTCTGCTACCGCGTGTCTTTAATAATATGCTTTTTATGCCAGAATAAGAGCCGCAGAAGAACTTTTATTTAAAACAAAAACTAACAAACAAAGAATTAACTACTCATTTCTTAAATCAGGCTTCATCGCATATTTTTCTATTTCATCAAACAAGTAGTTAGTCAAAAAGAATGTACAGCGTCCGCCAAGAAGTCTGCACCATATGGAAAACTTTTTTATTCAATTGTTTGTTTTTAAACGGATTTTAGCATTAGTTTCAGCATGATTAAGAACTACAAAATTGGCAAAAATATTTGTCATGTCACTACTATGACACCTCCAAAATGTCATTACACCACACGTAAAATTTGTGAACCATTATGTAGCTTCTAATCTCTTGCACTCTGTTACGAAAGTTCAAAGAAAGTATACCGTACTGAAACCTAGACCACAACTTGCCGAGAAAAAGGACAAAGATTTGGGGTTATATACATGGAATGTGAGATCATTGTATAGACCTGAAGCCCTAAAAGCACTTTTTGACATTCTAGATAGATACAAAACATATATAATAGCACTCCAAGAAATTAGGTGACTGGGGAAAAAATATTTCAAAAGAAAAAATATATTATATACTATAGCTGCCACCCAACATAACATACATTTGGAACTGGGTTTATAGTTAGTCGTAGAGTAAATCACCTAGTAATAGATTTCCAAGCCATTGATGAAAGATTGTGCAAAATTAGAGTTAGAGGGAAATTCTACAAATATTCAATAATTAATGTCCATGCACCAACAGAAGACAAAACAGATCAAGAAAAGGAAGAATTCTATGAAGAGCTTAAAAGACTCATACAAAACTGTCCGAAAAACGATACAAAATTGATATTAAGAGATTTTAATGCAAAGATAAGAAAAGAAAATGAATATTCACCAATCATCGGAAAATATAACATACACGAGGAGTCGAACAACAATGGCACTCGCTTAATATACCTTGCTGCTTCAATGACTATGGTGATAGCGGACACATATTTTGAACACAAAAAAATAGACTAACGGAAATGGGATAGGAATACGCTTAACCAAATTGACCATGTAGCGATCGATGCAAGATATTTCAGCGACGCCATGGACGTTTAATCCAGAGTAAGGGCAAACATTTCTAGGAAAGGAAGCAATGAAGAGAAATTTAACCTGGATGCACTCAAAAACTCTAAGGTAGCAAGAGCTTGAAAGATAGTTAGAAGACCTAGTGGAGGTCACTTGTGAAGATATTGATGAATACTGGTCAAAATGTAGGATCGTACTGGAAAAGGTAGCAAGAGAGGTCATCGGATAACAAAAATAAAAGCGAAGGGAAACAGAGTGGTATGATCAGGATTGCAGGCAAGCAACGCAGAGAAAAATCAGGCATATATAAAACTTCAAGGCCGAACAAAAACACAAGTAGAATAAGAGTACAAACAACTGAGACGAGATGAAAAAAGGATAATAAAACGAAAGAAAAAAGAGCACATAGACAGTCGAATGCAAGAACTAGAAAGACTTCATACCCAAAATGAATCGCAAAAGTTTTATAAAAATGTCAACTAAAATGGCAGGGTATTTAAGCCCAGAATATCAATGATTAGAAGCGCGGAAGGAGAGATTATTAGTGAACAAGATAAGATGTTAGAGAAATGGGCTGAAAAGTTTGAAGAAAGATTAAACATTGGAAACAAGGGAAAAGTAGGCGAATCATAAGTGCAGCTAGAAGACATTGAGGATGAATAAGAAAGAGATAACATCTCAACAGAGGAAGAAGTAGTAGACAATAAAAAAATTAAAAATCATAAATCCCCTGATATGGATGGTATACCCATTGAGCTGCTAAAATATGGAGTAACCAAAGTAAAAGAACACATAGTACATATGTAGGATAGTAGCAATAATCTGGAGACACGTAAAACTTATAGATAACTGGAATATAAGTATAATTATACCTATACACAAAAGATGACAACTACCGAGGAATTACACTACTAAACGTAGCATACAAAATATTGGCCTACATACTGTATGACCGTCTAGCTGCATACAGTGAAGGAATAGTAGGCAAATATCAAAGTGGGTTCCGGAAGGAAAAGTCAACAACGACCAAATATTTCTTCTTAGGCAGGCCTTAGAGAAGACGTACGAATATGGAATTGATACCCAGAACTTATTTATAGATTGCAAATGTGCCTACTATAGCATAGACAGAAGCTCACTCTATAACGCCATGATAGAATTTAATATCCCAATACACTTAATAAAACTAATAAAGGCAACTCTCTCTAAAGTCGAATGTAAAGTAAGGATACAAAACAGCATGTCAAGATCGTTTCAGACATACACAGGACTACGCCAGGGAGATAGTTTATCAGGTTTGTTATTCAACATTGCACTAGAAAAAGCTATAAGGGAATCAGGTATAGCGACAACGGGAACCATTATAAATAAGAAGCGAACAAATACTAGCGTATGCGGATGACATTGACGTAGTATTAAGGATAAAAAGAGACTTAAATACAAGCCGTCAAAGCATTAGAAGCAGTCAGAAAAGTGGGGTTACAAGTTAATATAGCAAAAACAAAGTATATGAAAGTTATTAACAACATTCAATTAGCACCACATGAAGACCTGGTGAGAGATACATATCTTTTTGAAGGGATAAGAGAGTTTATATATCTTAAATCTCAAATAAATGAAAATGACGTAATAAGTGCAGAAATTAGGAGAAGGTTATACTTAGCTAATAGAGCTTACTTTGGACTAAAAAAGAGCATAGCAACCAAAAAGGCCAAGATATTGATATATAAAACTCTTATCAAACTAGTACTCTCCTACGCGTCGGAAGTATGGACAATGACAAAAAGCGATGAAGAGCTATTAGGCTGCTTTAAGAGAAAATTTTTGCGTCATATATATATATATATATATATATATATATATATATATATCAATCCCTATATCCTTTAATCCTTAATTTTAAATAATCAGTAATTGTTTACCTTAAATTGTGTACCTGTAAAGGAATTTGTGTATGAATTTGTCTACATTAAGTTAAAAAAAATGCGACTATTTTATAATACATGTGACCTTAACTTTTAACCTCAAGTTAATGTCTTGATAAAGGCAATAAATAATTTCCGAAAGCTTGACAAAGTAACAAAAGAGTTTTTCTTTTTCTGTTTTGTGGCCGTAAACTTTTCACCTTTGACTGCAACCTCAAGATGCACTACGTGTGTTTAATTTTGGTTTTCTTAACTAGTCAGTCAAGACTACCCTTCTTCTTTATATATATATATGTTATATTAGAAATATACTATGATATATAATATTATCGAGACAGGCTTAACCTTCTCAAACATATCGTATTACATACTGCGTAACAGCTCTTCTCAATAACCGCTCACGCTGCATGAGCATTGTATTTCAATTCTAAGTAATCCTGATTGTGCTGAATCAGCAACACTGTTTCCTTTGTTCTCAAAACATTATAAATATTACCAACAACCTTTTTGTAGTCAGTCTTATACTCACTTTCGATTAAACCTCATCTAAATTATTATTGTATTTTCTTAAAGAGTCAACGTGACTCCAGTGTTAAACTAAATAAATCTTTTTAAAAAGTTATTCAAACAATCCACTATCTAACATTGGCGCAGTCGTGGCGGATCTGAAAAACACACAGTTCGGGAGCCTAACCAGTAGCAAACATATCCGAGGGAACAAGGAGTCCATCTGAAAAAGGTGCCTAACCGGACGAAAAGAGCTTCTGGAACAAGGAGAACTTCTTAGCTGTAGTGGTGGATCCCAATCCTTTGTTCAGAAGAACCTACATTATTCTCAAACGCACAGAAGCGAAACAATAATAATTATCAAGAAATACAAGCAACAAAGCAACATTTCAAATCAACACGATTCAACAATTAGCAAGTAAGAATTTCATCCCGTCCCATCGTTGGTGTCTTCGGCATCAAAGGCAACTCTGTGGAAGGAACACCCAGTGACGCCCCTGGCAGAGAGAGACCTTTGGTGAAGCTAAGCTCACGAAGTCGCATTCAACTGGACCACGAGGAATGAAAAATTTAGGGTAAGTCATTTTTGAATCGTCTCGCAATTATTGATTTTCAACGACATAATTTTACATTATATTTTATTAAAATACATTGCATTGCTACATACAGTTCTAATATCTAAAATAGTAATTTTATTTAAACTTGAAACAAAATATCTTGATTATAATTTGTGTGACCTATATAAATAACCGTAATCATACACTGTTCCTATCGTAACATTATTTTTATGGTAATATCATATACTCCTCAAGTGCGAATTTATCTAATTAACTACAATCACATACCATTTTTATCTTAACATTATTTTTATCATAATATCATATATCATATAAAGGTTAAGTTTACGCCTTACTTGACTGTGAAATAAAATAAAACCCACATGTTCTATACTGTTTAAATGCACATTAGTATATAAAATTTCAGTGACATTATTCCCAACTAAAAACACTTTTTAAATTAATCCAATTATCCTTGTAATTAAATTTTGAAATATTATAAAATAAACAGCACATTGTTTTACATATAATAAAAAATTGCCAATTATCAGTAGCGTACTAGCTCAAATTGAAAAGGTGTTTTAAGTTATTCGATTATCTAAATAATATAAATAAAATGGCTACAAACGTAAGCAATTCCAATGCAAACAATTCAATCACGGCGAACGAAACAATAAATATTGAACCTTATAGGTTAAGCGAAATATTTTCCATAGTGCCCGAATTTGACGGCAACCCCATATTCTTGCAAACATTTATTTCAGCTTGCATAACCGCTCAGGGTATCGCTGTTGATGATCAGCGCGTCTTATTAACGCTTCACATAAAAAATAAATTACGCGGAAAAGCCGAAGAATTAATAAATTCCCGAAACCCTACTACATGGGCAGAAATCAAAAGCTTACTTGAAGCTCATTTTGGTGATTCTCGTGACCTGACAGCACTAATTCAGGATCTACAGAGGATTCGCCAATCATCTAACGAAACTGCATTGGTATTTGTATCTAGGTTGCAGACACACAACGCGAAAATGCACGCCGCTATACAAAAACAAACTCTAACCCTTGAAGAAAAAACGGCTCAATCAAATTTGATTGAAAACATGACATTGACCACTCTATTGACCGGGTTAGAACCCAAATTAGGCCAAATCATTAGGGCTGGTAATCCTAGCAACATGCTAGACGCCATAAACAGGATCAAACGAGAACTACAGTTGTCATATTTCGAATCACAAAAATTTTCCATTAAAGCCCCAATCAAAAACCCCGTCCAAAATGTTCAAAGACGCCCAAATTCTCATCAATTCTGCACATTCTGCAGAAGAAATGGGCACCATGTTAACGAATGCCGCACAAGGCAAAATTATCAGTCCCCATCTCCCAATTTCACACCCAATGCTTATTCTAATCAAGCACAGCCTCCAAGGCCACATTTCCAAAGTACATATAATCATAGACCACAAAACTTCTCTAACCAGCAACAAAATTATTCTCAACAGAACAGGCCCTCAGCTATCAGGCCAAATCCAAACTTCAACCAGCAGAGACCTTCTGCCATTCAGCCAAACCCAAATTTCAACAGGTTCAATCAACAAAAAACGCATCATTTGAACCAAGAATTTTACGATAGCTCAAATCAATATGAAGACTATTCCGCAAGTTATTCTCCCAATTACCAATACCAAAATAATTTCGAAATTAATGAAAACAATTATGATTACGATTTTGGAACCCAACAATGTGAGAATTATACTGCTAATTCTCAACCCCAACAGTACGAGAATTATACTGCTAATTCTCAACCTCAACAGCACGAGGATTATACTGCTAATCCTCCGGATTTTTGCATAGGCCCGGAGTATTCCACGAGTACTCCAACACAACAAACGGACGAGCTAGACCAAATTTCTCATCAAGTCCAAGCGATAAACCTCCAAGACAGTTTCGACCCAAACCTGAACTTCCCGGAAAACCAATTCATGTAAAAACACCCCGCTACAAACTAAATGTCGTAAATTCTAAAAATCTATTTTACATAAAAGACTTCACAAATCGTTTCAAAATTCTTGTCGACTCAGGTGCAGGCATTTCTGTATTTAAAACCAAAACAGCGGAAAGGTACAAACAAAGATATCCTGAAAACGTAATTATACAGGGTATAACAGATGAAAAAATTAATATCACCGAATCTGTACTAATACCATTCAATATAAATGACCCATACAAGGTTTATGTTCACGACCTAGATATAGAATTCGATGGACTATTAGGTGCAGACTTTTTAAAATATTATAAGTGTCATGTGGACTTTGAAAATAATCAACTTATTACCAATTTTAAAACCGTACCACTATTTGAGGTGACTGAAGTAACATCAATCAGGAACCACAATAATTGTAACGAAAACAATAATCCAGGTATTAGAATTTCAAACCCAAATTTAAATGTTAAAAACCAAAATGTAATTTCTATCGAACCACGCACAGAAAAGATTTTTAAACTTAAATGCAATTTACAAAATACTGAAGCTATACTAATAGCCCAGGAAAATGAAAAGGTACGTTTACCGAATGCCATTGTCAAAATAGACAACAATGGTGAATTTTTGACAACGATAATAAACGCAAACGCGATTCCAAAAACAATACATTTCTCGGATCTTAAACTCGAACCCGTTCAAAAATTTAGATCAATATTTAACGTAAATCTTCAAAATCCGGATTCCCAATACATAGACCGAAACTACGAAATAAAAAATCAATTACGCTTAGACCACTTGAACGACGAGGAGAGTGAATTAATTACTCAACTCTGTTTAGACTTTTCAGACATATTCTATTTAGAAGGTGACAACTTGACATTTCAAAACCCTTGACTAAATTGCTACAAAAAGATACACCTTTTAATTTCGACAATGACTGTACAAACTCATTCGAAACCCTAAAACAAACTTTGACAACTACCCCGATATTGATCTACCCTAACTTTGATGAACCTTTTGTCCTAACTACAGACGCTAGTGCATTTGCAATAGGTTCTGTACTTTCACAAGGAAGTATAGGAAAAGATTTGCCGATCGCATACGCATCTCGAACTTTATGCGGCGCGGAAACCAAGTATTCAACCATTGAGCGTGAACTTTTATCTTTGGTCTGGAGTGTAAAGCATTTTAGGCCATATCTATTCGGAAGGAAGTTCAAACTCGTCACCGACCACCGACCACTCACTTGGTTATTTTCCATAAAAGACCCAGGTAGTAGACTAGCGCGTTGGCGCTTAAAACTAGAAGAATACGACTACGAGATAATATACAAACCCGGAAAGATCAATAAAAACGCGGACGCGTTGTCCAGAATAAAAATTAATCACTTTTCAGAATGTTCCAAATTTTATTCAAAAATTCTAGCCGCAAACGAAGATTCAGATGAAGACGAAATTTCAGACAACGACGACGAGATCACTGACGAACAAATTGCCCGAGAATTTGACACATTCTCCCGTCTTTACAAAACCAAATCTCTAATAGACTATTCCAAAATTCAAATCACAAATAAACAACTATTAGATCGAGAAAATAAAAACATCATAACGTTTTTCCAACAAAACAACTTGACAGACCTTCACCATCAAATTATCGAGGATATTTTCGAAGAAAACCCCGAATTCTATAACAATACAATCAATATCGTTTCCAGTAAATCGACCCGACAAAGAAATTATTACATTATCGCTCTACCCTTCGACCCAGAGTCTGTGGTAGAACACTTATTTTTAACATTATATAAACACCGGAACAAATTAGACCTTTCCAAAACTTATCATGTTGAAAATAACTTAGACTTTCCAATTCTCGAAATCCTATCATTTATTTTTGCAGAAAAAGACTTAAAACTAATTATTTGTCAAAATTTAGTACGAACTCCCGATGAAGACCAACGTCCGATCATTCTCGACCAGCATCACACCGGAAAAAATAATTTACATCGTGGAATAAATGAAACGATACGTAGAATCAAAAATAAATATAATTGGCAAGGCTTAACAAAAGACGTCGAAAATTTTATAAAAAATTGTGAAACATGTCAAAGAACAAAAGTCTGTCGCAAGAACCTCAACAATCCCTTAGTGATTACCGAAACCCCTAAAACTCCATTTGAGAGAGTTAATATTGATCTATTCGAATTTCCCACGCGAAACTATGCATTAACTATCCGCGACGAGTTAACCAAATTTACTCAAGCCTACGCAGTCCCAGACAAAAGCGCAAAATCAGTCGTAAATACCCTGTTGCTTTATTTTCAGCATTATGGTACCCCACTAAGAATTCATTGCGATTATGGCGGTGAATTTGATAATAATTTATTAAAAGACCTTTGCACCCTTTACGACATAAAACTAACATACTCAAGCGTAGGACATCCTCAATCCAACGGATCTATCGAACGATTCCATGCCACCCTAGCAGAAATGATAAGAATACACAAAACCGAAAATCCCAACGAACATCCCTTTACTATATTACCCTATGCGGTGATATGTTACAATAACTCGGTAAACAAAACTCATGGCTTTACGCCATACGAGCTTATTTTCGGACATACAGCTAACCGACCACCTGAAACTCTTTACAACCAAAAAGACCTGATCACCAAATACGTTAGAGACCTAAATAATCGAATATCCCATTATTACAAAATTGCGCGAAGTCGAACAGAAGCACAAAAACAAAAAGCCAAAGTTCGATTCGACAAAAACATTCCCGAAAATAGACACACATATAATATTGGCGACAAAGTATACGTCAAAGAATCACAAATAAAAAATAAACTGCAAAATAAATTCAACGGTCCCTTTGAAATTACAGAAATCTTTCAAAATTCCGCTACATTACTAAATCTCGAAACAAACCAAACAACCAAAGTAAATTTTGATCGAATGAAACCATATACTGAAGATTAAATTTATTTTCAGGTTTCTCCTGCTGATCGGATCAGCACTTGCTCAATTTAAAATAACACCTATTAACAATACGATCGGAGTATATTATCACCAAGACACGGACATTGTGATTTCTCACAAGAAATGGACTTTATTGGTACACAAAAACATATCTACCTTTAAGACAGCTTTCGACAAAAACGACAAGATCTTACAGACACTATACAACACACTCGACCCAGCATATCATTACATGAACGTCTTTTCAGGAGATGTAAAAACTCACCTTAGCTTATTGACGCAAATTTCCCAATCAATACAATCAAAATTTGACGAAATTTACCTTGACACGAAACGATACAAACGAGGAATACTAAATGGCATCGGAACGATTTTCAAATCAATAACCGGAAATTTAGACGCAGAAGACGGTCAGTATTATTCTGATTGTATCAACAAATTGAATAATGACGAACACCAACTCGAAAACCTAATTAAAAACCAAATATCCGTTACAACTTCAGTAATCAAAAATTTCAACGGAACTATTCAAAAATTGCAAGTTGACGAAGAAACTTTCAATAAGGATATTAAAGAAATCGAAACCTCAATTTTAGACATGACTAAAGACATAGAAAACGTCCATGCAAAACTGAAATTTATCGAAATCTGCGAACAACTTATGGCAAGTTATTTATTTATCGAGGATAACCTAAATGACATCCTAAATTCCATCACTTTCGCGAGGCTTAAAATAATTCACACGTCAATTATAAATCCAAAAGACTTAGTAAATTCTCTACAGGAAATTTCGCAAAACCTACAAAGGAACAATTTACCGCTTCCAATCAAACTATCAAAGGTTGCACAGTACTTAGACATTATAGAACTAAAAGCTTTTCAAACAAATTCGGATCTAATATTTGTGTTAGACATACCTTTAATAGACCCTCAAACATATTCAGTATTTCAATTATACCCTATTCCTATTTTGGATAATAGAACTGGTTTATATCATGTATTATCAACTTCTCAAAAATATATCGCGAGAGATGATGATTCATTAATGTACATACCTATCTCGAACCTTGAAGAATGCAAACCACTTTATTTCAACACCAAATTATGTCCAAATTTATTTGCATATCCTATTGACAACAATGCCATATGCGAAGCCCGTCTCTTCAAGAACCTCAAAACTCTGCCAGAAAACTGCCAGACGTCATTTATCATCAGCCAAGGCTACAACGTCCAAAAAATAGACGAAAACACATGGTTAGTTATTAACGCAGAACCTCTACAAACAACCATCAACTGTCCAGAAAGAAATTCAAAAACTGAAGTCATCTACAAAAATTCAATAGTAAAATTACAACCAAATTGTTACGCCTTCATAGGCATCACAAAAATTCAAGCGAGTACCAATGAAGTAACCGATGTAAAAGACGACACTCATCCAATCCAAATTCCATTTGAATGTTGTAAACATATTCCAGACAAAATCCGAGCTCCAAATCTTAAACCACTAAAATTAAACAATCTCAATACGGAAGACCTCGAAGTTGCCAAACACAAGTTGGACCAATACTCCAGAGATTTAGATGATTTGATCAACGAACCCTTTATAACAAAACACATATCCTGGTTCACCTATTTTATCATTGTGCTAATAATTGGACTGTTATTTCTGTACCTATTTTGTAAGTGCAGAACAAAAAGACGAAGACTAGCCATCGATGTTTCTGCATCACCCCCATCTCCACCGAGGCCTATCAAACCCTACAGGACATTTGCTAACCTATTTCCTTCACGAAGACGACCTACTTTAAGAAGAGAAGACAACGAAGCCGAAGACATAGAACTTACATAAAGACAAACTGTTTTGTGCCTTTTTACTGACTTTCAGTGCTGGACTCTTCAGTGAATTTTATTTCATTTGTTTAATCATTATATTTCATTATTTTTCTATCATTTGTTAATTTCAATTTTATTAACATTTTTACGTCATTTTCATTCAAACCCATCATGCTTATATTTTATGCTTTCACAGTAAAGCTATATTTTAACCTTAGGAATATTTTATCCTATTTTACAATTCAAACCTAGTATGTTTGTATTTTACGCTTTCTTGCCAAAGCTATATTTTAACTCTAACATTTTTATGTTATTTTATTTTATGAATCAAGCTTATTGTGCTTGCATCTCATATTCTAGACGCTAAGGTTATATTCTGTGTTTTAAACCTTACGATTTAACATTTTTGTATCTTTTATATTTTTCCAAATTGTACCATTACCTTTTATATACATTTTATATTCATTTCAAAAGTTGCTGCATAAAACACCAACTTTTTTTATAAGGGGGAAGCTGTTATATTAGAAATATACTATGATATATAATATTATCGAGACAGGCTTAACCTTCTCAAACATATCGTATTACATACTGCGTAACAGCTCTTCTCAATAACCGCTCACGCTGCATGAGCATTGTATTTCAATTCTAAGTAATCCTGATTGTGCTGAATCAGCAACACTGTTTCCTTTGTTCTCAAAACATTATAAATATTACCAACAACCTTTTTGTAGTCAGTCTTATACTCACTTTCGATTAAACCTCATCTAAATTATTATTGTATTTTCTTAAAGAGTCAACGTGACTCCAGTGTTAAACTAAATAAATCTTTTTAAAAAGTTATTCAAACAATCCACTATCTAACATATATATATATATATACCTATTATATATATATATATATATATGTATATAAATTTTAGAAAGGTAGTCTTGACTGACTAGTTAAGGTACAAACATAAAATTTATTGAGGTTGCAGTCAGTGATAAGGTATTTTGGCCAATACAAAAAGAAAACTCTTTGTTATTGTCAAGCTTTCACTAATGTTTATTAGCTTTCTCAAGACATCTACAAAAGAATACAAAAGTATTTCCTTTATTCCTTAAGGGAGCCTTGATGATACTATGTAATTGGGAAACAGTTTTTAGATGTTTATTAGCTATTTTAATATTAGAGTTTTTAAAAAGGTTTATTAACTTAGAGGTCAAATTTTCTACGTAAGGTAAAGATTTATAAATTATTCTATTTTCTGTGACGATCTAATATCGTTTATCGTATCGAATGTTTCAATTGTAGTCAAGCGTACATTGGGCAGTCGTCAAGAGCACTTCAGGGTAGAATAACGTCTCACAAAAGTGATTGCAATAGAATGGTAAAATCTTGCGCCCTAGCAGAACTCGTCATTACAACTGGTCACAAAATGGATTATGAAAATGTAAAAGTTTTGGCAGTAGAGAACAACTATCAAAAAAGGATTTTCCTTGAAATGGTCCATATTAACAATGAGGTTAACAGCTTAAACAAATAATCAGACATCAACAATTTAAGTAAAATTTACACCTACATTTTAAAATTAGAACATGACAATTATAGAACTTTTCAAAATAACCGCGAAAATTAAGTTGGCAAGACAGTTGGTATCATCAATATCACTAAGTATTCCCATTTATATGAAATTTAAAATGAGTTTTTACTTGTAATAAAAAACATTTCCTCTTATCTCTGGGCTTCAGCATAGTTTCAACTGAGTCCATTTTGTTAATTATTTTAAATGAAATTTTAATCAGATTGTATTAACATGTGTAACTAAACTTAAGTTAAATGTTTTATTTATAACAGTGGGAGTGTAGCTATGTGTGTGGAATCGACCACTAGTTACGTTTTAAGAAATTTTCCTGCCATGTGTTTCGACGCAGGTTTATCAAATTAACCTCAAGTTAGTAAGTAGTAAAAATAAATTGTTTTAACTGATTTTGTTTACTGACAACTTTTGTATTCTTTTGCAGATGTCTTGAGAAAGCTAATAAACATTAGCGAAAGCTTGACAATAACAAAGAGTTTTCTTTTTGTATTGGCCAAAATACCTTATCACTGACTGCAACCTTAATAAATTTTATGTTTGTATATATATATATATATATATATATATATATATATATATATATATATATATATATATATATATATATATTAAACACATTCTTTTGGTCCATTGCGAATCATTAAAATTAAGTCGACTTCCTTTTCCGGACTCGTTTATTAGTAATATCTTTCGTATTAGTTAAATGTAGCATGTGAATGACTTTTTCTGCAATAAAATTTACCAATTTAGGGCTGCTACGACCTTTTTGAAAGCTAAGTAATCTTTTCATTTATAAACTTCTTCCGATAGGAAGGTAAATAAGTTAGTCGATTTATTTTCGATCGTCTATCCTAATGGCATTATTGTGTGTGTCGTTTCGAAATGTAAGTAACACTTTTGCTTGTGTGGACAAATAAAGTCCGGAAAAAAAAAATGATTTAACATCTTAACTTTTTATTTAGATCCACAAAAGCTTTCCCATATGTAGTTAAAAAGTATTTTGGGACGTGGTAATTAAATATATCAGGAATTGTTTTGAATTTTTGAGTACACATTTAATATATTTGTTCATTTTATACATTTAAACAACGTAGCAGACGAATATCCAATAATAGAGCTATACATAATCAGATTAAGTATAATATTACTTACAAAAGAGAAAATTAATATTTCATAACTGATTTTGTGAATGAATAGAATGGAATGGAATGGAATGGAATGGAATGGATTGGAATGGAATAGAAGAGAAGAGGAGAGAAGAGGGGAGAAGAGAACAGAACGGAACGGAACGGAACGGAACAGAAAAGAACAGAACAGAACAGAACAGAACAGAACAGGACAGGACAGGACAGGACAGGACAGGACAGGACAGGACAGGACAGAACAGAATAGAATAGAATGGAATGAAATGGAGTGGAATCCAATGGAATGGACTGGACCGGACCGGACCGGACGGGACGGGACTGGACTGAAGTGGGCTGGGATGGCATGTAATAGAATAGAACAGAAGAGTTCTCAAAGAAACTAATTTAATATACAAATATTTCCATAAAAAACTAACTAAGGATTCCTGAGAAATAGTAAATATATCAACGCAATTACATATACGGTTAAAGTTACTGTAAATTATTTTAATAATACATTTGTTCTCGCTAACACCAAATAAAATAGTTCATTATTTCTAAAACGGAAATTAGATATATTCAATCCTAGTTAGTTTTTATATCTGCTTCAAACAAATCGCTAATGTTGGAGTTTAGAATATTGTTTATTTACCGGGTATGTTGAAGGTCCCTTCAGGTATGCAGTTGATTGTATTATTTGCGGTGGTTGATTTTAATGTTTAATTTAATATTGACATTGTGAAAAGGGGAAATAATTGAAATGGTATTTACTCGAATTGCAAGAGTAGCAATTTATTTATTTTCCCGATTTACTTCAATAAGGGAAGTCCTTTAACGAACAACAAGAGATTAACATTAAGTCTGAATAAGCAATTTTATAGCAGAAGGACATTTAATGAAAATATAAAATATAGGAATTATAATATTCCAACCTACCTTCAAGTGCCTTATATAAATAAAGCACAACAAATTAAACCAAAACAGCTATTCCTCCTTACGAGAGCTGAATTATATGGTAAAATTTGCGTATTTTGTCTAAACACAGTTAGCACTAAAATACAATGACTTGGAATGCTCGAATGCTACGAGGAAGATGCGAGGCCTAATTATGTCACTAACTGTAGACCCAAAACTAAGTCGAAACCGGTCTGCAGTTAGTGACATCCTGAGATGAAGGAGGCCTGGTATCTTCCTCGTAGCATTCGAGCATTCCAAGTCATTGTATTTTAGTGCTAACTGTGTTTAGACAAAATACGCAAATTTTGCCATATAATTCAACGTTCGTAAGAGGAACAGCTGTTTTGGTTTAATTTGTTGGGTCCGTATTTATATAAGGCACTTACAGATAGATTGGAATATTATAATTCCTATATTTTTATAAAATTTCCTATTCAGTGATGATTATCGATTTTATTTTCTATTTGGATTGTTTAGAGACTACTGTGAGATGGCGCTAGTTACGCTCTACTGCGGTGGAGCTTCACAGTGTCTATGATATGCGAACTCCGGGTATTGAAGGTATCACTTGCACTGCACTGGCAAGACCCAAAACTAGGTCGAAACCAGTCTGCAGTTAGTGACATCTTGAGATGAAGGAGGCCTCCCATCTTCCTCGTAGCATTCGGGCATTCCAAGTTATTGTATTTTAGTGCCAACTGTGTTTAAACAAAATACGCAAATTTTACCATATAATTCAGCGCTCGTAAGGGGGAATTAGCTTATTTATATAAGGTCATTAAGTCAACTTTTACGTTATTTTTTGGTCATCCAATAAGATTAGATCCTTATTTTAGACAATCTTTTGATTTATGTATTCATCTCAATACCATGAAAATAATCCATTGGTTCATAAGAAAGTGAGAAAGAGTTTACGCTGTTATTACGATTTTGTTTTCCCTTACGTTTTGTACTTTTTTCAATAAATACATTTTGTTTAATTAAATTTAAATTTGTCTTTCAAAATATTATTGAAATATTTAACGGCACTTTCCTCGAAAACGGTTGGAGTTATCAAGTTCTACCAAGTGTACCTTTTATACGTTTAAATGACGCCCTCATCAGATTTTCTGGTCAGAAGTGCCACAACGTTTCGTGAAAAAAAAATATAAAAAAAGTTCATCATCAGATACAGGTCCTGCGGCGCCCGCGCCCTCTATGATCTAATGTGATGTAATACATAAATTATTGTTTCTTAGAATAAAAAAAGTTCCTCTAGTAAATTTGGCGAAGATCAGTCAAGAGGCTGTTGATTTATTGCAAAAAAAACGAAAAAATAATTTTGAACTCTTTTTTCCACAGCATCAGGAATATTTCTGTTCGGGACTTTATCTTTATAACATTTCACAGCTGCTGCAGCATTACCAAAACTTTCTCCAAAAGTCAAAACTACGTCTATTAATTCAGAGAACGTGTAATCATCCATGTTTAAATAATATTAACATTTAAACTGGAATTATTAAAAAAAAAAGAATCAAAGTCTAATAGTAAATAACAGAAATGTCAAAGTAATATTTCAAAACATCCTTTATGTGTAAAAGAATGTATTAATAAAATGTTGTAAATGCACGTTGTTTTTTTAAACATGAATTACTCGAGAACGGCTTGGTTTATCGAAACGCGATAAGAATACCTTTTATATTTGTAATGATCTGAAAATTAGTTTTTTATAATAACTTTCAGAAATATGAAAAGAATTAAAAAGTTATGAGACAAATACTGACAGTCGCCCCCTAAAACTACCCCTTAAGAAGAAGAGTGGGTTTGCCTGATACCATGTAAACTAGTGACCGGATGGCTTATGACTAAGTTTAAAATATGAATTTGATATTTTAAGAGACTCGGAAGATATTATAGAAAAAATGATATTTATATCCCCTTTTAAGGGATATATCTCCCTTATTATTCATTTTCGGAAATAAGTTTATATAAAAGACTACCATTATTTTTGGATGTACTATCAGCCGCAGAAATATCGGGAGAAAATTTTGGACCACCCTATATAAATAATAAATGTTAGAGTATGCAATAATTAAACTGTAAATTCATTTATTTAATTTTTCACAGATGGACATATTTAGAAATTTGAGGAAGGAACTACAAATTCCTCGGCAAGAATACTTTATGTTCAACAATTTCATTAGTTTTAAACTGAGTTTTTCCGTATTTGAAATGAAAATACATAATAATGTTTCACAAAAGAATGGATTCTAAATATTAATAAAACAAGACACAAATATATTAATTTTGTTGACGATTATTGTGCGTAAGAAAATTGAATTAAACACAAGTAAATTTGACTCATTGTGTATTAATTCGTTTATAAACAAAATCAAATTAGCTCTCCTATTTGCGTATTTGCATTGCATAAACCCAACAGCTTCAAATATAAAAAAAGTTCAATATGAATCGTCGATGACTATTTTTTAATTATAATTCCAGAAATATCAGATGCCCGCATTGGCCGTATTGTACCCAGAATGCACTTGGATGATCTTAAATAAAACTAATATTTACATTGGGTAAAAAAGGTTTCGTTTGTGCTGAGGACTCAGTCAAATATTTGTTCAAAATTATATTTATATTTTTGCATAAATGGGCGCAGCTCATGTTATTCATTTTTCGTGTTTGATTTAATCAAATCAGCATATTTATTATAGGACAAATTTTTTAAATAATCATAGCAAAATTTATTTGATTAGATTTTTATTAAACTAAAAACGTTCGTAAACAGTTATTGCAAAAAAATGGAACAAAACCACATTGTCCTTTTTTTTGTTTAGCTGAAGCTTGAATTTCAATAATAAAGAACGGAGCAATGATGTCGGACTGACTCTACAGCGTAACGTATTTTACTAACGGAAGTATTGCAGATTGTAAAAATAAAATTAGACTATAAAATACAATTGGCACACAATTTTCGTATCCGTACTTGCCTTATTTGTAAATCAGTGGTTAAAATGACTGTAAATTGCATGCATACAGGGAAGTTCTGGTTATTGAAGAAATCATAAAATATTTTCCAATAAATTTTTATGTCTCTGCATACACTATGTTTCATTTCTTTCTTCTGTACATAAATAAAATATTACACGTATGTAGTCGCATATATGCATACTCCATTTGGTTTCCTTTCATTATGATAATAGTTTACACTGTTTCTCGTATTTTTGTAGGGATGGATAAAAATTAATTGTTTTGTTTAACATAATTTGATTTTCAAAATTATTTTTTTTTTACTTAAGGTACCTTCATTCATTACTAAAAAGCGGAATTCAATTCATGTAATATGCAATAAATAATGACTTTCAAGTTCTAAATTTTAAAGTTCATACGAAGTTTGTTGACTATAAATACTATTGTTCTTTATTTATATGGTGAATAGAAAGGTTTTGTTTAGTGTCTTATTTTATATTTTAAGTGCTGTAGCTGTAACCATTTTGCTGAAAGTAGACGCCTAGCTCCATCCAAATTATTTTTTTACAGCCTATACTGGCTTTATAAATTAACTGTAAATGTATTTTTCTTGTACTCTATCTACTATTATACTACTACCATAAGATTAAAAAATCAACAGGATTCTACTTTTTGATATTTTAGATAATCAGTAGCAGGCAAGGGTATTTCAGTTAAAAGCTCCCAGGCCATTGAAAAATAATATAGACATTTGAACTATTTTTGTAAAAGGATGATGGTCGATACCAAAGAAGACTTTAAGTAGCTGTAGTTAGAATTTTTCCTTTGCAGTGAACAAAGATGGCGCTGCGATGGAAAATTACTTTTCGATGGTTGGAACCTCGAAACTTGATTCATATCTGGTCTGGTCGATAGCCGAGTGGGTTAAGGCGCGAGGTGGCAATCGCGATTAATCACACGGACATCGCACCACCGGGTTCGAATCCTGGCTCCGGCACTGACACTGTCGGAGGAAATGGTTGTATGTCCGCGTTTTTTCAATGTGTAACCCCCTTCCGCACTGGCCCTGGCTTCTGGAATTGGGGGTTGTCTAATTTTTGTGGTGTTTATTTATTTATTATTTTGACCTATTACTACATTTTCTGAAATAATTAAATTTTATTTGGAACAGTCTCGCTTCCCGCAATTTATTCGATGAAACGAGACTTACTGCAACCAGTAACTCCTTATCCAGTGCATCTAGTTTTCTTCTTCCTAGTTTCGATGGCCTCTTGTCCCAAAGGCACTCAGCCAATCTACTTTTCTACAGACAAAGTGGAGTGAGAACACTATACTTTCGCTTGAATTAACGCCTGAAGACATAACAAAATTAGCCCCACAAAAATCACAAGCTTTGTAAAAAGTCTTGGAATCCCGAGCAACAACTAGATGTAGGGTAAATCACAAGAGATCTTTTAGGTCGAAGTGAAGTAAGGTTACTCAGGGCCAAGCGGCCCCTGAAACAATCTACAGTACATTCGCTGAAGATTGGAATCAAGAAAGAGGTTTTGTCACTTTTATTTTTAAGTACCTACTCTGCTATTAAATCTGATCAAACTATTAACGAGTTCCCTTTTTATTTTGATAGTAGGCATTGTTTTGCTACTGTCATAATAGAGAGCATACGGTGATAAACTCATTAATGGTTTCATCATATTTTTAACATCTTTTCTTCCAAAATCTTACTATTATTATTGCTGTGATTATTGAGTCCTGGCGGCTATAGCCCCTGTAGCCCCCCATAGATCCGTCCTTGATTCAAATTGGTGATTCCAGTAATGCATGTTGTGTCGATTAACCGTTCTGTAGTTTGTAAAAGACGACTATACTATTATATAGTATAGTCGTCTTTTACAAACCACAGAACGATTAATCTATATATACTATACGAGAATAATACGTAACAACAAAAAATCAATCAAGTTTTGTCATATTTGTTCACGTGCCCACTGACAAGTTACTCGATTTTGGAAATCAACGCCATGAAGATCTTGGTGTAAAGACACATGATACGAATGATATTTATTACGTTTTAAAATTTTCTACTATATTTCTCGTGTACTAACATGAGGATAACAGCCACTGTAGCTAATACAGCAATTACATTATTTTCTCCAGTGACTGTTGCTCGACGGCCCAAATAGCACTAATGCTTTTATTGCGATTTCCAAGGTCGCTTTAAAGCCATACAATAAAACTTCGAAAAAAACTAAATGAACTTCAAGACAGCCTTAGGATCACCATAAAGCAGTTTCTAGCCAAAAAGGGCCCATCCTAAAAGGGTCCTCAAGACTAAATTTTAAAACTATATTAAAACCATTTATGTATTAAAACTTATTAACTGACGTTTTACATTTAAAATATACACGCAGCAGACTAAATTAATCAAGAAAGGGTTTTATTTTGTTTAATAAAGTCGGACAACTTTGATGTCAAATAGTTAAAACGGCAAGTCTCTATATAATGGCAGAGTGGTAATATCTATATTCAAATGCAAACTATTCTGGTAAAGAATTTAACAATGGATGGGACTTTTCTGACAAAATATAATAAAACACTTCTGCATAACTCGAGCGCCATTAATTTAATGTTTTTTTTTATTATTTAAAAAATATTTGAAAAATATCGTCAAATTCTATTTTGCATCTAAACATCTAAATGCATATTTTTAATTAAATTGCATATTTAGACACACCGTTCTTCAGTTATTTAAGGATGTAAGGCACATATATTTTAATAATAATTTTTTTCTCTGGCTATTGCAAATGTCCATCATGGCGGAGCCTGTATTTTATATAAAACATGGAGCGATCTTGATTAAAACTGATTGCAAGTTTATAGAACATTTTAAATCTTATAAGACTTAAAACATCGTTTTATTTGCCAATTTTTTTTTTTTTTTTTAATTACAATTACTCCCGCAAATGTCTATTTACTCAGATTTTAAAACTGAGTTGCTTTAATATGTTCAAACTCGTGGCCTTATTGATTTAAAGTGGTTTGGCGCGCGAATGAAATCCTAACCTTACAAATTGTGTAGGTACACGCCGGACTGCACTGGTTCACTAAATTAGCCTATTGAGAAGATGACGCTTTCTCCGAATGTGGAGGGGGTAGAATAAGTTTTAATATAGTCGTCAAAAATCCAACAGGCATTTCTTTTAACCAAATTGACTAAATTAAAACCTTTGAGCTTTGAAATATTCTTAATGTACTCTTTAAAACGCAAAAATTATGTTTTTAGATTTAATGTGGAATTTTATTGAGCATATAAGGCTAAGATAAAATAGTTTTCTTAATGAGTTTTAATAAGTACATCAAAGGTACTCCAGAAAACTACATTAAAACTATTTATTCCAAAATGGATTATTTTAAAACCAACTTGCTATTTAATCCTTTAAAAAAGCAAATTAGTTTTAAAATAACCAATGTCAAGACTATTATAAAACCAGTATAAGATCGATAGGGCATTAAGAGCAAATAGTTTTTTACTTTAATTTAAAGAGTACATTAAATTCTTTGCATAAGAATAAGTGGTTTTTAAGAAATTTCAGTTTATCTTAAGGTAACTTTAAAACCAATATCGTTTTATTAAACATATTAAAGCACTTTTAAACCCTAAATAAATCAAAATTATCTTATAATTGTTACTTGGGGGGGGGGGGGGGTTCATTTTTTCGGTTGAATATTTTCGTCAGCAGTAATAAATTGTTTGGCAGTACGATAAAATGATGCACATGGCCGAATTCTATCTGGAAAACGTTGCGTAGAGATCGGTAGTATCATCAAGACTTCCATAAACCAGAACCATTTCAATTTTCTCTTGTACAGCTAATCTCCATTCTGAAGAAGTATCAACAGCCTAATGGAAACAGGTATTTTGCTTGCGAAATAATCTTCGAACTGAGTAAAATGATTATTTCTTAAAGTTATTTCTGCTTTTCTACGTTTATTTACAAGAAAAACAAAACCAAAACATAAAAAACACGAAGAGACGAAATAACACAAACGTTAGGTGTAAACATACTAAAACATTTTTATAAAAAGTACCTCTAACATAAGAGATGGTATTTTTAAAACAAACTATAAAAAAATACATTAATCTAAAGGCAGATTTAATCAAGCACCCCGATAGGTCATGAGCGAAGGAAATCGCCTGTTCCTGGGGTTCCTGATTAAATTTTGATTGAGTGGCTATTATTCAAAATATTTGAAAATTTCAGGTTAAAAAATCACCCGGTACAGTACCTATATAAATAGGAGGTTTTCTTTAGTCTAAACGTAACCATAGACAATAATAACACAGCCACACAAAAAAATAAATTCTGATCTGGGGGCCTGACCATGTTTACTATGTTTTTGTGGTCGCTGAATCTGAATTCGAGATCTATTCCCTATTCTAACCCATCACATCAGGATTTTGCCATAACCTCAAAAAACCCATAATTTCAGTTATTAAACGCATATAACCCTAAGAATGAAGGATGGATGGAATTACGTTGCCGACCGTCACCACGTGGAGGTGTCTTGGATGCAGACGCACGCAAGATAGTCGCTCTGAATAAAACCTGAGCTTTGAATTCTTTGAAAGAAAGTATTTTCTAAAACCACCTACCAAAATACGTCATTGATATTTTTCATTGATATACAAAGACTCATGAATTAACGTACATAGAAATAGAGTATTTTTGGAGACCTGACAGATACGCGTACATATCAAGTTAAATGTCTGTCATACGTGGTTATTGGAGTTGATAGATTTTTGGTTATGTGAGTTATGGGGTTCAAGAGCTTGGGATTTCAGACTACATCTTCATTCTTAGGGTTATATGCGTTTAATAGCTGAAATTATGGTTTTGAGGTTATGGCAAAATCCTGATATGATGAAGTAAAATAGATAACAAATTCAGCGACCCCGCAAACATATGGTAAAAATGGTCAGACCCCCAGATTAGAGAAAAAAATTGTGTGGCTGTGTAATTTCTTTCACTTATGTAATTTTAAACAATATTCAAAAAATTGGAGAAATACTTCTTTATAGAAAGATTTTTCAACCCTACCGATAATATATAGCAAATTTGTATGTAATTTCTACGTAACACACTTAAAATAAATTATTCAGGGGGTTATAAAATCTCGATATAGATATATCTCATCAGCTAACGAGAAAATTAAGATTGCCACAGCTGACTTATAGCCAATATTATATTTATCATTTTAGAATCAACTGCCCAACCATGAATTTAATTCGGAGATTTTTTTTATCGCGTAAGGGTCAGCATAAAAGTTTAAATATTGCTTTTTTCCTTAATTGCTTCATTTTGCTACTTATTTTATAGCCTTCGATGCCAGCTGTCGATCCCATTCAATTTACAGATTAATTTTAACGTGACATTAAAACTAGAGGCCCGGTAAATGTCCATAAAAAGTACGGGAAAAGCATTGCACAAAGTATTGATCGAAAGTTGAGGCGAGACAAGAAAAATAATTAAATACTGCTCTGTTTGTCGATAATTTATAGTGGCAAATTGATGCAAATTTGAACTATGTATACACAGTCTGCTTTAAAGATTAAATGAAAATATCACTCGAAACATTAATTCGTAAATAGATGAATTACGTTGTCGGAAAATGGTGCTGTTTCGAGTATGTAAAAACCAAATATTAATTTCTATCTAAGGTAAGCACATAGTTTTATTTTTAAACTTTGTCACGAACTGCAGTTTAGAGCTCAAATCAATGTTTCGCATTTCACCTCCTAAAGCTCTAAAAAGGTTTCTCTCTTCCTAAATCAACAAGGGTTTCTGTTATTTCTTAGGTAATTTTACCGAACAAATTAAAATCGGATTGAAATCGGCCGGCGCGCCCGATTCCTAAATCCATGTATTCAGGCGCATTTGAAAGGTTGCCATACTAATAAAACTTGTAAAGAAAAATATACTTCTGCTAAAGTTCGACATACCATGAAGTTTTAAAGCATTCTATTAGATATTGATATTGAGTATGTATAAGTTTAAGAGACAATATTTAATATAATTTTTCAGCAATATATATTAGGTTTATACTTAATTTGTTATATCTATTGAACCCATTCGTATCTCTGAACTTGTTTTAGCTATTTCTGTATGTATAAGTTACGGTATATAAAGGCATTTTTTCCAAAACCAAAATTCAGGTAATCCGCAAGATAGTAAAATTCTCCTTTATCAAGCTCATAGCTAAAAGAAAATAATAAAAATCGGAGTAACTCAAGACACTGTCTTAGGACCTGCTCTATTTCTAATATTTATAAATGATGTAGATACTTAATTTAAAGGAGAATGTAAAAAATATACAATAAAAAATTATACCACATTTCTCCATATCGTGGTCTAATAAAAGAAATTATTCCTCCTACTATTAATAGTGTGTACACAAAATAAACCAAAACTATTTAAAATCACTATTGAATTGCTCACTGATATGAATTGTTAAAACTTTGTAACGATTTGACACGTCTACTGGATTTGATATTCGTTCATCTGAGGATTGGAATTTGTTTGCATTTCATGCCTTAGTCGGAACGGGAATATTCAGAAATCTACTACTATTACGGTCACACTATAAAGTTGAAACGAAACCAATTGATACATAGAGGTAAGCCACGACCTACCATTTATCCGGATAATCGTCTGGACTCCAAGTTCCCCGGATTTAAATCCGATTGACTTTTTTATTTGGGGCCACTATAAATAATTGGTGTATAGTCGAGTACACATTTACTGGGCACTCAAAAAAAAAGAAACTTTGCGACCTCATTAAAATACCTTTAAACCAGTCGCAAAAGCAATTGCGCCCAGGCACGCACTTGAAATATTTAGATCAGCAACTCAATTGTTCAATTTTAACAGCGCGTTGCGGTCTACATTACAAATATGTATATTCTAATACATACGAATTTTAAGTTCGGCTCTGTACTATGTTGTTCGCGAATTGACTCGCTTACCTTTATACGTTTTTAATGTGCGTCGGCTTGTTTGATGACAATATGCCACATGGTCCAGCGGCAATAATAATAAGGTGCTCGACTATACCACAAATAATATAATATAGATAAATGAGGATAAGTACTTACAAAAATTATATCAATACTGCTAGGCACAACATGAAGTCTCCTCAGGCGTCATAATCCATACCATTGGCATATATAATTTTAATATAAAGCTAAGATGCCACTGCGCGAAACTCACTCGCGCAACTGTTTTGCGAGAATCACTCGCGAAGCGAGATTATCTCGGGATAACCATTTCCACGATGCGAAACAAAGTGAGCCATCAGTTTGAGCGAGGCAAGCATGCCGTTCGTATGTACAACGACTGCAGCATCAGCGTTAATAAAAATAAATTATTTAAATGATCTAAAAAGTAGGAAATAAACTTGGAAGTAAATCAAACTCATCATTTTGGTCGGCTTGGTGGTGTGATGGACAGTGGCGCATCCTCTCATGCAGAAGGACCAGGGTTCAAACCCGGGTCACAGCAAGTCGATGAGATATAGTAGATAAGCGGATCTGCCCGCGTCACCATCTTTCGAAAGAGATGTAAAACTGTGGTTTCCGTGTACCTACGATGTGAGCACGTTAAAGATACCTACCCCACGACAAACTGTGGGGTTTTGGCAAAATTTCCAGGTTTGAGGTCCCAGCGCCTACACTGATGAGCTTATCCCCTGGCGTCGATGATTGGCCTTGGTAGCGGAAATAGGCCGACGTTAAATAAATGATTTAAAAAAAACATCATCAAAACACCGGTGGTGGTCCAAAGAATTATTTCGTCGGCGATTGCAATATAAGAACCAGCTTCTGAGAGATATACTAGTAGAACTCATCAATGATACTATAAGGAACTTTACCCGGATGACTTTACAAGACTTTGAATATCTCTTGTCATAAGTTGATCCCATAATAAGAAGAATAGATACTAATATGAGAGAAGCAGTAACAGAGTCACTGGATCAGGTATGTAGGTTGTTTTAAAAAATAAAACAATCTGCATACCTGACCCAGTGACTCTGCTCTTCTTTTTCCTTGATTTTTCACTCTTATAAGACCCGATTAGAGTTTTAATTTTTGCTTTAAGAGTACCGGCAGTTCGCCCCATTTTGATGCTCATTTCCTTCCACGCATTTTCCCTCTTGGTCTTATTATGATGACTTTTGTCTTTAGCATCCCACAAAAATCGATAGCTCTGATACAGTTCGATAAGGCGAATGCAGTCCTCCCGGTTCATTTTGAAGCTAGAGACAACTGTCCGTTTACACGGAGCGAAACAAACAACCCGAAGCACTTTGATGTGTAGTCAAAAACCGACTAAAAAGTACCGGTCTGTTCACCTCGAAACTTCCAGGCACAAAAAGTTTCGGGATGGGGACTAGGTATCCACAACGCGAGTTTCGCGAAACATTTGCGCGAGTGAGTTTTGCGCAGTGGAACCTCAGCTTTATAAATATATTGTTACGTGCAGCGCTCTTTTACGGAGAGAGGTTTAGTCGCTCAGTAGAAACAAGCGAGCAGAATAATAGTTCGCCAGCCGGGTCAGAGATGGCCCAACTTGGCGGATTTAGTACTCTATACTATAGATGTACTAGGGAAGAGGAGAATTAGTCTAGAGTGCGGACTAGAGCGAAATGGATGCATCTGCAATAAGAGCCATCGATATATAAGAAGCAGAGCCAACACGCTGGGGTTGTAATTAGTATGTCATTACAAGGACTAATTATTACAAGTTAATTTAGTGTTAAATAAATCAGTGGTTAGTGACAATTCGTGTTCCAATTATTGAACCTACTATTGGGGTGTGTAAACACATAACAATATCAATTTGTTACGTCATCTTCATTGTTATAGTGACGTCATCAATGACTTTTTAAATAGGAACATAGCTCGTTAAGGTATATTAATTGTCTCTGAACTTTGGTAAATATCTTAAAAATTGTTATAGTTAGGTATAGGGAAGTAAATGTAAACTGTCCTTTTTATTGTTAGTCGTAGAATTTGATAAAATAAAAAAAATGGGGGTTTCGATTTTAAAAATTTAAGATATTTGATGTTTCGGAATTTAAAGTTGTGACCACTTTTGTACTCACCCCATATAGTATTTAAATATTTTTAATTATTTTGAAATAACATGGCTGTGCTGATTACTTCCATAGTAAAAGATAATTTAATTTCTTAAAAACCAACTAAGAACCATCATGTCACTTGAATCAGATCAGTGTTTTTATATTATTTTATTTCTGTTACTATCGACGTTTTTTCTGATGAAAGTGTTTTTTTCTTTGCATATACCTCTTTATCTAATTAATATATCTGTCCAATAATTGTTGTTAAACCAGATAATAAATGAAAATGCCTTGAGTTAATAATCAAAAACTGGTAGAATAATAATTGTGAGTTACAAACTTTCACACGAAAGGCTATATACAATAATCATTAAAATTATGAACAAATTAACATAAGCAAATTTCCCACAAAAAATCGCTGATAATGTGAACGATTTATGCTATGCACGTTTTGCTACTCTTTCAAAATGGATACTAATGTGTCCTTCTGAGGGGTTCGATGCGACTAATTCAGGCGAAAAATACAAAATTTATATTTACTTATATCTTTTGCTTAACTGCTGGCACTAGATGATTGGACGTCGTGGCACTGCCTTAAATCTAATACTCTTAAATTCTCTTAATTAACCTGAAAGGGAAATTTGAGACACAGTAAAAGATTATATTTGTAGTTCAAAAATTATATTGATCTTTTCTAAAAATGTTGTTACAGATACAAATTTCAAAGATATGGGTATAAGGTTAACAAATGCATAAGTTTAACAATAACAACTGTCCATATCGCACAAGGCGAGGAATATGACGGCTCAGACAATGTCCCTAACTACCATCCACTGTTTTAGTTTTTAGCAAACGAATGACACAAAAAGGTTCAATGTAAAAGTTCAATATTTACGAATATGTGAGCTTTTGCTCGTCTGTCTTTTTACGTATTTAAAATATCACAATAATAATTTCGGACGCTAGTTCTAAAGCTTAAAAATGTTTGAATCGCAACAATTCAGAATAATAAAATTACTTATATTCATACGTTCAGTTTTGGTGGCCGTATCAAAGAACACGCCAAACCCTATCTAAAACCATCACGCTTAAAATCAGCAAAAAATTTCACCAGAAAAATTTTTCGTAACTGCAACGAAATCCGACTAAATATTCCGTATGAAACGCGTGGTCCACGTAAAAACACCGTTGGAAGAGGTATTATAAAGATTTGCTCCACGGAGCATTTTTTATGCAAAAATAATGAATGTCGCTCCACGGAGTGTAATTTTAGCAACTAACAGGAATGTCGCTGCACCGGGCGTAACGTTGATTTTCTTAATATTTTGCAAAATTGGATTTTCGACAGTTCCGCAAAAATAAAACTTTGTTATAAACTAAAATTTTTCTTTTTCGTTATACTTCCAAAAATATCTTCCGGCAGTGTTTTTGTGAACGATCCATGCTTTGATGGAAGTCTGAAGGACGCATTTTCTGCTCGAAAAACTTAAATATTATTAAAAATAGGAAAAAGAAAAAATTAATTTTCTTTTTCCTCAACCTTTTCTTAAATTCTAAATAATAATATTACGTTCACAAAATTTTTAGGGTTCAACGTGACTGTTTCAGACGGAGAATAATGGATAAATCATACTTACTGTCGTTTATGCTTAACTGCTGCTCTGATGGTATCAATTGGACGACGTCGTAACACTATAAATCTAACACTGTCTGTTTCACACTCTCTTAAAATTAAATCTGAAAGGGAATTTTGTTAGAAAACACAACTAAAAGACAACATAAAGTTCAAAATATGTATATTAAATCTTTAAAAAATTTATGTTTTTACAACAACTTCTTCAGAGAAAATGTTAACAAACAATGGTCTGACCCGTGTACAACACATGGTGAGGAACGGGACGATTCATACGGTACCAACTACCATCCAATATGCAGTTTGATAAGCTAACGATGCACAAAAAGATTCAAGAAAAGTTTCATGTAACTGAAATTTTTGGTGGGCTTATGCTTGCCTGTCTTATAAACGTATTTATTAATTCACATAAATTTTGGTCGCTCCTCGGAGCTTAAAATTGCTTGAAGCGTTTCTACTTCGTTTGTATTATGCAATAACAAATTTTACGTTCAGGCAAGGCAGATCCCATGCACGTGTGAGTACATGGTATAGATACTTTTTTGACTCCGAATCACTGAGGAACCGGTTTAGGGCAAACCCCGTCAAAACGCATCATTTCCCCGTCAAATCCGACTGCTAGGAAATGATGGGGGTCCCATGTCGCTAAGGGCTATTTTCGCTATAACTTCCGATATACTTTGAATAGTCGTTGGACTAACTTGTCCTCATATTCAATACCTCGTAAGAGTTGCAGTGCTTGACAACGTGGATTCGTAAAAGGGTTTTTAATCTTGGAAATTTGGAAGTTCAAGTCCAATTTTAGTATACTTTCTAAAATTGGGTGGTCGGGGCGACATTACGTCCCTGTGCAGCGACATTCACTACACTTTCCAAATTAACGCTCCTTGAAGAGTTAGCGAAAATTTGGCATAAAAAACGCTCCGAAGAGCAAAAATATGTTTCCAAGAATTAAAAACCTCCTCCACGGCGTTTTTACGTGAAGCACGCTTTTCTTACGAAATATTTCCTAAGTCGGATTTTGTTACAACGTCGAAAAGTATATCGAGGTTATAGCGTTCTTTAACACTCCCCTCCTTTCCGTGAATCTTTTTGTGTAACGTTTGGTAAATTGGTTTTTGAAAATAAAATGGATCATTGGATGTAGTCTCCCATGTGTTGTATTCGGTTATAGTTCAGACCGGCCTATCTGAACATAACATAGATGCAAATCTAAAAATGATTATAAGTTTGAACATATATCGATGCATAGCATTCGATTGAATAATTGAACATTGGGTTTCAAAATGGCATAAAAAAAGAAAAAATCGAAAATCCTCAGATTCTCGATGACACAACACAAACACTTTCGACGCACTTATCTTTCTTAGTGTTCTTCCACTAATGCGGGCTTGCGTCTGCTCCTCCTCGTGTCTATGCCTCGTCGATCACCTTCGGTGTCGAACTGCCTTCTGGAACAGCTTAGGTGGTCCTCGGACTGCTTGGCTCCAGCTATACTATGGCTCTGCTCAGTTTATATGAAACAATATAAAACAAAATTTTAGTAAAATGTTTGTTCACATCCCGTCTGGGGATCTGCGACCGATAAGATATCGTCGTCTTTGAGAATAGGAACACTGAATTTTGTAGACTTATATTGATTGAAATGATTTCCGTGTAGATAAAATTCTCTTCTTGGGAGAAATCTGCGACCGATATCACATCGTCGTCTTTGGGAATATGAACACTGAATTTTGTAGACTTATGCTGATTGAAATGGTTTTTTATTAAAATCTCTTCTTGGGAGAAATCTGCGACAGAATCTGCATCCGTCGGATCGTTGCATCTGCCCCTCCAGCAGACGTGGCGGCATCTCGCCCTTGAGTTGCTAGACTCGTCTGAATCGCGCCCTTGCGTCAGAGTCGTCGTCTTTCCATGCCGTGCCAATGGAACATTTGTTTGGACCCTTTGGGTCGGACTCTGCTTACAGATGTATATGTTTTAAACATATGAGGACTTTGAAAAAATCATAAAAAATACCAACTCTGCCGGACACGGTCAGAGTTGCTGCAGTGAATTTGGAAGATTTGTATGGACGATACAATATCCTCGATAAAAATAACTTGAAAAAAATGCATAAAAAAATACCAACTCTTGCCAGACGCGACAAGAAGTTGGTATGGAAATTTTGATATAAAATAAACCTAGCACTAAGTTAAAACTTAGCCTAGGTTAAAAAAAAAAAAATATTATAAAAATATAATAGAATCTCCAGAACTGGATTCTGAATCAGAAGTGGAAGCATCTCGTGGCGGTGCATGGATTTGTACAACCGTTTGCTCCGGCGATGGAGGTTCTGTGGAATCGTCTGAGAACGGGGAATCATTTCCATCGAGTGATGTTCCGCCTGGACTAGCATTTTCTTCATCGGAAGATTCGATTTCCAAGTTGTGCTCCTCTGGCGGGGCTGGTCTCAAATCATTTACATGTACTCTTGTCGTTACATTTCCCTTTTGCACGAGATATACTTCGTCTGAAAACTTCTTTAAGATTCTGGTCGGACCGGACCAAGACGGCGTGAAGGTATGTACCTTCCTTTTTCTCTTACTCATGACTCTGTCTCCTACTTTGAAAACGATTGGAGTGACGGCCTCTTTCGGCGCATATTTTTGCTTGTAATTTTGTTGGGCCTGACGGGCTTCCTTGACTCGCTCGTATCGTGGAAGCGTTTGTTGCTTGGCTCTTTCTTGCCTCCAGTCATACAAATCCCATTCGCCTCTTTCGGCTGGATCATATCCTAACACGATCATGCTGGGTGTCTGATTTGTAGCGGCGTTCCTACGATTTCTTAAGATGTAAGTCATCTGATGTACGTAGCGATCCCAAGTGTCGTTTGGCTTTTTGAATAAAAGAGTATTTAAAATTTTCTTACATTCCTGAACCCGTCGTTCCACGGGGTTGGACTGTTGATGATATGCCGGAATTAAGTATCGTTCGATACCATTTCTTTCACAAAACGTGATGTACCATTCGGAATTGAAATGACCACCATTATCTGAAATTATGACTCGAGGGACTCCGAATCTCGCTACTATCTCTTCATCAATAAATTTGGCTATCGTTCTGCCATCGACCTGAATGTATGCCTTTGCCTCTATCCATTTACTGAAAACGTCTTCGACGATAATCATGTATCTATTTTCGGCGTCTTTAGTCCTCTGCAGCGGGCCAATTACGTCGACGCTCAAGGTTTCAAATGCATTCTGTGGTGCATGACTTCTGAGTGGAGCATTGGGTTGGGCTTGTCTTGTCTTTACAGACTGGCATATCAGACAGTCGTTTATATATTTGCCTACGATCCTGGCCATATTATTGAAATAATAACGTTTTGCAATTTTCCTAAGAGTTTCGTCTCTTCAAGGATGACATGCCTCATCTCGGTCATGATAATGGTAAATCAATTCCTTAATTTTACTCTTCGGAACTATCAATTTAAAATTTTGATCGCAATCTTTCAAAAGTACATCGTCTTGGACGTGAAAATTTTTCATAAAAATAAGATCCGCATCGGAACGTTGTTCCTGTTGAAATAGATCATTCCAACGGCGGATCTTGTCTTGAATATCTCTTGAACTCAATTGAGCCTGTACGATATCTTCGTATATTTCTGAATGCGTTAAAACAGAAATACGTTCTGGACACTTATAATTCGGTAGAAACATTCTTTCCTCTTCATCGTCTGTCTCGACATATTTATTTTGTGGGTTACGACTTAGAAAATCTGCTAATAAATTCTCCTTTCCTGGACAGTGTTCAATTTTGAATGCATATTCTTGCAATAATAATGACCATCGTGTGAATTTTGTTTTGTCGTCCTTATGTTTGTTCAACCAAAGTAACGCCCTGTTGTCCGTCTTCACCAAGAACGGTTTGTCTGCTAAGTACATCTTGTACTTTTTAATATAGTTCACCACCGCCAAGCATTCCAGCTCGTTTATGTGGTAACGTCTCTCTGCTGGAGATAACGTGTTGCTTGCATACGAAATTATATATTTTTCGCCGTTGTCGCCTAATTGATATAATACGGCCGAAAGGCCTTGTAGGGATGCATCTGTTTGCAAAATGAACTGACGTGAAAAATCCGGCCGATGGAGTTCCAGCGGTCCGGATAATAATTCTTTTAATTTTCTAAAAGCTTCATCGCATACATGGTTCCAGTGAAAACGATTTTCCTTCGAAAGAAGTTTCGTTAGCGGCTTCGTGATCATCGCCACATTTGGTAGATATTCTCTTACCCAGTTGCAAAGTCCTAGGAAACTTTGTAGCTGCTTTTTGGTGGCTGGAACGGGATAATTTTGAATTTGTAAGACATGTTTTTCTAATGGTTGGGAAGTATCAGTTCTAATGGTGTGGCCTAAATATTGGATTTCATTCGTCGCTATTACACACTTTTCCGGTGACACTTTTAGATTGTGCAGATGTAGTCTTTCAAAGACTAACCTCAAGTGGGACATATGCTCCTTCACGTTTACGCTGTAAACGATTATATCATCTAAGTACACTTTACAGTAATGGTGCAGGTAACCCGTTAAAACGTCCTTTGCCATGAATTTCTGAAAGGTACAGGGAGCTGTCTTGAGGCCGAAAGGCATGACATTGAATCTGTAAGCTGCCCCATCAGGAGTGGTAAAAGTCGAGAAATCTTTTGATGCTTCATCGAGCGGTATTTGCCAATATCCACTCTTTAAATCCAACACAGTAAAAATCTTCGAATTTCCTAAATCTTTAATACTTTCATGTATTTTTGGTAAGACGGAAGCCTCGTCTTCAGTCATTTCGTTCAAATGGCGATAATCGATGCAAAAACGTGGTTTCTTGTCTGAGCGTTTTATTATCACGGGTGGTGAACTATATTGGGCAGTGCTAGGTTCGATGACGCCAGCTTTCAACATCTCTTCGATTTGGTCGTACATAATTTTCTTAGTACTCGGAGACATTGGATATGGTCTGATATTAAATGGTTTCGTGTCTTTTACTATAATTTTGTGTTTAACAGTCACTGTGGTTGCTTGAGTCGGTTCCGCAGTGAACAGATCGACAAATTCTTCGAACAGCGGCCGTAGAAATTTGTCTTTAATAACAAGCTCTTCAGGAAGCTTTGCCTGCTGTCTCTCTCTCTGAGAAGCTTGATTCCAGAAGACGGTAATACGCTCTTCCGTGCCGGCATATAGGCATTTTCGGCCATAATCATATGCGACATTGTTCATATATAAGAATGGTGATCCTAATATTATCGTTTAGTTCAAATTTTCGATTACTTGAAAATCAATTTCAAAAGAAGTGCCTGAAATTATTACTTTTAATTTTGTCGTTCCAAGAGAGTCCACCATTCGATCTCCGCACGCCATAGCAAATGATCGACGTGTCGTGAGATTTTTAAAATTATCCAACACCCTCGGATGGATAACGTTTCGTGTCGAGCCTGAATCAATCAGTGTGTCGACCGCATGTTCATTTATCTGAACTTTTATACGAGGCAAAGGGAACGCTTCGCTCATATAATTTATTGACTCCCTTGTCTTGTGCATGGAAGCGTCGTAGTGGTCATGAGTATTAGAAATGTTTAATGGACATTGCTGCCGCCTTGGTTCGGCCGTTGTGCCGGGGATCTTGCAGATGGCCCCTGGCCTGGGTCTCTGGCCCCTCGAAAGTTTCCCGGTCTCCTGTTGAGATGAGGGTTATTCGGGCATTGGCTATGGAAGTGCCACTGCACTGTGTCTGTACAGTATCGGCACGGGGTTGCCGGTCGGTCGGGTACTCGGAATTTCCCCGATCCGCCATTAAAATTGTTTTGCCTGCGGTCAGGATTCACTGATCCGCTTGAAGAATTAGGCATAAAAAAAGGACGACCAGGAGCTCTGCCTGGACCGTCCTGTCGAGAGACATCCTCTCGGAAATGCACCCTCGGTGCTGTCGGAGTTGGGCTTCCATTGCTCCTGTTACTAGAATTTTGTTGACTGATGTGTCCCGGCTCTTGATAGTAAGACGCGCGGGACAGACGTTGATCGATAAGCTGGATTAGCGACGTCTGTTCGTCAGCTGAATCCCGCTCGACGTTAGTAGCCGCTGCTATTAACATCTCTGTGGTTGAAATTAGGTTGCTTCTCAAGCGTGACCTAACTTCTGGACGCAATTGGTCCATGATGACGCGAGCTCTGATGGCTTCGGATTTGAAGGGATCAATACGATCGAAAAGGCAGGTCTTCTTCGTGATGGACACTGCCGTGTCGTCTAAAAACGTTTGCTTCGTGGCATACAGTTGAGCAATAGCTCGTGACTGTATGTCGGGAGAATTAAATCTCGTAAGGAATCTTTCCTTGAATAAGGCGTACGAAGTTGTCAACGTCCGAAACTGTTCGGACCATCGTTGAGCTTCACCCTTGAGTTGGCCGGTCACGTTATGGAGGCGATCATAGTCGTGGCTTATGCGAGCTCTGTCGAAATATTCCTCCATAATTTTCAAAAAAGCTTCTGGATCTTCATGATCAAGCCCATGGAACGTCACGTTCGGACATCTTTGTCTCTCATGGGGCGTACAGGTCGACACGTTCTGTATCGCCTGCACGAAGCCCTCTGCCATTTTCAGAAACATACTTTCCATTGAATTAGCAGTTTGTGGCTGTGAAGCAGATAAATTTACATTATTTCCCTCTGGAAACAGTCGTTGTGGTTCTATCCCTCTAGAACCGTCGTCGACGAGCGGTGCGGTGACTCGCTCGTAAAATTCCCTTGGGGTCGACCCCTCGGAGTCTTCCGCCATGAATGAGAAAGGATTAGTTGGGTTTGGGGACGGCATGGTCCCTGTTCGGGCGCCATGTGAACGATCCATGCTTTGATGGAAGTCTGAAGGACGCATTTTCTGCTCGAAAAACTTAAATATTATTAAAAATAGGAAAAAGAAAAAATTAATTTTCTTTTTCCTCAACCTTTTCTTAAATTCTAAATAATAATATTACGTTCACAAAATTTTTAGGGTTCAACGTGACTGTTTCAGACGGAGAATAATGGATAAATCATACTTACTGTCGTTTATGCTTAACTGCTGCTCTGATGGTATCAATTGGACGACGTCGTAACACTATAAATCTAACACTGTCTGTTTCACACTCTCTTAAAATTAAATCTGAAAGGGAATTTTGTTAGAAAACACAACTAAAAGACAACATAAAGTTCAAAATATGTATATTAAATCTTTAAAAAATTTATGTTTTTACAACAACTTCTTCAGAGAAAATGTTAACAAACAATGGTCTGACCCGTGTACAACACATGGTGAGGAACGGGACGATTCATACGGTACCAACTACCATCCAATATGCAGTTTGATAAGCTAACGATGCACAAAAAGATTCAAGAAAAGTTTCATGTAACTGAAATTTTTGGTGGGCTTATGCTTGCCTGTCTTATAAACGTATTTATTAATTCACATAAATTTTGGTCGCTCCTCGGAGCTTAAAATTGCTTGAAGCGTTTCTACTTCGTTTGTATTATGCAATAACAAATTTTACGTTCAGGCAAGGCAGATCCCATGCACGTGTGAGTACATGGTATAGATACTTTTTTGACTCCGAATCACTGAGGAACCGGTTTAGGGCAAACCCCGTCAAAACGCATCATTTCCCCGTCAAATCCGACTGCTAGGAAATGATGGGGGTCCCATGTCGCTAAGGGCTATTTTCGCTATAACTTCCGATATACTTTGAATAGTCGTTGGACTAACTTGTCCTCATATTCAATACCTCGTAAGAGTTGCAGTGCTTGACAACGTGGATTCGTAAAAGGGTTTTTAATCTTGGAAATTTGGAAGTTCAAGTCCAATTTTAGTATACTTTCTAAAATTGGGTGGTCGGGGCGACATTACGTCCCTGTGCAGCGACATTCACTACACTTTCCAAATTAACGCTCCTTGAAGAGTTAGCGAAAATTTGGCATAAAAAACGCTCCGAAGAGCAAAAATATGTTTCCAAGAATTAAAAACCTCCTCCACGGCGTTTTTACGTGAAGCACGCTTTTCTTACGAAATATTTCCTAAGTCGGATTTTGTTACAACGTCGAAAAGTATATCGGGGTTATAGCGTTCTTTAACATTTTACGTGGAGCACGCATTTCATGTGAAATATTTCGGATTTCGTTACAGTTACGAAAAATTTTCCCGGTGAGATTTTTGCTGATTTTAAGCGTGATGGTTTTAGATAGGGTTTAGCGTGTCCTTTGGCAATAACATGTCTACCTGAAATTGTTGAATCGTGAGGCGCGTTTGAAGATGCAGCATAGGAAAACTTACCCCGATGAAACCTTTTATTTTTCTACAGAAATGGAAAAATATTAAACTATATTTATGATCATCAATTTGGTATTCCACAAAGATAAGCGTCATTTTCAGGGCATTCGAAGCTGAAGAATTATTGTTTCAATGTTGAACAAAATGGTTATTGAACATTTTTATACGAGTATAAAAAACTAAACAAAATTATTTCGAATCGGCGAACCGATTAATGAAAATTTTGTTTAGCAAGTAATCGTCGATTACACCTGAAATATATACTACGATTCCTATTGCTGTTCGTATAAAAGTTCAGCAGCTGTTCCGGGATTAGTATTGTTAATAAAAACGTGAATATCTAGCAAAGTGCCATTTTTAACTCTGTTATCCTAGGCAACAGAAATGTATATTTATGAAAGTATGTAGGATATTCTGTTTCTAAAATAACCTAAAACGGTTAGAAAATCCCCTTCAAAAAATGTGTTGGTATGTTTCATACCGAATGTAAACGCTTATTATTCCTGACAGAAATGTTTGAACAATCAAACTATGACGTTTAAAAAATGGTTTACTTTCCATCTGAACAGGTAATAAATGTCATCATTTGTAAATAGTCAAAGGTATTGTAATTTCTATTTGCTCGATTGTACATTTCTGTTTTCCATATTTTCGTTAATAGAGAATATAAACTGATGGATATGAAAATTTTTAAATAGCTACGTAGTATGCGAAACAATTTCTTGTATAGGTGACATTAATGAGACAGAATTGTTATTTCATCAGTAGCAATTTCAACATTTACGTTATTATTAATATCTCAATTCTTACTTAAATTTATAATTTGTAAGAGAGCAATGTTCGTGTTGTTGAGGAGTATCCATCTTCAACCAGCCACGAAAATAAATACCGATAAACCATACTGAGAAAGAATTTCCTTCGTGATTAACTCGGGCTAAAATTGAAATTTAAGTAGCTTTAATTACAGGCTTAGCGAAGTTTTCACAATTTGGAAGTTTTACCCAATTCTCGATTAATGTACCTAACTAGCTGAAACATTTCGACGGAAGCAATTCAAGAATAGTCGATGTTTAAATTCAAAACGATTCCAAGTCTCTCTTTCTGAATTTACAGTGCCGTCGATTGCATAATTGATATCGTATTATTGCCTAATAGCCATAGAAATATATAAAACTACAGAAATCTATATTTTTACGTGAAATTATCCAACACGTGCAAGTCATAAAAGTTTATTAATAAGTTGTGTTTTATATTGGTAATTTACAATTTTAGACAAATTTAATTAGAAATACCTATACCATGACAATTCTTAGATAAAAGTCCATCTGCTTGGGTCATAAAAATCAATCCTTCGCAAATTGTCCTTGTCTTTGCCACTGAGAACTATGTCATAGATCTCCCTTATACCGGGTGTAACAGGATCATTGTATACCCCCCTTTTCTCCTTTAGCTTTGAAGGTAATTGATTGAAATTTAGGATATACTACATACATAATAAGCGGCACTTTTTGACATACAATTGGTTTTTTCCACTTCCAGTTTCGCCGAAAGTAACACTAACTTTAGATTTTTAAATGGAACACCCTGTACGTTATTGCATTTTTGAATTCTGCATAATTTTCTGAATTCAACGATGCGAAATAAGTGACATTTCAAGCATCAATTTTTTTTATAATATAATTTTTAGTTTTCCATTTAAGCGTGCGATGACGATTCTGATTTATTCTTAATGACCCGTGTAATGCTACAAAAATCAAAATCCCGTTAAAAACACTAAATTGCGTGGTTTATGAGCAAATAAAATTCACCAAAACAGTTTTTGGGGCAAAACTCAATTTTTTCAAATGGAACCATATCGGCACGGTGGTATCATTTATTCGTACTATTAATAAGGAACAAATAAAATTACAGCTAAGAGACAATAAGAAAATACAATTTTATTCTAATTACCTTGTTACTCATAAGGTGATTTTGGAATACAAAAAATTAACACAAAACATTACAACAGTTGTTCAAAATGCTGTCCATTAACGTCAATGCACTTCTGAACTCGCATTGCTGTTTCTCGAAGAACATTCACCAATTGCTGGGCCGTTATGCTATTAATTGCTCGTCTTACTTGTAGCTCCAGGCCTTCACGGGTTGTAGCGGCGGTTGCATAGACAATATTTTTTAAATGACCCCCAACAAAAAAATCAAGGGGCGTTAAATCAGGTGGCCTTGGAGGCCACCTCACAGAACGATTGAATCGAAGGTAATCAATTACTATCCTTGAATTATGGGGAGGAGTGCTATCTTCTTGGAAATACATTCCTTGTTCTAAATCTAAAGGTAACTCATCTAAAATGTCCTCAATCTTATTTTTCAGGAATTTCACGTATCTGGCACCAGTCAGAGGTATTTCAAATATTATTGGGCCAATGATTCTACTACCGATTATTCCAAGCCAAACATTGAAACCGAACCGCACTTGAAAGTTACCCTCCCGTAATTTCTTGTGACCAATATTTTGTATTTTGTCGGTTAAATAATCTCAAATTTGTAAACCTAGACTCGCCCGAAAATAAAATCAGTCTCAAAAAAATTATTATTTGGCTGCATGTTATTATATAAAATCCAATTACAATATTCCATCCTACGTTCGTAATCACTTTCGTACAAATGCTGGTGCAATTGGTATTTAAAAGATTTATAGTGGTATTTGTGCAAAATTCGGCTTACTATGTGGTTACTGATGTCCAATTCAAACCCAACTTGTCTTACAGAAACAGCCTTATCAACTTCTATTCGAGCTAAGACATTAATTTCCGTTCCTTCGTCAGTAATGAAGTTTTCTTTGGGAACATTTTGGGCTCTCTTCGGAATTGGTTTTCAACACGTTTAAAATAATTTTTCGCTGGACATTATCTACCAGGATATCGTTGGGCATAGAGGTCGGTAGCCGCAACCGATTTTTTTTACATTCCCCATAAATAATTAACATGTCCACTTTTTTATCTCTTGTATAAAGTTGCGGCATTTTGAACACAATTAACAAGAATTTTAAACAATTTTTAAAGACACAATAAAAACACCGTTAAACCAACAAATGTTTGACAAGCTAAATATTTCATTATTTGCAAAGCCACCTGAGTTACTTCTTAACATTTAATTAGAACAAAATTGCATTATCTTATTTTCTTTTAGCTGTAATTTTGTTTGTATTTATCGCATATACGACATATGAATAAATTCCTTATTAATACTACTAATAAATGGTACCACGGTACTGATATGGTTCCATTTTCAAAAATTGAGTTTTGCCCAAAAAACAATTTTGGCGAATTTGATTTGCTCGAAAATCAGGAAATTTTGTGTTTTTAACGGGATTTCGATATTTGTAGCATTGCTCGAGTCATTTAGAATAAATTGGAACCGTCATGGCGCACTTAAATGGAAAACTAAAAATTATATTATAAAAAAAATTGATATTTGAAATGTAAAATATTAATATATAAATATTTGGCATCGTTGGATTCAGAAAATTTTGCAGAATTCTAAAATGCAATAATATACAGGGTATTCTATTTAAAAATCGAAAGTTAGTGTCACTTCCGGCGAAACTGGAACTGAAAAAAAAATCAATTGTATGTCAAAAAGTTCCCCTTATTATGTGTATATAGTATATCCTGAATTTCAATAAATTATCTTCTAAAGGAGAAAAGGGAGGTATATCATGATCCTGTTACACCCGGTATATGCATAACTAGTGCTTTTAATGAACTCAATTAGCTGTGAAGTCAATTTATGCAACCAAACATACTACAGCCATAGACATTTTGCTCCCATCGAATAACATTGGAATTTGAGCCTTATTACCTTGTTCATAAAGACTATAAAGTATGATTCCAAAAAAAAAATTGATATACATTTTATTGAATTTCTCGGTTGAACGAAATATTATATACACAAGATAATAATATGTTAAAATATACCTATGTATTTATATAAATTTAATAAACCATTAATTTTCCTCTAATAATGCCAAATATAAAATAGCAGCAGTTTCTTCCAATGGGAATGAAGAATGTGTTAATTTAAATTATATGTGCGGAAAGCAATACAATTGCAGCTAACTTCAATACTCTTTGATTTCCCACTTACAGTTCATCTTTCATCTCTAATAAAATTTTGTATTCTTGTTAAATTGTTTGAACTATGGGTTTATGTTTTGTTTCTGAATGTGATCATACTAATAAAAGTGGATGTTGTAAAAGACATAACACACAATATCCCGTGCGAATGTGGTAAATGGTATGTGGGTGAGGTTGGAAGAGCACAAGAATTACATTAGAAAGAATGAAATTCAGAAATCAAAGATTTGTGAACATGCTTGGGAAAACGGACATAGAATAAACTGGGACTCGGCAAAAATTTTAACAAAAGAGGTAAATAACAAAAAAGAAAAATTAAAGAATCAGCAATAATATTATTAAATGAAGATAAATGCGTATCGAATTGTTCTGTAGATAGTTGTACATCCTGACTACCAATGCTAAAAGAAGAACTTAATAAACTCAACATTATCTAAAAGAAAATAACATCAGTACTATGTAAGAAGTAAGTATCTATGGAAGTAACACAAACATAATCTTAAAGCTGTGTATTTGACATAAACAGCAAATAAGTGTCTTCGAAAAAAAGCTTTGAAAACTGAAAGAGACTACTTTTCGAGACGTCAACAAAATATATTATGTCTGTGTTTATTCCGATTTATATTATTTGTAAAAAATAACCTCTGACTGTTCCGTTGACGTAAACACATCACAGGCGCAGAGGCTTTTTTCCAATAATTCTATTATTTTGTAGATTCAGTGATATTTTTTTTGAAGAGGACAATACATGTGGTAGAGAGCCCAAATAAAAGGAAAGAATATGCTTAAAGGTGTTCATTACGGTTAAAAATAGCAACGATTGTCAAAAATCAAACAACTTAAATAAACTTCTTTTTCGATTTTCTCAGCTCTTTCGATTCTATTATCAAATTTTTCTTTTCAAAAATCGCAACAATATTTACCACATACGGAATTGTCTGGAGAAGTGAATTTTATTAATGAAACGAATAGTTTATGTAATTAGAAGTTGTGAGAAAATATTTTGTTCAATGCTGAAACACCTTTTTTCAACAATTTATTTCTTGAA